>CM069414.1:4243876-4843876 GCA_035609135.1 Eleutherodactylus coqui | reverse complement strand
TCGGGAACCGGTGCCAGGTTCTCACGAAGGGGGGCTGGTACTGGTACCTGAGCAGAAGGAGAAAGAGGTATAGCAAGAAATGACTCTACCCGCAAAGAACAGAGCAGAGGAGAAAGAAACATGTCCCCTCCCCTCCTCTGTTTTGTTCTAAGATGATCTGGATGACATGGTTTAGGGCATTTTGTATGGGGGGCGCTCATAGCCTGGCGCTGTTTTAGGGGGTCACTCTGGTGCTATTTATTGGGGGCGGCTTCTGTCTGGTGCTGTGTATGGGAGTGCAGGCTGTCTGACATGGTCTATACGGTCACTGGTGCCATTTATTGGGGCGCTCCCTGTCTGACACTGTGTATGCTCTCTGTCTGGCATGTTGCATGCGGGAGAAGCACTATCTGTGTATGGTGGAACGCACTCTTTATGGGGCCGCTCTTTGTCTGATGCTGTTTATAGGGCCACTTTGTCTAGTACTGTGTATGATTTGGGTCACTCTATCTGGTGCTTTGCATGGGACTGCTCTTTGGTGCTGCTTTTGGGTGGTGCTCTCTGTCTAGCACCATGTATGGGGTCACTCATTCTAGTACCGTTTATGAAGTGGTTGCTTTGTATAGAGACCACTCCTTGGCACTGCGCTCTGTCTAGCAATGTGTATGGGGGGCGATCTCTGGTGCTGTGTGGGCACTTTTTATCTGGTACTATGTATTGGTCCACGCTGTCTGGCACTGAACTCAAAACTCTGGACACTCTAGTTTAACTGATGTAATAATGCAAAAATTGACTTCCACTGCATGAAGGTATTAATTGTGAAGGGGGTAGAATTTTTTGATGGAGACATTTCTGATGGTCACTTTGAACTCCACCACATTGAATTCAGCTTAGGTCTTTCAAATGGAAAGGGTCATGTGATATATCAATCTTGGCTAGAATTTGCTCAGAAACATACTGGAAGTGTCAGTGTTGACCTATCGTTTTTTGTTTAGGAGTTAAGTGAGCGCAAATTTGGTAAATTGTGTCTGACATCCAGGGCCTTTTTTCCTTGATGGATCACTTAGCGGTGAGAAGTCCCTCGATATGTTCCAGCATACCATATTCCCATTTGTGCTCAATGAGAACAGCGAGTTCCCACACTACTTTCCACACAATGGCGCACCTCCGCACTTTGCAGGGGTTGTACACAGACGGCTGGATGTTCAATTCCCTAGGCACTGGATTGGGCATACAGGTCCAGTAGAATGGCCATTAAGGTCACTGGACCTAACACCTTTGTTTTTTTTTCTTTGGGGCCATTTAAAGTCCCTTGTGTATACGGAAAAAAATGTGCATTATGATTCACCCGAAATAGCAAATCCTACAGTTCTGTGAAGAAATATCACCGGCACAAAGACTGGATAAAATGTTCAACCACATGCATCCAGCAAAATGGTGGACACATCCAACACGTCGTGTAATACACTTGGTGAAATTTTGCCCTCCCTTATCACCTAAACAAGTAAAGATTGGGTAAAATTCTACCCAAGATTGATATCACATGACCCTCTTCCCATTTGAAAAACCTGAGCTTAATTCAATATGACGGAGTTCAAAATGGTCACCGAAAATGCCTCCTCCACCAAAAAATGCAGCCTCTTTCCCAATTAACACTTTCACACTTTGGAAGTTAACTTTCTCATTATTACACAAGCTAAATGGGTGTGTCCAGACATTTGCCTCACCCTATATATATCTATATTTTGTTTGTACAAATATTGTGAAGTTTTGGCTTCCTTCACCTGGTCGTACACACCTGCCGCCCTTTTACCTTCTGTCCCTCCTACTGGAGCATATGAATGGTATCCTACCTTCCCTGGTTTTATTCGTAGGCTTAGTCCCAAGAAAGGAGCATTCTGAGTGGTAGGAACCTAACTTTCCCAGGTTGAGATTTACCACCTGGTATTAGTGTTAGGACTAGAGATGAGCGAACGTACTCGTAATGAGTACTTACGCACCCGAGTACCGCCATTTTCGAGTACTTCAGTACTCGGGCGTAAAGATTCGGGGGGCGCCGGGGGGCGGGGAGAGGCGCGGCGGTGCGGGGGGTAGCAGCGGGGAACAGGGGGGAGCCCTCTCTCTCTCCCTCTCCCCCCCACTCCCCACTGCTACCCCCCGTGGCGCCACGGCGACCCCCGAATCTTTACGCGCGAGTACCGCTGTACTCGAAAATGGCGGTGCTCGGGTGCGTAAGTACTTGTAACGAGTACGTTCGCTCATCTCTAGTTAGGACCCATCTGAGCTGGACGCTGGTCACCTGGATGTTGGTAGATGGGCCAATGTAATTTGATCGAATTATATACCAAGAGCCTTGCATTATGTAATGTGGTTAGAGTATTGATTATATTTATGTATATCTCTGATAGTAAATTTATTTTGCATGCTGTTGTCATTTTTGGTTTCTACTCTGTATACCTACATGATTAGAAATCTAAAACCTAGCATCTCTGTGACATTTGTCCATTATAATTTCTCAGTTTTTCTTGTGTATGGACAACCCTATTGGAGGTTTTGCTCTTTTATTGTCTATATGGGGAGTGCAGCAGGGTGTTTGTGCATTTTAAGGCAGCTTAAATAAATGGGAGACAGTTGACATAAATAAAGATTATTATGAAAAACCTAAATAATCATCCTTTTACCCCCAAGCAGCATTTTTTAAAATCTCTACTTTCAGAGTTTTAGAGACCATCCCAAATACCCATCAGCTATGACACTTCTGTCTTGTTTTTGTAAAGTCGTACAAAGCTCATCTGTTCCGAACGGCATTGTAATTTTTTGGAACGATAACAGATCTTCTTCTCTTAAGGACTTCTGGAACCCCCATATTATTGTCCCAAAGATATTCAGGAGACAAAACTTTAGTTGGCTTGTGATAAAGGAAATATTTGTTTAAGTAGCTCTCGTCATGCCAGATGGCCTCAATATTGTTCCCCTTATCAGTCATCATCTCACTGTGGCAAAAATTAGTCAACATGTAGACTTCTTCTACAGTGCCACCAAAATATCCCCCTGCGTAATAAAAGTCGCCTTCGTCAGGAGGAATGTAGGCGGCAGATGCTTTCCTGCGTTCATATGTGAAGCGCTCACGGGGTGCTCTAAAGTAACCAGGATGTAAGGTACCAAAAACATCACTAAGGATCTCCACCCCGACCTCATCAGTGAATCTCATGTCCACATCAACGCACACCAAGTAGTCTACTTCGTTGATAAATCTTTTTAAGGAATGATCTCAGATCATCTCCATGCGTCTCATAGACACTTCCTGCCATCTTTTGTAGCTGGGGACCTCTAAGACCACCAGTTGTCTGCCATCCGCAAGGGTGATATTTGGCATTTCCTTGACGCGGTCTGTGAACACATAGTAGTTGACCTTATATCCCACCATAAAGAACTTTTCAGCAGTTTTGATAAATGTCTTCATAAAGACTGTGTACCTGAAATAGTAAATGATGGCAGTCAGTACTTTTTTATAAGTAGTTTTTTCACAATTGACATTAATATCCTAACCATGTCCCCGGACACCTTCTATCAGGGATAAATCGGGAAGGCTCTCATATACATTTGATGGTCTGCTGGTCTGTCCGTTGGTGTGTTCATCTACCTTTAATCTAATGCAGGGGTACCCTAACCATGAGGCAACCTGAGCCTGTCACCTCAGATGGCATTAGAGGAGCGGCGTTAGAGTAGCCACTTGGCTGATAAGGCACCGGCCCAGCAGTAAGCTAAGTCTAAGCCCAGTGCTGGTATTTATTTATAACAATAATTTTTATTGAGTTTTCAATTGCACATTTTCTTTTTCCCCCAAATCAATTATACATACACAGCAGTATGGAAAGATTTCCAGTCCTAATACAACAATGTAGCTACGAGCCTTGTATCTTCTGAAAAGGAGTATATAACAAAATAATAGCAATCAATTGTTATCTTAGTTCACACCGGTATTTATTTTTTAACGGTCATATCAATCTGGCCAGTAAAAAATAATTGTTAGCGCCAACCGGCCGAGTAGAAACTTGACATCAAACATTTAACTCACGCCATCTGCAGCTGTAGTGCAGTGCCCACCGCTGCTGTAATCAATCTCCAACCCCTGACTTGCTCACAGTGCAGATGGTGTAAAGTTGCTGCTGGCTGGAGGTCCACTAAGGGCTATATTACTACAGAAGGAGGGGGGGGGGGACTATTGGGGTCACTATTACAACTGGAGGAACTATCAGGAACACTATTACTACTGGAGCCACTATGGGGGTCACTATTAATAATGGGACCACTATTACTAATAGGGCCATTATGAGAGTCACGAATACTACTTTGGGGGCTATGGGTGTCACTACTATTACTACTGGGGCAACTTTTTTTTTTTGTTGAGGGAGGGATGTGTGTTTACTAGAGATGAGCGAACGTACTCGTCCGAGCTTGATGCTCGGGCGAATATTAGGGTGTTCGGGATGCTCGTTACTCGTAACGAGCACCACGCGATGTTCGGGTTACTTTCACTTTCCTCTCTGAGACGTTAGCGTGCTTTTCTGGCCAATTGAAAGACAGGGAAGGCATTACAACTTCCCCCTGTGATGTTCCAGCCCTATACCACCCCCCTGCAGTGAGTGGCTGGGGAGATCAGATGTCACCCGAGTATAAAAATCGGCCCCTCCCGCGGCTCGCCTCAGATGCGTTGTGAGATAGCTGAGGGACAGTGCTATAGTGTTGGAGCTGCTGTAGGGAGAGTGTTAGGAGTTAGTGTAGGCTTCAAGAACCCCAACGGTCCTTCTCAGGGCCACATCTAACAGTGTGCAGTACTGTGAAGGCTGCTGTTAGCAGTGTTGCACTTTTTTTTTTTTTCCAAATCGGCCGTGCAGAGCATTGCGCCCTGCAGTAATACTCCAGGAACAGAATTGTGTAGGCAGGGCCAGAAGACATATTTTATTGATTGAATATACGCAGTGGGCCTTTCCTTTAAAAAAAAAAGGGCAAAAATTCTATTTGGCCTGCAGGCTTGCGCCAATTTATTTCCTGGCTGGGAAATCACCGCTCTGCTGCAGTTAATAGCACTGCAGTTCTGTGACACACAGCAGGGCCACAACACATTATTGATTGAATATAGTCAGTGGGCCTTTCCTTTTAAAAAAAAGGGCAAAAAAATTCTATTTGGCCTGCCTCTGACAGTCCTCAGCGTTCTGGGTACGTGTGTGCTGGGTGGAGAAGGTAAAAAAAATCATACGTAGCCAGCTAAGTTTAACAGCAGGCTTGCGCCAATTTATTTCCTGGCTGGGAAATCACCGCTCTGCTGCAGTTAATAACACTGCAGTTCTGTGACACACAGCAGGGCCACAACACATTATTGATTGAATATAGTCAGTGGGCCTTTCCTTTTAAAAAAAAAAGGCAAAAATTCTATTTGGCCTGCAGGCTTGCGCCAATTTCTTTCCTGGCTGGGAAATCAAATCACTGGTAATACAGCATGCTGAGGGGTAGGGGTAGGCCTAGAGGACGTGGACGTGGCCGAGGACGCGTAGGCCCAAGTGAGGGTGTGGGCACAGGCCGAGCTCCTGATCCAGGTGTATCGCAGCCGACTGCTGCGCGATTAGGAGAGAGGCACGTTTCTGGCGTCCCCACATTCATCGCACAGTTAATGGGTCCACGCGGGAGACCTTTATTAGAAAATGAGCAGTGTGAGCAGGTCCTGTCGTGGATGGCAGAAAGTGCTTCGAGCAACCTATCATCCACCCACAGTTCTGCGCCGTCCAGTGCTGCAAATCCGAATCCTCTGGCTGCTGCTCCTCCTTCCTCCCAGCCTCCTCACTTCACTACAATGACACATGCTCAGGAGCGGGAAGACTCCCAGGAACTGTTCTCGGGCCCCTGCTCAGATTGGGCAGCAGTGGTTCCTCTCCCACCAGAGGAGTTTATCGTCACTGATGCCCAACCATTGGAAAGTTCCCGGGGTCCGGGGGATGAGGCTGGGGACTTCCGGCAACTGTCTCAAGACCTTTCAGTGGGTGAAAAGGACGATGACGATGAGACACAGTTGTCTATCGGTGAGGTAGTAGTAAGGGCAGTAAGTCCGAGGGAGGAGCGCACAGAGGATTCGGAGGAAGAGCAGCAGGACGATGAGGTGACTGACCCCACCTGGTTTGCAATGCCTACTCAGGACAGGTCTTCAGAGGGGGAGGCAAGGGCAGCAGCAGGGCAGGTTGCAAGAGGCAGTGTGGTGTCCAGGGGCAGAGGCAGGGCCAGACCGAATAATCCACCAACTGTTTCCCAAAGCGCACCCTCGCGCCATGCCACCCTGCAGAGGCCGAGGTGCTCTAAGGTCTGGCAGTTTTTCACAGAGACGCCTGACGACCGACGAACAGTGGTGTGCAACCTTTGTCGCGCCAAGATCAGCCGGGGAGCCACCACCAACAGCCTCACCAGCACCAGCATGCGCAGATATATGATGGCCAAGCACCCCACAAGGTGGGACGAAGGCCGTTCACCGCCTCCGGTTTGCACCGCTGCCTCTCCCCCTGTGCCCCAACCTGCCACTGAGATCCAACCCCCCTCTGAGGACACAGGCACTACCGTCTCCTGGCCTGCACCCACACCCTCACCTCCGCTGTCCTCGGCCCCATCCAGCAATGTCTCGCACCGCACCATCCAGCCGTCGCTAGCGCAAGTCTTTGAGCGCAAGCGCAAGTACGCCGCCACGCACCCGCACGCTCAAGCGTTAACCGTCCACATAGCGAAATTTATCAGCCGTATAGGGTTGTGGAAACGGAGTCCTTCAAAAGTATGATGGCGGCGGCGGCCCCGCGCTACTCAGTTCCCAGTCGCCACTACTTTTCCCGATGTGCCATCCCAGCCCTGCACGACCACGTCTCCCGCAACATTGTACGCGCCCTCACCAACGCGGTTACTGCCAAGGTCCACTTAACAACGGACACGTGGACAAGCACAGGTGGGCAGGACCACTACATCTCCCTGACGGCACATTGGGTGAATTTAGTGGAGGCTGGGACAGAGTCAGAGCCTGGGACCGCTCACGTCCTACCCACCCCCAGAATTGCGGGCCCCAGCTCGGTGGTGGTATCTTCGGCGGTGTATGCTTCTTCCACTAAACCACACTCCTCCTCCTCCGCAACCTCTGTCTCGCAATCTAGATGTGTCAGCAGCAGCAGGACGTCGCCAGCAGTCGGTGTCACGCGACGTGGCAGCACAGCGGTGGGCAAGTGTCAGCAGGCCGTGCTGAAACTACTCAGCTTAGGAGATAAGAGGCACACGGCCCACGAACTGCTGCGGGGTCTAACAGAGCAGACCGACCGTTGGCTTGCGCCGCTGAGCCTCCAACCGGGCATGGTCGTGTGTGACAACGGGCGTAACCTGGTGGCGGCTCTGCAGCTCGGCAGCCTCACGCACGTGCCATGCCTGGCCCACGTCTTTAATTTGGTGGTTCAGCGCTTTCTGAAAAGCTACCCACGCTTGTCAGACCTGCTCGTAAAGGTGCGCCGGCTCTGCGCACATTTCCGCAAGTCCCACACGGATGCTGCCACCCTACGCACCCTGCAACATCGGTTTAATCTGCCAGTGCACCGACTGCTGTGCGACGTGCCCACACGGTGGAACTCTACGCTCCACATGTTGGCCAGGCTCTATGAGCAGCGAGGAGCTATAGTGGAATACCAACTCCAACATGGGCGGCGCAGTGGGAGTCAGCCTCCTCAATTATTTTCAGAAGAGTGGGCCTGGTTGGCAGACATCTGCCAGGTCCTTGGAAAGTTTGAGGAGTCTACCCAGGTGGTGAGCGGGGATCATTAGCGTCACCATTCCTCTGCTATGCCTCTTGAGAAGTTCCCTGCAAAGCATAAAGGCAGATGCTTTGCGCTCGGAAACGGAGGCGGGGGAAGACAGTATGTCGCTGGATAGTCAGAGCACCCTCCTGTCTATATCTCAGCGCGTTGAGGAGGAGGAGGAGGAGGGGGAGGAGGATGAGGAGGAGGGGGAAGAGATAGCTTGGCCCACTGCTGACGGTACCCATGCTGCTTGCCTGTCATCCTTTCAGTGTGTATGGCCTGAGGAGGAGGAGGAGGAGGAGGATCCTGAAAGTGATGTTCCTAGTGAAGACAGCCATATGTTGCGTACAGGTACCCTGGCACACATGGCTGACTTCATGTTAGGATGCCTTTCTTGTGACCCTCGCGTTGCACGTATTCTGGCCACTACGGATTACTGGGTGTACACACTGCTCGACCCACGGTATAAGGAGAACCTTTCCACTCTCATTCCCGAAGAGGAAAGGGGTTCGAGAGTGTTGCTATACCACAGGACCCTGGCGGACAAGCTGATGGTAAAATTCCCATCCGACAGCGCTAGTGGCAGAAGGCGCAGTTCCGAGGGCCAGGTAGCAGGGGAGGTGCGGAGATCGAGCAGCATGTACAGCACAGGCAGTGCAACACTCTTTAAGGCCCTGGACAGCTTTATGGCTCCCCAGCAAGACTGTGTCACCGCTCCCCAGTCAAGGCTGAGTCGGCGGGAGCACTGTAAAAGGATGGTGAGGGAGTACGTAGCCGATCGCACGACCGTCCTCCGTGACGCCTCTGCCCCCTACAACTACTGGGTGTCGAAGCTGGACACGTGGCCTGAACTAGCGCTGTATGCCCTGGAGGTGCTTGCTTGTCCTGCGGCTAGCGTCTTGTCAGAGAGGGTGTTTAGTGCGGCTGGGGGAATCATCACAGATAAGCGTACCCGCCTGTCAACCGACAGTGCCGACAGGCTTACACTCATCAAGATGAACAAAGCCTGGATTTCCCCAAACTTCTCTTCTCCACCAGCGGACAGCAGCGATACCTAAGCAATACGTAGGCTGCACCCGCGGATGGAAGCATCGTTCTCAATCACCATCCAAAACGGGGACATTTCTGCTTCATCAATCTGTGTATAATATTCCTCCTCCTCCTGCTCCTCCTCCTGAAACCTCACGTAATCACGCCGAACGGGCAATTTTTCTTAGGGCCACAAGGCTCACTCATATAATTTTTCTAAACCATTTTTATACGTTTCAATGCTCTTAAAAGCGTTGAAACTTTAACTTGAACCAATTTTTCGTTAAACTGGGCTGCCTCCAGGCCTAGTTTTACCACTTAAGCCACATTAACCAAAGCGATTAATGGGTTTCACCTGCCATCTTGGTTGGGCATGGCCAATTTTTTCTGAGGTACATTAGTACTGTTGGTACACCAATTTTTTTGGGCCCTCACCTACAGTGTAATCATAGTAATTTCTATGTTCTTCGCCTGCACTCATGGTACAGAAAGGTGTGTGGGGTTGGCCTACACTTTAGCTACATAAATGTAACTGGGGCCTTGTCTATACTGCAGCTACTGAAATGTGAAAGAGACTGTTATCTCCCTAAACTGCTGCAATGGGAATGTTACTGGGGCCTGTCTTGAGTGCTACTATTACTGAAATGGAACTAAGACTGCGCTCCCCCTATACTGCTGCTAGTGATATGTTAGTGGGGCCTGTCCCTAATGCTACCGCTGAAATGTTAATAATTCTGGGCTCTGCCTATACCGCTGCTAATGGTATGTCACTGGGGTGTGGAAACAGAGGCTTCACAAAGACATGATGGCGGCGAGGCCATTTCCCACCAACGCTGTTACTGTTAAGGTGCATATAACCACGGACACGTGTAGAGGACACATAGTGCCTCCAAAACATCCCCCTCCTCCTCCAACAATGAAAACATTCTTGGCAAATACCTTTGCATTGGTCCGTCTGGTGGCAGTCCAAGAATTTCACCTTTAACGACACAACAAGAGAGCACCACCACCATCCCCCCGCCACGGCCCACTTAATCCTGGCCACATTCCGAAAACCAACTACATAAAACCGCGCTACTAGGTCCGCAGTCACCACCACATTACCACCAACGAGGTTACTGTTAAGGTACATATTACCAGTCTGACTGGGGCATGCAGTGTGGGCCGAAGCCCACCTGTATTGTATCTGACGTTAGCTCTGCTGAGTAGGGCACTGCAATGGGATATATTTATGTACCGCCGGTGGGTTCCAGGGTGCCACCCATGCTGTAGGTGCACACGTAGTTTAACCTACATCTGTCCACTTGTAAAGAACCCCAGTCTGACTGGGGCATGCAGTGTGGGCCGAAGCCCACCTGCATTAACCACGACATTACTTCAGCTGTGATGGGCAATGCGATGGGATTTATTTATGTACCGCCAGTGGCTTCCTGGCACCCACCCATGCTGTGGGTCCACAGGGAGTTGTTACTACATCTGTCCACTTGTAAAGAACCCCAGTCAGACTGGGGCATGCAGTGTGGGCCGAAGCCCACCTGCATTGACCACGACATTACCTCAGCTGTGATGGGCAATGCAATGGGATTTTTTTATGTACCACAGGTGGGTTGCAGGGAGCCACCCATGCTGTAGGTGCACACGGAGTTTAACCTACATCTGTCCACTTGTAAAGAACCCCAGTCAGACTGGGGCATGCAGTGTGGGCCGAAGCCCACCTGCGTTAACCACGACATTACCTCAGCTGTGATGGGCAATGCAATGGGATTTTTTTATGTACCACCGGTGGGTTCCAGGGAGCCACCGATGCTGTAGGTGCACACAGAGTTTAACCTACATCTGTCCACTTGTAAAGAACCCCAGTCCGACTGGGGCATGCAGTGTGGGCCGAAGCCCACCTGCATTAACCACGACATTACCTCAGCTGTGATGGGCAATGCAATGGGATTTATTTATGTACCGCCGGTGGCTTCCTGGCACCCACCCATGCTGTGGGTCCACAGGGAGTTGTTACTACATCTGTCCACTTGTAAAGAACCCCAGTCTGACTGGGGCATGCAGTGTGGGCCGAAGCCCACCTGCATTAACCACGACATTACCTCAGCTGTGATGGGCAATGCAATGGGATATTTTTATGTACCGCCGGTGGGTTCCAGGGAGCCACCCATGCTGTGGGTGCACACGGAATTCCCATTGCGGAGTTGTACCTGGCTGTGACTATTTATAAAAAAACGCGGTCTGACTGGGCCATGCAGACATCTTGACAGAATGAATAGTGTGTGGCACATAGGTTCCCCATTGCTATGCCCACGTGTGCAGCTCCAGATGGAGGTGGCACAGGATTGGATTTCTCATTGCTTCTGTACAGCATTGTGGACTATCGGCCCGCCCCTTTTATGGGGGGGTCGCTGCCATGCCAACCCTCTGCAGTGTGTGCCTGCTTTTCCTGTGGCAGACGCACTTATAAATAGACATGAGGGTGGCGTGGTATGAGGGCAGCTGAAGGCTGGGCAGGGACAATTTGGTGTACGCTGTGGACACTGTTGTGCGCGGGGGGGGGGGGGGGGCAGCATGTAACCCAGGAGAAGTGGCAGCGGAGTGTCATGCAGGCAGTGATTGTGGTTTGTTGGGGGTAGTGTGGTGCTTAGCTAAGGTCAGGGGCGTACCTAAGGGCTCAGGGGCCCCGGTGCAAAAGTTCACCTCGGGGCCCCCCCTTGCGCCTCCACCCCACACTCCCCCGTACCTAGATCGTGCTGCATACGTGATCTCCCCCTTGACGTAATTTTTCCAAACATGACGCATTTCCTGCACATGAACATTTGTTTGTAGCCCTGCAGGCCACTCTCACACACCGCTTTGTACCGCTATTAGCGCGGTGTCCCGAGCGCCGTACTAACCGCGGTACAACACTCCCAGAGATTTTAATGAGCTTACTTAAACCTGCGCTCGAACACGGTGTTTCTAATGCTGTGATTTTAGAGAGCTGTCTGTTCTATTTTTGCGTTGTCGTGGTTTTTAACACACCTCCTCACAACGATTGAGGGGGAGCATTAAAAAGCGCCGTCAGACGCTGTAACCTGTGTTCAAAAACGCTGCTCAAAATCCTGGTAAAAATGCCACGATTTCAAGCTGCGTTTTCTGAACACGTGTCTATCCATCTATCTATATACTATTTATCTATCTCATATCTATCTATATATTATTTATCTATCCCATATCTATCTATATACTATCTATCTGCTATCTGTATACTATCTATCTATACACTATCTATATACTATCTATCTATCCCATATCTATCTATATACTAGCTATCTATCCCATATCTATCTATATACTAGCTATCTGCTATCTATATACTATCTATGTATCCCATATCTATCTACCGTATATACTATCTATGTATCCCATATCTATCTACCGTATATACTATCTATGTATCCCATATCTATCTATATACTATCTATGTATCCCATATCTATCTATATACTATCTATGTATCCCATATCTATCTATATACTATCTATGTATCCCATATCTATCTATATACTATCTATGTATCCCATATCTATCTATATACTATCTATGTATCCCATATCTATCTATATACGATCTGCTATCTATATACTATCTATCTAATCATCCATCTATCTATATACTATCTATCTATCTCATATCTATCTATCTACTATCTATACACTATCTATCTATCTATATACTATATCTTTACACTATCTATATATACACATTATCTATCTCATATCTATCTATACACTATCTATCTCATATTTATCTATATACTATCTATCTATCTGCTATCTATATACCATCTATCTATTCATCCATCTATCTATACACTATCTATCTATATACTATCTATTCATCTATCTATATACTATCTAGCTATCTCATATGAGATAGATAGCAGATAGATAATATATAGATAGATGGATGAATAGATAGATATGGGATAGATAGATAGTATATAGATAGATATGGGATAGATAGTATATATATAGCAGATAGATAGTATATAGATATGGGACAGATAGATAGTATATAGATAGCAGATAGATAGTATATAGATAGCAGATAGATAGTATATAGATAGATGGATGAATAGATAGTATATAGATAGATATGGGATAGATAGTATATAGATAGCAGATAGATATTATATAGATAGATGAATAGATAGTAGATAGATAGATAGTATATAGATAGCAGAAAGATAGAATATAAATAGATAGATAGTGTATATATATATATATTTATATATATATACACACATACATACGATAGATAGATAGATAGATAGATACATTGTAGATAGATAGATAGATAAAGGAGGGAGACAGACAGACACATACATATGCACTTACCCCAGGGCCCGGTCCACTTCTCCTTCATGTGACAGCAGCAGCAAGCCAGCAATTCAGAAGCTTCCCGTTCAGCAGGAAGCAGGGGGGGGAGCACATGATCCCCTGTCATGTGACTTCTTCCCTCCTCCCCTGCCGTCCCATATGACTTCCTCCTTCTCCCCTGCCGGCCCGCATATTAGGTATTTCAGCCGCACTTAAGCAGTTTAATATATTTCCAAAGGGGGGGGGGGGGGGGTGTGTGTGTACCCAACAACCAATCAGGTCGCTGGAATCGCTCACTGCTGCTTAAGTGCGGCTGAAATCCCAAATATGCTGCCGGCCCATGTGAGTTCCTTCCTCCTTCTCTCTGCTCTGCCGAGCCTTCCTCTCACGCTGGCCGTTCCGGCTGCCGCATGATGAGAATTTTGCTGCAGTCAGAACGGTCAGCGATTAATGCACTAAATGTGCATGTTGGTTATGCAGAGGGCAGCCTCGGGGCCCCCTGAGCGCAGGGGCCGGGTCGCCATGGCGACCCCAGCACCCCCTGACGCTACGCCTATGGCTAAGGTATGCCATGCTAATGAGGGCTTTTCAGAAGTAAAAGTTGTTGGGAGGGGGGGGGGGGGGCCCACTCTTGCCGGTATTGTGGCTTAATAGTGGGACCTGTGAACTTGAGATGCAGCCCAACATGTAGCCCCTTGTCTGCCCTATCCGTTGCTGTGTCATTCCCATCACTTTCTTGAATTGCCCAGATTTTCACACATGAAAACCTTAGCGAGCATCGGCGAAATACAAAAATGCTCGGGTCGCCCATTGACTTCAATGGGGTTCGTTACTCGAAACGAACCCTCGAGCATCGCGAAAAATTCGTCTCGAGTAACGAGCACCCGAGCATTTTGGTGCTCGCTCATCTCCAGTGTTTACCATTTCACACTTTGCCTCAGGCAGCAGAAAAGCTTGCAACACCCCTGATGTAACATGTGCTGACAACTTTGTTCTCTTGCCTTATCAAGGCCTACACCCTCCAATAATAATGAGATGACTCTGCAGATTATGTCTATACAGCAAAGCTGGCAATTGAGCTACAGGAAACAAAGTGCTAGCCTATTGTCACAGCTTTAGTGTAAAAACCATTTTTCAAGATTTTTTGACATTTCTGATTATTCATACCCCTCCAAGCTGTCAGATTACCAGTCAGAAATCTTTGCTATCTCTTCTGATATAGCAATGGTATAAAACATGGCTGAGGTTGAAACCCATGGATGGCTTGAATTAGGGCTTTCTCATGCCAGCAATGAACATATGCATATGTAGGCGAGTTGTGTCATCCATTTTTTATAAGCAATGGGAAGAGCAACCAAGTTCCCCATCTCTGAAAGGTATGAGGTGACATGAACCAACTCTAGGAGGTGAGGTCTCACTTAGTTTTTTGCTGTGTGACAATATTCCATGCAATGTTGGACTGGGGTGTCTAGGGTCCACCAGCAGGGTTATCCTCATCTCAGACAATTCAAGCTAAGATGTCTATATGGGGTGGCCAGAGATATGGAAACAACAAAGCTGGCCACCGCATTCAGTTGGATATTTCGATCTCTGACAGAATTGTATGAGATGAGAATAACCCCTTAATTACCAGAACTAATCTCATCACATATCTACGGCACCAGAACCAAGCTTGTTACACACATACAGCACCAGAACCAAGCTAGTTGCATATCTAAAGCACCAGAACCAATCTCCAGAGGGGCCCCTCTCATTACCATCTATCAGAGAAGTTTCACTGTGAAGTTCACAGCAGCCTGGTCTCTTTCTCCTCCTCCCCTGTTCTGCTGTCCAGGACCTCCTGTCATGTGACTATGATGTCTCAGAAGGTCCTAAACCAAGTTTACTAGTTGTCGTTTTACCAAAATTGGCACAAAATGCAGCAAAACTACAATATGCAAGAGTATCCCAAAGCCCACCAGGAGATTCACCGGCTCCCCGCTGGGACAGTTTGAGCCTGATGCTATGTCATTTTTTTTTTACTTACTTTTTGATAGCAGACACAGTGAGGCCGATGCGAACGTGTCTCTGGTGAAATTGTGCATTCAATATGTCGATATTGTAGCTGCCATTCCACACAATTGGTGCAAGCCAAGGCGTCATCATCAGGACATCAGTTCTCCTAGGAAAAAGAAAAGTAACTGGGCATTTTGTGGCTTACACGTAAAAAAGGGCTGATGTGGGAACTGTCAGCAAGAAAGCTGATGGATGCAGTTTCTTATGAGTCCCAAAAAATAAAATTATGGGTCTAATAGGAACTGGAATGCTGAGTCTGTGGTTGTTATTGTTATACTCACCATCTCCCCGCTGTCTGCCTGCAAAAACACTGCTTGTTATATACAGTGGACTATTTCTGCATGCACTCACAATGACGAAGACTAGATAGTTAATATGATCATTTGTAATCATGGCCGGCCTTAGGTTAGATGGCACCCTATGCAAAAGATTTTTGACACCCCCACCTGTCATAAGAAAAATGTTGTTTGTATATAATTGCACCAATGAACAATCTGCTTGTGTTATTCTGCTTATGTAAACAACAATTTAGTATCATAGCCAAACCGGAACAGCTCAGTAGATGAATACAGTCCCAGTACCAAGCTCAGTGAATAAGTACAGTATCAGAACTAAGCGCAGTTAATATAACCAAGCTCATAAGAAATACAGTGCCAGAAAGATGGCATGCTCTGCCCCACACCAATTCCTAACCCACTGGCACTGCTTGTCATGTCTCATCTACCTGACTCTATTCTTTGACATGTATAAGATGTACTGTATCTGCAAGTGTTTGCCTTCTTTAGTTTGTCCCTTCTGGTTCTCTGTACCCCCTTTGTTGTATAACCCCTCCCTTTCCTCCTGCTAGGGAGTTTCCTGTCTATAGCCCACGTGTTAGTCTCTACTCTGTGCTCTGGCTTATCATCATTCTTTTTACCTACTGCTGAATGTGCATTCTACAAGATACCTGAATAAACCCAGCGATTTATCAATTTTAATCCTTTGCACTTCCTCCTGTGTTAGGTATGCAATATTTAGTGGAGCTTTCATTTTATTCCCCTGCATCTCATGTGGCATTTCTTTATCATTTATGAATACACTTGAAAAGAAACTATTTAGTACGTTTGCCTTCCACCCATCGTCTTCTATGACTTCTCCTACATATTCGTTAAAGGGACAGTGCTCTCAGTGTAAATCCTTTTGCTGTTAATATAATTGAAGAAGAATAGTCTATGGTTATTTTTGCTCTCTTTGGCAATCAGTCTTTCTGCCTCCTCCTTAGCAATTTTGATCTTTTCTTTACATATTTAGTTTTTTCCCCTGTACGATTTTAGCCCTTCTTCGCTGCCTTCTAGTTTTAGTAGTTTAAACGCTTTCTTTTTTTCGTTCATTGCCCCCCTTACCGTCTTGTCGAGCCACATTGGTTTCCTTCTACTTGTAGTTTTTTTAATTTTTAAAGACTATGAACTGCTCACATGAGGTAATTAGAATGTTTTTAAACTTTTCCCATATGTCCTCTGTGCTGATATTTTTGAGGATGTTGTCCCCATTAATGTTACCGATACTTCTGAGCTGATCAAATTTTGCTTTACTAAAGTTTAGTTTGTTTGTCGCTCCCTGATAAGGCTTTCTATTGAATGACAGCTGGAAGTTGATTATATTGTGGTCACTGTTCCCCCAGTGTCCCTCAACCTGCACCCCCATTATTCAGTCCGGTTTGTTAGTTAAAAATAAGTCCAGAATGGCCCTCTCTCTAGTTGGCTCCTGCACAAGTTGGGTAGGGTAATTATTTTTAATTGTTCTCAAGAACTTAACACCCTTGTGAGATTTTCAGGTTTCATTTTCCCATATTATATCCAGATAATTAAAGTCCCCTATGATAATTACTTCATTGCAGTTTGACACCTCTTCTAACCGCTTTAAAAATAAGATTTCAGTTTCTTCTGTTGCTTTTAATTGCCTACAGAAAACCCCTATCAGTATTTTGTTATTTTTTTTCTCCCTGTATTTCCACACAGAGATTCCACATGCTCATCTCCTATTCCTAAATCCTCACGTTGCCTCAGCATTAAGTAGGATTTAACGTTCAGACATACCCCTCCCCCTTTCTGTTTCCCATGGTCTCTTCTGAAGAGGTTGTAATCTTGTAAATTCGCCGCCCTATTGCACTTATCATCAAGCCATGTTTCCGTTATTCCAACTATGTCGTAATTTTCATCAGTCATTCTCACTTCAAGCTCACCCACTTTACTGATCAGACTTCTTGCATTCGTTACCATACATTTTACACGGTTGTTTTTGTTCTTTATATTCATTTTGCTACTAATGGTGCTATTGGCTGTTCTGTCAGTTCTAACTGTACTAACCCTTGACCCCCATTCCCATTACGTGGCCCAAGGTCACTGTCTACACTGTCTACCCCCCTGTTTCTCTTTTTGCCCTCCCCCCCAGTTTTGCTACTAATGGTACTATTGGCTGTTCTGTCAGTTCTAACTGTACTAACCCTACACCCTGCTCGACCCCCATTCCCATTACATGGCCCCAGGCCACTATCTACACTGTCTACCCCCTGTTTCTCTTTTTGCCCTCCCTCTAGTCCTTAGTTTAAGCACTCCTCCAGCCTTCTGCCCCCAGCGCAGCTGCACCCTCCCCATTAAGATGCAGCCTATCCCTATGGTAGAGCCTGTAGCCGACAGCAAAGTCAGCCAGTTCTCCAGGAATCTGAACCTCTCCTTCTTACACCAACTCTAGAGCCACTTGTTTACCTCCCTAAGATCCTGCTGCCTTTCTTGTGTGGCTCGTGGTACAGGTAGTATTTCCGAGAAAACTACCCTGGAGGTAGCTTGGATCCTCTGTCCCTGAAATCATTTTCAGGGGCCCCCTATTGACCACTAATTTGTTTATTGGTGCCAATCTGCACCATGACCACTGGATCTTCACCAGCCCCTCCCATGGTGATGCTCAACCGCAAACACAAGAGGGTCACAGGAGCCTCCACAACACTGTCACACTTCCGTGGGGTGCCTGTATAACATCTCATATCCAAGCTAGAGTTGGTACAACAGGATACTAGAGCCTCCATGCCCCCCGTATCACATCTTGTATCCTAGCTAGAGGCAGTACAACAAGGTACTAGAGCCTCCTTGCCCGCCATATAACATCTTGTATCCAAGCTAGAGGAGGTACAACAGGGTACTAGAACCTTCTCTGAATTTTACAGTTTTCCCCAATAAACTTTCACTTTGATATTGCAACTACTTATATATCATCATTACATTTACACAAATAAAGTTTCATCCGATTCCAACAACTCCTTGTTTAGGGTTGCCATTTATCATAAAAAATACCAGCTACGGTAAAACGGATTGTGGTTAGGGGTGTGGCTTATCAAAGTGTATGTTTTTATCTCAGTTATTCCAGTGGCTGCAATAGTAAAAATGCCCCCAGCAGTGGCCCCAACAGTAACAGCTCTCAGAATCACAGACTCTCAAGTGTTCTCAATTGTGGCCCCAATAATATCAGCATCCTCAGTAGTGGCCCTAATAGTAATAGTGCCTTCAAAAGTGTCCTCAGTAGTAATAGTGGCCCCAGTAGTAATAGTACCAACAGTAGTGACCCCTGTAGTAATAGTATCTCAGTAGTAGCACCAATAATAATAAGGTTCCCAGTAGTGGCCCCAGTAGTAATAATGCCCCTCGTAGAAGTCCCAGTAGTAATAGTGCTCTCAGTAGAGGAACCAGTAGTAATAGTGCCCCTCAGAGGTCCTGGTAGTAACCATGCCCTCAGTAGTGGCCCCAGTTGTAATAGTGCCCAGAGTAGAGGAACCTGTAGTAACAGTTCCCCCAGTAGAGGCCCCAGTAGTAATAAGGCACCCAGTAGTAATAGTGCCCCTAGTAGAGGTACCAGTAGTAATAGTGTTCCTCGTAGAGGTCCCGATAATAGTAAGGCCCCCAGTAGTGACCCCAGTATTAATAGTGCCTCCAGTATATAGGGCCCCCTCTTTGTATAGTAACCTGCAGTTGTCACCACATAAACTGTATAATATAGTTATGTTCACTTTAATAATATAGCCAAAATATATTTGATAATTGGTGAACTAACAAGCCCCCCAGAACCAGAGTGTACACTATGACTCTGTACCTGTCTAACCACTGCGCTATATGCTCCTGGGAAGACCCAGAGTCCATATATCCACCCGCCCAGTTCTGGAGAGTTAGTTGGTGGAGGAGAGGTGCAGCTGGGAGTGCAGCCAGCTGGTTGAGGGACAACTATGTGAAAGAAAATTAGTTTGGTTCATAGATCTTGGTTCATCCTGATGATGCCTTTAAGGCTGGGGTCACACTAGGCGGATTCCCGTGGGAAATCCCGCGGTTTGGCCGCAGCAAAAACTGCAAGATTTCCGCCGGGAGAACCGCCGCGGAAAAACCCGCGGCAGCTTTGAAGCGGCCCGGCCGCTCGCTCTTCCGATGCGGCCGGCGCTCCCATATAGGAGAGCGCAGCCACAGCGGAAAGGAAAAAAAAATAGACATGCTGCATTCTGCAAAGCGGCGGCTGCAGTTGCCGCAGCCACGGTTTTTTGCCTGGTTTACCGCAGCGGATTGGCCGTCTCGTGTGGACGAGATTTCTGGGAAATCTCATCCACATGGCTGGCTAATCCCAGGATTAGCGGTGGAATTTCCGCGGCAAATCCGCCCTGTGTGAACCCAGCCTAAGGCCTTCAGAAAGAACATGATGCCCTGGTCATGAACCATGTACGGACTTCAGAAGTCACGTACTATCCCAACCTGTGGAAACAATCATTTGCCAAATTATCTTAGAAATGTTATCAGGATGTTGCAAGAATTGCTGAGTGTTATCCTGTAATTGTGCTTGTTACACGACATCTGCAAATTCCAATGTGTTTACGCCAAATATGATATTTTGAGCCTGAGAAAATCATATTTCAGCCAACAATGCATATAATCTTATATCTTGCATATATGTCATTTGTATAATCCTTCCCACATCTATTTGATGGTTACACCTTTCCTTCCTCTTAATAAAACTACGGTGTTGGGTGGCTGGATCTCAGAACCCCATTACCATTAACTGGATTCAGATCTCTTGACTGAGTTTTTGGTTAACGGCTAAGTCACTTGTGACTCTTACTTATTGATTTTACCTGATTTAGGTGTACTTCTTTAAAAAAAAATCTTTAACAGTTTGGAGGCACCAGCGAGATGCTATTCCTTTACACTTTTTACTGAACGGAGAGCAGCGGCCTTCTTCTCTCGGACAAAGCACTACCCCGGGGCAAGAGATTTCTCTTGACTTCTCCCTAGAGGCGGTTGCCTGTGGTGTCAGTGTAAGGTGTACAGCTTCAGCATTTCTAAACTTGCTCCCTATCAGGTAAAATTATTTTTCTGTTTGTTTGTCTTTCTTTGTCTTACTATAAGCAGCGCAGCAATGGCTCTGCTACATATCATTTCCTGCCTTGTATTCATGCTTTAACTTTTCCCTTCCCTACGGCTTCCTCGCCTTCCTGTGTCGTTATTCAGCTCTGCTACATCGTGTATTGCAACTTTATTGTTTTATATTAATGTTGTGCAGTATTACAGTATGATTAATGATACCCAACATCCCTGTGAGACATCTCAAAAGTGGGTGGATGCTTATTCCCCAGAAGACTGCTTTCTTCTTTTCTGCACAATTGATGAGCTTGAATGTAAAAATAATTTTGATGCTTCAGAGGGAGATACTGGTATTGAAGCGTAAATTTTCACTTGTTGTTGTGTTATTACGCTGTACACGCTTCCCTTACCCAGTGTTTCACTATGACTATGGTTTTTGGCTACCGATAGGGTGTAGATATACGTAACTGGGCTGTGGGATAGCCACTCAATGAAAATTGCGGGACACAAGGTTTTTTTTCATAGCTAGATACCTGAAGACGGGACTGGCTCTCCCTGCCGGATTGCTATGGGGGTGATTCTTACCAAACTCAATGCAATGTCAAAGTATAAACAAATAACTGTTCATTTGGTGAGAATCACATTTGGGGAAGGCTGCTGTGAAGAATACTGATACCATACTGCGGAAGGCCAAATTGCCAAAAGCTGGCAGTTTTGACCTTAATGCCTGGACCATTTTTTAGCGATTACAGGATAATTTCATCCAGCTTCCTAATTGTAGGACCTAAGAATATGTCCTAGTGTGTGTCAGTATGGAGTGCCAGAGCTGATTGAGAATGACAGAGGTATACATTTTACTTCTGAAGTATGTCAAGAGGTGATAAAGGTCTTGGGAATAGAGCAGGCATTCCATACTCCATGCCACTCACAGAATAGTGGTAAGGTGGATGGGTTAAATGGATGTAGGTAGTGATATTAACAAGGGGGGTAGAGAATGCTATGTGACACGCCCATGGGAGTTTTGTTGTTAACACTAGTAGAATATTAGTATGTTACACTACGGAAAGGTAAAGTAAAACCAGATGTTTTAATAATGTGCAATGAAGTACGTTATGTAAAAGGAGAATGTAAGAGCGCTGTCTGATGGATCTTTTACCTGTAGGTATATGAGTATGAAATATGATGGATTATGACTAGATTTAATTTTCTGCTGTGAATGATTTGTTATTTGTGTGTCTGTACTGCGATTGTGGGTACATAGCTGATAGTCTGTTGGCTCTGTGTCAAGTATGTAGCAAATATTTCATCATGCAAGCTCCTCCTTAACTGTCCTTAGTTATGTATTGTAATATGTTTTAATTTGATAATATACAGTGGTTATTCACTGTATAACCTTTTATGTTCATAAATGTATGTTTTCATTCTCTTACTACTCTAAAAGGAATTTTACTTGTGTGCTGATTGATGTTTGGATGTTACTTTCGCCTATATGAGTACAGTGTTGCAATGTGAGCTTTAGGTGAATGCTTTGTGGTTCGCGTCTATATAAATCAGTAATGTGGGGTTTTTCACTGGTCATGTAATTTTAAAATTTTCATGAGAATGGTTTGTTACAGACTGGAGTGTTTATACTGTAACTTTAACTGAATAGAACCGAAGCTCCTTTAATTGCTTGGCATACATGCAACCATTATATCATGACTATGTTCTTGTGTTTTCAGTGGGTGTACAGTATTGCTAGAAATACTATATAATTACTTGTGTGAGTTTATGTTTAAGGGTTACAAGTGCAAGTTCCTCTCCAAAATCTGCTGGTCTATATTTGGTTGCCTGGATTAAACTGGCTACTGTAATGTGTGGAACACTAGCCAGGGGTAATGACAGAGTGCCAAAGGATCGCGACCTGCGGCCAGGTGTCATTTTGATAAACAGATTTTACATAGCAAATACTGAAGACAAAGTTCGCTACTTTTTACAGTTGCTATGGGACCCATGACTGATCAGAGAATATCCATGATGTGATGGGATCAGGAAAAAACTGATCAGGGAAAGTTTATGATGGGATCTGGTATGGGTGGTATATGAGGCAAAAATACATGAGAGCAGGTATGGAGATGAAGGGAATTTGCACCTGGACAGGAATGTTAAATAGAAATTCATAGCTATATGATGTGTACTTAAGTGAGTAAGTATGCAGCTGTTTAACATTTTGGAATACTCAGAAAACTAACCTCTGCTCCTCCATAGCCTGCAGATGCAGACATCGTGGACGGGATGAAGGGGGGCTTTCTATTAAAACGGAAAAACTAGTAATATAAAAGATACATATATAATGTATAAATGCAATTTAAGATAAGTGAAAAATCCTACTGAGCTGAATCACAAGGGTTGTTATACATTCACATCCGTCCACAGCCAAAGAGGGGCATTATGGCTGTAGGGGGGGGGGGGGGGGGGTTGCATGAAGGGAAATTGCCCATCATGCAGAATCCAGACATAGGAGCAGATGTTTGGCTATAGTACTCCCTCCCTAGCCAGCCGATCTAGAATATGTAAACAGGACATATGTTCTAGTTTAATTGAGCCTAATAAGGAGTGGGAGTTAACAGATTTTGCTTGCCATAACATACAAAACCTTTACAAAATCAATTAGTGGAGATTCCGCTGATGATACTTGTATCCAGCTGTTGGTTTCTAAGAACTGTCCTGTAAATCCAATGAGTACGAATGTGTGAAGTCCTATTAATGCAAGTATAATGAGGTATTGAGGTATGCTCTGATCATCCTTATTTTTGCATTTGAGGTTTAACGGTCTAAACAACTTGCTAAACTCAAAGGGGTGGAGCTGGATGATGTGGAGAGAGGGAGTGTGCATTGGGTCCCTCCCCCAAAAAGGAGGGTGTGAGGGAAGAACTCTGAAAAGGCTAGACTGACAAAGTATGAAAGTTGCTAATTATAAATGTACAGACGATAATGATAAATCTTAAGATTGTGTTGTAAACTTAATTAACTTAATTTGTAATGTTTGAATAATTTTAAGGAATTATTACTGTTTGTTCAAAAGACTGATTCATGAGTTGTATGTATAAAGTATATAGACGTTGTTCATGCTGTCATAGAGATAGATATTTATTAGAAATATTTGTTTGCTGCAGCAGAAAGCTAATCGGGTCACTCTGGGCAGAGATTGATAAAGCTGACATATAGAAACTTGTTTCATCCATTTTTATGGACGGATGAAGAAGCGTACCACAAGACCCAGGACTGAGATTTTGTTTTGTTTTAATTTCTTATGGACTGAACTATTTGCCATCAAGGTTATTTTGGACTGAATGAATTCATGAACTGAGTTATATCTGGCAGGAGATTGGAACTTTGCAAGTGTGATTTTAATTTTTATCTTCTCTAAGTGCAAGCTGTGTCTCTCCATAGCTGTGACTATTCAACTCAGCCTGAAGAACTGACAAGTGTTCATAACAGTGCCCAACTGCCAGCTGGTGACAAGTCAAAGGAGGGCTAAGCATTATAGCTCCTCCCTGGAGAACTGAGGCGACCAATGGTGTGCAAAGGGCATCTGGAAGAGTGGAATCTACAAGGAACAAGGGGCTCTATAGTCACCTGTGAATACCTTACATCCATGGATATGAAGAATGGAGGACATTGACTGACACCAGACAAACCAGTGAAAGTAGTAAGGACACTAGAATTGCTCTGCTTCCCTGCATCAGAGACCCTGTATATTTGGGATGTAAAGAAAAACAACAGAAGGAAGACCGCCACCTATGACTGTTTTGTTGTTTATTTTTATTTATATTTTTTTTTTTCTCGAGCCCAGATTTGACAGGATTGGTTTTGTGTTGCTAGCAAATGAAATGCTAGGGCAGTTATGGCGAACCATTTGGAGCCCGAGTGCCCAAACTGCAACCCAAAACCCACTTATTTATCGCAAAGTGCCAACACGTCAGGGGGCGGGGCTTATCACGATTTATGATTTTACCCCCCTCGTTCTAAAAAGGACAGGGCCGCTTCAAAATAGACAGTGTGCAGATTCTGACTGCTTTTTGGATTCTGAAATATTGCAGAACGTCCTCAGCGGGAATTTATGTGGAAATTTCTGCAGCATTTCCGCATCCAAAAAGTAGTCAAAATCTGCACCCGGTCTATTTTGAAACAGCTCTGCCCATTTCCACCACATGTAAACATACTCCAGTGGTAATAGTGACCCCCACCCCACAGCGGCCCCAGCGATAATAGTGACCCCCACCCCACAGCGGCCCCAGAGATAATAGTGACCCCACCCTACAGCGGCCCCAGCGGTAATAGTGACCCCCACACCACAGCGGCCCCAGCGGTAATAGTGACCCCCACACCACAGCGGCCCCAGCGATAATAGTGACCCCACCCTACAGCGGCCCCAGAGATAATAGTGACCCCCCCACCCCACAGCGGCCCACAGTGCATTAGGGACACCCCACAGCGGCCCCAGCGGTAATTGTGTCCCCCACCCCACAGTGGCCCCAGCGGTAATAGTAACCCCCACACCCCACAGTGACCCCCAGTGCATTAGGGACACCCCCAGCGGCCCCCAGTGCAGTAGTGACACCCCCCAGCGCCCCCCCCAGTGCAGTAGTGACACCCCCAGCAGCCCCCTAGTGCAGTAGTGACACCACACAGCAGCCCCCCGTGCAGAAGTGACACCCCCCAGCAGCCCCCTAGTGCAGTAGTGACACCCCACAGCGGCCCCCTAGTGTAGTAGTGACACCCCACAGTGCCCCTCCCGAGACCCACATACTTACCCCCTCCTCCTCCTCTTCTGCTCAGCGATGCTCCCGGCATGCATATTAACTTTTTCTTACCCACTTCTGCCTCAATAGGTAATTCCCAGCAACCTGATTGGTTGTTTGGTGAATCAGCCAACCCAAGCAACCAATCAGGTTGCTGGGAATTGCTGATTGCGGCAGAAGTGGGGAAGAAAGAGTTAATATGCTCCCGGCACACACTCTGACTTCAGTCTGCTGCTGGACGCCTCCCGGCGGAACCAAGTAGTAGGAGACGTCGGGGCAGGGGGAGAGGGATTCCAGCTGCACAGTGAAGTCACAGTGTGTGCCGGGATCAGCGCGACTAGAAGTGCTGTTTATGAATGCCGGCAGGGGAGCGCGGCCCCTGCTGGTATTCACAAGTGGTGAGCGGCCGATGGGGCGCGTGCCAGTAGGGAGGGCTCTGCGTGCCACCTCTGGCACATGTGCCATAGGTTCGCCACCACTGTGCTAGGGTGTAATAAATGTGATATTAAATTATCTGATTGTTTATGCAATGTATCGTTGTTATGAAAAACATGCAGCATTTGAGAGAAACATTTAGGCCGCCTGCAGACGGACGGGTCGGATCCGGCGTCGAGAATTCTCGCCGCGGGAACCGACCTGAGCGCCTGCAGGGAGGAGTGTGTACTCACCCGCGCCCGGCGGCCCCGGCTCTTTCATGTGCCGGCTGCCGGGCAGCCGGCGCATGCGCAGACCGGAGCCGGCAGCCGGGTGAGTGACGTTTCTGTGCGAGGCTCTGCGTGCCCCGCACAGAAATAGGACATGCCGCGGTTTGTTTGCCGCACGACATTTCGCGCGGCCGTCTGCATAGGAGTGCGTATTGTAATGCACTCCTATGCAGGCTTTCAGTGGCGGAAATCCCGCGGATAATCCCGCCGCGGGATTTCCGCCTGTGTGCAGGTGGCCTTAGACGTTACTAATCATTTAATAACAAAACTATAAAATGTCAAAAGGTATATTCAAACTTTTAGTTGGAAGATGATTTTATGTTTTATAATCACATTCTTGATCCCATTATGTAATCCTGTTTTAGTTATAAAAGCTATAGATAGTCAGGGGTTGGGTTCAGACACATTGTTACCTGTGTCATCTCACAAGGACCTACATATCAGTTCGAAAAGGCAATGGTAAGTTTGGTAAACAGCATTGGGTAACATCAGTATGTCATCACGCTATTGTTAGGTTTGTGCAAGGATTGTGCCATTTACACCTGGTCGTCCTGATGCAGAATGAGAATCCTAAAAAGGTGAGCTATTTGACCTCTGATTATGTGTGTTTCACTGGCTTAACTAGAAATAGCTGTTGCAAATGTTAGTTGTCAAAGTGTGCACTTATGCGCGATTGTGGCCTAATCTCTTATTGCCAATTTCCTCTTGTAGACTGAACGTGCATCCTGCCGCCGCTACTGGGTCCATCCCCTGCTGTCGGAGAGGGGGACAAAGGGGCACATTGCCAGTCTTTTCCAGGATTTGAAAAAGTAAGCCTACTATTGCACGTAAGGACGTTTGACGCTGCACAGAGAATTGTTATTTTCTCTCTCTCTCTCGCTGTCCTGGAGCTGGTGCGCTGGGACATCACATATCAAGGCACCAAGATGCGGAAAGCGATCACTGCAGAAGAAAGGTTGCTCATCACCCTTCGGTATGTAACTTTTTTTTTAATCACTTTTCGCTGATTTAGATTAAGCCCACCTGCAGACTGGCGGCAATTCCGTGGCGGTATTTGCTGCAGGATTTCCACCACTGTAAGCTGCCATAGGATAGCGCCACCAAATGCAATTCAATGCAGATGGCCGTGATTTGGCCACGCTAAATTTAGCTTGCGAAAGTAATTTCGGCATGCTATTTTTGTGTGCGTGGCCCGCGCTGCTCTCTGCAAGGCCTCGGGTCAGGTGCCGCTGCCAGGATTCTCGCACCCTGATCCGACCAGGCCGTCTGCAGGCGGCCTGATGATCTGCTCGGATGCGGGTGCGAGAATTCTCGCAGTGGGACAGAATCCGAGCCCCTGCAGAGTGCTCCGCAGACTCACCAACTTTGGCAGTTCCAGCTTGTTCATGTGCATCGGGTGAGTCCGTGGAGCACTCTGCAGGTGCTGGGGTCAGCTCCCGCTGCGAGAATTGGCTGTCGAATTAGAACATCCCGTTGCTTGTTAGCTAAGCGTCATTTTGCGCTGACAAAGCGCGGACGTCTGCATAGGACAGCGTATTGTACTGCAATCCTATGCAAGCTCCCATGGGTGGAAATTCAGCGGGGAATCCCATCGCGGAATTTCCACACATCTAAGAGGAGGTGCAAAGTTGCTTATTATCCGCATGTATGTGGGTGTGAGTATTCTCGTTGCATCCATGGATAAAGAAGCACAGGTTAACCCTTTCCAATCCAATGTCGGGTCTGCCCCAACATCATCATTTCCCTCCACAGCTCCGATGTCGGGACAGACCCGACACTTCCGTGCAGGAGTGCATCTGCACCCGATCATCTGACACATCGGGTGCATATGCACTCCTGCACTGATCCTCATCAAGGACCCCCGAGGAGAAGGCAGAAATGGTTTTTAACCCTTCCTGCCTTCTCCTTTACACATTACGAAGCGCTCAATTTGCGCTATGTAATGCATGATGATTCTGGCTGGCAAACAGGGGACTGCCGGTGTTACCTGACCCCCCGCGGTCACATGAACGCGTAGCCGGGATCCTGCACCGTGGGGGGACCTGTTTACCTGTTCGGTGTCTTCAATTTTCTCTTTTCTGCCTCCTGTCACGGTGATCATGTTGCCGCTGGTTGCCACCTGACCCCAGCGGTCACACGATCGCCGAGCCGGGAGGCAGAAAAGAGAATGCTCAAGACACCGAACAGGTAAAGAGGTCCCCCCACCGATGCGGTGAGCACCTGCACCCTCCGAAACTCTGTCAGTTCAGGAGGGTGCAGGGAAAATGTTTTTTTTCTCATTCACTCTCCCCATCTACAATTAATTTGGAAACAGAAACAAACTCCCAGAATCAAGCTCTGTACATAAATACAGCAGAACCAAGTTCAGTATATAAATACAGAACCAGAACCAAGCACATAATATAGAAACGGTGCAAACCAACCTTAGTACATAAATACAGCATCATAATCAAGCTCATATAAGAAATAAAACCCAGAACCAAGCTCATAACATAAATACAGCTCCAGAACAAACTCAGAGTGTACAGTAACAGAATTAAGTTGCAGGGGCGCCAATGACCTAACAGCAGCACCTCGGAACCTCAGAGTGGAGGAGACAAGGCACTGCCGAATGGAGAAGGGAGTTCATCTGGCCAGGTGGAACTAAGTGGGAGGGGATTGCCCCCAGCCTACAAGCTAGTAGCCAGCACTCTGTGTGACCGCACGGGTTGCCCATAGTTAAGGCCAGCCATGCCTATTCTTAACTTAGCAGACAGGGTGTGGAAAACTTCTCGTGTCTCCTGAGTTACAGTTTTTGAAGTTTTCTGAGCTCATAGCTGCCTCACCTGCTAGCTCAGTGTCTGTGCAGTTCTTGACTTGGCGATTTGCATTCTGGGAAGTGTGGGCTTTAGACTAGGCACTGTATAGTTATCAAATGTAGAAAAAACAATTTCCTCCCCCCGATACATTATAAGAGCTCATCTGAGCTGTTGGGGAGTGTTTGACAACAAACTTGCTGATGGTTTCCTAAAACAATTATCAGAAGTGTGAAGGCAGCTCTATAGAATGCAGGATGTAATGCAGGAGCAGGACAAGTAATTAATGAACACTTACGGAGGCTTCAAGGCGTTCAGCTTTTCATACAGCGTTCTGTGAAAAAGTAGGAAAAATCTAAGTACATGGTTTAGAATCTGCGTAAGGCGGTTATGGTGGATTTTGACTAATACACGGCCGATTGTTCCTGGGTTGTCAAGGGGTTCTTGGAAATAGCTGAAATCTACCAAAATCCTGACGGAATGGGCAAATTTCCAGAAAAAGGTTACTGGCAGCTGCCACTAGGGGGAGCTCGCTGCAGAGGTATTTATGGGACTTCCAGTAGGAGCTGTATACATATGTAGGGAGCTCCCCCTAGTGGTGACCACAGGTTGATGTTTTTCATCATTGAATGCTATGATAGTGTGATGGAAGTCACCCTTCTTTATGGGGGCGCTCTGCTGCTACTATTAACGTTCTTAGGTTTAGACTTTTTACCTTTCGAGCGAAACATCCTTCATGAGGTCCAGCTGGAAGGTATCTTCAGAGGATCTTGTACTAGTCCTGTGCGTGGAAAAGAGAGCATTAACCCCTCAGTGACATGGTCTATTTTGGACCTAAGGATATGCTTATTTTTTGGGGGGGATTTTCATCTGTAGTTTAACTTTTTTACTTTTATGTTGAGATGCATCCCTAGAAGCTGAGAGCCCTGTGTGACCGCATGGGTTGTACGTAGCTAAGGCCGGCTAAGCCTAGTCTTACCTTTAAAGACAGAGTACTCAAAACTTCACATGCCTCCTGAGTTACAGTTTTTTGAGCATTTTGAGCTCATAGCTGCTTCACCTGGTACCATGTTTTCCCAAAACTAGGACCTACCCTGAAAATAAGCATTAGATACATATCATTTAAAAAAATGCAATACTTACCTAGCAGGTGTCGTCCGGGTCCCTCAGCCTGGCCCTAGGAGCTCCGGCGCTCTTGCTTCAGTCCTCAGCAACCAACAGAACATTGCTTCCTGGTAATGGAGTTTGTAAACCCCGCCTCCAGGAAGTAAAAAATAATAATATGTAGAGTGTATTGAGAAGAATTCATAGGTTAATGGTGAAGTGTACCGCATGCAAATAAATTTGACTGTGAATGAAAGGTGAACTGGTAATTGTGAATAAGGGTATGGGCATCAGTTCGGATGTCAGTGTCTGCTTATGTCTGCTGCTATCTCAGGGGCAAATCCCTATTTATGTCTACAAGAGTAGCACTTTAGAGGTCATCTGGAAGCGTTAATAATGTTCCCATTGTCCAGTGTGCACCAGGTGAAGGTCATACCACTTCCACCCATATTTTCCCTAATCAGACACCTTTTTCTATTTGGATGTCAGCCACAGTGTTTCTATTTTGTACAGACTTTGGGGAGAAGGATAATGTATGGGCCCCATAGTGAATGCTAATGTATCCTGGGTTCCGCTTGGCTCAGCAGTAATAAAAAGAAAAAGTACTGACCAGTCCTTTTTTTGCAATGCACTGCTGTTCTTATTAGTGGCTGTCATAGGTCGGGAGATCCTGTAAGATGGGTTATATGCTCTGTTATAATCAAAAGTGAAGAAGCGTTTTAGTTCTGCTGTAACCTTTTCAGTCCAGATAAGTGATTTATTTTGTGGAATTCGATGATCGCTTTATTGAAATGAGTAAAAGCTTTCTTTATTGGTACGTCAGAAGCCAATAATGGGTTAGTACGCTAAAGAATTCCTGTCCCAGACATTTTCCCCTCTGTTTTCGGAGGATGCCGGGGATGGCTTTCTTTATATAGGGGTGGCGGTAGTGGCCCAGAGTTAGAGTGTCTTTCTGTATGTGTTTGTTCTTCTGTGAGTGTTATAGTCATGTCTTTAGATATATACTGATGTCTCTGCTGTGTGTCAAGTGTGCCTATGTGTACTGTCTCTTTAAGGCTGTCTGTCCATGGGCGCCGTGGGAGCCGTCGCCCAGGAGCAGGCGAATTGCCGGCCGCGAGCAGAGAATCACAACGATTCTTCTCTCGTTGACAGGGGGGCGGTGCTTTCCATAGCAACACTATGGAAAGTGTGCATTGCATTCCACCCAGTCAAATTATCGCCGCGGGGAATGCAATTCAATAACGCCCGTGGACAGGCAGCCTAATTGAATGTGAATGACGTGAGGAGTGAGCCATACTTAGGGGAGGAGTAAGAAGAGTGGTTGTAGTCGGGAGAAGAGAGAGAAAGGGTGCATGTCGTGGAGAAGAGAGGTGTGAGCGTCTCGAGAGGGAGAATGTGGAGGTGTTCAGGAGAAAGGAGGAGGCAGAGAAAGTCTGAAGTTCACCTGAGCAGTGTTATGGACCCATCCCTGTGGCTATGGGATGCCTCTCCTCCGAGGAGAATAGGGATCAGACTCTGTTCTCTTGGAGTAGGCAGTGGCGAGTGCACGGAACCACCATTCATCTACCTCAATTTGGAGCACTAACAAAGACTGTGTAGAGAGGAGAGTGGGAGTGATTGACATGAAGAGAAGAGAAATGCAATGGAGAAAGAGTGGTTGCGGTATGTACCTGTCAAGTACCGGGAGTACCCCCCATAGTCGTCTGACAGATAACTGGGACTGCAGATGCTCAAAGGTTAAATACGGGTAGAGTGACTTTTGGATATAAACTGAGGGAAGAATCCTTGGAGAAAGTTTATTTTCTTTTGCATTGTAATTGCCTAAGACTGTTTAATTGAAACCAAAGTAAAAGAAAACCGAGTGCCTCCGGTTAAAGTTAACTTTTGTTATTTACTCTGACTATTACAAAGGAGATACTGGCGTCACGAAGACAAAACCAAGTAATAACATTCTCCCGCGCTGTTGCTATTTCCTGGGGCCTGCGTGAGGCTGGGCCAACTATGCTTTGGAGCTGTTGGGAGAGGATGGTAGAGCCACCAGTGACATATCTTGTAAGTTTACCCGCCATCTTCCCCGGCCAAAGGGCTGACCCTGCCCGCTACAGTTGTAAATGTACGCCCATTCTTGGGAACTGCTTCCCAGCCAAGGACTACCTCTACACCCTGGGGCAGGAAGGGGTTAAAGTTGAGGCTGGACAAGTAAATAGGGCTGATTGTAGTACCAGGCAGAAAATCCAAAAACTGCGAAAAAAATCCAGAGCGTAAAATGTGTGAATTATGATGCAAATTTGCACCCAGATTTTCCATTAGTAGAGGCTCCGCAGCGCGTGGGAGAACCTTAATGTGTCCACAATATGGCAGTCTCGGGTGATCATTGTCTCCCCCATAGAAAGGCTGCTGGACCCCACTCAGTGGTCTGTAAACTGTGGCTGTCTGGCTCATGTGATACAACAACTCCCAGCATGCCCGGACAACAGCCTCACAACCCAGAACTGCTACCTTAGCTTAACCCTCCCTTACATGGGGTGGCGGCATTTACAACTGATGCATGATGGGTAGAGTGGGCATGTTTACAGGTGGGCACCAGACTGTCAGGTAAATCAAGTACTCACTGCGAACTGCAGAAAATGGCCATATGAGAACACAACGCAGTCCCTCTCACACCGTACCTGAAAGAACAGCAAGAATTAGGAATTGGAAGAACACCCCTCCCCCAGCCTAATAGGGCTGATAACAGAGAGCAATAGAACATATTCATCTGTTTTAGGGTATGTTCACACAGAGGATTCCACTGCGGTAGTTTCTGCATGGAGTCCACCTGTACATCCTCGGCACAAAGCCGTAATGATGTCACACATTTCTGCTGAAATGTTTTACATATTCCGCAACAGAACCCGCCATGTGAACGTACCTTTCCAGTTTGCCTCTTTTTGACCTGAAGTGGTTGATAACAGGGAGCAATAGTTTATGTATTCACCCGTCCTACAGTCTAGTGTCTCAGGCTAATATGATGGATAACAGAGAGCAGTAGACTGTATTCCTAGTTAATATGGCTGATAAGAGAGAGCAATAGACTATATAGTAGAACTAAAGGAACACTCCAAGCAGGACAGATGCTGTGTTATACCTAATGTTGGTCTGAGGGGGCGGAGCATGGCACAGGCGTTTGTGGTCTTTTGTATCCCTGGATCATGCTCCGCCCCCTCAGTGTGTCCATTTTGCCTGGAGTGTCCCTTTAAGGATATAACGCTACAGTTCCGCTATCGGTGATCCGTCGCCCCGTAAACTCACCAGCAGAAGGACAGCAGAAACAGCGCCACCACACAGAGGAGGAGGTAGAAGCACTTCCTCCGGCTGCATCTTTCATCTGGAAGGAAACAAAAAAGACCGATGTGGATGATGGGAGTTGTGGGTGAGAAGTGCTGCTCATCACGGAGTCCCATTGACATCAGTGCCGCCATCTGTCATGGGATTCAGTCGTCTTGCAGAACAGCCGCTAACTTCTTTATGGAAGGTCACAGTTTTACTGTCTAATATGACAATTACGCTGCAGTGTAAAGCATGGAGGAGACACAGAGCCACCTGAGACTCTGCTAAGAGAGAAGGTGGAATTCAGACTGTCCCAGACTTCCATGGACAATAAAGCTAAGATGGAGCCCCAGAGGGGCCCCCACTGGCCCCCAGCCCAGCTGTATACGGCAATGGAGCAATCTCTGCTGTGTGCTTCCAGACCTGCCATAGAAGTGGAAGGGAGCTATGGAAACTGCGTAGCCAAGCCGCGCTCTGCCGTTTCTGCCCGCTCCGCCAACCTTGTAGACAGCAGTGTCCCAATCACAGCTATGTTTGGCCAAAGTGGGAACACCTATTTAACCCCTTTCTATCCCAGGTCCCTTCCCTGAGTCAGAAAAAACGGTTCATGAGCCACCTGAGGGGTTTGTCGTGACCGATGCCAAAAATTTGGACCTTTCGCAGTCTTAGGGTGATGAGGGTGGGGACTTCCAAGTAGTGTCTCAAGAGGTATTTGTTGATGATGATGATGATGATGAGACACAGTTGTCTGTCAGTGAGGTTGTTGTTAGGGCAGTAAGTCCGAGGGAGGAGCAGACAGAGGATTCAGAGGAAGAGCTTGTGGATGATAAGGTGACTGACGCGACCTGGGTTGGTAAGCCTACCGTTACGGTATACTACCCCAGGTGCCCTAGCTCTCACCCATAACCCCTGTCCCTGCCTACTTGCCTCCACTCCTGGCTAACCCCAGGCGGGCAACTGGGCGGCGGTCCCTACTCTTACTAGGGACCGAAAAAAGGGACGTTGGCGTACCTGGATGGAAGGGGTAGAATACCGACAGAAAAGGCAGATGAAAATAACCAACACGAACAACACTAAGCAGAACTGAGGCAGATAGAAAACCTGGCAGATAATAGCAAAGTATAGCAGACAAGATGACAGAGGCAGGAGACCAACAGAGGCAGACTAGCTAGCACACTGAGGGAAACCAATAACTGGCAGTGATTGCAAGTCTCTGCACGACCCTTAAACAAAAGCCTCCGCCCAGGGGCAGAGAGAGGGAGACAGCCAACTCCCAACAGAACATAATAAAAGGGAGCTCGTGCATGGCAGCTGCACTCAGAAGTGCGCACGCGCACGGTGCCGCACGCCACCAGCACAACACCAGCCAGGCACCCGCGCCCCCGGCAGTCAGACAACAAGCCGGGGGGACGCGCACCGACTGCAGAACCCGCACACCTTCGCCCCGGGAGGACCAGCAACAGCTGCATGGTAACACCTACTGAAGACAGGAATTCAGAGGGGGAGGCAAGTGCAGCACCAGAACAGGTTGGAAGAGGCAGTGGGGGTGGCCCAAGGGAGAAGCAGTGGCAGAGCAAGTAATCCCCCAACTGTTCCCCACAGCACCTCCTCACAGCAAGCTCCCGTGCAGGGCTAAGTGTTCAAAGGTCTGGAGATTTTTTTAATGAGAGCACGGATGACCGACGAACAGTGGTGTGCAACATGTGCCGCACCAAGATCAGCAGGGGAGCCACCACTACCAGCATGCGCAGGCATATGATAGCTAAGCACCCGACGAGGTGGAACGAAGGCCTTTCACCGCCTGCAGGTCACACCACTGCCTCTTCCCCTGTGTAACATGCCGACACTGAGATGCATGAGATCTCCCTCCCAGGACGCAGGCACGAGCGTCTCCCACCCTGCACCCACCCCTTCACCTGCATGGTCCTCCACTGCCTCCACCAATGTGTCCCAGTGCACCATTCAGCTGTCCATAACACAAACATTAGAGCACAAGCTAAATATGCAGCCACCCGCCCACATGCACAATTGCTAAACGTGCACATCTTCAAACTGCTGAGCCTGAAAATGCTGCCATAAATGCTGGAAGAAACTGAGGCTTCTCACAACCTCATGGCAGCAGCCGTCCCTCGCTATTCGGTCCCCAGTCGTCACTATTTTTCCCCCTCTGCTGTCCCCACCCTACACAGTCACATGTCACGGAATATCAACCGTGCCCTCACCAACGCGGTTACTGGGAAGGTCCACTTAACCACCGAGACATGTACAAGTGCTGGCGGACAGGGACACTACTTCTCCCTGACGGCACCTTGGGTTAACCTGGTGGAGGCTGGGACCAAGTCTTACCCTGGGTCTGCACATGTGCCACCCACACTGAGGATTGCAGGTCCTACCTCGGTCATGGTCTCTCTGGCTTATTATGCCACCTCCTTCAACCCCCCCCCCCCCTTCCTCCTCCGGCACCTCTCAATTACCATCTGTGAGAATGTCGCCTTCGGTTGGTAGCTCGAGGTGCTGTAGCACTGCTGTGGGGAAGAGTCAACAGGCCGTGCTGAAACTCCTCAGCTTAGGTGACAAGAGGGACACTGCCCAAGAGCTGTTACAAGGTTTGATGGAGCAGACAGATCTGTGCCTTTTGCCACTGAACCTCCAACCAGGCATGGTCGTGTGTGACAATTGGCATAACCTGGTGCGACTCTGCAGCTTTGCAGACTGACACACGTGCCATGTCTGGCCCACGTGCTCAATCTGGTGGTTCAGCGCTTCCTTAAAAACTACCCCCACTTGTCAGAGCTGCTCAGCAAGGTGCGTCACGTGTGCGCACATTTCCGAAAGTCCACCACAGATGCTGCCACACTCAGGACACTGCAATATTGCTTCCAGCTGTCAGTGCACCGACTGTTATGCGACATGCCCACACGCTAGACTTCAACTTTGCACATGTTGGCCAGGCTTTACGAGCAGCGTAGAGCCATTGTTCAATACCAGCTGCAACATGGTCTTCGGAGTGGTAGTCAGGCTCTGCAGTTCTTCACAGAGGAGTGGGCATGGATGTCTGACCTTTGTCAGGCGTTAGGAAACTTTTAAGGAGCCAATACAAAAGGTGAGCGGCGATGCCGCCATTATCAGCGTAACCATCCGCTGTTTTGCCTGCTGAGAATGTCGCTGCTAAGCATTAAGGCCGACGCTTTGTGAATAGAACAGGAGATGGGGAGGGGGGTGACATGGCGTCGCTTGATAGCCAGACCACCCTCACATCTGTTTCTCAGCACGTATTGGAGGAGGAGGAGGAAGAGACTGCTGCCCACACTGCAGAGGGTACCCATGCTACTTCCTTCCCATCTGTTCAGCATGTATGGGCTGAAGAGGAGGAGGAGGAGACTGAGAGTCATCCTCCTAGTGAGGACAGCGATGTGTTGTGAACTGGGACTCTGGCACACATGGCTGACTTCATGTTAAGCTGCCTTTCCCGTGACCCTCACATTAGACGCATTCTGGTCAACACAGATTACTGGGTGTTCACCCTTCTCGACCCACGGTATAGGGAGAACCTTTCCACTCTCATTCCCGAAGAGGAAAGGAGTACGAGAGTGATGCAATACCACAAGGCCCTGGTGGCAAACCTGATACTAAAGTTCCCATCTGACAACGCTAGCGGTAGAGGACGTAGTTCAGTGGGCCAACTAGCAGGGGAGACGAGGTTAACAGGCAGCATGTCCAGCGCAGGCAGGGGAACACTCTCCAAGGCCTTTGCCAGTTTTCTGGCACCCCAGCCGGACTGTCATCATTCCCCAGTCTAGGCTGAGTAGGAGGGAACAGTGAAAATATATGGTGAGGTAGTACATAGCCAACCGTATCAACATCCTCCATGATCCCTCTGCTCCATACAACTATTGGGTGTCGAAGCTATACATGTGGCACGAACTTGTGCTGTATGCCTTGGAGGTCCTGGCCTGCCCTGCCGCTAGCGTGCTATCAGAGAGGGTGTTTAGTGCTGCTGGGGGGATCACGGATAAGCGTACCCGCCTGTCAACTGACAGCGCCAACAAGTATTTCAGGGGTTCACCTATACTCTTGGTAAATAAATACCCTGTACTCTTGCTCAAAAAATCTTTCAGGTTCTCACCTGCAATCTTGGTTTAAAAAAAGTCTTCTCTTTAAAATGGGTTGTTTTCCTCATTAAAAATGTAGAAGTACTAGCCTCAGAGTTTCCCCTATGCTGGCGTTTGTGGCTAATGAAATGCTGCGACAGAGGTGCATGGGATGGCACTTAAAAGCATATATTAATTTGTCTGCGAATTGTCAGCTATGAAGCACATTTTTAAAAGGGTCACACGGCATACGGAAACGTATCTCAGCGTGGTGTCCAACTTTGGCCGCTAATTTTTTTACAGTTCATGCTGTCTTTCCCTAGGGCACTGGTTAACAAGCCCCTCGGGGAGAGGCAGGGGCTGGGATAGGTGGTACCTTGCCTATGGTCCTGAATGCCATTAAGTAAGTATGAGCTGTCACTCAAAAAATCTTTCAGGTTTTTACCTGCACTCTTGGTAAACAAATCTTTTGTTTTAGAATGGGTTGTTGAATTGTGGAGATGTGTAGAAGTACTGGCATCTGAGTCCCCTTTATGCCCACATTTGCGGCTCCTGACAATTTTGTGACGGAGGTGGCATGGGATTGGAATTATGATCATACGTTAATTTATCAGCAATTCTCATCAGCATTGTGGGATATCGTCCACAATTTCAAAGAGGGTCACTGCCAGGCCCTGCCAACTCTCTGCAGTGTGTGTCTCCTGTTCCTCCTAATCCAATACGCACTTATAAATAGACATGAGGGTGGTGTGGCTATCAAGCAGCCATCTGGGATGAGGACAGCTGGACGCTGCCCTGGGATCAATTTCAGTACGCTGTGGACTACTGAGTAGCTGGAGGGGTGCGCCTTACCCCATCTAGGATGAGGACAGATGGACGCTGCACTGGGAAAGATTTCAGTACGCTGTGGACGCAAGCTTGTGCGGGAGGATTAGACAGCAATGCCAGCATGTAACACAGGAGAAGAGGTAGTGGTGTCACCCACAGGCGGTGATTGGCCTTCGTTCCACCTAGTGTGGTGCTTAGCTAAGATGTGCCACTGCGTGTACCTTGCTGATTATGGTCTGGCCCAACTAAATTGTTAGAGGGGTGACCACCAGGCTCTTGCCCACAATTTGACTTAATAGTGAGACCTGGGAGCCTCAGATGCATCCATGCATGCTGCCCCTGCTGTTCCCTGTCCATTTCTGTGGTGTTTCCATCACTTCCTGATGTTTTTAGGTGAATCACACACCCTTCCCTATGTAGAGCATCGGTCAACTTGAAAAATGCTGGAGTCTCCCATGGAGTTCAATGGGTTCATTACTCGAAAGGAGCCTCTCCAGGATTACGAAAAGCTCGACTCGAATAACGAGCACCCGAGCATTTTGCTGCTCGCTCATCTCTAGTTAACTCCCATAAAATCATTGCCTGTCAGCTCTGCTGCTGAAAGTATCTATCTTACTGTGTCATGTGGTACAAGTGAGATTATAAATGTGAGTGTCTGAGAGCAGGAGTGGTTGTTGATGATCTTCCATCTACCCATGCTGTTGGAAGACCCATGGTGATGTAGCGAATCACCTTTAGCTTCCCTGCATTGAAAATGGAGAAGAGAGGCTCCCTATGGGGGAGTGAGGATCTTCCCCGATCCGCTGGATAAACCGCAGGGGCACAGGGAGACAACTCTGGTTTCCTTGTGTCTAATATGGAGGAGAAGGAGAGACACTCCTAACGCATGTGAAACGCATGAGAGCGCACAACCCCCAACATCCTCGTTTCACTAAACCAGGTAGGCCATCGGTCATTACCACTCGGCTACACCGTGACAAGGACTACTCCTCCAGCCATACCCAAGTCCAGTGGTTCATTTCACTGTGACAGTGTTATAACTTCTGGTGTCCCATATATATTTATACTATCTGTGTTTCTGCATCATCCCCCTGCACGTTGCAATACTAGGATACTATATACAGGGATCAATTTATCTGTCACTTTAGGGCCCTTTTACACAGAAAGATTATCAATCAATTAACCTTTTTAGATAGTGCAAATCTGGACAATATTGGTTCAGTGTAAACACGGCCAACAGCTGAACGAGGGGCAATAATTGGTTTGCTTATCGTTCGTCGCTCATTTTATGGAGCCATACCAATCCCCGTTCCCTCTTGTTACATGTCGGCAGCGATCGCTCGTCTGGTAGTGAATGTGAGCCACAATGTTACCTGCCGGTACAGACTGGATGAAGGAGCGAACTCTGTCATCGTTTTCCATGCGAACGACTCCTCGCTCCGTGTGAAAGCAGCCTTGCCTGTCAGTATTGTTGCACCCGTCAGGTTTGTGACACGAGTAATAGAACAGTCACTGCCCTTCCAGGCCCTCAATCATTGTACACGCTGATTATTGTTGTGGGACTCAGGCTTACTGTTTTTCACTTCTTGTGTCCTTTCATGATCGGTCTGCACGTACAGTGGATACATAAAGTCTACACGCCCGGGAACATGACAGGTTTTTGTCATGGGAAACAATGCAACAAAGATGAATCCTATCAGATGTATTCCCCCTCAGTATTCCCCGTTATCGGTACAATTCTACTGAAAAACAATCATTAAGGGTGCAAAAACACAAATAACAAAACTAAAATAATGTGGTTGCACAAGTGTTCACACCCTCTTATATTTGGGGGCGTGGTTGTGTTCAGAATTGGCCAATCACATGTAGCCTCCTGATAAGCAGTAGTCAGCACTCCGCCTCCAGTATTTACAGGGATTCTGGGTCACCATATAAAGTTCTTCTAGGAGGATTTTCCTGACATTTACTTAGTTGGTCAGTAGAGATCTTACAGAACATCAAAGGGGTCTGATTGTTGGAAGGTGTCATCAGGAGGAGGGGCCAAAAATGTCCAAGGCGTTACATGTATGGAGCACAGTGGAGACGTCATTAAGAAGGACCAACCGTGACATCACCAAGAACCAGACGTCCCTCAAACATTAAAGACCAGAAGAACATTGGTCCAGGATTATAGACATCGTGCGCAGACCGCATACAATAAGACTGCAGATAAAAGGGGTGTGTGCGGGGGGGGGGGGGGGGGGGGGGGAGTACTTTTGATACTAAAAATAATTTTAAAAAGTATAAATATAACTTAGAAAGCCAAGTCAGCTTTCTAAGCAAAGTGCAAACGAAGAGCCTCATTTATCAAAACTGTCTAACAGCAACCATTCTGAAACAGCTCTGGTAAAAGGAAAGCAAGCTGATTGGTTGCTGTGGGCAACAGGGAAGGTCTTCTGCCTCTTTCACACGGGCACCGCGATATTGCATCAGTGGTCTGTACGACATCGCTGCGTTTTCTAGCAGCTTTGTGTCGTTACAATGTCACATCACTTTGTAGCAGTATTAAAATGTAAGCCCTACCCCAAAAGTAAGCCCAGCTGCATAAAAAAGAACAAGAAAAAGAATACACCTCTCAGCCGCTGACAGCTCCCCGCACGTCTCCCCTGAAGCTCCGGCAGACTTGCTTGAAGTCTTCTGTCATCCCTTACCGGATTGAAGATTCAAAATCCCTGCCTCCAGGAAGCATTGGCTGTGATTGGCCTTATGGAGCCTTCACACTGGCGCGCTGCGAGAGTAAGTGAAAATGCATGATTATGAAGCCAATGAATTTCAATGGTTTCATTCTCATTTGCCGCGCCGGCCCCATTGAGAACATAGTGAGAACATTGCGATCCTCTGCATGTGCTGCTGTGACAGCAGCGGCAGGGGATTCCTTCATCCCCGTGGAGAGTCCACTCATCACTCAACACTGTGACAGCAGCCGCAGGGTGTTCAGTGATGAGGGGACTCCTCATAGGGATGAAGGAATACCCAGTGGCTGCTGTAACAGTATTCAGGAAGGAGGGGACTCACACGGGTATAAAGGAATCCCCTGCTGCTGCTGTCACAGCAGCGGCAGGGGATCGCAATGTTCTCACTATATTCTCAATGGGACCGGAACAGCTAAGGCCGGCCCCATTGAAAATAAGATGAAACCCAGGAATGAAGGAATCGCCTGCTGCAATGGGATGAAGTGAACCCCAACAGTGATGCGAGGCTGTTTTCATTTGAAAATACCTCACATCCAGGGATTTTCAAAAGGTTTGCGAGAGTGATACCGGGCCATGATATCGCTCTTGCCAGTGTGCAGGCGACCTTAGGCTGCATTCACGCGAGCGATATTGCTCCGAGAAACTCGCCGGTGTGAACGCACCCTTATTGTCAGACAGTTCAGATAAAGGACGCCCAAAGTGCTCAATCTGTGAATCCAAAAAGCTTTTATCTCCTTCACCCCTCCCCCTCTGCGATGTACACACCTGTCACAGATGTGCAGAATGCCTAGGGAGTGGTCCCTGGAGCCACGCCCACTGCATATCTGGTGGGCGTGGATGTTTCTGACAGCTGACACCCACCGCTATCAGATTACATAAATGACATATTGGACCTCCTAGAGAATACTTCCTGGGTGACCTCGGATTCCACTCAGTTTCCCCCGTGTGCGATGTTCTGGTGTTTTTTTATATGACCCCATTCGTTCTCCGTAAGCGACTTGGCGCTAACCAACTATAGTTCCCCTATACGTTATTCTCGGAATAGATGGAATTTTGTCTCCTAGAAGACAATCTCTTCCTAAAATACCGGCCTGATGAAGGAGTCAATCCCACACGGAAACACGTCGCTAATAAAGATTTCTCTAAAGATATCTCTGGGTCCTTGTGAGGACCATATTCACCCCTAGACACCGTAGGTCCGAGAGCTAGAGCAGAGGGGCCACGATTATTTATGGAAAGATTAGGGGCACAATGATTATTTGGGGAGGGGTCAGTGGCACAGAGGAGCCACCAATATTTGAGGAGGGGCTAAGGGCACAAAAGGGCCACAATTATTTGGTGAGAGGTCAGGATCACAGAGAGGATACTATTATTTGGGGAGGGGCCAGGGGCATAGAGGGACCACCTTTGTTTGGAGAGGGGTTAGGAGCACAGAGGTACCAACACTATTTGAGGAGAAGCTAGGGGCAAAGAGGGGGCACCATTAATTCGGGAGGGGTCAGTGGCACAGAGGGACCACCATTATTTGGGAAGGGGTCAGGATCACAGAGGGGATACCATTATTTGGGGAGGCATCAGGGGCACAGTGAGACCACCATTATTTGGTGAGGGGGTCAGGGGCACAGAGGGACTACCATTATTTGGGGAGGGGCTAGGGGCACAGTGGGACCACCATTATTTGGGGAGGGGTCAGGGCCACAATGGACCTACCATTATTTAGGGGGGAATAAGGGTCACAGAGGGACCACCATTAGTTTGGGAGGGTCCAGGAGCACAGAGGGGCTACTATTAGTTGGGGAGGGGCCACGGGCATAGAGGGATCATCACTATTTTGGGAGGAATAAGGAGCAAAGATGGACTACCACTCTTTGGGGAAGTGCCAGGGGCACAGACGGACCACCATTATTTGGGATGTAAGGGGCACAGAGGGACCACACTTTTTGGGGAAGGGTCAGTGGCACAAAGGGGCCACCATTATTTGGAGAGGCATCAGGGGCACAGTGGGACTACCATAATTTGTTGAAGGGTCAGGGGCACAGAGGGACCACCATTATTTGAGATGGGGTCAGTGGCAATAAGGGACCACTATTAATTGGGGAGGGGTCAGGATCACAGCTGGATACCATTATTTGGGGAGGGGCCAGGGGCACAGTGGGACCACCATTATTTGGTGAGGGGTTAGGGGCACAGAGGGACCACCATTTTTTGAGGTAAGGCACAGTGGGACTACCACTTTTTGGGGGAAGTGCCAGGGCACAGAGGGAGCACTATGAGTTGAGGAGGGGCCAGGGGCACAGAGGGACCACCATTATTTTGGGAGGGGCCAGGGGCACAGAGGGACCGCCATTATTTTGGGAGGGGCCAGGGGCACAGAGGGACCACCATTATTTTGGGAGGGGGCAGTAGCACAGAGGGGCTACCATTATTTGGGGAGGGGCTACGGGCATAGAGGGAGCATCATTATTTGGGGAGGGATCAGAGGCACAGAGGGACTACCATTCTTTAGGGAAGTGGCAAGGGCACAGAAAGAATACCAATATTTGAGGTGGGGTCATCAGCACATAGGGACCACCATTATTTGGGGAGGCATCAATGGCACAGTGGGACTACCATAATGTGGTGAGGGGCCAGGGGCATAGAGGGACCACAATTATTTGGGGAGTGGCTAGGGGCAGAGAGGGTATACCATAATTTAGGGAGGAGCCAGGGGCACAGAGGGTCCACTATTATTTAAGGAGGGATTAGGGTCACAGTGGGACTACCATTATTTGGTGAGAGGTCGGTGGCATACAGGGACCACCATTATTTGAGGAGGGGCTATGGCCACAGAGAGACAACCATTATTTGGGAAGGAATCAGGGGCACAGAGGGACCACCATTATATGGGGAGGGGCCAGTGGCACAGAGGGGCTACCTTTATTTGGGGAGGTGCCATGGGCATAGAGGGACCACCATTATTTGGGAAGGGATCAGGTGCAAAGTGAGACCACCATTTTTTAGTGAGGGGTCAGGGGCACAGAGGGACCACCATTATTTGGTGAAGGGTCAGGGGCACAGAAGGACCACCATTATTTGAAGAGGGGCTAGGGCACGGAGAGACCATCATTATTTGGGGAGGCATCAGGGGCACAGTGGGATCACCAAATTTTTGGTAAGTGGTCAGGGGCACAGAGGGACCACCTTTATTAGTTAGGGGCCAGGGTCACAGAGGGACCACAATTATTTGAAGAGGGGTCAAGGGCACTGCGGGACCACAATTATTTGAGGAGAAGCTAAGGACCCAGTGGGACCACCATTATTTGGTGAGGGGTCAGGGGCACAGAGGGACCACCATTATTTGAGGAGATGCTATGGGCATAAAGGGACCAGCATTATTTGAAGAGGGGTCAGGAACACAGAGTACACCATTATTTGGGGAGTGGCTAGGGGCATAGAGGGACCAACATTATTTGGGGAGGGGTCAGGGGCACAGAGGGACCACCATTATTTATGGAGGGGCAGGGACACAAATTGACCACCATTATTTGGGGACTGGTCAGGGGCACAGATAGACTACCATTTTTAGGGATGTGCCAGGGGCATAAAGGAACCACCATGATTTGGGGAGGGGTCAGGGGCACAGAGGGACACCATTTTTTGGTGAGAAGTAAGAGGCACAAAGGGATCCCAATTATTTGGGGAGGGGTCAGGTGAACAAAGTGACCACCATTGGTTGGTTAGGGGTCAGTGGCACAGATGGACCACCATTACTTGGATGAGACACAGAAGGACCACCATTATTTGGGGAGGAGCAAGGAGCACACAGGAAACATTATTTTTTGGTGAGGAGTAAGCGGCACAGAGGGACCACCATTATTTGAGGAGGGGCTAGGGCACAGAGGGACCACCATTATTTGGGGAGGGGTCAAGGGCACAGAGGGAACTCCATTATTTGGTGAGGGGTGAGGGTAACATAGGGACCAGCATTAATTGGGGTGGTATCAGGTACACAGACGGTCTACCATTATTTAGGAGAGGCACAGAGTTCACAGTGTTAGGGTGCAATTAAACGGGGAACGACAAGTCACGTTCCACATTTTTGGATGAGAGTCACATCGCACACGGACACCCGGGAGACATCTGCATGTTGTATTGTCTTGTGAGACTCACACAAAAACAGAACATGCGGGGATTTTTACGCTTTGCAGCGTCGCACGTAGATACAACATCGCAGAAAATGGATGTATTTTCATGTTAGTTTTCTGCATCTCACAATGCGTATAGCTTGTATGATTTTCTTGCCGGTGTGAATGCCCCCTCGCAGTCACGGTATGGGGGTATCCAGTCCAAGCCTATAATAGGGTGTATTCAGGCTCAGTCTATAGGGCAGCGAATTCGGCGCTGATCCTTGTCTCGCGGCGGCGCCGATCACCTCTTTCTGCTCGGGGCTATAGTCACTGGATCAGACTTTTGGCATACAGAAATCTGCAATCAGGAAGGTCGTTTACTTTAACCCCTTCCTGCCCAAGGATGTGCATATAAGTGCTGGGAGGGAAGGGGTTACTGCAAAATGACGCCTATTTACATGATATGGCTGGTGCCGACTGTAATAACTGAAGGCTTTTTGGGCACTTTTTTCTAATTCTTGTTTATAATAAAGTGTAACCCCCACGGTTGGGATCGCCGCATCCACAACAACCCGGACAATAAACTGAACACGCACGGCAAACACTATGAAAAACAGCAAAAAGACAGAAGACGGAGGTAAAATGCTTTTTTTTGCTTATTTTGCCTCCCTAAAAACACGACAAAAGTGCTTAAAAAAAAGCAGTAAGTGCCGCGCAATGTACTGAGATAAACTACAGCTCGTCGCACAAACAGAGCGCCGTCCGTGGAGAAGAAAAAACGTTCTGGGGCTTTAATGCAGCAAAAAATAAAAGAATAATATATATTTTCCAAAATGGAAAAAACCTAAAAAAAAAATGATATAATTTTGGTATTGTCATAATCGTACCGACCTGCAGCAAATACAATTTAAAAAGGGGTTTATTTTCTTCGCAATCGGCCATATTGGGTAACTATTTCCCAGATTTACAGCCACCTGAATGGTTGTTTTGATTTCCATCGACTTCGGTTGTACACAGAAAGCTGAAGCTGCCCGTACGCGTCAGAGCGGCGGCGAGACAAAGAAATGGAAATAAACGCAGAGCGATGCAGCTTTTTTAAGCAGAACAACAATTTAGAGGGATTTTTTTTTTTTTCGTCACACAATTTGGTAAATGTTTAAATTTAAAAAATGCTCCTTTCACGTCCCCCCCCCAACAATTTTACTTAAAGAGCTCACTGCACAAAAGTATCCAGTGAGGAGATCTATATCTCCAGACAATGGGGTTCGTAGCAGAAGGATGTAGCAGAGCTGAGTCCGCGTTGGCTGCACACGCTGATAGCTCTCTGCTATGTAGTGGTTTTCCCCCACAGTCCCAGCTAACATCATAGATCCTGATATCACCATGCGGTGCGCTCAGTGACAAACCCAGCTCTGCTACATCTGGAAAGCCGTCACAATTGTAGAGGGTTCTAGATGGACTTACATGTCACTTTCCGCATGTCGCAGCGCTGCGAGGCTCTGGGATCTGCGGACGGAGGTGAATGAACTGGTTTGAGAAGATGATCCCAGAGGCATCAGGTGTGGCTTGGCTCCATCTCCTATTTTACATGAAGTTACATGAAGTGTACCACCCTCTGTGTGATGAGGAAGGCTTCCCATTACCTGATTCCTATTATGGGATCTGCAGGAAATCGCACGCATTGAAAGCTATGTACTTTCGTTTTTTTCTTCACACTCGTGGATACAAATTGCAGAGTCACAGCATGCAATATTTTGCTGCGGACTCTGCGTGGAACTCAATTAAATGCAATAAAGACCATTTACCCGCCCAGCAGCGGTGCAGGAAATACAAATACTTTTAAAAAGAAGTCTGTTCTGCGCCTGACCAACGGCGAGCGTCCGCGGTCATCCGCAGTACAGAAGAAACAGGTATGCAGGGTCGCCGGCCGGGGTCACAGCCAGATTCCACTGTGGCTTTCAGTAGTAATACAGACCCCAGTAATAATAATAACCCCATTCGTGGCACCAGTAGTTAGTGGTCCCCACAGTGTTCCCGGCATTAGTGACCCCATTTCTAGTAATAATGGTTTCCATAGTGGCCCCAGTAGTAACAATGGCACCTACAGTATCCAAGCAGTAATAGTGATCCCCATAGTGGCCCCAGTAGTAACAGTGATCCCCATAGTGGCCCCAGTAGTAATAGTGGCTTCTAGAGTATCCAAGCAGTAATGTTGACCCCGATAGAGGCCCTAGTAGTAATAGTAACCTCTATAATGGCCACAGTAGTAATAGTGGCCCCAGTAGTAACAATGGCACCTATAGTATCCAAGCAGTAATAGTGATACCCGTAGTGGCCCCAGTAGTAACAGTGATCCCCATAGTGGCCCCAGTAGTAACAATGGCACCTACAGTATCCAAGCAGTAATAGTGATCCCCATAGTAGCCCCAGTAGTAACAGTGATCCCCATAGTGGCCCCAGTAGTAACAGTGATCCCCATAGTGGCCCCAAAGGGAAAAGAACGGAATTAAAAAAGGAGGAGGAGAAGAAAAGACGGCGTCTGATCCTGTAGACATTTATGAATTTGCTGCAAGCATTCACCGTTTTACCTAGTGTCATTGGGCGAAAAGTACCAGACAACTCGAGGCATACCGAGTATACGGCAGGTAGACCAGACCATGCTGAGATATGATGAGCAGTTCAAACAAAAGAAAGCGGTTTGCCCAAATATTAGATGAGACCACAAGGACATCGGTCTGTGATTGAGGGTGATGGTCCCGGTAAGATATAGACAGTCCTTTCAAGGGGAGCCGGGTCATCTGGCTCGGTCAGTAGTTCCCATACTTCCGGGCAGTCTGTTCAGTCATCAGGGCAAAAGACAGGCCTGTGTTGGCAATTTAATGAAGGCCAATGCAAGTTTGCTGGGTGGGAACTCTAAATCTAAACACATCTGTCCCAACTGTAGTGGGGCATCCCATGGGGCATCCCTTTGCTTTAGAAAAGAAAAATGAACATCTAATATTTGGCATAGGGTCTAGAGATGAGCGAGCATGCTGGGTAAAGGCAGATACTCGAGCGAGCATTGCTGTTCTCAAGCAACTGCATGCTCGTCCGAGCAAATGCGGGAGGGCGACGGGGGTGAGCAGGTGGAGCCGGGGCCCCTGGCTTCCCTCTGCTCCCCCACAACTGCCCCCTGCATTTGCTCGGACAAGTATGCAGTTACTCGAGGAGAGCGATGGTCGCTCGAGTATCTGCCTTTACTGACCGTGCTCGCTCATCCATTTCTAAATAGGTTCTCCAATAGGCTTAAGGCACAATTCTGTATTTGGGTTTTTATGATGGTTTTAGGATTCCACTACCTCTGCATCCAATTCCTTGTTTCAATAAAAATCTTCGGTCTGTCCTTCTACATCCGGGCGTAATAAGGGACAAGCTAAACAAGGAGGTGCTCCTGGGCTGCATTTCTGGGCCTTTTAAGGAACCTCCTTTTCCGAATTTACCGTAGTTGTTTCCCCATTGGGTGTAGTCCCCAAAAAGAAGTGGAATACATTTAGGCTAATTCATCATTTATCACATCCAAAAGGTGCATCGGTCAATGACGGTATGGACCCAGAGCTTTGCTTTGTGATGTATACTTCATTTGATGCAGCAGTCACTTGGATGCAGAAGTATGGTAGGGGGGCTCTACTGGCAAAGACCAATATTGAATCGGCATTTAGGCTTCTCCCGGTTCATCCTGAGAGCAGACGTTTGTTGGGGTCTTATTTTTCTGATCGGTGTTTGCCTATTGGTTGCTAGATTTCCTGTGCATACTTTGAGGCCTTCAGTTTGTTTTTGGAGTGGGTGGTGAGAGATGTGGGCGGCATTGGGTCGCTTATACACGATTTGCATGATTTTTTATGTTTAGGCCTGGCAAGTGCACAAGTATGTTCTACTCTCTTATTGAGTATGCAATGGGTGGCACAGCGTTTTGGGGTTCCATTATCTCCAAAGAAAACAGAAGGTCCCTCCACCTGCATTAGTTTCCTAGGCATCACTATTGATACGGAGAGATTGGAATATAAATTGGCGGCAGACAGATTGGACTCCCTGCGCCAACAGGTTGGTTGGGCCTGTTGTGCTAATAAAATATGCTGAGGGAGCTACAATCCATCCTAGGTAAACGTAATTTTGCGTGTCGGATTATGCCCAAGGGTAGTTTTTTGCCATTGCTTGGCAGCGCCCACAGCGGGAGTAAAATCGGACAATCATTATATTCATTTGAGAAGAGAACACAAGACAGATTTGGAGGTTTGGACGTCTTTTTTCAGCAGTATAACGGGAAGTCCTTGTTGATCGTGAAGATGGCTGACAATTCTGACTGTGAATTGTTTACTGATGGGGCGGGCAGTTCTTGTTCTGCACGTTTTGTCAAAGGCAATGGTGCATTGCTGGGGGTCCAGAGACTGGGGTTAAGTTGGGATTGGTCAGAAATCTAGTGCTTCTTGAGCTTTTCCCTATAATTGTGGTGGTGATGCTATGGGGTGAATGGTTTCACAAGAAAAAAGTTAGGTTTCAGCTTGGTGTGAATGGGAAGATTGTATGGTCTTGGTGGGGGACATACGGATTGGTGACGATAGAGCTGGGGCATTACTATATTGCCTGGGTGATACATCCATGGCAGGCTGGTCGGCAGCCTAAGTTAATCGTTTCATAGCAGCTTTGCCTTTTGTTTTTAAAATTATGGGGCTGAAGGATGTGACAAAAATACTTTTTAGCTGGCCGGGCACTGAAGGGTTTCAGAAGGGGTAGGGTGCGAATAGACAAACAAAAAGCCGATTTCTTTTCAATTGTTGGAATGACTGGAAACTACATTAGAGGGTATGTGTCACAATGTTTATGGGAAGGTTTTATTTTGCTTTTTTGGGGCTCTACAAGTGGGGGAACTAGTTTCTCCCAGCACAAAGGCTGGGGGAGGTCTTGGGGAGAATGATTTAATCTCCTTTAGTGATCGCATTGAAACTTAGGTTTGACGACCCACAATAGACCCGTTGGACAGAGGGCGTAGGATTATTCTTGGCGAGTATCTGAGGCGGTAATGTGTCCCACCTGCTGTCTGTTGAGATATCGGAATCAAACAAAGACTGTCGTTGGCCCATTATTATATCATGAGAATAGTTCATTCATAGCTCTCTATTTGCTTCTCATTCCCTCTGAATAGGGGCAGCAACAAAGGCAGCTAGTTGGGGGCTGAATCCGGAGATGGTAACATGGATTGGTAGATGGGAGTCACGGCAATATAATCGAAGCACTTGCTATGAAGTTTAAGATCAAAAAGGCTTGGGAAATAGGCCGGTATTAGAAATGTTGTTATTTTTTATATGTTGTTTTCTTATCTTGCAGGTCAACTTCTGGCCTTAGTTTGGATCTTTGGCCATTCCTTCATGCATTGGGTTGTGGAATGGGCAAAAATGCATCCAAACGGTAGGCAGCTAGGTTTTTCCTGGGACGTTGCTATGGTTCGCTGGTTAGGATTTTGTGGCATGGTCTGGTGTCAGGTTTTATCTGAGGTATGAAGTTATGTTCATTTGCATAGGACCCCAGATATTTTATGTTTCAAAAGGTTTTATTAGGTTTAAATATTCAAGTTGCCAACACTCTGCCGCATAAACCCCACGCAGGGGAAATAATCAGGTCTTTGTTGGAGTGCAGAGATCTCATTTTTAGAATAACAAAAACAAATGAGAAAAACAATAAACAGGGTGAAATTTTTAAATATACACAGGAAAAATCAAAAACTCTCCATACATCCCACAAGAAGGGAATAGATGCCAATATCTCCGTTTTTAAGGTGTTTTAAATCTCCTGAAACAAAGGCGCATGGAGCTGCTTAAATACCATCCTAATTCTCCGGATATAATACCTATTCGCCATCCACCTATAGTCTCACAGAATAGTGCAGGTTAGCAACATTAGCAAAGAGTATCCAGGAATTCCAAATCTTTTCAAATTGAGAGATTTTGTCTTGGCGTATAGCTATGAGTTTTTCATTCAAAAGAGTTTTATTTATGGGGGATATGAGAGGTTCAAATGGGAGTGTCGGCTTTCTCCACTGCTGTGCTATCGAGGTACATGCTGCCATAGTGATATATTGCAGTAATTTAAAGGGGGCGTTGCACATTCCTGCAGGTTTATTTCCCAATAGTAGGGCATAGGGGCTGAGTCCAGGGCTTATACCAGTCACAGTGGCAATGAGGTGGGAAACCCTTCTCCAAAAAGCTTTTGCTATTGAGCATGACCACCATATGTGGAGGTGTGAGCCTATGTCACTACATCCTTGGAAACATAGATTGGAGATCTCTGGGTAGATAGCGTTTGGTCTTTCAGGTATAAGATAAGCTCAATGTAGTAACTGTAAGGATGTCTCTTTTAAAGAGACTTGCCAGCTATTTTTACTCTAAGTCTCGCAGCAGTGGTGCCAACTAGAGATGAGCGAGTATACTCGCTAAAGGCAATTGCTCGAGCGAGCATTGCCTTTAGCGAGTATCTCCCCGCTTGAGACAGAAGGTCGGGTGGCGGCGGCGGGCAGGGAGCTGCGGGGGAGAGCGGGGCGGAACAGAGGGGAGATCTCTCTCTCCCCCCCGCTCCCTCCTGCTGACTGCCGCTACTCACCGCTCCCCCGCGCCGACACCCGAACCTTCCGTCTAGAGCGGGGAGATACTCGCTAAAGGCAATGCTTGCTCGAGCAATTGCCTTTAGCGAGTATACTCGCTCATCTCTAGTGCCAACGGTCTAATGACAAGGAGGAATGCAAATCCAACTCCCAGTGTAGCATAAAGGGAAGCTTGGAATCCAGCAGTGTTCTATTCAGGATGTTGTAGAAATGGGATAGAGTGCCTGGGTGTGTGGGGGTAAATTTACATATGGCTTCCATGCCATTCATCTCAACCGATGGAGGTATGATTGAGGACCAATAATGGAAAACCTGCATTATTCTCCACCACTCCTCTGGTGGTGGTCTATATTGACTAACAAGTGAGGGTATTGAAATCAATCTACCATGTATGAGAAAGTCGTAGAGAGAAGTCAAACCCTTTGTTTGCCACCATATGAATTGTGTCGCATCCAAACCCAGGGGGGAAATCTGGGTTGTAGAGTAGGGGGATGAGTGGGGATGGGGTGGATTGGGGGTTCAATTTGAATCTGACCTGTCTCCATAATAACATGGAAAAAAATGAAAAAGGCGCGTTGTTTCTAAAGTTAGAGGGAAGGGGAACTTTTGTCCAAAGTAGGGAGGGCCAGTTATAGGGAGAAAACTGGCTCTCCTCAATGGAGGTCCAAAGTGGGGATTGGGAACCAGCATATATAGGTGGGATCTGTGCCAGGCGTGCTGCTTTAGAGTATCTTATAATAAATGGAACTGAGAGGCCTCCATATTTCTTATGCAAACACATTATAGACTTGGAAATTCTGGAGCATTTATGTGCCCAGATAAAGGCAAAGATTTTTTTTTGAAAGGCTCAGAGATCTAGGGCAGGAACAGGAATAGGGAGTGTTCTAAATAGATAAAGCAGTTTTGGGAGTAAAGTCATTTTTATACTGTGAATGCGTCCAATCCACGAGAGGTATGGGCAATCCCATCTGGCTAGATCTAGGCTTAATTGATGGAAGAGCGGTTCATAGTTCCATTTGTATAGGGTATCTAGTGTGTTTGTGAGTTAACTCCTAGATAAGGTAGATAGTGACGTTGAGTTTTGAAGTGAAAATTAAGTTCCATTAGTTTTTGTGTATGTGGAGGAGTATTGCAGCATAGAACTTCTGGTTTTGACTGATTAATTTTGAGGCCAGAAGTAAGGCTAAATTTCTCTAGAAGCGCTAGCAAGTTGGGCAAGGAGGTTAGTGGCTTGCTTAAGGTTAAAAGTTATTAGTATTGCCCACCTGCAATCCGGTGATATTGGGGTTTTCCCGAATAGCAATGGCCAATGGCTCCATTGCCAATGCAAATAGAGCAGGTGAGAGTGGACATCCTTGACGGGTACCTCTCAAAATTTGAATTGGAGATGGATGGGTTGATGGAATTTTAAGATACGCGGAGGAATTGGAATAGAGGGCGGAAATTACATTTAAGAAAAGGCCAACAAATCCCAATTTACAAAGAACTCAATGGAGGTAGGGCCATGAGAGAGAATCGAAGGCCTTCTCTATGTCTAAAGCTAAGACTGTCATGGGGGTTTTGGTGATGTTCGCGATATGAATGAGATTTAATATTTTTCTTACATCATCGGGGGCTTGCCTATCTGGGATAAAACCTACCTGGTCTCGATGTATTAGTGAGGGTAATAGTCTATTGACCCTGTTATCTATTATAGAGGTGAAAAGTTTTAAATCAACATTAAGTAGGGAGATAGGCCTGTAATTGGAGGGAAGAGTCTGATCTTTTCCCAGTTTGGGGATAGCTGTAATCAAGGCTTGTAGAAAATCTGAATGGATGTGACCATTGTGAAGAATGTGATTAAAGAGTCTGACTAGATGGGGTTTTATTATTGGAGCGAATTTTTTATAATATTGCGATATAGATCCATCCGGCCCTGGGGCCTTGCCCTGCTTAAGGCGCTTGATTGCCCAGTCAACGTCTTCCTCAGTTATATTGGAGTTGAGATCTGACAGACCTGACTCTGTTAAGTGGGGTAGTTTGAGTTGTGATAGAAAGTCAGTAGTATGGGTCTCCGAAAAGGCTTGCGGGTCTTTGTATAGTTTCTGATAATATTGCTGGAAGACCCTATATATCTTATCAGGGTTGGAAGTAAGATGGCCGTGCCTGAGTTGAATTTTAAGAATTGTATTAATAGATTGTTTTTCTCTTAGTTTCTTCGCTAACAGTTTGTCTGGTTTATTCGCGTACTGGAAGTATGTTGCTTGGGTCCAGGCAAAGGTCTTTTCTGTTTTATGGGTCAGTATTGCATTTAGCTCCAGTCTGGTGTCTTGAGTGGCCTTTCTCAAATAGTGTGAGGGGTGTTAAGTGTATGCTATTTCTAATTTATGAATTCTGTGTTCTAAGTTAGTTTGGGCTCGGGTTTTCTGTTGTGATGCTAAGGAGATCAGAACACCCCGAATCACTGGTTTATGTGCTAGCCAGCCAATGTCTGCCTCCGTATCGTCAGGGCTGTTGTGGTGGAAGTATTCAAGTTTCTGTTGTATAGTGCTGACTAGCGTTGGATTAGTGAGGAGGGCTTCATTTACCCTCCATGTATATATGGGGGGTAAATAAGAACTCGGATAGGACTGGGTCGTGATCTGACCATACACTTACTAAATGACGAGAGAAGGACAATAAGGGGAGGGTCAGGGAGTTACTGAGGATCCAATCCGGTCTGTAGTGGTGTTTGTGGGCTGAGGAAAAGTAGGTGTAGCCTCTCCTGTGTTGATTGAATTCTCTCCAGGTATCAGATAACGATAATAGTTGGAATGCTTCTTTGAACCCAGTCCTCAAATTTTTATCCCTCGGGGAAGAGACCGGAGAGGTGGAGTCGATGTTATGGTCGTAAGTAAAGTTGAAATCTCCGCACCATATTATTCTAGTGTACTCTAAAGGAGTGAGAATATTGCAAGTTGCTAAGAAAAATTCTATTGGGTTATCATTTGGTTCATAAGTATTTATAATACAAAGTTTATCATTGTATAGCTCTCCCACTAGGATTAAATATCGCCCCTGATCATCGTGTAAAGAGTTCATCAGTGTGAAGGGGAGGGAGTTGCGTAGGAAGGTAGATACCCCCCTGCTTTTGTTGACGTATCTTGAGTGATAATTTGCTTGGTAACGAGGGTTGAAGTATTTTGGGGTAGACGTCGTTGAGAAGTGAGATTCTTGAATACAAATGATATCGGGTTTGTGCCTTTTATAATCAATGAAACCCTTTCTGCGTTTGCTTGGGGAGTTAAGACCTCGGACGTTATGACTACACAATGTTTTGAGGTAGTTTGTATGCGGATGTCAGGAGGTAATTGGTTGGGCCTATTCCTATAAGGAGAAGCCCTAAGGTTTTTCTGGGGAGTGGGAAGTATTATTGGAGACAGAATGTAGTACCCTGCATCAGAAATAACAATCAAATAAACATTACTAATAACTTTCCTAGTAATCATAAACATGAGAACATCTAAGATACGAGGGAGGTCCTTGTAGGGAACCATCCTAGGTCGCATGAACCAGTCGGACAGCATATTGTCCGTGGTGGTGGTAGTGATCTTATGAAAATAAACAATGGCCTAAAGGCCACAAAAATTGCAACACAATATCTACTTAAACTCTACTATTGTTGTAGGTTAAGGTGCAGAATCCGTGCATTCTCTGGAAGTGGGGAAATAATGCATTGAAAATGTCCTTTAAGTGTGAATCTGAAAAGGTTATACATTACAGTTCTGTTAGGTTGCCGAGGTGTTCCAGGTCATCTTTATGTAGCGACTTGAGAGGGCGGTGGACGGGACCTCTGGAGTCTGCTGTCCCAAAGCCTTGCAGGGTGTTGGGATAATGGAGGCTGTTGTCTTAAGGTTGGGAGGTCATCAAGTGGAATATTTGCAGCCCAAAGTATTTCTTGCCCCTCGGATAGCGAATGAATGATGTCTGTGTTCTTGATCTTCAATTTTAAAGGATAGCATAAACGGAAAGCCCCAGCGGTAGCGTAGCTGTGCCTTTTGTAATGCCAAAGTAATAGGTCATAGATGTCGCCTGAGTTCGAGAGCAGATGGGGCTAAGTCCGCGAAAATCTGTACTCCTTGCTCTGTCCCTGGAAGTGGGGAGACATTTCTGGCAGCAGCGAGGATCATGTCTTGAGCTTCTGGATAATGGAGTTTTAAAATGATGTCTCTGGGTTGGTTTGGGTTGCGGGGTTTATTTAGGGCTCTATGGATACGATCCATTCTAAAGAGGTTCAGGTCCGCTTGTGGTAGTAAGGCCTGAAAGATATTCAATGCTGCTTCTTTAAGTGATACAAAGTGCTCGGGTAGTCCTCTGATACGTAAGTTCGCTCTTCTTGACCTATTTTCAAGATCTTCGAGCTTTAGTTCTAATTGGTCAATTTTTTCTTAGTTCTCTTTAATATGGTTTCTATCGAGATCCGTTGCCTCGATAATTTCATCAGTTTTATTTTCAGCTTCATCTAACCGTTGGCCAAGCTCTTGTATTTGTTTGGAAAATTCAGAGATAGCTCCTTGTAATTCTTTTTTCAATAGCTCTTGGATGCTCTCGTATAGGTCTTTACTATCAAGACTTGAGAGATTAGAGCTACCTTGAGAAGGATTTGAGGAAGTTGGGTCATTATTTTGAGAAGTGGGGGGATGGTTCGGGCCTTGATCTTCCATATCTGAAGATTGTTGGGAGCCAAAAATTTCTGGGATTGTTTGAGATGAATTATGGGATGGAGCTGCTTTGGAATGTTTCCCGTACTTTGGCATAGTAGATTGGATGTAATAGTAGAGAAGATCAGTTCATTTGTAAGATTGGGCGTTGCAGCTTAATGTTTTCACCTACCACCAGCCGGTCGGGGGTCAATATAGCAGCATATAACCTCCGAACATGCGTCCACTGGGTTTTTGCATTGGTAGTTTCACAGCATAAGCCGGCGAGAGTTTAAAGTCCACCTATGTTTGCAGAGGTAAGACACGCCGTGGAGAATAGTTGAGGTAGAGAGTTGCCTCTCACAAAAAATTAGGGCTCTATGTTCCTCAGTGAAAGCGTTTTAAATTGTCTGGTGTTGCTGGCGAATATTAGCCGTTGTTTGCGTGGCCTGGTCTGTGGTGGCTGTGGCAGTATAATCAGGAAGGTGCTGTGATCAATAGAGGTGTGAGTTCTGCCTCTGGAGCGTATGTTGGGGGGAGGGGTGTTCCCCTTTCTCTCTGTCTGCTTTTTATTTTATTTATTTATTTGAGGGATTTCCTTCTTTCTAACTCTTTACCCCCTTATTTCTTTTGGCTTAAGCTTTCTTACAGTCTTCCTCTCCTGAGGTTTCTTCTCTCCTCCACAGCCTCAGGGGGGGGCTGCCTGACTGTGTTCTCACACAGATTGGAGGCTATCTGGTGTACGGGGGGATGCCTCCACGCCCTGGGCCGGTAGTACCACCACAGCAGTAGTCCCCCGGCCACCACAGCCCTGTGCTGTATTCACTGGAGAGTGTGGGTGGAGGGGCAAGGCTACACTCACCGTGGCCCCCGGTGTCCTCTGGAGGTTTCCTCCGGCAACGAGCCATGTGGGGGAGTCCCTCTCTTGTTGCCGACAGTAACCGGCGCTGCAGGTGAGAGTCTCAGGGGCAGCGGATGTCTCTGGCGGTGCAGGGGAGTCCTCTGTTCGTAGCCGTTGCCTAGGGCCTGCTTCCTCAACTCTCCACAGCATCCCGCCCCTGGTCTCCTGTTTCCCGCCAAGCGTTGTTCTTCCTCCGCTCCTCCGTGCTTGGCGATATTCTCCTCGCTGCAGTAGAGCTCTCTAGGCTCACCTCTCCTGCTGCCCCCAATTCCAGTCGCTTCCGGGTCTCTCCCTGGCCGACGGCGCTTGGCACTCCAGCCCGCGGCTTCCCTAGATCAGGTGGGCCTCACCCCTCGCCGGCCCTGATCTGTCCTTGAAGCGGCTCAAAATGCTCTGCTAGTCCTGGTGAGACCCGTCGCCACTTTCCGGATCTCTCCCGAAGGTTTTGGTCACAGATTAGAGCCTGAAAGGGTAATCTAATAGCGGAGCTCTCCTTGCCACGGCTGCCAGGCCACGCCCCCGACCCCAGATATTTTAGTGCTGCACGTTGAAGGAAGCAATTTAGGAAGCTGACACCAGAGGAATTGATATGAGATATTCAATACGATATCGTGCGCCTTTGGTCCATGTTCCCGGGTTCAGTAATACTATGGTCAGAAATTATCCCACATAAAACCTGGCACAATGCTCGGTCAATCAAGAAGATTAACAGGGCCCGAGGGGAGAAATAATCAAATGATTTCCGCTTTAACCCCTTCCCCGGTGGGGTATGTATAAAGAGAGGTTGCGTGTCAATTCTGACAGCGGCATTTAAATCCCTCGAACGATGTTTGGCGGTCCTGCACGCCCCCCCCCCCCCCCCCGCCCCGCGGTGAGGTCGGGGGAGCCGTGCAGGTGTCATGGCAGCCGGGGGCCTAATGAAAGGCCTCAGGGCTGGTTTACCAGACTGCCTATCAAGCCATATCTATTATTAAAAAATCTAAATCACAAAATAAAAATATGTATTTAGTATCGCCGTGTCCGTAAAAGTCCGATCTATCAAAGTAGTGCATTATTTTTCCCACACGGTGAACGTCGTCCGAAAAAAAAAATAAAGACCGCCAGAAATGCACTTTTTCAGTCACCCTGCCTCCCAGAAAAAACGCAATAAAAAGCGATCAGAAAGTCGTATGTGTTCCCTCGCTCAACTACGTCGACGGAAAAATAAAAAAGTTATTGTGCGCACAAAATGACCGCAAAAAAATAATTGAAAAAAATTAAATGTCTTTGAAAAAAAAAGAGTACCGTATATACCGGCGTATAAGACGACTTTTGAACCCCGAAAAATCTGCTCTGCAGTCGGGGGTCGTCTTATGCGCCGGTAATTCAAAAAAAAAAAAAGTGTAAAAAAAAAAAATCAGTACTCACCTCCCCCGGCGTTCTGTCGCGCTCCGGCAGGATGTCGCTCGCTCCTCGTCCCCGGCGCAGCGTTGCTTTCTGAATGCGGGGCTTGAAATCCCCGCTTCCAGAAAGCTAGTACACACGCCGGCAGCCATGACAGCATTGAATGGCTGTGATTGGCTGAAGGCGCACGTGTGTTAGCAATCACACCCATTCAATGATGTCATTGAATAGTGTGATTGGCTGAAGCCACGTGTGTTTTAGCCAATCACAGCCATTCAATGATGTCATTGAATAGTGTGATTGGCTGAAGCCACGTGCGCCTTCAGCCAATCACAGCCATTCAATGCTGTCATGGCTGCCGGCGTGTGTATTAGCTTTCTGGAAGCGGGGATTTCAAGCCCCGCATTCAGAAAGCAACGCTGCGCCGGGGACGAGGAGCGAGCGACATCCTGCCGGAGCGCGACAGAACGCCGGGGCAGGTGAGTAAGGATTTTTTTTTTCTCCTCTGTATACCGGCGTATAAGGTGAAAGTTGGGGGGTCGTCTTATACGCCGGTATATACGGTAGTATAGTAAGAAAAAACCTATACAAGTTTGGTATCGTAGTAATCGTACCGACCCATAGAATAAAGTTATCATGTTGCTTTTGTTGCCGTTTGTGCGCCGTAGAAAGAAGACGCACTAAAAGATGGCGGAATGTCGTTTCTTTTTTCATTTTACTCCACTTGGAAGTTTTTTCAGTACATTTGTTACGGCAAAAACATATGGCTGTCTAGGGAATGCGGAGTGTACCTTGTGAATGACGTCATATGACCCATGCTACGGCAACAGCCTGATGAGGGACAGCAGAGTGTACCTTGTGAATGACGTCATATGACCCATGCTACGGCGACAGCCTGATGAGGGACAGCAGAGTGTACCTTGTGAATGACCTCATATGACCCATGCTACGGCGATAGTCTGATGAGGGACAGCAGAGTGTACCTTGTGAATGACCTCATATGACCCATGCTACGGCGATAGTCTGATGAGGGACAGCAGAGTGTACCTTGTGAATGACGTCACATGACCCATGCTACGGCGACAGCCTGATGAGGGACAGCAGAGTGTACCTTGTGAATGACCTCATATGACCCATGCTACGGCGATAGTCTGATGAGGGACAGCAGAGTGTACCTTGTGAATGACGTCACATGACCCATGCTACGGCGACAGCCTGATGAGGGACAGCAGAGTGTACCTTGTGACTGAAGTCTAGGTGACCCGTGCAGTAGGGCTGCCCAAACCAAGACTTCAGTATGTCATGATGGAGGAATTAAATGACAGAGCCCACACAGTTATGGGTTCATCAAAGAATTCCCAACAAATAGAAGTTGGGCATTTTATTTATAGCCCCTTTCATTGGGGTGTCGCAGCATCATTGGACAATTAACTATGCAGTTTATTGGTTAGTTTCCAATCCAACATTTCTCATAGGTCAACTTAACCCTTCTTCGTGTCCATTGGCTACATCTCATTAATCCAAGAAATATCATAGTTCTTTGCACAATTCTCAATCCGAACTCTGATTGGTTACTTCTCAGACATTTCTTGACATTCACTGGATACATTCTAATCCTTCATTTGCATACCTTCCAGAAACTTCCAAGTCAGCAGTGTGTAACCTCTTGACGGAGTTTTGAGACGCCCCAAGTAGCTCGAAGTTCTCATCTTATCTCAACATATGTCTTAGCTAGGAATATGGTTACGCGATCTGTGCAGGATGATTCTGTGGCGTAACATTTCAAATGTCACTTATATACACATATCTATATACATATAGGCATACATACATACATGTACATCTATATATATATATATATATATATATACACATATGTACACTCACATATATCCAGTTCATGAACTACTTTTATAACTTTGTTACATTATTCTCTATCCTTAGTGTGAGGCGTCACCCCCCCCCCCCCCTCCCTTAGTATCTTGATATTCTTGGTAGGGCCCCTTGAGCCGACATGTGGAAGCTCCTTGATATTCTTATCTCATCTAGATATATGTCCCTCAGTATAGTTACACAACCTAGTTTGTGAAGTGGCTTCTCCTGGTATATTTCAATGGTGTCTGTCATTGCGCAGTTTTAAATCCATATAACAATTATAATACCTTACAATCAAATATTTTCCATTACACATAATATGGAACTTTAAATGGCACCATTGAAAAATACAACTCGTCCCGCAAAAAACAAGCCCTCATACAGAGACGTTGATGGATAAATAGAGGAGTTATGATTTTTTTGAAGGGGGGAGGAAAAAACGAAAATGGAAAAAGAAAAAAGGGGCCGTGTCATTAAGGGGTTAATGGCTCGTAATGGGGGAGTGGCAATTAGGCATCCAGATTTAGAGTCAGGACACGGGAACTACTGGCTCAAGGACGCTGTCAATGTAAATGCAGATAGCATTGTTATGCGGGTTCTGGCGATTAAGGAGGAGATTCAGAAAGCTTTATTGTTGTGAGGAGCTTCGCAGTCTTGAGGGCTTAAAGTCATATGCGCTGTGACGGGTGAGGGGTCTTTGGAGTCGGTTCTAAATTAGTTGGAGGGAAGTTAGGGTGAGGATAGCCCATCTACAACCCCTCCCCCCTCTTTATTGGAATGAGTATGGTAGGGTCTGGCGCTTTGTGGCTCTGACAGGGGGTAGTCTCTCAGAGCTGGTGGTCTTTTATAAATTAGCCCTATAGGAGCCTGTGGAGGTACGCTGGAGGTAAAATAAGAGAATTACGTTTAGGTTGTGAAGCCAGATTTTGGGGCGCCAAGGTCCTCTCCTCGTAGCGTATAATGTTATTAATATTTTGTTAAAATAAATAATTATTTATGTTTGATGTTGTTCGTAATAAAATGGCTGCTGTGGCCAAAATTATCCAAAATAAATAGTTGCCTAATAGTGTTTTCTATTTGTAAGAAAGGGGGGTAAGGGGTTGGTGGTGGGAGAGAATGAGTGGTTTTATTAGCAGAACACGACTCTGCCAAGCCCAGGTCAAATAAATTCCTGTAAAACCCGTTAAAAAGTTTGTGCCAAAATTGGTAGGATACAAAATAACTGTTGCGTCTTCCAAACATGCAACCTCAAAAACACAAACAAAAGGCCCAACTGTGCAAAAGGAAACAAAAGCTAAGGGGAATTCTCTCCCTATCGTCCCCTAACCCGGGAGGGGGCCCTGCCTACTCGGCGGACTGACCGCGCTGACAAGTGCGAGCCCGCACGCGTGCCTGGGCCACTGACCAGTCCCTGTCAGGGAGCCCTAGCACAACAAAAGGAAAAAACAGAAAACCAAACAAAGCATAAAAGAACTTAGCTTGGAGCTTCAGCTAAGGTGTGTTCCTCCGTCGCTGTCCAAAGGTAACTGAAGGATTGACCAGCATAGGAGATCATGCTGGCACTGTTTAAGTAGGAGCCAAGCTACTCAGCACCAGGTGCTGACTGACGTTACTCCTGCAACTACCACACCCCTCAGCTCCAGGAGAAGCAAGGGCACACCCAAAACCTGGTCTGGCCTGCAAGCAAAGTGCAGCCTCAGAACGACTGCAACAGTACCTCCCCTTCTAGAAGGGGCCACAGGACCCTTAGAACCAGGACGACCAGGGTTTCATCTATGAAAATTTTTTTACCAGACGATCTGCATGGACATACGCTGCAGGAACCCATGACCTCTCTTCTGGGCCATAACCGCGCCAGTGCACCAGGTACTGCAGGGAATTCCTGACTAGATGGGAGTCCCGATGCGGCTGATTACAAACTGCTCCTCCCCATCCACTAGCACAGGAGCCGGGGGCGGTGAGTCATTCCCAGAATCGATGAATCTTTTGAGCAGAGATTTATGGAACACATTGTTAATTTTCATCGTGCTGGGAATTTCTAACCGGAAGGCCACCACGTTAATCTTCTCAATTATTTTAAACGGACTGATAAATCGCGGGCCCAGTTTAGCGGATGGTTGTTTGAGTTTTATATTTCTGGTAGACAACCACACCAAGTCTCCAACACAGAATCCCGCCCCCTCAGAGTGGTGACTGTCTGCAACTCGCTTGCTGCGCCGAACGGATCGCTGTAAATTTTTCTGGACCTCTGCCCACCCGGCCTCAATATCGGAACAAAACTCATTTGCTCCTTGTACCTCCGAAACCCTCCTGGAAAGGGGGCCAAAACATGGGTGAAATCCGTAGTTACAAAAGAACGGTGAAGTCCCCGTAGCCTCCAGTGGTCTATTGTTTAGAGCAAACTCGGCTAGTGGTAAGAACTTCGACCAGTCCTCCTGATTTTCCGAGACATAACAACGTAAATATTGCTCCAGGTTCTGATTACATCTCTTCGTTTGCCCATTGGTCTCAGGATGGTATGCCGAGAAAACGAAAGCTGGACACCCAAACGAGAGCAGATTATTCACCAAAAGCTAGACACAAATTGTACGCTGCGATCTGAGACTATATTCTCTGGCAAACCATGTAGTTTAACGATGTGGCAAATGAACGAACTCGCCAACGTCTTGGCATTAGGTAAACCGGGGAGTGCCACAAAATGGCACATTTTACTAAACCAGTCCACTACCACCCACACAACAGTGTTGCCATCGGAAGGTGGTAAATCCGTAATGAAGTCCATGGACAAATGCGTCCATGGTCTCTTAGGAATTAGGCAATAACATACCGGCTGGCCGACTGCGGGATGACTTGGTTCTGGCACACACCTCACATGACGAAACAAAACTGAATGTATCCCGTCGTAATGACGGCCACCAATAGGTTCTCGAGAGTAGCCTACGGGTATTATTAATCCCCGGATGCCCGGTCAACACCGAACTGTGAATCTCGGCCAGCACCTGTAACCTTAGATCAACAGGAACAAAAAGCTTCCCAGCCGGAAGCTTTGACGGGGCCAAATTTTGTGCTTTACGGACTTGTTCCTCTAACTCTAATGACACTGCCGACACCACCACCCCTTCAGACAGGATAAGGGCAGGAGGTTCCTCAGAAACTACTGGAAGAAAACTTCTGGAAAGAGCATCGGCCTTCACATTCTTCCAGCCTGGGCGATATGTAACTAAAAAATTGAAACGGGAAAAGAAAAGCGACCAGCGTGCCTGTCTGGAATTAAGTCTCTTGGCAGATTCCAGATATATGAGGTTTTTGTGATCTGTGAAAACCGTTACTTTGTGTCGCGCCCCCTCTAAAAAATGACGCCACTCCTCGAATGCCCATTTAATCGCCAGCAATTCCCTGTCCCCAATGTCATAATTTCGCTCCGAAGACGAAAATTTACGGAAGAAGAATGCACACGGGCGGAGATCTTGCAATGTCTCCGTTCCCTGAGATAGAACTGCTCCAACCCCCACCTCTGAAGCATCGACCTCAGCAATAAAGGGCCTGGAAGAATCTGGCTGCACCAGAACCGGAGCAGTAGCAAAACACCTCTTCAATCTCTGAAATGACTGCATTGCTTCCGCCGACCATTTAGTAGGAAAGCACCCCTTCTTAGTCATATCAGTGAGAGGTTTAACTATCACCGAAAAATTCCTAATGAATCTACGGTAATAGTTGGCGAACCCCAAGAACCTTTGTAAGGCTTTCACATTTTCTGGTAGGACCCAATCCTGTACAGCTCGGACCTTCTCAGGATCCATCATGAACCCTTCGTGGGTAATTATATGCCCCAAAAATGTGATCTCTTGTACAGCAAACACACACTTTTCTCTTTTGGCGAACAAACAATTCTCACGCAAAGCTTGGAGGACCTGGCAAACATGAGAAACATGGGACTCAAAATCCGGAGAGAAGATCAAAATATCATCCAAGTATACTAGTACAAATCTGCCCACAAATTGAGAGAGAACCTCATTGATCAGGGACTGGAATACCGCAGAGGCATTAGTGAAACCAAAAGGCATCACCAGACTCTCAAAATGCCCCTCTGGGGTATTAAACGCAGTCTTCCACTCGTCCCCCTCCTTAATCTGGATTAATCAACAGAGGGACGTAACCCGCCATCTTTTTTCTTAACAAAAAAGAACCCGCTGCTAGTGGGGAATTAGATGGCCATATATGATTCCTTCTCAAGCTGTCCTGGATATAATCTTTGAGCGCCTGTCTCTCAGGGCCCGATATGTTGAACATGCGACTCTTGGGGAACTTGTAGTCAGGGAGAAGTTCAATGGCACAATCCCCCTGTCTGTGCGGTGGTAATTTGTCTGCCCCCTCTTGGGAGAACACATCAGAGAAGTCAGTGATAAATTCAGGCAACTCCTCAGCCTGAATGGAGGCTATATCAGCAGAAATGCAACCGGACAGACAACCAGGGCTCCATTTAACAATGTCCCCCTTTTCCCAGTCCACTACTGGGTTGTGTAAGCGCAGCCAGGGCAACCCCAGAACTACTTGCGTAGGGAGGGATTCCATGACATATAGTGTTATACATTCCATGTGGAACAACCCAATGCTTAAATGGATATTAGGTACACAAAAACTCAGATTTCTCTGAAATAGTGGAGCAGCATCAATGGCGGACACAGGGATGGGAACATCCAAAGCACTCATCTCTAAGCCTTAACGATTGACAGTCTCCTGATGTATTAAATTAATACTAGCTCCACAATCCAAAAAGACTCGTATGGGACTGTCAACACTGTCACAACGAATTTCAGCAGGAAGTACCAGCCTGGAAGAGGATACCCAAGCAATCTGATGGCCTAGAGGGACCAATCCATAACAGATGGCACCACAGATGGGACACCAGGTTGTGGCTGTGAGAAAAGTCGCTAGAGACCAGAACCACCCAGACGGACGCAGTGGAGACTGATCACCTCCTAGAGTATGGTGGGACACTTTCTGTTACTTACCAGCATGCCTGCCTCCCCCGTTGGTTTTGGTTTCTGTGACTTATACGGCTAGTCGGCGGCCACCAAAGACAGGTAATATTCTTGCCTGGTGTCTGTTAACCCTAAGCCTGTCATACTGAAGATCTGCTACCCGGTTTTATGTTACATGTGTGTTAATGGTTGAAAAAAACTTCCAGGATTAAGTAAACCGGCGGTTAAGTCTGCAGGAAAATTAGCGCGGGTATTCTGCGTTAGTGACACTGCGGTGAAGCAAGTCACTGAAGCAGAGTGCTGGATACGCATCGCAGTCAAGCAAGAGTGGGAACATCCTTAATAACGAGTATCCTCCACAGCCTCCTATTACTGGTATTGTCTAATGTATGAAATGTCCTACGTGTTTTACTGGGCTTATGTTGGTATAAATGAGGGTGGATGGCGTCTAGTTAAAACTTAGAGACCAGGATTTGAGGCTAAATTGCTAGATTGCCACCCCATTACGCCATATTCGCCTGAGGTCCTGGTTTTCTGCCTTAACGTCTATTACCCAGTTGAAGAGAGGGTGGGATTGTCTCTGAGAGAGATAGAGGAGCAGGCAGTAGCAAGTGGGCACAGTATGGAGAGGTGTCTGTGCCACCAGGATCAGCCAAAGGGTTGTGAGAGAACGGAACAGGAAAGGGTTAAGTGGTTGGGGTTCCAGATGGGTATGCCACAGGAGCACCAAAGAGAGATGGGCAGGAGGCAGTCTAAGCCTCAGGAAGGCATTTTAGCATGTGATCTGGTGGCGACAAGGGAGGATGATGTTACAAGAAAATGAGTAAGTTAGTGAAGGTGTGCGGATTCCCGTACACTGCGGGGGAAAGTTTATAAGCAGAGGAATGGCGGAAAACCATAAGGGACAGAAGTTAAAGTAAGATAGTTGCAGTTACAATATGGTGTTTGTTTCAGGTGCTTTTGAGTTAAAGACAAAGGAAGGCCAGCCCTTCTTCACCATCTGAGGGCACCACCTTGGCCATGTCACAGATGATGTATTTTGATACGTGCCTAGTATGTAGTATTCCTGGACCGGCCGGTCACCATCGTCCAGTCAGGCCACGATTTTGGTGGCCATTTCAGTGCCAGCCATGGCCCAGCGGCCTTTTTAGCATCTGCTGTAACAGTACCTTCGGCCCAGGGGTCATCTCTTAGCTCTGCAGCAGTAATGAGCTGGCTTCTCATCTCCCATCAATGTACCTTTTACCTGGCATCCCAATTTCTGCACTGCAATGATGAGTGTCTTTGCTAAATCTTGCATAGGAATATTCAAATCCCCTCCATCCCACCTGCAAACACCTTTCCCCCGATTATCTGACCTGCAGTCTGTGTTTAGCACCCCACACACACACACACCACCACCCCCAATAGTTTTTTTTAGCATTGTGCTTAAATTTCCCACATATGTAGTTGTTGCTGGAAAAGACTTTTTCATTCCACAAGGGGGGAAATGGGGGAGAAAGGGAGACCCTTCCTAGTCTGTGTCCCCCTATGACATGCAGCAAGTTCATGCAGAATCTGTGGACAACTATGTGGCAATTAACCACCGTACTGTTTGTCCTGTATGTTTTGATATCCTAACACTGATCATTGCTGTACATGATAATTAATATACATACAGTGCAAGAGTGTGATTGTGTCACCTATGGATATATAGGAATAGATAAATGGTTAAAGGGGTTGTCCCGCGATGACAAGTTAAGTTAAACACTTCTGTATGGCCATATTAATGCACTTTGTAATATACATCGTGCATGAAATATGTGCCATACAGAAGTTATATACTCACCTTCCCTGCGCTGGCGTCCCCGTCTCCATGGTGCCGTCTAATTTCAGCGTCTAATCGCCTGATTAGACGCGCTTGTGCAGAAGGGTCTTCTCCCTTCTGGTTGGTCCGGGCACGAGCGGCGTTCTGGCTCCGCCCCCTTCTACGCATCATCGCGTAGCTCCGCCCCATCACGTGTGCCGATTCCAGCCAATCAGGAGGCTGGAATCGGCAATGGACCGCACAGAGCCCACAGTGCACCATGGGAGAAGACCCGCGGTGCATCGTGGGTGAAGATCCTGGCAGCCATCTTGGAGGAAAAGAAGGAAGAAGTTGCAGAGAGGGGATTCGGGTAAGTAAAAATTTTTTTTTAATTTCAACACATCCCTTGGGTTTGTCCTGCGCTGAACAAAAAAAAAATGCAAAAAACCCCGTTTCGGCGCGGGACAACCCCTTTAATGCAAGATGAGGAGAGTTGTAGAACTTCTGTAACTTTTTCTTTGTAGGATGCAGTTGCAGCTGAACTAGCGTCCCTCTGCGTCCCCGGTCTGCTTCTGTCCAGCACTGAGAGGGTTACTCAGCTTTCTTCTTCTGAGCTCACCTGACTGGTTCATTAGTCATTACCTCTATTTAAGCTGAACTGATGCACTTTAATTGATGTTTGTTTGTCACACTCTGTGCTGTGCCTGTTTTAGGCATATCTGTATGTCCCCTGCTGTGCATCCTACTGGTGAACTGTCCTATGCTTCTGTGACTCTGGGGGCCTCCTGTAGGCTTTCTGCTGCCCGTTCCTTCTGGTTCTGAGTTGCACCCATTTAAGGATAGTCAGACCTGAGGTTCCAGCGCAGGGCTGCTCTTGTGAGGATGGTCACTCTGCTTATAGGTAGGGACTGCTCAGAGTAGGATGTCAATTTCAGCCACATTTTTGTATTTTTTTCTACGTCTTTGTATATTTTAGTGTCAGTCTTCACTGCAACTGTAATTTTTATTCATTCAGGATAAGCAGTGATAAGCAGTGCTGTCCCTGATATTCCACCGCAGACTGGCTGGCTGGCTGGCAATGTCCTCCTCCCCTTCAGCATATTAAGCAACACGCCTTCATCCTGATGCTTGTGTTGTGCCCTCTTGTGTTAGAAATGCTAACTGCAGCTGAGAAAAAGAAAAAAAAAGGTTCTGAGATCGCTATCAATTTACATTATAGTATTTAGAACACTGTAAAAGGTTTTCACTTAGACTTTGCTCCATAGAATGCCACTTTTGCCTACAGTGTGCCCTGCTCATGCCACTCAACATGTCAGCATTGCAACACCCTCAGTCCAGCTACCTTGCTACCTCTGGAGAATGGAGGGAAGTGGGAATAATAACCTGATTTTTCCTCTCAGCTTGATACACATGACTATGTACTAGCTAATGGCCCAGGAGACGGGGGATTCAGTCATGTTGATCAGTCATTAGAAAACCCTGATTTTGCACTCTTTGTGGATGAATCGAGGTATGATCAAAAAGATGGGTTTTATACAGATTATATTGTGCTCTCCTTACATGATGTAGTCAAAGCCGAACCTCATGCTCATGAGAACATGGCTAACATCTACACAGACTCCCGCTATGCCTATGGCATTGCTCATGACTACGGACCCATCTGGAGAACGAGGTCAATCTTGGGAAAAGAAAGCAATTAAAAACAGAAAAGGTGTACAAGCAGTGATGGAAGCCCTCTTACTGCCAGAGAGAGAGTGGCCTAATAATGGGGCAAAAGGCCACTCCAAGGATGGCACTGTTAGGGATAAATCCATGTTACGTTAATATGCTGTGGGGCTCCAAATCAGAGGTGGTTATGGCAGCCACCATGAGAAAGCAATAGACACAGGCATCACGGTCGTGTCTTAGAGCAATCTGCGTTTATTGTGTACTTTGTCTTTCTTATACAAAAAATAGTAGGCGTATCAGAGGTTGAACTGCTTTACAGAGGTCGACCTGTTTTACTGGTACATAATTTTGTCTTCTTTATAAACAATGCTTTATTTGTTTGTATGTAGACATCGTGTCTGGTATCCTGATTATCATCACACTCTACATTAACAAAGCATTCCATACAACCTTTTGATCAGTGTAACGAGATAAACAAGCTCTTGGAGACATGATGGACGCTTAAGATTACACCTGTACTTAATTTAGCAGAGCTTTTCATAGGACACAGAATAGAGTGTACAATTTAGGCCTACAGCCTCCGGAAACGTATATCAAAGATACATACATATATAAATTAATATGTTCATAACCCTCACAATCCCCCATTTTGAAACAGTCCATCTTGAAAAGAGCCTTTGTAGTGGTACTATCAAGGGTACTAAGCCACCCCCGCCGGTCTTTCTATCCTCTTCGCCGGATCCCCACTGTTGTTGCTCTTTTACGTATGACTGTTTTAACGATATCGTAGAGGGAGCGATTCCAGATAATTTGCTTGTCTCCGTATCCCACAGAATGTCCATAAATTGCAAACACTCAAAAGAATGAACAAAAGAAACAGTATTAGTAAAGGGTGAAACATAAAATCCATCATCTTTCCTGCAATAGGTGACCATTCAGTAAAAATATTATACCAGTTATACTCTGTGTCTACCTGGATCTCAATACCTAGGCTGACTAGCTTATCTCCTACCCATACATTTTTCTAATTCCATAAGGGAGAGGTTAGTAACATCCAAATGCATTTAAAGGTGTTCAGTATCTATCATTAGTCTTACAATTCTACCCAAGGATACTGTCAGAGTTGACATAGGGATAGTATCTGGGTACCAGTAGTACCTTAATGTTGCTTCAGCATCTGACAAAAATGTGTAAGTTTCTGTAAATCAATGTATCACCGATATGTTCTGTATACATCCAGACAATGGAGTGGTGAGATTATACATACTGGTGGTTTTAGTTTGGTTGGTAACAAAGCATATATATTGGGGGACAACTTCTATCAGCATATAGATGAAGCAGGTAACACCGTCCAATCACATATGCTGACTGAAGGCTGCTGGAAACATGGCTCATATGCGGCTGTACTCCGTCCGCATGCTAGGCCATCCAGTGTTTCTTCACAGTTCTCTATACCATGGGTTTTATTTTCACTATAAATCATACCTGTGAACTTGGGCAACCAATATTGTAAAGCATATAGAGGCGGTCCGAACACCACAGGTAGTACTACAGACTTACACATCAGGCTTGTGTCCTTTACATCATAAAATCATTTCCCCAGTGCTATACTCATCAGAGCATTCTACACCATCAGCCTGGGGCCGTATCCAGGATGCTACTGGAATTACAGTATTGAGAATATTTCTCCACAATTTTTCATTATTTGTCATCACATCTGACCGCTTTGTCCCTCTCGTGAATCATATATACATATTGCAGGCTACATTGTGTATAGTTCATGAATTTACTCATATTTACAAACAAATCCTTTTAAACCGCAAAACCAGATTAAAAAGCGTTAATACATCCTTATCATATCCTAGTGCAGGACATCGGGGGAGGAACAAGGAAGGCATGCATTGTGCCTGAACATTTATCAATCTAGAAACATCCTGTCCTACCCCAGCCATTTTATTCTTCATCACCTCTAAATCTATAGAGTTCAGAACCCCTACACCTGTACCAATTCCCCCTAATAGGGTATCATACCATTTTCGTTTTCCTCTGGTGCAGGGTTTCATTGCCTGAAGAGAAATATTATAATGCAATATGGTTTTCTGGCTCTTTGTGGATGATAAGGGGTGTCAAATGCCTGGGAGTTACCCAGGGCAGACATGAAGTGTTGCATTATTTCACCTGTGAAATGTGTACCTCTATCTGACTCGATTACCTCTGGTACCCCGTATCTGCAGATTACCTTATTCATGAGCTTCATGGTAGGCAAGTTACTGACTGTTTGCCATACGCCACCCTGTTCTACTGCTCCCATATTAGTCCATTTATCTTTTTCTTCTTTGCTGGCTTGTGACTGTAATGTCTTTAGTACATCAATGTTCAAATTTTTATCAAAGTCCAAATCATAGTCTCTGACTTGTGCGGTCAGTATCTTCTTTTCTTCTTTCTTCCACGGCTTGAGGGCCGCTGTCTGCGCTGAAGTCTGCTAGGGCGTTGCCTTTTGCTTCTGCACTGTTGGCTTTAGTATGAGCTTTCACCTTCAGGATTGCTACTTTGTCTGGTAGGAGTAGGGCTTTCATAAGGTTCTGTACTGCTACACCATTCTCAATGGGTTGTCCTACAGAAGTTTAAAAAATGTCTGGCCTTCCATATTGGGCCGTCACCATGATCTATGCCGAATACATACCAGGAGTCAGTGTAAATGGTTACCTTCTGTCACTCTACACGCCTCAGTGAGGGCCTTCAGTTCCGCTTCTTGTACCGAGACATGCGGAGGCATTCTGCTTTTAGAGATCTTGTTGTGTGAACATCTGGTGTGGAGTCGTCAATCACCCTGGTACCATCTATAAAAAAAAACAACTCAAAATATGTATTAACAAGGGGTTTCAATAACTCTTTAAAACTTAAACTTTCTTGTTGCATCAATGCTAGACAATCATGCTGATATTCTATTCCAAATAGATCACGTTCTTATTTGCAAAAATTTTTAAAAATAGCTGATCTGTAATACATAGATCACCTATGCATCCCCCTCCCCCATTTGATCACCTATGCCTCCCCCTCCCCCATTTGAAACAGGATACTCGATTGGAAGAAGAGTAGCCGGGTTCACCATTGAAAAGAAATATTAAAGGGGGGGCATGAGCAAAGCACATTGCAACCTTATTTGACGAGCTAGAGACAGATGTTTAGGTTGTACTTGAGTGAGTATACTCTGGATGTCATGAGGGGTGAGAACCACTAGGGGGGGTAGTTCAGGACCAACTCAGAAGACTTGTCAACCATTGCTTGTACTGCTGCTACCGCACGGACACAGGAGGGGGCTCCTCAGGCTATCGGATCCAATCTCATGGAGTAATACCCAAGTGGCCGTGGACGTCCTCCATGTTTTTGCGTCAATACTGCTGTCGCATGAAAGGCCAGGGACGGCAGTATGAGACAAGTCCCAAAAAGGTGCGAAGCTTTGGCAGCAGAAGAAGATACAGAAATGGCTTGAACTGCAGCCCTGCGTCGTTCTGTGAGATGTCTGCCTTCTTGAGCTAGACAACAACCTTTTGTTTACAAAGCTGTAATTTTTCCTTTTTAAGCCTTGCAGCCATTTTCTGCTAAAAAAAATTTTAGAAGAGAAATGGGTGCAGATTGACATGTTTTCATATCCTCAGCACAAAGCTGGAAAGTCATTAACATATTGCAACAGCACAGTCCCCTCAGGCGGAGTCCAAGCCTGCAGGACAGTTACATAAATGCCCTTTTGTCTGAAAAAGGGCCGGAGATTCAGACTGTCTCCTCTCTGGTTTATTATCTATGACCTTAGGGATTCCAATAGACCTTCTACAAAGGCCATACTAAGTACATGTTTGCCCATCTTTTCTATGCCCCTATACCCCAGATCTGACTAATGTTGTTGAAGGCGGGCATAGAATTGTTTTACACTTTCTTCCTTCTCTTTGTGTGATATTAGAAAGAGACAAGGAGGATTCTCTCAAATTTTTTTTTTTTTTTTCCCAATGTTCCAGACAAATTAAAAATATTTTACCACTTCTCAATTCTCTATGATTAATTTAATCCTAATCTGTGCCACAATAGTTTTTCACATAATTTTAGATTATCGTTCCCACTGCCTTCCCTGTTTTACATCTGCTCCTATTCCACCCTCCGCTCCCTGCATCTCTTTCTTGTCCTCATGCTTCCACTCACTAGCCTAGGATCTAGTGAGCATAGGCATAACCGGTTTGTGCCGAGGAGCTCCGCAAGCAGGGCAGCTCTCTCTCCAATCCGGGTTCTGTTGTCCACAATGCCAGCAGGTCCATCCCTCCAGTCCAATGTTTGACCTTGGAGTGGATGACTTGGCATAGGGTGGGGAGGAGACGGTTGGAATTGAGATGAAGGAGGGGGTGAAGATGGAAGAGGGAACTAACCCGACAATGAGAGAACATCTTTGAATTCTTTTCTCATTTCATTTTCAGCTACTGAACAGTATATATATATATATATATATATGATACAACATACTTCCTATGTAGCCAAATATAACCAATTCTTAATTCAGATTTCTTTGCAAAGACAAGTAGGTCTTCTAAAGCCCAGTACTCCCCACCCTTTGAAATTTATCTTATCTTCTATAGAACACAGAAACTTGTCCAGACAGATAGCAAAGCTGTATAACTGGTTCCACTGCCTGTGACCATCTTCTATTGTGTGTAACTAACCTGGGCTGTCTATTTAAGATTAACCCAGAATGTAATACACTTGCCCCCACCTTACAAAAACTGCAAATTCACACTCACTAAGGGGGGTTTTATTCATTCCTATACGGACTGATAATATGTGAAGTAGAAATTGGGATTGTATTTACTGTACACCAGACTTCCAATAATGAGCGAATTATGTATAGATAAGAAAAACTCTTAGTACCGCGGTTTTTACACAATTCGCTCAGAATAGGCTACCCAATGACAAACACAATACAACTTATGCCCATTTCTACCCACATACTGATATTCATCACACTGCGACCACTCAGCGGCCAATATATTATAGGGGGCTTTATTCCACCCTGGCATAATTAACAATTCATCGGACACTTCTTTGTCCTTAGCTACCGACATTTTCGTACTATTTCGGATTTTCTTAAACGGCGACATTTTCACACTATGCCAGATTATCACAAGAAATTCTTCAACTATCAGTTTATCAAAATTTTCCTTTAAAACAAACTAGTGTATTACTCTCTGCGTAATCCTGTTCACAGCGCTATTAATGTATTGCTGCAAGGAGCAAGACTTAGTTCAAATTACGCTTTATAGAGAGTTAGACACTATAAAAGGTTCATACTGTAGTTGATTGGGACCCTAATAAGTGGGATGGGGACCAACACTCATCCGCCAACCTCCCCAGCCATCCTTCACACCTTATCCTCTTTACCAGCAGTATGGACAATGGCTGGCGGTTTATGTACACCAAGAGGCTTATTGTTTTTATTCTTTCACACACATAAAACAATTGTTTGTTTCACTATTTTCTTATGCAGTCTTCCATACCTTATCCTCTTTACCAGCACTATGGCCAATGGCTGGCGGTTTATATACACCAAGAGGCTTATTATTATTATTATTATTATTTTCTTTATACACTCTTCAAATAAAATACTGTTGTTCATTGAAGATGAATTACACTTTAAATAGAACTTTTGTTATTAATTTGACTAAAGTACTTATCAGGTGTTTCAAGTACACAATTATCTCATATTAATATCTTAATTCAATAATATTCAAATTAACACAACCCAATATTTTTGAATTCCACATATTCCACGAATCTGTATATACATATATGCACTGTGGTAATCCTGGGCTATTATCTCACACAACTAGTCTCAGGAATAAAATTAGATGCCCCTCCTTTGGTCACTCCATTTGTTCAAGTGAGAGACTTAAAGGGGTTGTCTCACGAAATCAAGTGGGGTTATACATTTCTGTATGGCCATATTAATGCACTTTGTAATATACATCGTGCATTAAATATGAGCCATACAGAAGTTATTCACTTACCTGCTCCGTTGCTAGCGTCCCCGTTGCCATGGTTCCGTCTAACTTCGGTGTCTTCTTGCTTTTTTAGACGCGCTTGCGCAGATGGATCTTCTCCCTTCGGCTGGTCTTGGAAGCATCGGCGTTTTGGCTCCGCCCCCTTGTACGCGTCATCGCGTAGCTCCGCCCCCGTCACGTGCCGATTCCAGCCAATCAGGAGGCTGGAACCGGCACGTGACGGGGGCGGAGCTACGCGATGACGCGTACAAGGGGGCGGAGCCAAAACGCCGATGCTTCCAAGACCAGCCGAAGGGAGAAGATCCATCTGCGCAAGCGCGTCTAAAAAAGCAAGAAGACACCGAAGTTAGACGGAACCATGGCAACGGGGACGCTAGCAACGGAGCAGGTAAGTGAATAACTTCTGTATGGCTCATAATTAATGCACGATGTACATTACAAAGTGCATTAATATGGCCATACAGAAATGTATAACCCCACTTGATTTCGCGAGACAACCCCTTTAACATGGAGTCTAAGAGTGACCTTCACTCTATACATTACCACAATATACATATATATATACACCAACATCCACTTAAAATGGAGACACACTTCTCACCTAGGCTGGACTGTGTGGAGGGTGGAGCAAGACCTATTCCTATTGTTCTTCCCTCCCATCTCCTTACATCACCTAGCTCCACCCCCTGTGGTCTGGCTCAGCATTTGGTCATTTTTGCTTCATTTCGTTTCTGGTTACCGGACAGTATACACCATATAACACAGTCTAACTCTCATACAGGTCCTTCCATTTATACACACACATAAAGACAAAAACATTTGCATGTCAGTTACTATTTTTTTTTTTTGTCAGTACTTTAAGTGTCAGTACTTCCTCACTTGTCTAAAAGTGTCGGTACTTCCCAACCCTGCTTATTTCCCCCCGTCTCAATTACTTCTCTTATACCTATAAGAGGCTCCCATCAGGGATTTTATCCCCTGAAAATTTTAGGCTTCCCTGGTACAATTTATACCATGCCTTCCCGAGATCGGCAAGCGGGTTTCATATTCTGTACTTCCTCACCCTGTATATTTTACCTCGTCTCTACTACTTCTCTTATGTTTATAAGAGGATCCCATCAGGGGTTTTATCCCCTGAAAATTTTAGGCTTCCCTGATATAACTTATACCATGCCTTCCAGAGATTGGCAATAGGGTATCATATTCTGTACACTGACCATGCAAAGTAACAAATAAAGACAATAACAGTTAAACACCCGCACAGCATATTCAGCCCACCATATGAATTCTTAAAAAACTTGAAGATTTATAAGAGGCATGCACTTCTTACCCCTCGGACAGGAAAGGAGCAGCCAGGAAGCACGGATAGATTGTGGCAAGATAAAACCTTACCTTACTGCGCAGTTTTTGTCAATCCGTGGTTCCGAGTGGCTCCTTATCCCATCTGGGTCCGGGGGGGTTCGAGGTGTAGGTGGTCCTCTTGTTCCATCAAGCCCCGCGTTCGGGCGCCAATTTCTGTTAGGGATAAATCCATGTTACGTTAATATGCTGTGGGGCTCCAAATCAGAGGTGGTTATGGCAGCCACCATGAGAAAGCAATAGACACAGGCATCACGGTCGTGTCTTAGAGCAATCTGCGTTTATTGTGTACTTTGTCTTTCTTATACAAAAAAATAGTAGGCGTATCAGAGGTTGAACTGCTTTACAGAGGTCGACCTGTTTTACTGGTACATAATTTTGTCTTCTTTATAAACAATGCTTTATTTGTTTGTATGTAGACATCGTGTCTGGTATCCTGATTATCATCACACTCTACATTAACAAAGCATTCCATACAACCTTTTGATCAGTGTAACGAGATAAACAAGCTCTTGGAGACATGATGGACGCTTAAGATTACACCTGTACTTAATTTAGCAGAGCTTTTCATAGGACACAGAATAGAGTGTACAATTTAGGCCTACAGCCTCCGGAAACGTATATCAAAGATACATACATATATAAATTAATATGTTCATAACCCTCACAGCACTAAAGAGGCAACCGTAAATCACCCGGCTGATCAGGCTGTGAAGACAGCCACACAGAAGCCCAGACATGATTCTCCAGGGGTTGGGGCGGTACAGGTACCCCCTCAGACATCACACACACACCCCCGGTGGATTATGACCTGTTGATGCAGTTACAAAAGCAGGCAACCAAAGGGGGGAGAAAGGAACAATGGGAACCAGCAAGAGGGGCAGAGAGGCACCTGGAGATAAATGGATGGTATCCAACAAGCCTTGTCTCCCCCAGGCCCCTATCCCATCATGGCTCCGGCCTCCCATGGAAATACACACCTGTCCTTGGATATTGGGGGTGCCAGGAGTCCAGGCACCCCACAACAAGTAAGATTCCTCTATTCTGATACGGTTTGACGGAGCGCATAAAGTGAGTTTTTTCCTATTTATGAATACACATTTCTTTCCTCCTCAACACGGTTGTTTTGGAGTCGCTCGCTGCTGCTCTCCCTGAGGGGATGTTCTAGGACCGTCAACGTATATCACCCCATATTCGATTTGAAAGGCTACTTTGGACCAACAAACTGACCGGTCACTTAATCATAGGACCGGATAAGTTGCGGTGAGTGCCTTTCTACATAAGTTCCGTCCTCCATCTTTCCATACACCATTGGAGCGCCGCTTCTGACCCAAATAACCTGTCCAAAACAGCTATGACAAATGTGGCTGCTAGTCACTGGTCTGCACCAGGAATTAGTGTCACGACAGCTAAACGCACACAGGGCTGCCTGATTTGTGCACAGAACAATGTGGGTAGGTCTGTATAGGCTCCCATGCAGTGCACCCCTCGTCCTTACTCCCTGTTCCAGCGTCTTCAAGTAGACTACTTCCAACTGCCAAGGGTGGGCAGGTACCACAAGTTCATTCTGGTCTGCCTAGACCAGTTCTCAGGGTATCCAGTCTGGCCTACCGGCTCACAAATGCCACCACCGAAAACTGATCTCTGGGATGGTATACAAGTACAGAGTACCAGAGACAATTGAGAGTGACCAAAGTACTCCCTACATGGGAGAAGTGATGCAGAAAGTAATGAAAGTGTTGGGGGTAGAACTGGCCTTTTATGCTCCGTACCATCCACAAAGTAGTGGTAGAGCAGAAAGTTTAAATAGTACCTTAGAAACCACGATCCAGAAGACCATGGCAGAGCTCAATAGACCATGGATCGAGTGCCTTCCCTTTGTAGTCTTCTCTGTAAGGTACACACCTGACAGAATAGGCCTCAGCCTATATCAGGTACTTTTTGGGTCGGCCCCTAGGTTAGGATTGTATTTACATGATAACTCCAGATGCAGCCTGGTAGCCTGACAAACTGTGTTATTGCTCTCACAAAACACTTAACTAATGTATATTCTCGAGTGTTTACTTCCCTTCCAGAACCAGAGACTGACAGGGGGACCCATGACCTGCTCCCTAGAGATTGGGTCTATGTGAAGAAATTTGTTAGAAAGCACTCCCTTGAGCCCAAATACGACAGTCCCTACTAAGCGCTACCAACCACAGCCACGTCAGTGGAACTAGACTGGAGAAACTCCTGGATCCGCGCCTCCCTTTGCAAGACGGCCTCCGTTCCAGAGGAGACAGCCTAGCAGACGTGATCAAGTTTTATATCCTTTTACTACTGGGGCTGTTTGGGGGAGGGGGCGGATCTCAGGTAGCGACAATAGCGGGAAGGAGGTACAGAATCAGGTCCAATCATTGGGGGTCATTTATTGCAGCATTAAAAAACCGCAAGTGTTCAGGGCCCCTAAGAGAGCCATAAAACCCCTGGGTGGGTCACTAGCCAGTTGCTTAATAAATCTAATTGAACTAGACAATCCCAGCTGTTGGCTGTTGCTTGGTTTTAAAAGTAGTATCCATTCACTGACACGCATGTGGCTGTTTCCTGTGATGAACTGTGACCGGGATCAAGTGTAACTTCTATGCAGTTTAACATGGCAAGAGACAGGCATGCCGCATAAATTGTCCTAAAACCCTGCACTCCCTGACCATCACTACTACTGTAGTCTCTATTCTTATGTTTACTGTTTTCTATAAAACCTACCACCAACGCCCCCTCTGGGGCATTCTATCCATATCAGCTTCTTTCTTCACCCGTGTACAGTTCACACGCACTCTTTACTTTCCTAAAACATCTAAATCCCCCTGTAGCCTCAGTGAAACATAACTATCGCCTTCATGAATCCCCCAACCACCTGCTCACCCTCGCTATACGGCTGCTACCAGCAGCAGGGGACATCTTTCCCAATCCTGGCCCATTCTCTAGTGCCCCTAACTATTGCCAGTCAGCATGCAACCAACTCCCCACCATCTATGAATTCTTCACTGCTAAATCCTTAAACCTGCTAGCTCTAACAGAAACGCGGATACAGCATTCTGACATGGCCTCCCCTGCTTACCATGGTCCAGTCTTACCATGGCCTGCAGTTCTCCCATACCCTGAGACCAGAAGACAGGCAAGGGGGGGAAGTAGATGCTCTTCTCTCCCCACAATGCACCTTCCAAGTCACCCCCCCTGTACCTTCGCTCACTTTCCCATTATTCGAGGTACATGCCCTATGGCATTTCCGTTGGCTGTCCATGTGAGTAGCAGTTATCTACCGCCCCAAGGTGCTCCTCGCCTGTTTCTGGACCACTTTGCTGCCTGGCTCCCCCACTTCCTCTCCTGCGAAATCCCAACCCTCATCCTAGGAGACTTCAACATCCCCACTAACTACCGGATCTTCCGATATGCCCCTCAGCTTCTATTGCTATTATAGGTATACATACCTATAATCAATACTCTAACCACATTAAATAATGCAAGGGGCTTGGTATATAATTTGATCAAATTGCATTGGCCCATCTACCAATGTACAGGTGACCAAGCTTTTAGATGGGTCCTAATGCTAATACCAGGTGAATCTCAACCTGGTATTCCTCCTACCTGGTATTCCTCCTCAGTACGCTTTGCTCCATTGGACTAAAGGACCATGCCCTCTCCTGGTTCTCCTCCTACCTATCCAACTGCTCCTTCAGTATCTACTTTGCTGGCTCTACCTCCCCTCCTCTTCCCCTTGCTGTTGGAGTACCCTATGGTTCGGTCCTTGGCCCCCTCCTCTTCTCCATCTACACAGCCCCCATTGGACAGACCGTTAGTAGATTTGGCTTTCAGTACCATCTCTACGCTGATGGCACCCAGTTATACACCTCCTCCCAGGACATCACAGCAACATTCCTCCAGAAAGCCACTGACTGACTGTCCACTGTCTCTAACACTATGTCCTCTCTCTACCTAAAACTGAACCTCTCAAAAACTGACCTTCTCCTGTTTCCGCCCTCTCCTAACCGACCTCATCCTGACATCTTCACCCCCCCCCCCCACACACACACACACACACGTACACACATTGCTTCCCTTATCTCACTCCACTACCTAGCCCGCACCCTCCCCTATGCTAACAAAATCAGACAAAATGCCCCTCTCATTCCCGCCTCCAAGACTTCTCCAGAGCAGCACCTGTCCTCTGGAACGCTCTACCAAAAAATATTCGGGCAATCACTGACACACTAAACTTTAGGCATGCTCTAAAAATGCACCTCTTCAGGGAGGCATACCATATCCCCTAAACCAAACCCACCTGTACTCCGCCTGCTAACATGATCGCTGTCCTAGTGACGGCAACCCTGCTAGCTATAATCAACCGCCCCCTGAAGTGATACCAATTCAGCCACTATACAGTCTGACCATTGTCTGTGTGTATAGCATCCCACACTCTCCACCCCGCCATACCGTGCACATCTCCAGCCCTTTACCTTCTGTATCACCCCATTACTTGTAGTATGTAAGCTCGTTGGAGCAGGACCCTCACCCCTACCGTCTTCATCAATTGATTACTTCATGTAACTGTGCTCCTGTTTTCATTTCCATGTCTTGTAAGCGCTGCGGAATATGTTGGTGCTACATAAATGCAGATTATTATTATTATGCCTAAATAAGTGGTGTGAATTGTCCAACTCAGTGGGGTGGGCAACGAAAACTCAATGGCCGCAGGATCCACTGCCGGCAGGTGAGTCTTGTCCCAATTAACCTTGATGCCAGAGTGCATGCAAAATGCATTGAATATAGCCAACGCTGAGTCAAGAGAAGACTCCGGGTCCTGGAAAAAGAGGAGAGTGTCATCTGCATAAAGCGCTATGCGCTCTTCATAATTGCTCAGTTTAAACCCCTTTACTGTCGGTGATGTTCGGACCTGGATCCCGAGAGGCTCAATGGCAAGGGCAAACAAGGTGGGGGACAGAGGGCAGCCCTGTCTTGTACCCTGACCCAGGGTAAACTGGGCAGAAACATGGATATTGGTTTTAATATTGGCCACCGGGGAGTCATACAGGATCCCGACCCACTTGATAAAGGTTCGCTCAAACCGCCGCATCACTGCCCACAGGTCTTTTACTCTACTAAGTCAAAGGCCTTTTCTTGGTGTATAAACACCAAGGCACGCTTCCCACAGTTAGTTTGCCCATACGACAGATGGTTGAAAAGTCACCTCAGGTTCATGTCTGTGCTTTTGCCAGGCATGAAGCCAGACAGGTTAGCATATGTGACCTCCCCAAAAACTGACTCCAAGGGACCAAGAGTTCCGCATTCTTTTTATATCACTCCCCAGGGAGCCCGTCTATGTATGGTGATTTCCTGTTGGGGAACGACTTAATGGCTTCTGTTATGTCCTCTATGCTCAGGGCTCCATCCAGGTAGGTGGCACTATTGCGGCTCAACGTAGGGAAGGGGACATCATTGAGATAAGCCAGTAGCTGTGCATCAGAGCAGTTTAGTTTGGAGGTATATAGATTCCTATAGAATTGGGCAAACGCTTGGTTAATTAGTTTAGGGTCATTTATTAGGGCACTCGTGTTATCCTGTACCGCTGTAATTGGTGGTAGTGACTGATCCTCTGTGGCCAAGTAGGCCAGCAAGTGGCCATTTTTGTCTCCCTGATCGAAAACCTGGTGACTGGAATAAACAAGCTTCTTTTTTGTATACTCAATAAGCAGCAGTTTATATTCCTGTCGCAAGTCATTAAAAGCCAAGGTAGTTTCCGTGGAAGGATCTGCTCTATGTCTGGCCTCTGCTGAGTGAAGATGGCACTCCAGATCCAATCGGGCAGCCCGCAGGGACCTTCTATGTTCAGCTATGGTAGAGGCAAAGGACCCCCGGGTAAAAGCCTTAAACGAGTCCTATACCAACAACTCCGAGACCGTCCCCTCACTGACCCACCAGTACATCCCGGCCTCCTGCTCTACATATTCATGTACCTCCCCCTGCTCCAGCCACAGCGGACTTAGCCTCCACATAGGGTGACAAGCATCAACTACAAGGTCGAGGACCAATTGGAGTGGGAAATGATCTGATATGCCTCTGGGCAAGTAGGATATATAACGCACTATAGGGAGACAGTCCAGAGAGCCAAAACACAGATCAATACTAGAGAAGGCATTATACGTCGGGGTGTGACATAAGTAGGCGGTGTTGTGATGATGCCGCACATGCCATATTTCCTGTAATCGGTAGGAATTGGCCAATGTAGACAACCAAGTCGATACTGAGGCAGCTGGAGTGAGACAGCCCCACACCGAATCCTAGATCAGGTTAAAATCCCCCATAATTACTCAAATGACTCAAGGAGAACCACCCGTGCAATACGCTCGTAAGAATCTCAATATTAGCAGGCGGTCGTAAATAAACATTAATTTTCATGAGGAGGCGGCAGCGGACGGTGCCCTGGAGAATCAAGAAACTGCCCCCAGGGTCAATATGTATTTGCCTGAAAACAAAGTGAGCCGACTTAGCCAATATGCTGACCCCTCGAGTGTAGTTAGAATAAGTCGCGTGGTATGCAAAACCTATAGTTTGCCACTTAAGCGCCAATGTCCTCGAGCCCTGGAGATGCGTGTCCTGGAGCAGTATTATATGGGGGAGTGAAATTTGAGGAAATTAACGACCAGTGCTCTTTTAAATTTAGAGTTCAGGCCCCTGACATTCTAAGAGACCAGTTTGAGATGCTTACTAACCATTACTGTAGAGCTGGACATTATTCCCATATATCACCCGCACAACATCCAAAAAAAATCATGCCAAGAACAAATAATAGTACAGCAAACAGGAGTCAGCTCACGCTTACCAACCCTAACCAAACCCCCCATCACCCCCTATGCATCCCCCTGAACTTAGGACAGGTTTAGATCCCATACCGCACAACTTTGTAAGGGGCATGGGGTCAACCCAAGAGAGCCAACAAAAGAACGAAGATAGAAAGAACAACAGCAGTCATGGGCATAGATTCTCCCCGTGAGGGAACAGAGACAGAATCATGTGATTGCGGGCTACTCCACCGTAAGTTATACATGCCCAGTGTGACCTGTGTATGCTATGTAGACGAGTTCCTCAGAGGGATCCCCCAACCACAGGCCCAAGGGAGAAGACCATCCAAGGAGGATTACTGGTTCCAATCCAACCAGGCCCCCAGAAAATCAAGTACGAGCAGCAATATTACCCGCAGCCCACAACATCTCACATCAATGCTATTGCCAACGGCCGGCCTAAAAACCTAATGAAGAAGGATAGCAGGGGGAAAAGGAGAGGGGAAATGGTGCAGAGAATAGAGGAAGAAAAGAAAAAGGAAAGAGGAAGAAAGAGAAAAAAAATTGGGGGGGGGGGGGGGGGGGGGGAGTAGTTGAGAAACCACCCTCAGCAACTGCAATGCAAAAACATTGGCTGGCCAGCCGCAGCAAAAACTTTTTAGATGTCTCAAGACATAATTCAATTTTGTTCAAGACTAGAGATGAGCGAGCACCAAAATGCTCGGGTGCTCGTTACTCGGGACGAACTTTTCGCGATGCTTGAGGGTTCGTTTCAAGTAACGAACCCCATTGAAGTCAATGGGCGACCCGAGCATTTTTGTATTTCGCCGATGCTCGCTAAGGTTTCCTTGTGTGAAAATCTGGGCAATTCAAGAAAGTGATGGGAACGACACAGCAACGGATAGGGCAGGCGAGGGGCTACATGTTGGGCTGCATCTCAAGTTCACAGGTCCCACTATTAAGCCACAATAGCGGTAAGAGTGGCCCCCCCCCCTCCCAAAAACTTTTACTTCTGAAAAGCCCTCATTAGCATGGCATACCTTAGCTAAGCACCACACTACCTCCAACAAAGCACAATCACTGCCTGCATGACACTCCACTGCCACTTCTCCTGGGTTACATGCTGCCCAACCGCCCCCCCCTCCCCCCCACAGCGCACACCAAAGTATCCCTGCGCAGCCTTCAGCTGCCCTCATGCCACACCACCCTCATGTCTATTTAGAAGTGCGTCTGCCATGAGGAGGAACCGCAGGCACACACTGCAGAGGGTTGGCACGGCTAGGCAGCGACCCTCTTTAAAAGGGGCGGGGCGATAGCCCACAATGCTGTACAGAAGCAATGAGAAATAGAATCCTGTGCCACCGCCATCAGGAGCTGCACACGTGGGCATAGCAATGGGGAACCTATGTGCCACACACTATTCATTCTGTCAAGGTGTCTGCATGCCCCAGTCAGACCGGGCTTTTTAATTCATAGACACAGGCAGGTACAACTCCCTATTGTGAAGTCCCTGTCGACCGACAGCATGGGTGGCTCCCTGGAACCCACCGGCGGTACACAGAAATATCCCATTGCATTGCCCAACACAGCTGAGGTAGTAATGTCGTGCTTAATGCAGGTGGGCTTCGGCCCACACTGCATGCCCCAGTCAGACTGGGGTTCTTTACAAGTGGAAACAGATGCATTTATAATTCCCTGTGGACCCACAGCATGGGTGGGTGCCAGGAAGCTACGGGCGGTACATAGAAATATCCCATTGCATTGCCCAACACAGCTGAGGTAGTAATGTCATGCTTAATGCAGGTGGGCTCCGGCCAACACTGCATGCCCCAGTCAGACTGGTAATATGTACCTTAACAGTAACCGCGTTGGTGGTAATGTGGTGGTGACTGCGGACCTAGTAGCACGGTTTTATTTTGTTGGTTTTCGGAATGTGGCCAGGATTAAGTGGGCCGTGGCGGGGGATGTTTTGGAGGCACTACGTGTCCTCTCCACGTGTCCGTGGTTATATGCACCTTAACAGTAACAGCGTTGGTGGGAAATGGCCTCGCCGCCATCATGTCTTTGGGAAGCCTCTGTTTCCACACCCCAGAGACATACCATTAGCAGCGGTATAGGCAGAGCCCAGAATTAGTAACATTTCAGCCGTAGCATTAGCGACAGGCCCCACTAACATATCAGTAGCAGCATTATAGGGGGAGCACAGTCTTAGTTCCATTTCAGTAATAGTAGCAGCCTACACAGGCCCCAGTAACAATTCCGAAGCAGCAGTATAGTGGGAGCGCAGTCTTCGTTCCATTTCAGTAATAGTAGCAGCCTACACAGGCCCCAGGAACAATTCCGAAGCAGCAGTATAGGAGGAGCACAGTCTTAGTTCCATTTCAGTAGCTGCAGTATAGCCAAGGCCCAAGTTACATTTATGTAGCTAAAGTGTAGGCCAACCCCACACACACTTCTGTACCATGAGTGCAGGCGAAGAACATACAAATTGCTATGATTACACTGTAGGTGAGGGCCCCAAAACATTGGTGTACCAACAGTACTAATGTACCTCAGTAAAAATTGGCCATGCCCAACCAAGATGGCAGGTGAAACCCATTAATCGCTTTGGTTAATGTGGCTTAAGTGGTAACTAGGCCTGGAGGCAGCCCAGTTTAACTAAAAATTGGTTCAAGTTAACGTTTCAACGCTTTTAAGAGCATTGAAACATATAAAAATTGTTTAGAAAAATTAGATGAGTGAGCCTTGTGGCCCTAAGAAAAATTGCCCGTTCGGCGTGATTACGTGAGGTTTCAGAAGGAGGAGCAGGAGGAGGAGGAGGAATATTAGACACAGATTGATGAAGCAGAAATGTCCCCGTTTTGGATGGTGAGAGAGAACGTAGCTTCCATCCGCGGGTGCAGCCTACGTATTGCTTACGTATCGCTGCTGTCCGCTGGTGGAGAAGAGAAGTCTGGGGAAATCCAGGCTTTGTTCATCTTGATGAGTGTTAGCCTGTCGGCACTGTCGGTTGACAGGCGGGTACGCTTATCTGTGATGATTCACCCAGCCGCACTAAACACCCTTTCCGACAAGACGCTAGCCGCAGGACAAGCAAGCACCTCCAGGGCATACAGCGCTAGTTCAGGCCACGTGTCCAGCTTCGACACCCAGTAGTTGTAGGTGGCAGAGGCGTCACGGAGGACGGTCGTGCGATCGGCTACGTACTCCCTCACCATCCTTTTACAGTGCTCCCGCCGACTCAGCCTTGACTGGGGAGCGGTGACACAGTCTTGCTGGGGAGCCATAAAGCTGTCCAGGCCCTTAAAGACTGTTGCACTGCCTGGGCTGTACATGCTGCTCGATCTCCGCACCTCCCCTGCTACCTGGCCCTCGGAACTGCGCCTTCTGCCACTAGCGCTGTCGGATGGGAATTTTACCATCAGCTTGTCCGCCAGGGTCCTGTGGTATAGCAACACTCTCGAACCCCTTTCCTCTTCGGGAATGAGAGTGGGAAGGTTCTCCTTATAGCGTGGGTCGAGCAGTGTGTACACCCAGTAATCCGTAGTGGCCAGAATGCGTGTAACGCGAGGGTCACGAGAAAGGCATCCTAACATGAAGTCAGCCATGTGTGCCAGGGTACCTGTACCACTAAGTGGCAAGTGGCTTGGAAATCACTGGTAATACAGCATGCTGAGGGGTAGGGGTAGGCCTAGAGGACGTGGACGCGGCCGAGGACGCGGAGGGCCAAGTCAGGGTGTGGGCACAGGCCGAGCTCCTGATCCAGGTGTGTCGCAGCCGACTGCTGCGCGATTAGGAGAGAGGCACGTTTCTGGCGTCCCCACATTCATTGCCCAATTAATGGGTCCACGCGGGAGACCTTTATTAGAAAATGAGCAGTGTGAGCAGGTCCTGTCGTGGATGGCAGAAAGTGCTTCGAGCAAGCTATCATCCACCCACAGTTCTGCGCCGTCCAGTGCTGCAAATCCGAATCCTCTGGCTGCTGCTCCTCCTTCCTCCCAGCCTCCTCACTCCACTACAATGACACATGCTCAGGAGCGGGAAGACTCCCAGGAACTGTTCTCGGGCCCCTGCTCAGATGGGGCAGCAGTGGTTCCTCTCCCACCAGAGGAGTTTATCGTCACTGATGCACAACCATTGGAAAGTTCCCGGGGTCCAGGGGGATGAGGCTGGGGACTTCCGGCAACTGTCTCAAGACCTTTCAGTGGGTGAGGAGGACGATGACGATGAGACACAGTTGTCTTGCAGTGAGGTAGTAGTAAGGGCAGTAAGTCCGAGGGAGGAGCGCACAGAGGATTCGGAGGAAGAGCAGCAGGACGATGAGGTGACTGACCCCACCTGGTGTGCAACGCCTACTCAGGACAGGTCTTCAGAGGGGCAGGCAAGGGCAGCAGCAGGGCAGGTTGCAAGAGGCAGTGCGGTGGCCAGGGGTGGAGGCAGGGCCAGACCGAATAATCCACCAACTGTTTCCCAAAGCGCACCCTCGCGCCATGCCACCCTGCAGAGGCCGAGGTGCTCTAAGGTCTGGCAGTTTTTCACAGAGACGCCTGACGACCGACGAACAGTGGTGTGCAACCTTTGTCGCGCCAAGATCAGCCGGGGAGCCACCACCAACAGCCTCACCACCACCAGCATGCGCAGACATATGATGGCCAAGCACCCCACAAGGTGGGACGAAGGCCGTTCACCGCCTCCGGTTTGCACCGCTGCCTCTCCCCCTGTGCCCCAACCTGCCACTGAGATCCAACCCCCCTCTGAGGACACAGGCACTACCGTCTCCTGGCCTGCACCCACACCCTCACCTCCGCTGTCCTCGGCCCCATTTACCAATGTCTCGCACCGCACAGTCCAGCCGTCGCTAGCGCAAGTATTGGAGCGCAAGCGCAAGTACGCCGCCATGCACCCGCACGCTCAATCGTTAACCGTCCACTTAGCCAAATTTATCAGCCTTGAGATGCTGCCGTATAGGGTTGTGGAAACCGAGGCTTTCAAAGCTATGATGGCGGCGGCGGCCCCGCGCTACTCAGTTCCCAGTCGCCACTACTTTTCCCGATGTGCCGTCCCAGCCCTGCACGACCACGTCTCCCGCAACATTGTACGCGCCCTCACCAATGCGGTTAGTGGCAAGGTAGCCTACAGGATAAACCCTGACAAGGCAGATTTTGGAGCATGACTTCCCTCCTGCGAGTCCTTTACAGATCTCTGTACAACTATTGCTGTGTCTATCTGCTCTCCATCTTGTTCCTCTGCTTGGGATGATACCTGAGAGGGTGGTCCAGGGTGAAGAGCCGTGTTGTGCTCTGTGCTACCGCACTCGGTGCATGTCAAACTGACCTTACAGTTCCTGGCGAAGTGCGATGTTGTAGTGCAGCACCTGAAGCAGATGTTGTTTTCTTTCAGGAATTCTTTGCGATCCTCTAAAGACTTCTCCCTGAAGGCTCTGCATTTTAGCAAGGAGTGTGGTTTCTTGTGCAAGGGGCATTGTTTGGTAGGATCCTCGTGTTTGTTTTCTTGATGAGGCTTAAACGACCTGTAAGGAGAACCTGTGGAGGCAACATTAGTTTTGTGGACCGCTACTGGTGTTTTAAGAGCTTTGACACCAGGGGTAGTAGGACAAGACAATGTAAAGTCAAAACTGGGATCGTTTCTGATCCTTGCCTGTTGAGCAACAAAGCCTACAAATACCTGAAAGGGGGGAAATGGTACATTATGAACCTGTTTGTAATGAGAACCATGCGTGATCCACTTCTCCTGTAAGTTATAAGGGAGTTTTTGGACAATCGGATTAACACCCCTGGCGGTGTCCAGGAATGCTAGCCCTGGCAGATCTCCTTCTGCCTGAGCAACCTGTACCTCTGTTAACAGGTCACTAAGTTCCCTGAGTTTCTGGTAACTCTTACCCACTATTTTGGGAAAATTATCAATTCTCTTAAATAAATCATTTTCTATAACTTCTATTGACCCATAACACTCATCAAGTCTTTCCCACACCATCTTTAGGCCTTCGCCTGGATAGTTTATGTTAATGTCTCTGATTCTTTTGGCGTGTTCAGCAGACTCGCTTCCAAGCCACTTTACCAAGAGATCTAACTCCTCACTGCAGGAGAGACCCAAGTCCCGTATGGCGTTCTGGAAGGAGGCTCGCCATGCTCTGTAGTTCTCTGGGTGATCGGTGAACTTTATAAGTCCCTTGGTAACCAGTTCTCATTTAGCAAAGAACCTAGCGAAGTCCACGACAGCCTGGTTAGCACCAATACTACCCGGTGTGCTGTTATGCTGCGTGTGCAGTGTATCGCCATACCTTTTAGGAGTTTCTGGCTTAGGGCAGTCAGTATCGTACCGTTCTGAAGCAAAAGTTGTCTCTTTAAGTCGGAGCGAGGGTTGTAGCTTCCTTTTTGTAGGGTGGTGGTCGTGGTCAGCATCGTTTTGCTGCATACCATACTGTGCTTCAAAGTCGGGTCTTTGACGCTCTATTTGCGCGGTTTGATATACTGGATCGTAGCCGTCTTCTGCCTTGGGATGCCGATGGACATATTCTGAGACGCGCTGTGCTGGATCTTCTTGGTCTAGGCCTAACCCGAGTACCTGGCTGTGTTTCTCTAATTCGGGGAACTCTGCGGCTTCTAGGAACTCTGCCTTGGCTAATGCGGCTGCTGCTTCTTTCTCTGCGGTGAGTTTCTCCAGTGACACCTGCAGGCAGACTTGCTTTAGCTTCAGTTGCGTCTCTTGTGCTGCAAAGGTGGACCTTACTTTTGCTGCCTCAGCTTCTGCGCGGGCGAGAGCAGCCATTTCTCTTATTGAAGACCTGCTAGAGCAGCTTGCTCGTGACCTGGTCTTATAGGAGGATGTCTGGCTAGCGGACATTGTGTGCCTGTTTGCTGGTTGCTTAACCCCTTAGTGACCAAGCCTGTTTGCGCCTTAATGACCAGGCCAAATTTTGCAAATCTGACATGTGTCACTTTAACATGGAAAAACACCAGAAAGGTTTTGCATATCCTAGCGATTCTGACAGTTTTTTCGCCACATGTTGTGCTTCATTTAGGCGGAAAAAATAGACCGATAGAAATTGTGTTTATTTATTAAAAGCGCCAAAATTGGGAAAATTTTGAAAAAAAATCGTCATTTTTTCACATTTCCAACTGCAATATCTTAAATATGTGCAAACATAATATAGAAATTTTTGCTAAGATTTATATTTCCACCCGTTTACTTTATTTTGGGCGCACATTGGAAAAACTTTCGTTTTTTTTAACCATTTAGGAGACGTACAAATTTAACATTACTTTTTAGCATTTTGAGGAACACTTTGTTTTCCTATACCAAGCCAAGATTGGAAAGGCTCATGAGTGTCAGAATAATAGATACCCCCCCAAATGACCTCATTTTAAAAACTACACCCCTTAGTGTATTAACTGAGGGGTGTCATGAGTATTTTGACCCCACAGTTTTTTTTCAGGAATTAATTCAATTTAGAGGAGAAAAAGTAAAATTTCATATTTTTGCAAATCTGTCATTTTAAAGACATATTTTTTTCCTATAGTTTACATGAAAATCAGGATTTACACCCCAAAATGGATACCCCTATTTCTCCCGTGTTCAGAAATATACCCATTGTGGCCCTATTGTTATATCTGAGTCCACAACGGGGCCCAAAATGAAAGGAGTAGTCAGTGTCTTTCAAAACAGAAATTTTGCTTGAAGTCCTTTTAGGCCCCATAGCACACATGTAGAGTTCTTGAGCGCCCAAAACCATAGAAAACCCCCACAAATGACCCCATTTTGAAAACTAGACCCCTTAAGGAATTTATCTAGGGGTGTACTGCATATTTTGACCCCACAGTTTTTGAATGAATTCAAACCAAGCAAAAGGAAAAAATTGTGATTTTCGTTTTTTCGGCAATTCTGTCATTTTAAAAACAGCTTTTTTTGTACAGCACACATATGGAGGAAGACTTGCACTCAAAAATGGATACCCCTGTTTGTCCCGTGTTCAGAGAAATACCCATTGTGGCCCTAATCTTATGTGTGGATACACAACGGAGCCCAAAATGAAAGTAGTAATCGGTGGCTTTCGGAACACAAATTTTGCTTGAAGTCCTTTTAGGCCCCATTGCCCACTTGTAGAGTTCTTGAGCGCCCAAAACCATAGAGAACCCCCACAAATGACCCCATTTTGAAAACTAGACTCCTTAAAGAATTTATCTAGGGGTGTACTGTGTATTTTGACCCCACAGTTTTTGAATAAATTCAAGCAAAGCAAAAGGAAAAAATTTGGATTTTTGTTTTTTTGGCAATTCCGTCATTTTAAAAACAGCTTTTTTTGTACAGCACACATATGAAGGAAGACTTGCACCCAAAAATGGATACCCCTGTTTGTGCTGTTTTCAGAAATATACCCATTGTGGCCCTAATCTTATGTTCGCATGCACAACGGGGCCCAAAATAAAAGGAGTAATCGGTGGCTTTCAGAACATAGATTTTGCTTGAAGTCCTTTTAGGCCCCATTGCCCACTTGTAGAGTTCTTGAGCGCCCAAAACCATATAGAACCCCCACAAATGACCCCATTTTGAAAACTAGACCCCTTAACGAATTTATGTAGGGATGTACTGCATATTTTGTCCCCACAGTTTTTGAATAAATTCAAGCAAAGCAAAAGGAAAAAAATAGGATTTTCATTTTTTGGGCTATTGTGTCAATTTAAAAACTGTTTTTCTTGTACAGCACACATATAAATGAAGGCTTTCACCCCAAAATGGATACCCCTGTTTGTCCCGTGTTCAGAAACATACCCATTGTGGCCCTAATAGACTTACAGGACCCATGGCTAGGCCTACAATGAAAGGAATAGCCGTTGGATTTCAGGGTACCACTGAATAAATTTCAGGCCCCATTGCCCACTTATAGAGCCATTGAGCGGCCAAAACTATAAAGAACCCCCTCAAATGACCCCATTTTGAAAACTAGACCCCTTAACGAATTCATCTAGGGGTGTACTGCGTATTTTGACCCCACAGTATTTGAATGAATCTAAGCAAAGCAGAAGGAAAAAGTTACGATTTTCAATTTTTTTGGCAATTTTTTCAATTTAAAAACATTTTTTCTGCACAGTGCACATAGGAATGAAGACGTTTACCCCAAAATGGATACCCCCGTTTGTCCCGAGTTCAGAAACATACCCATTGTGGCCCTAATCTACTTACAGGACGCATGGCAAGGCCTATAAAGGACGGAACACCTGTTGGATTTTAGGGCACAACTGAATAAATTCCAGGCCCCATTGCTTATTTGTACAGAATAAAGATTGACTCCCTAAAAATTCCCCCCCCCCTCCGCGCCCTTTTTGGCGTTCGCAAATCTTAGATAAAAGTAAACATGTGAACTGTGTAGTATTTCCGAAGACAGGGGTAATTACGGAGGCTGGTCGGAATGGGCCCATGGGGCAATAAAACCGGGTATCCCCCCCCTCCTCTCATGCTTTTTGGGGGTCATTTCTTGACCTCAGTGGTGGGTATGGGGTGTAAAAAGTGGCGTTCCGTGAGTCTCCGTAAGCTTGATGAGGTGCGGCGGTCTCACACAGAAGGCGCTCAACAAGGTGCTCCTGGAACTGCAGGAAGGCGAGCGTTCCCGGGGCTTCTTGTAAAATACGTATCACAGGTAGCGGTCTGAATAACGCCGGGCTCACGCTGGTGCAGGCGGAATCCGCTTGCGGAGGCCCACAGCGGATCCCATCTGTGAGCCCGGCTGTGACCCTGCGTATGGCTGCGTAATGTACTGCGCATAACTGCCTACTCACACAGGCGGTCATGCACAGTACACCTTTTTTTGTATTTCCCGCACCGTCGCTTAGCGATGACGGGGGTACCCGCAGCCCGTATACAACGTAGTTGCGTATGGGCTGCGGGTATATCCACGACCATGGAGCACAATGGGCTCTACGTTGCAAATATCCGCAGTAAAATAGAACCTGCTGCGTTCTCTTTTCTGCGAGTGGATTACGCAATTCCGACCCGCTAATGTGAGCGGAATTGTGTAATCCAATGCGATTGATCTGCGTATTACTGCGGATCAGAAGCATGCGGAATCCGTAATTCCTATCCGGTCATGTGAGACCGGCCTAAGGTAGATCGCTACCTTTTTATCACGTGACCGAGGACCGTTCAACGAGGCCACCCGTCACTGCTCCAGACTCTCTGTGACCGTTGGTCACTGGGAGCAAGGAGATTTTAAATTTCCTGGGCTCCCCGACTGCTGCGCATGTGTCCGGCTTTTTGCCGGCAATCGCATGTGCAGAATTCGGGAAGGTCCACGAAGGAAGATCGCGTTGGGGTTCAAATACGCAGGCCTCCGGTAAAAAGTTTCATCTCCTCTCACCGATCGCATCGGTGAGGGGAGATGAAACTTCAAATTTTTTTTTTTACTTTTACGTGATCGCCATTTTTGGATAATGGCGAACACGTGACCAGGAACCGCTCACTGCGGACCCCCATTAAATCTCCATGCTCTTGGCTACGTTTTGTAGCCAGGAGCAGGGAGAATTTAAATTATCCTGGCAATCCACAGCTTTTGCGCATGCGCCCGCCATTTTGGCGACGGGCGCGTGTGCAGAAGCTGTGGTAAGGTCCGCGGATAAATCTGGGAGCCTTAGGTACGTACTTTCATCCTCCCTCACGGATATGATCCATGAGGGGAGATGAAACGTACGCTTTTTAAACTTTTAAAAACTTTTTTTTTTTACTTTTTTACACTTTACATGATCACTGTCAGCCATTGGATGACAGTGATCATGTCCCCGGTATAATCTCTCTGCTCCTAGCTACACATGGCAGCCAGAAGCAGAGGGATTTTAAATTTCCCGGGGCTCGAGCCCGTCTGTGCACGCGCCCGATGTCAATCATCGGGCGCGCATGCGTAGACGGGGATTCGGGTCCCGGGACATCGGGAAACCGCTGAGGACTGGGGGTGAGTATTTTCACCTCCCCTCATGGATCTGATCCATGAGGGGAGGTGAAACTGACTTTTTTAAAACTTTTTCACGATCGCCGCTATCCATTGGATAACGACGATCGCGGTACCGGGGACCGCTCATCGCAGTCCCCGCTGACATCTCCTGCCTCCCGGCTACCTACAGGAGCCAGGAGATTTTAAATCTCCCGTGCCGCCGGGCCTTCTGCGCATGCGGCTGACGTAATGCCGCCTGGCGCGCATGCGCCGAAGACCGGCTTCGGGCCCCGGAGTGGCAGGAGAGCGGGGAGCAGCGTGCCGGACCTGGGTGAGTAATTTCAGCTGCTCCGATGGATCCGATCCATCAGAGAAGCTGAATCTTTAACTTTTGTGTACTTTTATTTACTTTTTTTGCGATCGGCGCTATCCATTGCATAGCGCCGATCGCAATGCCGGGGGGGGGGGGGGGGTGTCCAAACAGCCCTGGATGACAGCTCCATGCTGTCAGCTACCTGCGGACACTGACAGCATGGAGCTGTCACGTCCACAGCCCGAGGGGCATTATTCTCTGCAGGAAGCATGTTTTTACGTCCTCAGAGAATAAAGCCCACTTTGGGAGGACGTAAAAACACTATGGGCTGGTCGTTAAGGGGTTAATGTCTCTGTGCAGATTCAGTCCAGGTAGGAACAGACTTCAGCTTGGCTTAGATCGTGCTGCGTTTACTTGGGGCTGCACTCGTGTTTCTTGTGACTAAATGGCGGCCGCTGCAATCTTGTACGTAAGACCGCGTGGCTGATGGCGGCTCCCTCTAGTCTGATCCACCATCGCTGGTGACTAGCATCTGTTTTACTGTTCTGTCTTCTTACACGTTCACACAGTGTGCAGTCCGACATTCAGCTTAACCATTTCTGTCTTCCAAATAAACAAACTGTTCTTCTTAATCTGGCAGGTTTATTGGTTAACAGATCGTAGCATACAAGCGTGCATTCAATGCGATTGGGCTTGTGATAATGCGTGGATTGATTGTGGTAAAACTATAAGAATACAGATAGTTTGCATAAGTATGATGCATAGAAACATTACATAACATTAACATGAAGGCACATGGCAAAACGGCTGCTACACATAGTGCTGCATGGCTAACTAAACAGTTCTAACTCCCTGAGTAACAATACAACTGACCACTGAACGGCTCTGCATAACATACTGTCTCAGAAACAAAGGTAGCTTTCTTACCAGATATGCTTTTACAAGGATGGTGGATTTTGAAGAGGAGAGAGCAAAGAGAAGTCTGTCTCTGACTGGAAGTTCTGGCTGAAAGTTCCTTCTTCCCACAATGCTTGCAAACTACCCATAATACATCACTCTTTATGGTAGAAAAACAAGTTGTAATACATTTGTAACACAGCTAGATGGTGCTGTAACCACTAAAACACCTAGAATGGAATGTTATGTAGCTTCGGTTTATGTGGGACAGAACACCTACGAAGAAGGCAATTTTGCCTGTATGGCATGTTCCTGCTGTGGCAATGTCGTGAAGGGCGATCATTTCAGACACCCACTTGCAGGGAAAAAATATTATCTCGAAGAGAGATTTACTTGTGCGAATTCTTTTGTGGTTGACCTTCTTACATGGCTGTGCAGCTTAGGCTATGTTGGGGAGACCAGCATGGAGGCAGTCAATCACAAAAGTATGTTACATACAAGTAAAGTAGACTTACCTGTTCCAAAACACTTCTGGGAATTTAAACATTCTGTTAGCCAATTGAAGTTTATAGATTGGGTGCCATACCCCCCCCCCCTCCCGCCTAGAGGGGGTGATAGATTGGGCTTATTGAAGCGTAAGGAGCTCTAGTGGATATATGAGCTCAATACCATGACTCCATTGTGCCTTAAAGGGGTTGTCCCGCGCCGAAACGTTTTTTTTTTTTTTAACCCCCCCGTTCGGCGCGAGACAACCCCGATGCAGGGGTTAAAAAAACAAACCGGGTAGTACTTACCCGAATCCCGGCGGTCCAGCGTCTTCATACTCACCTGCTGAAGATGGCCGCCGGGATCCTCTCTCTCTGTGGACCGCAGGGCTTTTGTGCGGTCCATTGCCGATTCCAGCCTCCTGATTGGCTGGAATCGGCACGTGACCGGGCGGAGCTACACGGAGCCGGCATTCTGCACGAGCGGCCCCATTGAAGACAGCAGAAGACCCGGACTGCGCAAGCGCGGCTAATTTGGCCATTAGAGGCCGAAAATTAGTCGGCACCATGGAGACTAGGACGCCAGCAACGGAGCAGGTAAGTATAAAACTTTTGATAACTTCTGTATGGCTCATAATTAATGCACGATGTACATTACAACCCCTTTACAACCCCTTTAACTTGGCATATCCGTATGCAGCACATTTATAGGGAGTTTTACTGCTTTGTGTAGGTGTATTAGGATTGTTTTTAGATGTGGTCATTTTGTATGTAGTATAAGTAATTTGTTTTGTAGATCTGTGGGATGCCTGGAGGTGTTCCTGGTCCACCATTCCTGATATATCAAAACATATGTGGATTTTATATGTCTGTTATGTGATTAATAAAGATATGACTTTTTTTTACATCAAAAAAACTTGATTTTTAAAGTTGTGATGTCATTGTTGTATTCTTTTTGTGATGTATTGATATTTTTTTCTTCTCCCTCCCCCCCCCCCTCTTTTCTCCCTCCCCCCCCCCCCCCCCCCTCTTTTCTTCCTTTTTCACTCCCCTGTTAGGTAATACTTTATATATATTTGGCCTGATATGGTTAAACATCTGCACCGCGTTGCTAGGTTGCCACTTATAATAATCATTAGCCACCTTGATAGTGGCCGGAGCGGTAGTGTTTGTGGCTCCAGAGGCATATAAATATATTTATTGTCCTACACAGTAATAGCGCTGATAGAGGAGTATTGGTTACTATGACAACACTTGCGTTTGTGGTACAGGACAATTGCTATCCGGGATGATACTCTCACGCGAGCTTGTATGTTCGCGCATGTGCAACTGGTGCATTGGCCTTGGAGCTGTTAGACGTCACTGGTAGGCCTCGCGTGATCTCTGAGCTCCCGTGCATGCGCCCAAGGGGCAGAGAGACCCCATCTATGCAGGCTATGGTGGACCATGCCCATGTTAGGTAACAATGTATGTTAATAGTATGGTAATTTAGAGTAATTAAGATTTAATGTCTTGTCTTGGTGCACTGTGCAAAATGTCTCGTCATTCTGGTATGTGTATTGCACATATGCAGCAAATGAGAGGTTAATGTCTACAAAGTGTGAGCTGACTGTCTGTAAATGTAACAATTCTTTCCTGTCATGTGTTGTGAGTGAAGCTATAAAAGTGAGTGCTTAAAGGAGATGTCTCGAGGAAGCAGTGAATTTTTTTTTTTGCCCAGTCCCCCTAATTAAGCATACATTACTAAGCCCCCCTGTAAATGACTTTTCTAGCTGGTTTGTACTTACCGTTCCAGCGTTTCAGCAACTTATAAAAGTTTCCCCAAGATGGCCGCCGGCTCTTTTCCCGTCGCTTGCTATAGCCCGACGTGCGCGCTCCCGAGACGCTGCCAGCTGTGTCTCCATGACAACATGACGCCCCGCAGCCGCCGACCGGACCCCTGGAGTGAACACGGCCGACCAGTCACCCACCGCCAGGCAGCAGGTAACCGGCGCAGCCCCCGGCCCCCCCACGCTAGACCCGGCTCCCCCGCGCTACCGCCCCGGCTCCCCAGCGCTACCGCCCCGGCTCCCCAGCGCTACCGCCCCGGCTCCCCAGCGCTAGAACCTGACAGACGAAGGCCCCCTCGGCCCAGCGCTAGGCCCCGGAGCCCAGCGCTAGGCCCCGGAGCCCAGCGCTAGGCTCCGGAGCCCAGCGCTAGGCCCCGGAGCCCAGCGCTAGGCTCCGGAGCCCAGCGCTAGGCCCCGGAGCCCAGCGCTAGGCTCCGGAACCTAGCGCTGGGCTCCGGGGCCTACCGCTGTGGCCCGGGACCTTCACCTGTTAGTGAAGATCACCCCCCGACCCATCACTTACCTGGGCGGCTTCTCAGGACAGCTGGGCTGCTGGGCTGGGCTTCTCCGCTGGGCAGCTCCAGTTTCTGCACCTTCCTCTAACAGAGGATGGTACAGAATGGCCGCTCCAGCGCGCTCCCGAGCAGTGACAGCTCATCTGCGCATGCGCAGAAGAGCTGTAGCGGGGAGCACACTGAAGCGGCTCGTGCTGAAAGGAGAAGACCGGACTGCGCAAGCGCGTCTAAAAAAGCAAGCTGCCAGCGAATTTAGATGGAACCATGGAGACGAGGACGCTAGCAACGGAGCAGGTAAGTGAATAACTTCTGTATGGCTCATATTTAATGCACGATGTACATTACAAAGTGCATTAATATGGCCATACAGAAGTGTATAGACCCACTTGGTTTCGCGAGACAACCCCTTTAAGTTTACAGATAGTATTGATGCTAATAAGCTTATTTTTTAGATTTAGAATTAACACATGATAATAATAGGATTTTTACTACTACCCATTTTAAACAAGTAGATAGTAATAGCTATATTAATTTTTATAGTTGCCATGCACGCCCCTAGAAAACCAATATTCCTTATGGACAATTGAAAAGGATTAGTCGAAATTGTACTAGAACTGATGATTTTAAAATACAATCCCAAATTAAAAAAAAAAAAAAACGCTTTTTAGAGATTTTAGGTATTAAAAGACAGAGATAGTAAAGAGGTTAGTGCACATATTAAAATTAAAAATAAGCATGAAGATAAAAATAAAGAAAAAACAAGAAATTAAAATAGGAATAAATTGGGATCTGCCTTTATAACTAGATATAATAATCAAAATTGTGATATACGTAAAATTATACAGAAAAACTGGTGGATACTCATGAGTGGTCCTGTGTTGGGTCAATCCTTAGATAAATATCCCAGATTAATTTTTAGAAAAAATAGAACTATTAAAGACTCCATAGCCCCATCCAGAGCAGAAGTGAGAAAGAACAATAGAAACACAAGCATTCCATCATCATGTAAAACGGGGATATATAGATGTAATAAGGTTAAATGTAAGTGCTGCCCACATATCCAACAAGGGAGACAATCCGTACTAATTAAAGGGGTTGTCCCGCGCCGAAACGGGTTTTTTTTTTTTCAATAGCCCCCCCGTTCGGCGCGAGACAAACCCGATGCAGGGGTTTAAAAAAAAAACGATAGTACTTACCCGAATCCCCGCGCTCCAGTGACTTCTTACTTACCTTGTGAAGATGGACGCCGGGATCTTCACCCTCGGTGGACCGCAGGGCTTCTGTGCGGTCCATTGCCGATTCCAGCCTCCTGATTGGCTGGAATCGGCACACGTGACGGGGCGGAGCTACGAGGAGCCGCTCTCCGGCACGAGTGGCCCCATTCAGAAGGGAGAAGACCGGACTGCACAAGCGCGTCTAATCGGGCGATTAGACGCTGAAGATTAGACGGCACCATGGAGACGAGGACGCCAGCAACGGAGCAGGTAAGTGAATAACTTCTGTATGGCTCATAATTAATGCACGATGTACATTACAAAGTGCATTAATATGGCCATACAGAAGTGTATAGACCCACTTTGTTTCGCGGGACAACCCCTTTAAAGCTGAAGGAGAGACCATTAAAATAGACAATAGGGTTAAATTAGATTGTGGGAGTAAATTTGTTACATACTTACTGGAGTGTAGCTGTGGGAAAAGATATGTGGGGAGGACGAAAAATGCACTGAGAACACGCATAAATAATCACAAATTTAACATTCGTAAGGGATACTCCAAACATAGCGTATCCCGCCATTGTGCGGAGATACACAACTGTGACACCAAGGATTTGGTTGTTCCTCCGCTGGAGCACATTCATAACAGATCCATCAGTCATCTCCGTCACAAGGAGATGTACCGTATATACCGGCGTATAAGGCGACGGGGCGTATAAGACGACCCCCCAACTGTCACCTTATACGCCGGTATACAGTGGAGAAAAAAAAATAAATTCATTACTCACCTCCCACGGCGTTCTGTCGCGCTCCGGCAGGATGTCGCTCGCTCCGGCAGGCTGTCGCTCGCTCCTCGTCCCCGGCGCAGCATAGCTTTCTGAATGCGGGGCTTGAAATCCCCGCTTCCAGAAAGCTAATACACACGCCGGCAGCCATGACATCATTGAATGGCTGTGATTGGCTAAAGCACACGTGGCTTCAGCCAATCACACTATTCAATGACATCATTGAATGGGTGTGATTGCTAACACGTGCGCCTTCAGCCAATCACAGCCATTCAATGATGTCATTGAATAGTGTGATTGGCTGAAGCCACGTGTGCTTTAGCCAATCACAGCCATTCAATGCTGTCATGGCTGCCGGCGTGTGTATTAGCTTTCTGGAAGCGGGGATTTCAAGCCCCGCATTCAGAAAGCTATGCTGCGCCGGGGACGAGGAGCGAGCGACAGCCTGCCGGAGCGCGACAGCCTGCCGGAGCGCGACAGAACGCCGTGGGAGGTGAGTAATAATTTTTTTTTTTTTACACTTTTTTTTTTTTGTATTACCGGCGCATAAGACGACCCCCGACTGCAGAGCAGATTTTTCGGGGTTCAAAAGTCGTCTTATACGCCGGTATATACGGTACTGGATATATAGGTTAAAAACACTGGTACCTATGGGACTTAACGAAGTCCTAGAAAAAATCTAATTATACATTTATGTTTTATAATACTTTTTTTATAGTCATTTGTTTATGCCGGTTATACTATATATGCCCCTATGGGTTAATAGGATATATTATATATTTTACAAATATATTTATTAAATTTTTGATATAGAGTATATTTATTTAAAATATTATTTCATTATTTTATTCTACTTAGGGAGATCAATATTAATTAATAGTAAAGAAAATGAAAAGGGATTTTTAATATATATGAAATATAACAAACAATGAATGAACACATTGACATATGAATGATGCATTTTTTAATTAGATTACAATCTTTGCAAATTTGATATTTATATAAGTATAGATTATATTGTTTATAGACTCATGTTCATATAAGTATATATATATATTAATATGTATTTAGGATAGAAAGCTTTCCTTTGTAGGATTTGGGTTTCAATGAGGCAATAGGAGTGACATGTCCCTTTTAATGAGAGAACTAAGTATAGAAGACAGAAGACCTGAAGCAATAAAGAGCTTATCTACTGAGGAGAGATCCAGAAAATCATCTGACAGCGAGAAGGCTCATGTCCGAGGATCCCTCGCAGCACAGATACCACCGGAGCCGCTCGCTGATGTTCATAATCAGAGGAACGGGGACAAAGGTTGAAATAGAAGAGACAACTTTTACAGAAGGCAAAAAACTCCTTAAAAATTTTGCAGATTTAACTTGGGTTCAGCAATTGGGATCGGAACAGCAGCCCCCCGAGCTGGGGTCATCTCCATTTCACCCGGGCGTTCAGACCGATGCCCCTATCCTGCCAGACGTCCATGCGCCAAATCAGTAAGACCCTGTATTTTATCCACAATCTACTGTGCTACATCCATGTTACACTTACAGAGACCGGAGTAAGCTTGGCGCAGTCTAGGCTGGGTTGCAGAATCTATAGGACCCCAGGTCTTCACCCCTTTTACCCCTGTACAGGGATCTGGACTTCGGTGTTGGAGGTTCTTAGAATAGTGGCCAACTGCTGGAGGGGTAGAAGCACAGCTGGGTGGAGGATGGAGCAGTCCAGTCACTTGGCGTATTACACCCGGTATCAGCAAGGCTTCCTGGTAACAGTTTCAGGCTCAACACAGTCAGGAATCACGTCAGCGTGGGACTACAGGTTGTAGCTGAGAACACCGTGCAACATATTGTATATTGGTGTTTCTAGCATTTTCCTGCACAATACAAACAATGGTTTGGTTTTCACTAGCTCCCTTCTCATGTGTGAATACTACGTGCAGGTAAATATGGGACTCACCCTATCTTTCCCACACGTTCTTAATACTACGAGTAAGGTAAATGCTTATCGGGTGGCTGGAGGACCACTATGGGGGTCACTATTACTACTGGGGCTACTAACAGAGCTTATTAACATTGGGGCTACTATGGTTGCCACTATTACTACTGGGGACAATATGGGGGAACTATTACTTCTGGGGCCAATATAAAGGACACTTATTACTGGGACCACTGTAGGAGTCACTATTGCTACAGGGCCACTATAAGGGGCACTATTACTAGAGCCCACTATGGGGATCACTATTACTATTGAGGCTACTATTACTACTGGGGCCACTATGCAGGCACAATTTCTACTGGGATCACTATGAATAATGGGGCCACTATGGGGATCATTACTACTACTGGGATCACTATTACTGCTTGGGCCATTATGGGGATCACTATAACTATTGAGGCTACTATTACTACTGGAGCCATAAGGGGAATCACTATTACTAATTAGACCATTATGGGGATCACTATTACTGCTTGGGCCATTATGGGGATCACTGTTACTATTGAGGCTACTATTACTACTGGAGCCATTAGGGGAATCACTATTACTAATTAGACCATTATGGGGATCACTATTACTATTGAGGCTACTATTATTACTGGGGCTACTATGGTGGCCACTATTACTACTGGGGACAATATGGGAGAACTATTACTTCTGGGGCCAATATAAGGGACACTTATTACTTGGACCACTGTAGGGGTCACTATTTCTACTGGGCCACTCTAAGTGGCACTATTACTAGGGCCCACTATGGGGATCACTATTACTAATTAGACCATTATGGGGATCACTATTACTATTGAGGCTAGTATTATTACTGGGGCTACTATGGGGGACACTATTACTACTGGGGACAATATGGGAGAACTATTACTACTGGGGACAATATAAGGGACACTTACTACTGGGGCTATTATGGGGGACACTATTGCTACTGGGCCACTCTAAGGGGCACTATTACTGTTGGGGATACTATTACTACTGGGGCCACTATGGGAATCACTATTACTATTGAGGCTACTATGGGGGCACTATGGGGGCATTATTTCTACTGGGGTCACTATTACTACTAGGGCCACTATGGGGGCACTATTACTACTAGGGCCACTATGGGGGCACTATTACTACTGGGGTGTAGCCTGTTACACTTGTCCTTCCTTTCATTTGGGAAGGTGCGTCCTTTGGGGTCTCATCCATTGTAGTCTCAGGACTTAAACAGACAGGCGTGATTTTGTCCTGTTATGCGGCTGTGAAAATTACGGGATGAAATGAAACCATTGGTTTCATTTCCACTATGGGAATTCTCCACGTTAATCCTGCGCCCGGGAGAGGTGGGGCCGCAGCTATCCTATCGCTTTATTATTCAAACTTGCGCAGAGTTTAAATAGTCTGTAGAATGACCCCGGTTCATGCGCTGCTGCGCTCCGTAGTGGTGAGCGGATTAGTGCATGTCCCAAGGCTTATGGCCCTAAGAGGGCAAACGGAATGAGAATACGCTGGTGTGAATTAGCCCCCAGAGTATACAGCTGGATGTATTTACACTGGCGAGCGCAATACCGCTCCTAGAAATGTCTGCCGATATCCAGCTGGTAAAAATACGATGTTCACTAAGTCTGCCTTGTGATTGGTGTGACGTTCGCACGGCATCGCTGAACGTACGTGCGACAAGCTTTTTCTCTCACACATTAGAAACAATGGGCGACATATCTGCGGACTCGCAGAATAATAGAGCATGCTGCTAGTTTCGTATCTTACAGCCGCGCTGCAAGAGAAAATCGCGCATGTAAGCAATGCGGTCTATTTCAGTGTTAGTTTTGCGCGTCTCGCCCTGTGAACGCAGCCTTCCTCATCACACAGCAGGTGGAGTGCTCAGCTTCATATGTAATAGGAGACGGAGCCGATGCCACACCTGATGCCTCCGTGATCATCATCTCAGTTCACTCACCTCCGTCCACAGATCCCAGAGCCTCGCAGCGCTGCGACATGCAGAAGGAGACATGTAAGTCCATCTCGAACCTTCTACAACAGTGCTCCCCAACTCCAGTCCTCAGGGACCGCCAACAGGTCATGTTTTCAGGATCTCCTCAGTGTTGCACAGGTGATGTAATTATTGTTGGTCCTCAGACATTACCACAGGTGTTCTTACCAGAGAATATCCCGAAAACATGACCTGTTGGTGGTCCCTGAGGACTGGAGTTGGGGAGCCCTGCTCTACAATTGTGACGGCTTTCCAGATGTAGCAGAGCTGGGTTTGTCACTGAGCGCACCGCATGGTGATATCAGGATCTATGATGTTAGCTGGGACTGCGGGGGAAACCACTACATAGCAGAGAGTTATCAGCGTGTGCGGCCAACGCGGACTCAGCTCTGCTACATCCTTCTATTGCAAACCCCATTGTCTGGAGATATAGATAGTTGGGGGAGGGACTCAAGATGTGTCAGTTGTAGGTGAACCGAAAATGTCGCGCCACGCCGTATATAAGGACAGACCGCGCAGCGCAGAGCGATCCACCTACCAGAAAGGACGTGAAAGGAGCGTTTTTTAATTAAAACATTTACCAAATTGTGTGACGAGAAATCAAAAATCCTTAAGATGAGAAAATCTGCGGCGCGCTGCGTTTACTTCAGTTCCTTCCTCTCGCCGCACTCTGATGTATACGGGCAGCGTCCGCTTTCTGTGCGCAACCAATGGATATCAAAGCAATCACTGTGACAAGAAGGCTCTTGAAACAACTAAAGAGCTGGTCACGGACAAAGGCCCTAAAGGAAAACGTAACTTCTATTGTGTCAGATTCACAAACGACTCCTCTGACTGCGAGGTAGCTTACCGTGGGCCATACACACAAAAACGACCCGGGCGGTCCCAATGTCAGAGGCACAGCGGCACAAGTCCAGGTGCAGCAAGAAACAGGTTTTTTTTTATTTCATCCATAAAATTGCGAGGGCCGAAACGTTGTGTGTTTTACTGCTGAAATAAAGAAAACCTGTTTTTTACTGCGCCTGGACTTTGACATTGGGATGTATTCTATTGAGCCTCTGGCTGTGCAGCGTTTGAGAACACCTCCCCTTTTTGAAGGGTTGTTTCCATTTTGTGCTGTTGGATATATATATATATATTGCTTGTAACGACCCGGATGGTTGGAGGATATACAACACGATTGTTCGATTACGCCGTACAACCACGGGCAAAAACCCTCTGATGGATTCAGACTGCCAGCTTAGGACTTATTTGTAGTGTCACTGCTGTCAACCAGCTCCCCAGACCAGGTCAAAGCAATCATGGAGGCAGGAATTAACCCCTTAGTGATGCAACCTATCTTGGTTTCATCTCCGCCGCGGTAACCTTTGGATCTCTCCGTCCGCGCGGCGGTATGAGGGAGTAGCGTACAACATTCATTCCTTTATTCTGGAGGGCGGGAGCAGTGACACCGATCCGCCATTCTTACCGCGTTCATCATCTTGTATGTAAAACGCTAAGTCTGTTTGTTTGTGCCGCACACACAGCCGCAGGTCTGTCCGATATGACTGACATTCCGCAGAGCGTTCTTCAGCCCCGGCGCCGAATACAGGCGGATGAAGAATCAAAAACTCACCGACTTCCCCTGTAATTGTTGTTGCCAACAGCAACCAATCACAATGCAGCTTTCATTTCTTATACCGCTGAGGTAACATGAAAGCTGCCCTGTGATTGGTTGTTATATATTATACTGAGGTAACATGAAAGCTGCGCTGTGATTGGTTGTTATATATTATACTGAGGTAACATGAAAGCTGCGCTCTGATTGGTTGTTATATATTATACTGCTGAGGTAACATGAAAGCTGCGCTGTGATTGGTTGTTACGGGCAACACAGATTTTCTTTGTGACGGCAGTTATAGGCGTGCGGTTGCCGGGCTCTAATGACATTAATGAACATTTCAGCTAAAAGAAATATTACTGATGATGATTGCACGTGGGGGCGATGTGCCGACTGCGCAGTGCTTCAAAATCAGATTTTTGGACGAACGAATGATTTGGAGCCACTGAAAAATGGCGCAGTAACATCAGTTATTATGTAGTAGAGGAGATAACGTTGGAAGCCCAGTTACTCAAACTAAAATCCCTTGAGGGTTCCGTCTACTGCATGAGCCATCGTTTTGTGTAGAGTACCACCACCGTGACCAGATCAGAGTTTGAATATCCATTTGGGCTATCCTTGTCAAGTCCTGCTCGCTGCACTAGTACCCTGTTGTACCGCCTCTAGCTTGGATACAAGATGTGATACAGGCAGGCATGGAGGCTCTAGTACCCTGTTAGGCCACCTCTAGCTTGGATACAAGATGTGATACGGGCAGGCATGGAGGCTCTAGTACTCCGTTGTACTGCCTGTAGCTTGGATACAAGATGTGATACAGGCAGGCATGGAGGCTCTAGTACCCTGTTAGGCCACATCTAGCTTGGATACAAGATGTGATACGGGAGGCATGGAGGCTCTAGTACTCCATTGTACTGCCTGTAGCTTGGATACAAGATGTGATACAGGCAGGCATGGAGGCTCTAGTACCCTGTTAGGCCACATCTAGCTTGGATACAAGATGTGATACAGGCAGGCATGGAGGCTCTAGTACCCTGTTAGGCCACCTCTAGCTTGGATACAAGATGTGATATGGGGGGCATACAGTTTAAATGGTATCCTGATGCATATTGCTCCAAACCCGTAGACTGTCAAAGTTGGTGTCCCAGATGGTCCCATATATGTTCTGTTGGTGATAAATATGGTGACCTGGTAGCCACAGAAGTGTGATAATGTTCTGGGAGCTTCCTGTGACCCCTTGTGTGTGCGGCCGAGCATTATCCTGCTGCCTTTTGGAAGCCGCCATGAGAGGAACACATGTGGCTGCAGGATGTCCTAAAGATATCATTAAGCTGTCATTTTCCCACTAAGGGTGATGGAGTGTCGTATGCGATGGCCCCCCAGACCATAACACCAGCAGGGGGCAGTGTGCCACTCCACAGCAAAGGCAGGATTGAGGCGCTCACCCCGAGGTCTCCAGACTCGAATACAGCCGTCGTCAGCGCCCAAACTAAACCTGGATTCATCTCTAAATACAACCCGGTTCCCCTCTGTAGCAGTTCAGTTTTATCAATTATGACACCACTGCAAACGGAGGCGACAGTGGGGGTCAAAGGCCGTACATGCAATGGGGGCAACGGTGGGGGTCAAAGGCCGTACATGTAATGAGGGCTGTGAGACCAAACGTCCTTCAGCCAAGTGCCTGGAAATGGTTCTGACAGACACAGGGGTGTAACGATGGAGCCATCTGTCTTTGAATGCCAGACAACAAAACAGTTGCAGCTGCTCTTGCTTTTCAGATGATTAAATGCTCCTCTCTACTGTTGGTCTGTAGGGGGCGTCCTGAGCCCGTCACCTTGTGTGCCCCCATCCACTGGTGCCAACACCTCCTAACAGTCTGTACAGAACGGCCGGTGGTGGACAATTTATCACTACGACCATCCAGCTTCTCACACCCCAATAATGCGCCCCCCTCTGGTGACAACTGGAAATCTCTTATCTGCATTGTAGAGGCGTCTAGTGGCCAACAAGCTCTACAAGCGGAGGAAGAGGTCACTACACACAAGGAGCCTCCGAGAGCCTCTTATAGGCCAAGGGGGGAACCACTTATAGGGCCTCCGGTGAGAAGACCATCCATCTAATCACCACAAATATTATAATTTGTTTATCTGTCTGAAATGGAACCGCATGCCAAGTTATGCAGCAAACACATTCTTTAAGGGCCAGGATTGTTTTTGACAAAGAGTGTACAGTGGGGATAAAAAGTCTACACAAAAATCCAAAACTTTGATCTTCTTCTGGCTTTGGGTTGTTATCGTGGTGAAAGGTGAAATTCCTCTTGTAGTGGCCCGAAGTCTATATATCTGGCCCCTCCATAATACACGTCATGTCTTCCGTGTGGATACACTCTGCAAATGGTCTTGTATCTAGTTATGTGTATTACACAGTGGCAGCACGTAAGATAATAATAATCTGAATTTGTATAGCGCCCACTTATTCCGCATGGATAAATGCAAAACAATACAACAATTACAATAAGAGGTTAATGTCTGGAAAATGTATCAAACGGTCTTTTTACGTGATGTTATATGAAATAAATATGAGTGCAAGCCAAAAGGTGGGAGAGAGTCTGTAATTCAGCCTGTAGGCCCAGTTTCATCCTGTGTCCCGGAATGTGCGTGTCTGTCCAGGAGCGGAGTCTTACAGATAACTAGGACTGTAGGACCGGTGTCATCCTGTGTTCTCCTCCATGACCTTGCTGAAATTGTTCTTCCTGCACTGGTGTGTGAAAGTTACCTTAAAGAAGTAAAGTTCCAGTCACTGCCCGTTCCCAGTAATTGAGGTATTCATTATAACCATGTGTGGACTCTATTATTTTCCGCCGCGTCAAGAGTGACAACTTCTTTGGTCCACTTCACATCCATACAGGTAACCACTGTCCCAGCTTTGCGTGGATGAGGCCTAGCGGTGTCTGGGCTCAGGCTATATGTGTCCCTCTGGGGGAGAAGTTTGGTAGAGCCACCTTGACAAGTGCCATCTCTACCTCCGCCATCTCCTCAGTGTGTGCCTCGGTTGCTGCAGGACACCACACTCTTCCTCATCAGCTGAGGCCTAAAGGTTTTGTGTCAAAATGGACTGATATTTGGAACTGTTCATAATTGCCTCCACCTTGACTAAAGCCCCAGTCCCAGCAGCAGAACAGACCCTCACATAATGCTTCCCCCACCATCATCACTGTGGGTCTTCTGGTGATGCACAGTGTTGGGGATTTTTAGTTTTTTTTTACTGTCAAATTTTATTTTAAATTACGAAGCTTCCAATAATGCAGTAAACAGGAACTAGAATGTATCACAGTCTTATTAAAGCACTACAAAGGCTCGCAATTATACAGATTGGGGGGGGGGGGGGGAAGAGAAGAAGGAAGACAAGGGCTAAAAAGCAAGTTCTAATATAATCTTCTCTTTTGAGTCACGGACAAATCTTGAAGTTGAACTGTGGTAGAAAACGACAAGAATACTAACAGCCTGTCCAGGGCCTGACTTCTTTCACAGTTACAGACGAAAACTTAGAGATTCTTTATTGAAGATACTTTTAAAACCACGTAAACGGGCTGACACACATACAAAACATAAAGGACGAAGGATACACAGAATACCCTTTCTCGACAATGGCCTCCACCCTATTATCAGGTATATGAAGGAGACTCGATCATGAATAAGTGCTACAGGAACAATACTAGGATTTATAAGTCAGTTCACCATACAAAGGGTGTATAATGCAATGGCGAACTTATAAAGTTCCTAGTTATCTCAACCCTGGTAGTGGTATAAAGATGATGATAGTATATTACTCCTTCAGAATGCAATACATTGCTGCATGCAGATCTACCAGAGTTACTGCTATCTTAGGAATATGGTTCAATGAAACACAGCAGTATCCCAAGCTCTTTTGAGCAGATGGAAAAGAGGGATTCTTCCCACAATAGAGATATTTGTATATATAAAAAGCTCAACGCGTTTCCCCACAATAAGAATTGTGGTTCATCAGGAGCCTAAATAAAGCAATTAGTCTATGGTACAGCACTTTCTTTGTCATAATAGACCAAACAGATAAAGAAGATTCAGGTACTGTCGTATGGGGGCTCGGAGGTGATGATAGATTCAGATGATATATGAATAAGGTGCTTTAGTTCAATAGAATAGTTCCGATAGTGGATGGCTACCAGGTAAGGTATAAATAAGTAGTCACCATCTATCAGGACCTGGTCCAACGGACTATCACTCCCATGCCATAACTGTGCGGCATGCCCCTTTATTCTCCAGACAAGTTCTTTCACCTGTGCCGCCTCCAACCGAACGTACCAATGTCATGACTTCATCAATTGTAAGACCCGTAACATTATTTATATGGCAACCTGCCCGTGTCCCAAAAACTACATAGGGAAGACAATCCAACAGTTTCGCCGCAGGATTCTTGGTCATATCGGGAACATACAAAGACATGAATCTACACCTCTGGCCGACCATATTTGGTCAGTACATAATGGAGATGCACAGACCTTGAAGTTTCAAGGTATAGAACTATTACGTACACATGGGAGACACGGCAATGTGGTCCAACGTCTCCTACAAAAAGAGGCGTCATGGATCTTCCGCATGAATAGCCTTAATCCATCTGGACTTAAAGGGGTTGTCCCGCGAAACAAAGTGGGGGTATACACTTCTGTATGGCCATATTAATGCACTTTGTAATGTACATTGTGCATTAATTATGAGCCATACAGAAGTTATTCACTTACCTATTCCGTTGCTAGCGTCCCCGTCTCCATGGTGCTGTCTAATTTTCAGCGTCTAATCGCCCGACTAGACGAGCTTGCGCAGTCCGGTCTTCTTTCTTCTGAATGGGGCTGCTCGTGCTGGAGAGCCGCTCCTCGTAGCTCTGCCCCGTCACGTGTTTCGATTCCAGCCAATCAGGAGGCTGGAATCGGCAATGGACCACACAGAAGACCTGCGGTCCACCGAGGGTGAAGATCCCGGCGGCCATCTTTGCAAGGTAAGTAAGAAGTCACCGGAGCGCGGGGATTCGGGTAAGTACTATCCGTTTTTTTTTTCAACACATGCATCGGGTTTGTCTCGCGCCGAACGGGGGGGCTATTGAAAAAAAAAAAACCGTTTCAGCGCGGGACAACCCCTTTAATAAAAACCTATGTTTCAACTGCTTTTTGGAATGATCCAATTTCAATTCGTGGTCTTTCCTCCTCCGGACTTAAAATTCACATTTTCCCTTTGACTTAACCTTTCGTCCTCTCTCAGCCACCCAACTCTATTATGAGTATTGTTTTTTGATGCATGATTATCGCTTCTTTATCTTTGAACGATTGTGTCTCACTATCTACATATTGATGATACTCAAGATACTTAATCAACTATGCCAACACTGAACTTTAACATCTATTTTAGTTAATGTTCCCATAAATGCATAAAAGAGCCTTTTATTAGATACATCTTTATGACCCATATAAAAGAATCTGGACCAAAGAAGAAATTGTGCATAATATTACTTTATTGTGTAATCCGATGACTTTGTTTAGGCCACGCATTCCTTCATCTTTTTCCGGCTGACTATCTAATGTACTACGGGCTTCGCCTTGATGCTTCTATTAATGGGACACTACTTCCGCGTCATGTGATTAACCTAGTGATCACATGACCGAGCGCGATGACGTCACAACGGGACGCAGGCATGCGTGATGACGTCACTCGCACACGCGGACACTCGGGTCCCCGATACAGCCTACTACTGGGGATTCCAAGCAATCGGATACAGCGGTAAGCGATCGGAAACCACCGACACGATTCAGCGGCATGTGTTAGACTATCAAGACCTTTAAGTCAACCATAACGCTCTTTAAACCGTTGTTTTTTACATATAATTACCGCGGTCCTGCCCCAGCCACTCCCGGATGTTACCCATTGGATAATTTATCATTCCCCTCCCACGGGCGCAGTCCAGTAACGAATATGTAAGACGCTGACACTTAATGCAAAAATGAAAGAATTATCTCACCTTTAGGAGAGCTTTGCGGTGCTTGTAGTTTGTCTGCCCAAAGGAAAAACAACCTTAGATCCGCTGAGCCATTCGGTCCTGTGGCTTGTTCATTAGCAAAGAAAGGTGTGGGAATCCGGACACATAGATAACATTTTTCCTTTGCTTTATTTCCTTGTCAGGCTTGCATAGTCAGATACATGGTTTTACAAGTACAAGAACGCGTATCGGCGTAAAGCCTTGTTCACCTCAATGTACAAGACATAAGACTGCCTTTTATAGGTTACAATCACTGCTGATACCAAACGTCTGATCTGTTAACTCCTTCATTACTTGCTGGTTAACTGCTGGTCTCCTTCCCTTAAACCTGCAGCTCAAACCATATTAATAGATTACCTTTTACATATTATTACTAAACCTATATGGTACTTGTTACACTGGGACATTGAGACATATCATAATCTTAAAGAGATTTCTTTTCTATGACATAATAGTGAGAGAAGCATATTTTAAACATAGTTACCAACATTATAACAACCCCATTTTATAACTTTATATCATGATGGAAATAGTATGATGACTGCAATATGAAGTGACATCATTTATAAGAGAGCATTCATTTGTTGTGACGCACGTGTATCTTTGTATGACATTTACAACATAAACGCATCAAAACCGCATACTAATATGGACACATTTTCTTTGCGGTAACATACTACACAATATTGCATGTAAATCACTCCTATTATTCAAATATCATGGTTTGTGTTATTTATATGTAATTAGATGTAACAGCCACAAGAAAAAACGCATACAAGTTGCATGCTGGCATTGAAGCAACATACTAAAAGATACTTCTTGTCTTTTTTTAGAATATCATTCTTTGTCTGTTACATAATGAATCACATTAGATTGCTAGTCATACTAATAAATCTCACTTATTTAATAAAAATAAATATAAAAAAATAAAAAATAAAAAAAAATAAGTAAAAAATAAATAAATAAATTAAAAAAAAATATTTCGTGTCTCATAAACGCGTTAAAAACGCATTGAAATCGCATACTATCCATCATGATAATACTATCATAAATATATTAAATTTGATTCATTTCATGGTAATTATGCTCTGCCTGTTCTTAAATCACAGTTAAATAACATGAAAAGTGCATAGAACCAATGGTAACTATGTATATTATTTATTGTATTCTACTATATACATATGAAAACATATACAAAGTGTTCCTCTCCTATAAAAATCAAATCGATATAGAAAAAATCCCAGAACCCCTTTCATCTGCACTTATTGCATATTTATTCCAGGGAATAGTTGTTGGCTCATAATTAAACTCTGATATGACCGTACATATGATGGTATTCAGCTTGTATGGGTGCTACACTAAATAGAAAAAATGGAGCATAGAAAAATACCCTCTTTTATTCAATATATGTATAGTAAATCCGTTTTAACATTAAGTCCTTCTGGTTGTCTAGTGTTTAAGGTGAGTATCCAAAAGCCCTCGCGCTTAAACACTTCCATGCGATCCACGTTTTGTTTTCTATGCCTAGTTAATTTTTCTATACCAAAATATTTTAGATTTTTAGTATTTCCACCATGGGTTTCAATAAAGTGTTTTACTACTCCTGAATGTTGTTTATTTCCTTTTTCTATATGATTACATATTGTGGGTGTGCACTACGTGCATGTAATATGGTGTTACTCACCTTAAACACTAGACAACCAGAAGGACTTAATGTTAAAACGGATTTACGATACATATATTGAATAAAAGAGGGTATTTTTCTATGCTCCATTTTTTCTATTTAGTGTAGCACCCATACAAGCTGAATACCATCATATGTACGGTCATATCAAAGTTTAATTATGAGCCAATAGCTATTCCCTTGAATAAATATGCAATAAGTGCAGATGAAAGGGGTTCTGGGATTTTTTCTATATCGATTTGATTTTTATAGGAGAGGAACACTTTGTATATGTTTTCATATGTATATAGTAGAATACAATAAATAATATACATAGTTACCATTGGTTCTATGCACTTTTCATGTTATTTAACTGTGATTTAAGAACAGGCAGAGCATAATTACCGTGAAATGAATCAAATTTAATATATTTATGATAGTATTATCATGATGGATAGTATGCGATTTCAATGCGTTTTTAACGCGTTTATGAGACATGAAATATATTTTTTTTTAATTTATGTATTTATTTATTTTTTATTTTTATTTATATTTATTTTTATTAAATAAGTGAGATTTATTAGTATGACTAGCAATCTAATGTGATTCATTATGTAACAGACAAAGAATGATATTCTAAAAAAAGACAAGAAGTATCTTTTAGTATGTTGCTTCAATGCCAGCATGCAACTTGTATGCGTTTTTTCTTGTGGCTGTTACATCTAATTACATATAAATAACACAAACCATGATATTTGAATAATAGGAGTGATTTACATGCAATATTGTGTAGTATGTTACCGCAAAGAAAATGTGTCCATATTAGTATGCGGTTTTGATGCGTTTATGTTGTAAATGTCATACAAAGATACACGTGTGTCACAACAAATGAATGCTCTCTTATAAATGATGTCACTTCATATTGCAGTCATCATACTATTTCCATCATGATATAAAGTTATAAAATGGGGTTGTTATAATGTTGGTAACTATGTTTAAAATATGCTTCTCTCACTATTATGTCATAGAAAAGAAATCTCTTTAAGATTATGATATGTCTCAATGTCCCAGCGTAACAAGTACCATATAGGTTTAGTAATAATATGTAAAAGGTAATCTATTAATATGGTTTGAGCTGCAGGTTTAAGGGAAGGAGACCAGCAGTTAACCAGCAAGTAATGAAGGAGTTAAAGGGGTTGTCCCGAGGCAGCAAGTGGGTCTATACACTTCTGTATGGCCATAATAATGCACTTTGTAATATACATTGTGCATTAATTATGAGCCATACAGAAGTTATAAAAAGTTTTATACTTACCTGCTCCGTTGTTAGCGTCCTCGTCTCCATGGTGCCGACTAATTTTTGGCCTCCGATGGCCAAATTAGCCGCGCTTGCGCAGTCCGGGTCTTCAGCAGTCTTCTATGGAGCCGCTCGTGCCAGAGAGCGGCTCCGTGTAGCTCCGCCCCGTCACGTGCCGATTCCAGCCAATCAGGAGGCTGGAATCGGCAGTGGACCGCACAGAAGAGCTGCGGTCCACGGAGCAAGAGGTTCCCGGCGGCCATCTTCACAGGTAAGTATAGAAGTCACCGGAGCGCGGGGATCAAGGTAAGCGCTCCGGTAAGCTGTCTGTACGTCCCTGCATCGGGGTTGTCTCGCGCCGAACGGGGGGGGGGGTTGAAAAAAAAAAAAACCCGTTTCGGCGCGGGACAACCCCTTTAACAGATCAGACGTTTGGTATCAGCAGTGATTGTTTTTAACCTATAAAAAGGCAGTCTTATGTCTTGTACATTGAGGTGAACAAGGCTTTACGCCGATACGCGTTCTTGTAAAACTATGTATCTGTGAAACCATGTATCTGTGAAACCATGTATCTGTGAAACCATGTATCTGTGAAACCATGTATCTGTGAAACCATGTATCTGACTATGCAAGCCTGACAAGGAAATAAAGCAAAGGAAAAATGTTATCCATGTGTCCGGATTCCCACACCTTTCTTTGCTAATGAACAAGCCACAGGACCGAATGGCTCAGCGGATCTAAGGTTGTTTTTCCTTTGGGCAGACAAACTACAAGCACCGCAAAGCTCTCCTAAAGGTGAGATAATTCTTTCATTTTTGCAAAAAGAGACTTTAGTCTATCGGTCATATCTCACCTTCATATTGAGCTAAATATCTCTATTGATACAAGTTATAAGCGGTGAGTTTGTATTTAGCAACAGCAAATATATCTGTTGCAATATATGCTTGCTACACTCCAAAATTGAAATAACCTGTATAAAGGTACCATGGAAACTGATAATGAAGAGAGGCTCAAAAAACTAGCCCGCATGTTTAACCAGACTGCATCTGGCTACACTAAAGATGGTAAAATAAAAGAACTTATTTTCTCCCTAGAGAAAAATAAAAAGAGAGAATTGAAAGTGTGGTGGGATATGCACAGTCTGAAAAAGTATATAGATATGTGCATGATCCCAAGAGGCTTACGTAAAAAGAATACCCACATTTCAATACTCAGAAGTATTTAAAGAGGAATGGGAGAAAATATTATCAGAGTGCTCACTAAAATTAATGCAATTAATAGTGGATACGGAAGAAAGAAAAATACAAGAAATCCAGAATGACATTAAAGAAATAGAAGTCAATCTGGTTGCATTAGTCAGCAATGAAGATTATGCACAAATAAATAGAAAAATGAAGGAAAATCTCAATAAAATGGATGAAGCAATTCTGAATGTAAAAAGTAACAAATTACAGCGAGATGAAACCGATTATAAAGAAAAGGAAGTATATAATTGGAAAAGAAAATATAGAAATACTAGATCCATACTGAAGAGCAGACCACGCTACAGAAAACACAGTAGAGTCACTTTTTCTACCACTGACACGGAGGATTATGCAACTGAAAAGGATTCCTCCAGCTGCACAGCGTCCAGCCCAGATTCAGTAACGCAACCGAACCGCAGAAATAGATATCAACAACAAAAAAACGGAGGAGCTTATCAACCAGTGCGAAGGTATCCAGACAGAAGACAGAGACATTAGGTAATAATGGTATAGTACTGTCTCCCCTTATAATCTCTGACAACCAATTAAAAATTTTAGGGAAAGGACTGAGCTTTGTACCAAAGAATAACTTCAATGTCTTTGAGACCATTCTAGATATTAATCGCTTCATAAGATCCCTCACTGTTAAAAGACATTTCCATATAAAGAAAGAACTGGGATTCTATGAGGAGAAACAATCAAGTATAAAACAGGATACAACAAATGAATTTGTGGGAAAGAGTGTGAATGAAACCATAGCCTTAATAGACTTGACAGACCTGGAAAAGGAAAGTGAATACACATATGGAACACAACTGTGTGAAAGGAACAAAATGGATGTTAAGATCCCAAATCCAAGGTTTTATCCCATTGAGTCCAGATCGGATTATATGAGTGACTTTCAATTCATATTAGAACAAGAACTTTTGGAGTTAAAAAATAAGGAAGAGAAAATCACTAAGAACAAGGATAATCTAACATCTAAAGAAAGAAAAGAATTGAAGGCACTCACAGATAATAAAAATATAACTATAAAAAAATCAGACAAAGGAGGTAACATCGTTATTAGAGATGAGCGAATGTGCTCGGCCACGCCCCTTTTTCGCCCGAATACCGCGAATTCCGAGTACTTCCGTACTCGGGCGAAAAAATTCGGGGGGCGCCGTGGCAGCACGGGGGGTAGCAGTGGGGAGTGGGGGGGAGAGGGAGAGAGAGAGGGCTCCCCCCTGTTCCCCGCTGCTCCCCCCCGCACCGCCACTCCTCTCCCCGCCCCCCGGCGCCCCCCGAATCTTTGCGCGCGAGTACTGAAGTACTCGAAAATGGCGGTACTCGGGTGCGTAAGTACTCGTAACGAGTACGTTCGCTCATCTCTAATCGTTATCATGGACTCTGCATTCTATGCCACACAGATGAATAAAATCCTGGCTAATGAGATGGTTTACAAAAGAATGGAAATTAATCCAACAGATGATTGTTTGAAGAAATTAAAAAATCTTGTATCCAAAGGTCTTAATACGGGCGTATTGGAAGAAAAAGAAGCCAGTTTTTTGGTCCTGGAAAATCCTTCTATGGCTGTGATGTATGGATTACCTAAAGTTCATAAAAAAATTTTCCTCCTCCCTTCCGACCAATTGTGGCAGGGATCGGCTCACCCTGTGAGCGCCTTAGCTCATGGGTGGACCGATCCCTGCAGGCTTTGGTCGGGAGAGTGCCAGGTTATTTACGAGATAGTAAAATGGTTATACAACAGCTAGAAAAATATGATTGGAATTGTGATTCTTGTTGGATTACATGCGATGTAGTGGATTTGTACTCGAGCATACCACACCATGCGGCCCTATCAGCTGTCAAATATCATTTAGATTTTCATAGTGATTACACAATGGCATTGAAAGAATTTATTTTAATTTCCATTGAATTTCTTCTTACACATAATTTTTTTATGTTTGATGACAAATATTATTTACAGATATCGGAAGCTCCCATTGGCTCCCGTTTCTCCCCAACGATAGCAAATTTAACAATGAGTTTTTGGGAAACAAAGTTTATTTTTTGTCATGATAACCCATTTAGGGACCGCATGGTGTGGTATGCTCGCTATATAGACGATATTATTGTCATTTGGAACAAAACACTAACAGAGGACATGAACATCACTTTGGAGAAATTTGGAGCGTATATTAATAAAAACAGCTATAACTTAAAATTCATCAGCGAATGGAAAGAAAATATAGTATCTTTTTTAGATCTGACTATAATAGGAGCCAAAATTAACAATAAAATCATCTTTAAACCTTTCAGAAAAGAAACTGCGGGTAACACCATATTACATGCACGTAGTGCACACCCACAATATGTAATCAACGCCATACCGATAGGTGAAATGATTAGGGCTAAACGATCTTGTTCTTCCAATGAAGATTATGAAAAAACGGAAGTCTAAATAATCAGTAGATTAAAAGAGAGGGGTTATAAAAAAAGTTTACTTAAAAATGCATCCCGCAAAATGAAAAACAAAGAGAGAAGTCAACTGTTAGAAGATACACATAATAGTGCGGACAGTGATAGGATCGATCCTTTAGTTTTTTCTACAAAATATAGTGAACAATTCCATAGCATTAAAAACATATTTGTGAAATATTTACCTGTATTAAATCAAGACAGGATAACTAAAAACATCTTAGATAAAGGTATAAGGGTAGTAGCTAAAAGAGGCAGACATTTATATGACACCTTGTCTCCCAGTTCTTTCTCATCTAAAGAGACCAACATCAATAAAAACTGGTTAAAATATAATGGCTTCGTTAAATGCGGGAGTACAAGATGCAGTACATGTGAATACGCATACAAATGTAACAGCTTCAGCAATAGTTCAAGTGATAAATGTTTTCAAATAAAAGAGTAGATGAATTGCAACTCATTTAATGTAATCTATATAATAATGTGTACGGAATGCAAACTAATGTATGTGGGTTGCACTATACGCAAATTACGCACTCGTATAACGGAACATATCAGAAATATAGAAAAAGGAAATAAACAACATTCAGGAGTAGTAAAACACTTTATTGAAACCCATGGTGGAAATATTAAAAATCTAAAATATTTTGGTATAGAAAAATTAACAAGGCATAGAAAACAAAACGTGGATCGCATGGAAGTGTTTAAGCGCGAGGGCTTTTGGATACTCACCTTAAACACTAGACAACCAGAAGGACTTAATGTTAAATCGGATTTACTATACATATATTGAATAAAAGAGGGTATTTTTCTATGCTCCATTTTTTCTATTTAGTGTAGCACCCATACAAGCTGAATACCATCATATGTACGGTCATATCAGAGTTTAATTATGAGCCAACAACTATTCCCTGGAATAAATATGCAATAAGTGCAGTTGAAAGGGGTTCTGGGATTTTTTCTATATCGATTTGATTTTTATAGGAGAGGAACACTTTGTATATGTTTTCATATGTATATAGTAGAATACAATAAATAATATACATAGTTACCATTGGTTCTATGCACTTTTCATGTTATTTAACTGTGATTTAAGAACAGGCAGAGCATAATTACCATGAAATGAATCAAATTTAATATATTTATGATAGTATTATCATGATGGATAGTATGCGGTTTCAATGCGTTTTTAACGCGTTTATGAGACATGAAATATTTTATTTTTATTTATTTATTTTTATTTTTTTATTTTTATATTTATTTTTATTAAATAAGTGAGATTTATTAGTATGACTAGCAATCTAATGTGATTCATTATGTAACAGACAAAGAATGATATTCTAAAAAAAGACAAGAAGTATCTTTTAGTATGTTGCTTCAATGCCAGCATGCAACTTGTATGCGTTTTTTCTTGTGGCTGTTACATCTAATTACATATAAATAACACAAACCATGATATTTGAATAATAGGAGTGATTTACATGCAATATTGTGTAGTATGTTACCGCAAAGAAAATGTGTCCATATTAGTATGCGGTTTGGATGCGTTTATGTTGTAAATGTCATACAAAGATACACGTGTGTCACAACAAATGAATGCTCTCTTATAAATTATGTCACTTCATATTGCAGTCATCATACTATTTCCATCATGATATAAAGTTATAAAATGGGGTTGTTATAATGTTGGTAACTATGTTTAAAATATGCTTCTCTCACTATTATATCATAGAAAAGAAATCTCTTTAAGATTATGATATGTCTCAATGTCCCAGTGTAACAAGTACCATATAGGTTTAGTAATAATATGTAAAAGTTCATCTATTAATATGGTTTGAGCTGCAGGTTTAAGGGAAGGAGACCAGCAGTTAACCAGCAAGTAATGAAGGAGTTAACAGATCAGACGTTTGGTATCAGCAGTGATTGTTTTTAACCTATAAAAAGGCAGTCTTATGTCTTGTACATTGAGGTGAACAAGGCTTTACGCCGATACGCGTTCTTGTACTTGTATAACCATGTATCTGACTATGCAAGCCTGACAAGGAAATAAAGCAAAGGAAAAATGTTATCTATGTGTCCGGATTCCCACACCTTTCTTTGCTGACACTTAATCTATCATTATACCTGTGGTTCACCATCAGAGCCACAGGCCTTATACCTTTCTGTTCATTTATTTTTCTTTTTGGTGGCTCCTTGGTGCTCTGGCCTAATGGCTATTAGAAACAGCTAGTAGATTAGATCAGAGATTGTTCTCACAGCCTGTTTCCAGCGCAGAATAAGGGCTTAGATATTTAGCTACTAGAAATAGAAGCTAGCACTTAGACTACCTCTAAAGATTTGGGTTATATTCAGCCTCGGGTAAGGGCCTTAACATCTGTCAGTGGATAAGGTGGCCACCCTGGTATTGTGTCCACCGATCCGTTTCTGACAATTATCTGGATCTGCTGCGATCCATATCCCTTCTGTCATTCTGGCCTTAAAGGAGATGTCTCGAGGAAGCAGTTAATTTTTTTTTTTGCCCAGTCCCCCCCATTAAACATACATTACTAAGCCTCCCTGTAAATGACATTCCTAGCTGGTTCGTACTTACCGTTCCAGCGTTTCAGCAAGTTATAAAAGTTTCCTCAAGATGGCCGCCGGCTCTTTCCCCGTCGCTCGCTGCAGCCCGACGTGCGCGCTCCCGAGACGCCGCCAGCTGTGTCTCCATGGCAACCGGACGCATCGCAGCCGCCGACCAGACGCCACGCAGCCGCCGACCAGACAGCAGGTAACCGGCGCTAGCCCCCGGCTCCCCAGCGCTAGACCCTCAGCCCAGGTGAAGGCCCCGGAGCCCAGCGCTAGGTTCCGGAGCCCAGCGCTAGTTCCCCCGGCGCAGCGGCAGCCCCCCCCGGCCTAGCGGCAGCCCCCCCATCGCAGCGACAGCCCCCCCGGCCTAGCGCTAGTTCCCCCGACGCAGCGACAGCCCCCCCCCATCGCAGCGACAGCCCCCCCGGCCTAGCGCTAGTTCCCCCATCGCAGCGACAGCCCCCCCCGGCCTAGCGACAGCCCCCCCCCGGCCTAGCGACAGCCGCCCCCATCACAGCGACAGCCCCCCCGGCGCAGCCCGGCGCAGCGGCAGCCCCCCCCGGCGCAGCGGCAGCCCCCCCCGGCGCAGCCCGGCGCAGCGGCAGCCCCCCCCCCCGACCCATCACTTACCTGGGAGGCTTCTCGGGGCTGCTGGGCTGGGCTGGGCTGGGCTTCTCCGCTGGGCAGCTCCAGTTTCTGCACCTTCCTCTAACAGAGGATGGTGCAGAATGGCCGCTCCAGCGCGCTCCCGAGCAGTGACAGCTCGTCTGCGCATGCGCAGAAGAGCTGTAGCGGGGAGCACACTGAAGCGGCTCGTGCTGAATGGAGAAGACCGGACTGCGCAAGTGCGTCTAAAAAAGCAAGCTGCCAGCGAATTTAGACGGAACCATGGAGACGGGGACGCCAGCAACGGAGCAGGTAAGTGAATAACTTCTGTATGGCTCATATTTAATGCACAATGTACATTACAAAGTGCATTAATATGGCCATACGGAAGTGTATAACCCCACTTGGTTTCGCGAGACCACCCCTTTAAGGGACAGCCCTAGCCCAGTGTCTCTTATCACAGAGACATAGGAGTGTTAGTCCGTTGGACCAGGTCCTGATAGATGGTGACTACTTATTTATACCTTACCTGGTAGCCATCCACTATCGGAACTATTCTATTGAACTAAAGCACCTTATTCATATATCATCTGAATCTATCATCACCTCCGAGCCCCCACACGACAGTACCTGAATCTTCTTTATATGTTTGGTCTATTATGACAAAGAAAGTGCTGTACCATAGACTAATTGCTTTATTTAGGCTCCTGATGAACCACAATTCTTATTGTGGGGAAACGCGTTGAGCTTTTTATATATACAAATATCTCTATTGTGGGAAGAATCCCTCTTTTCCATCTGCTCAAAAGAGCTTGGGATACTGCTGTGTTTCATTGAACCATATTCCTAAGATAGCAGTAACTCTGGTAGATCTGCATGCAGCAATGTATTGCATTCTGAAGGAGTAATATACTATCATCATCTTTATACCACTACCAGGGTTGAGATAACTAGGAACTTTATAAGTTCGCCATTGCATTATACACCCTTTGTATGGTGAACTGACTTATAAATCCTAGTATTGTTCCTGTAGCACTTTTCATGATCGAGTCTCCTTCATATACCTGATAATAGGGTGGAGGCCATTGTCGAGAAAGGGTATTCTGTGTATCCTTCGTCCTTTATGTTTTGTATGTGTGTCAGCCCGTTTACGTGGTTTTAAAATTATCTTCAATAAAGAATCTCTAAGCTTTAGTCTGTAACTGTGAAAGGGCTTAATTATAATACTATAGACTTTTCCGTCTCTGTGACTAGTTTCCAGGGCCTAACTTGAATTAAATGTAAATAAGGAAGGTGATCTGGATAATATTTTCCTCCAGCAGGTCTCAGGATATTCTGTAGCTTCCTAATTGTATAGTGTGCACACATAATGAAAGAAACCAATCGGACACAAGTCATCAGCCTTGAATCTCAACCAGCTCTCTGAGTTATAATCCTCAGAGCCCTAATTTTATTGAAACACATGATACCTGCCCTTTATGGGCGTGCAACAGATTACATCAGTAACATATACATATTCTTATTCGCTGGGTCATATAGAATTCCCTGCCTCCCTGCCCACCTTCTCTCAAGTCCAGTGTAGTGTGGACTTTGTCCCCTCAGCATGCGGTCAAGCTGAAGGAATTTCAGTGTGCGTGGCAGTCCCTGTTCAAGAAGTTTCAATGTTATTTAAGAAGTTTCTGTGTGAGGGCAGGGCTGGGGAAACATTCAAGATGAACACAAGCAATACATATAGCACTGTGATTTAACTCTTTCCTTATGCAGCAGAGCTCCACTTTAGGCTAAAGTCACAAAACACACATTTTTCACCATGCCATTGTCCAGCAACTACCATAATGAAACTATGCAGTCATAAGCCTCTATAGAGTTAAATCACTACAGCTGCATAATACTTCCAGTTCATTACAAATCAATAGACATTTTACGCTAACTAATCATCATGTCTATCAGAATCCCCCCTTAAAATGTCTATCCTCTAACCCTTCCTGTCAAATTTTCCCAGTTCTCTGCGCGTCAGCCTATAACTGGAGTGCGTTGAAGGTTTGATTTAGGGTCTTCAAGGGGGTGTAGGAGTTGTCCACTCCTTCTGGGGATGCATCCAGCAAACTCATTGTGGGAGCGGCTTTTCCAGCATCCGTTTCACAGGTCTCTCTGACACGGGATAACACAGCAGACTAGAACGGAAAAGATAATCAGTGCACATACAACAGCGACGCCCATCTGTGCCAGGATCCTTTACCACCCGCTCATCCATGGAAAGTACTGGTCCCAGAGGTTAGCTCTTTTTAGTTAGTGCGGTCAACTTCTTAATGGCAAGTGCGTCTTTACCCGCGGGTCACGTGTCGTCTGGGATGTAGGTACAACAAGTCTCCCCTATCATCTTACAGACACTCCCCTTTTTAGCTAAAATCATATCTAAGGCCATTCTATTTTGAAAAGTCATAGTCGAGGTAGGTCCTATTGGTCGACTAGTCCCTATAAGGCATCTCTAGTGTAATTTATAAACCGCTGCTGATTATAATAAACATAATTAGTCCAGTCAACATTTTATTTACCATAATGATCAGAAAAATGGACTCGAATCTAGCTTTAACTTGGTCTCTAATTTTCAGAACTCGTCAGAGACCCCCCTTGGCTGTCCTATGATGTCAATGTACACGTGTAGATCAAAACTACCACCAGGAGTCTCTCTTCTCACTCTAGTATAATGTTACAATACTAGTAGTGTGCACAGGTACGCACGGCGTGGGACTCCCCGATCTTCACCCACACCAATGTCCCTCCTGGAGATAGCCCTGAAGGTGGACAGGTCCAGGCCGCCAACACTGACCCTACACTGCCTAGTGACAAGACTGGAAGGAACCGCCGTACCTATGCAGAAAAGAAGGATAGACCAACATGACAGGATAACCACAGAACACAGACAGAGTTGGATCGAGATAAAGTAACTATTGGGCGTAATCTCATTATCCTCAATGCTGTCTGACAGGATGTGGAGGAGCATAAGGACTTTGCTAAGGCACACTCCCCTGCACAATTACCTTCCAGGCGGATCCTCCACCTCATGTCTCCACAAAGCCAGTAAACATCTCCTAAGGACTGGACCTGATTCTGCATCCATTCCCCTCCTATCGTACCGTAGGAGGCGCAATACCCGTTAGTGAGTTCCCCAAAAATCTCCCTCCACCCTGCCCATTTGCCTGGCAGGTGTAGTTTCCAGGGTAGTCAGTAACACTCTTTACGGTGCAAAACACTTAAGTAGTTATAGAGCATTCCTTTTTCCACTTCTCGCAAGCAGTCTAATTAGCGGAAATGTTCGTGAAGAGACTAAGAAACCACTCTTCAGCATCTACAGGGAGATTTAGGGGGACCATCCCCGAGTGTGGTCGGGCACTACCGCACACGCAACAGTTAGACTTATTGCTCCTGTTAGCATTGTACCTCATCAACTCCAACCAGAGATCCTGGTCAGAGTAGCCAGTCTCTACTGTCAAGGGGTCCTCAAAGGTAGGGTCGGCTATGATTATCATGTTCGTCAAGGTCTTTATCTTACGGTGGAGGAGGTTAATTATGGGCACGGGACTAAGTGAAGGCCTCCATTTGGGAGCATCTACCATATCCTCCCTTACCAGTATGTCCCCAAACTGTCAGTCCCCCCGTCCCCCGGGCTTGGATTTCCCATGGTTAGTGTAAAAACCGTATTAAAACCAAGCAACATACTAAGTTCCGCCTTCCAATACCTGCTGTCCTTATTATTCTCAAGGAGGGTTATACGACTAATTAGGCATTTCCCGCTCTTATCTTTCTTATTTAAGGCATTTTGTGGTTTATAGGACTAGGCTGTTCCTGTGTTCCGTCCCACTGATCCCCAATAACGGCAGTCTTCTCCCCAGACATTATCAGTGGCGCAAACATATTGTATTCCCCGGGTATATAAGTCATATAACCAGCTGGACTGGGCTAAATCTGGTCCGCGGTGGGATCTTGCGCCTAGACACAGGACCACAGTACAATAGTTGAAGGAATATGCGGCTACTTAAGTGTTGGACGAGTTATACCAGAAGGTAACCATACCCTCATATTCTTCCGACTAAGCATTCCAGTTGCCACCCTCCTCTCTCACTAACCCTAACCAGAGTAATGTCCTCGGCACAACTAAGACTGGTCTCCCGGATCTGAGGCTTTCTTACAGTATGAAGCGTGGATCCATGTAAGCCTTTCGGCTAGTTTCACAGCTGTGGCAGTAGTCAGAAGCACCTGGTAGGGACCATCAAATCGGGGCTCAAGAGGGTGCTTCCTGAGGAACTTCTTGACACACACCCAATCCCCAGGCTGCAAGATATGTGTCCCAGTGTCTGCCTCTGAGTCTGGAAGAGAACACCTGTGCATAGGCTTTGGTTAGTGCTTTAACAACGGAAATCACATAATTAGTCAACACATCAGATTGTAATTGTAACTGCTGAGGATAGTAGCAACCTAACCTTGGGGCTAGCCCAAACAATCTCGGATCCCTCCTTGGTTCATATCTAACACTGAATAGGGCTATTGGATAACAGTCTTTTCAAAGTAGCCCCATTTTCGGCGTCATTTTAAGTATCTTGCTTTTTAGCGTGCCACTAAGTCTCTCCACCTTTCCACTACTCTAAGGGTGGTAGAGTGTGTAAAAGGCCTGGCATACACCCAGAGCAGACATGACATGTTACATTCACCTGCGAAGTTTATACCTCTGTCTGACTCTGAATCACTTCTGGTACCCCATATTCACAGTTTACCTCATTCATGAGCTTCTTTTCGGTTACCTACTTGTTTGCCTTGGTAACAGGATAGGCCTCCAACCTGCAAAAACATCATCATCAACAAGCACATATTCATACTTCCCAACAAGTGGGAGCTGAATGTAGTCAATTTGCAATCCCTGAAATGGGTAGAGTGGTCCCGGCAAGTGTTATGTGGCAAATTTACTTCTGCCCTGTCTCACCTATGGCACAGATCATGCTAAACTGGACAAATGATGCAGCAGCTACAGAGAACCCAGGAGTCGCTCGTCCTCTTTCAAGCGTCGAGGTCATTGCTGCTTTAGTAGGTGGGTCTTTCCGTGCGTCAGCTGGGCCATCATGGGATACAGGAACTGTGGTAGGCAAGTGCTGTTGACTGTTCACCATACACAGTCCTGTTTCTGCTGCTTCCATTTTAGTCCATTTATCCTTTCCTTCCTTGCTGGCTTGTAACTGTAAAGTCTTTTGTCAATGTCCAAAGTTTGTCTCTGACTCATGCTGTCAGTATCTTTTCTTCTTTCTTCCACGGCTTGAGAGCCGCTGCTTTTGCTGTGCTGTCGGCGAGGGTGTCGTCTCTCGCTTCTCCAGTGTAGGAATCGGTGTGAGCTCTCAACTTTGTCAGGTAGAAGTAGGGCCTCCATGAGACTCTGCACCGCTGCACCATTCTCAATTGGTTGTCCTGCTAAGGTAAAAAACTGTCTGGCCTTCCATATTGGGCCGTAATCATGAGCTATGCCAAATGCATACCAGGAGTCAGTGTAAAGTGTTGCCGTCTTACCTTTCACCACTCTATACACCTCAGTGAGGGCCTTCAGTTCCGCTTCTTGTGCTGAGACATGCGGAGGCAGAGCCTCTGCTTCTAGGACATCTTGTTGTGTGACCACTGCATATCCGATGTGGAGTCATCAATCCTCACCCTGGCACCATCTGCAAAAAGCTCAACATATGCATTGTCAACAGAGGTTCCAGTAACTGTTTGCATACCTGCAGTTTCTTACTGTATCAGTACTAAATAATCATGTTGATGTTCTATTTCACATGGATCAGAATCTTGTAGCACAAAATCATTTATTTCCTTTTTATTTTATTTTTTTTATTTTTATTTTTTTAAAAACCCAATACCTGATCTACAACACCTAGATCAGCTATGACCCAGATCACCTATGCCCCCACCCTTTTGAACCAGAATACTCAATGGAAAAAAAAGTAGTCACGTTCAAAGTAGTACAACGTTGAAAAAGGAAACCAAGAGGCACAAAAACAAGCACTTTGTAGGTCAAGGTGACATTGTATGCAGCAAAGTCTGAGCGAAAATATCCTTTAGATTTTTTTTTCTTTTTTTTTTCAGGTCGCAGTTAGCATTTTTAACACAAGGGGGCACAACACAAGCAAAATTTACAGTCACCCAGTGAAATAGTATTCAGGGAATTTCAATGTTTAACTTTCACTCTCCTGTCGGAATATAATTACAGCTTCAGTGTAGACTGACACTAGAATATACAAAGACATAGGGAAAAAAACTAAGGAGTACGGATGAATTAACATGCTACTCTGAGCAATTCAGTCCCTCTTTCTCATATAAAAACCAAAATTACTTCATCAAATTGCATGAAAAAGTTTGCTGGGTGACTATAGGGAAATTATTCCATCTGTAGGAGCCTTCCTTAACATCATCTGTCTGAACATCCATTGGCGAAGCAGGCAGTGGAAAACAGAGCCCCTGGGAACACACCATGAGAGGGCGTCCCCTGCTCATGGGTCCCTGGCCTCAGTCCTCCATGCATCAACTCCAATCTTCTGTACACTATAAACCAGCTTAGTCATCTACTATGTCCTAGGCTGCATCTTCACAAAGAACAAAGGTTTGTTTCCCTGAACTTATCACACATCCAAGGTGGCCACATTTTGGAGTGTAACAAAGTCTGGTCAAACAAGACCTTACTTCAGACAATCATGATGTTAGCACTGGATACAGTGGCATTGGGGAATGTAGGCCTCCGAAGTGCAGCAAGATGGCTGCCAGAGGCAGAAAGGGGCGGGGCTACAAATCTCCCAGGTGAGGCAAGATGGCCGCTGGAGGAGGAAGGGGCGGGGCTTAGTCCTGTCCCGGATTGGAATGGCCGGAAGTAACATCACACAGCCTGAAAGTGAGCACATGGGGGGGAAGTAATTTCAGGGTGGGGGCAGGGCTCACCACACTTGCTGCAGAGTCACACTATGTGGGGGTTTTAAAAAATTGCAAGTGCGGCCACCAATATAGGGATGGGCTATAGTCAACACAAAGGCATTACATTGTTCATGATACAGGCAATACACATTCCCCACTACACTCTCTCCTTGTGAATCCCTTTCCTACATTACACAACCTCCTAGCAATCTAAAACACCTTTTCTGTCTGCTGGGCCTCCTGCTTATCTTCTGAAAACTTTCTGCAGTCTGTCTACAATATTCCTTTCTTTCAACAACTTTCCTGATCCTTTTCTTTGTAAAATGCTTCTACCTGTTTTGCATATTCCAAAACATCCTGCACTGAACCCGTCCTAAGGGTAACCATGTACCTCATTATATAACCTTCTGTTTCCTTCTTGACTCCACTTACAAATGCATTCTTTAATGACTGATTATATGCAGCGTTAGGATCATCTCTCTCCCTGATTATCCTATAGAAGGTGTCTACCATCTCTTCTTATATCCCTCGCAAATCACAATGCACATATATAATTCTATAACACTGAACAGACGGGACAGACGGGATTACTGGAGAATACCCACAACGGCTCAAGGTATATATCTCACCTACCTTTGCAACAGCCCACCCTAGTAATCCCCAACAGACTCCCTGCACACAGTTTGGACAGGACATTTAGCTATACACAGAGACTGACGATTATATTCAGTGACCAAGATCTCAACAATATCCGGAGACTTCAGCCGTCACACCACGGCTATAATTCCCGCGTATCCTTCCCTTTGTACAAGAGCATTAACCGTGCTCGATCATACAAGTGAATACGCGTATTTTAAATCTACCTGACCTCACACTATTACCTAGGAGAGTGCGCCCTCAAAGCGTATAGGAACACAGACTATGTCCTGCTATACACTCAAGTCCGCCTGTCTACGCACATTAACCCTCACAGAATTTGTCTCTTGGTCTTGTATACACAATCTTTAACCGTCTCAGACACAGCATACAGAATACCCCTAGACAGGTTACACAGTGTTTTTTTTCCAAGTAGAAAGAACTATATTACTTGCCTTTCAGCGATTTATCACTCTGCATTAGATATGGGCAGATTAACAGTTAGAAGTCAGCTCACATCGGTAGATTAACATAAAGCAATCTTACCGTGTTCTGTAGATTTTCGGGCCCCTGAGTTCTGCGTGTTATCTGCCGATCTCTGTATTGTTCCAGAATGAAAAAAAAATCAAAAATCTCTACTCGGCCCACCCAGGCACGCCAACTGATCTGGATAATATTTTCCTCCAGCAGGTTTCAGGGTATTCTGTAGCTTCCTAATTGTATAGTGTGCACACATAATGAAAGAAACCAATCGGACGCAAGTCATCAGCCTTGGATCTCAACCAGCTCTTTGAGTTATAATCCTCAGAGCCCTCATTTTATTGAAACACATGATACCTGCCCTTTATGGGCGTGCAACAGATTACATCAGTAACATATACATATTCTTATTCGCTGGGTCATATAGAATTCCCTGCCTCCCTGCCCACCTTCTCTCAAGTCCAGTGTAGTGTGGACTTTGTCCCCTCAGCATGCGATCAAGCTGAAGGAATTTCAGTGTGCGTGGCAGTCCCTGTTCAAGAAGTTTCAATGTTATTTAAGAAGTTTCTGTGTGGGGGCAGGGCTGGGGAAACATCCAAGATGAACACAAGCAATACATATAGCACTGTGATTTAACTCTTTCCTTATGCAGCAGAGCTCCACTTTAGGCTAAAGTCACAAAACACACATCTTTCACCATGCCATTGTCCAGCAACTACCATAATGAAATTATGCCGCAATTAGCCTCTATAGAGTTAAATCACTACAGCTGCGTAATACTTCCAGTTCATTACAGATCAATAGACATTTTACGCTGACTAATCATCATGTCTACTACAAAGGTATGGGTAAGGGTACAGAGCGGGAAAAGGAGGGGGGGCGCAGTGTTAGTTTTGGAATTATGGCCAAACAGTCCAACCTCGGACACATCAGCCATAACATGTCTCCCACAGACTTCTGGCAGACTTGATGGGGGTTTTGGTAGAACATAGCCGGGCTTTGATTTTTGTTAGGAAAGGTTTCTGTCTTGACCCGGTCCCCCATAGCCCAGACATATGAAGAATACAGGAGACTACACAACCAGGACTTGCCAGAAACTCCTGAAGCTTCTTTAATGTTGCTGCTGGCCTCTTGGCCGCCTCCTGGACCAATGTTCTTCTGGTATAGTCATCGATTTCTGAGGGACGTCCAGTATGAGGTTACATGTGATATGCTAATTCTGAACAAAACCCCACCCCAAATATAGGAGGGTGTGAACACTTGTGCAACCACATTATTTTAGTTTTGTTATTTGTATTTTTGCACTCCTAGGCTGGATTCACACGAACGTATATCCGCTCGGTTTTCACGCCCAGCCGATATACGTCATCTCTCTCTGTAGGGGGGAGGGGCTGGAAGAGCCAGGAGCAGTGCTCTGAGCTCTCGCCCCCTCTCTGCCTCCTCTCTTCCCCTCTGCACTATTTGCAATGAGAGGCGGGGCGGGGCTAATTCTCATAACTTATCCCCACCCCCACCCCGCCTCCTTTCATTGCAAATAGTGCAGAGGGGCGGAGAGGGGGTGGAGAGGAGGCAGAGAGGGGGCGGGAGCTCAGTTCCTGCTCCTGGCTCTTCCATCCTCCCCCCCTGCAGATAAGGACACCGTATATCGGCTCGGCGTGAAAACCGAGCCAATATACATTCGTCTGAATGCAGCCTTAATGATTGTTTTTCAGTGGAATTGTACCGATAACGGGGAATACTGAGGGGGAATAAATCTGATATGATTCATCTTTGTTGCATTGTTTCACATGAGAAAAACCTGTCATGTTCCCGGGCGTGAAGACTTTAAATATCCACTGTACGTGCAGACCGATCATGAAAGGACACAAGAAATGAAAACAGTAAGCCTGAGTCGCACAACAATAATTAGCGTGTACAATGATTGAGGGCCTGGAAGGGCAGCGACTGTCTTATCAGAACCTGTTGTGCTGGATTTACTGTTGTGTCACAAACCTAATGGGTGCAACAATACTGACCAGCAAGGCTGCTTTCACACGGAGCGAGAAGTCGTTCACACGGAATACGATGACAGAGTTCGCTCCTTCATCCAGTCTGTACCGGCAGGTAACATTGTGGCTCACATTCACTACCAGACGAGCGATCGCTGCCGGCATGTAACAAAGGGGAACGAGACATAACGATTGTTATGTCTCCATAAAATGAACGACGAACGATAAGCAAACCAATTATTGCCCCTCGTTCAGCTGTCGGCCGTGTTTACACTGAACCAATATTGTCCAGATTCTTATGGTTTGAATATGTATTAACCCCTTGAGTGGCACGCCAGGAAATTTTCCGGGACGAGCTCCACTGCCCATAGCGATATAGCCCGGAAGATTTCACTATGTTTCACTATGGGAGCTGCAGAGCACAATGCCATAAGCTGTGTCAGTGTACTCTGCCTGCACAGTCCCACACAGAGCAGTGCAGGACTTTGAAAACAGAAGCAGGAAGATATTGCCAATCTGCCGGCAATCTCCCACTTCTTTTTTCAAAGTTCGGCATCGCTTTGTTTACAGCTTGCCATAGAGACCATCGGCTTGTCAGAAGCCAGCCAATGGTCTCTGTGGCAGGGAGAGCTGGTGATTGGCTGTCAGAGGATAGCCAGGCACCAGCTCTACACAGCAGAGAATGGAGAAAACCTCCAATCTCTGCTGTGTTAACCGTTTACATGCCGTGGTCTATGCCACTTCTACAAGTCGGTACAATTTTTTTTTACATTATTGCAATTAAACTTTGTGTTTTTCCATGGTGAGATGTGGTTTTTATTGGTGCCATCTTGCACTACGTTTGGCTTTTCGATCACTTTTGTTGTATTTTTTGGAAGGCAAAATAAACCAAAAAAAATTTTGCCTCCTTTTTCAATTTTTTTTATAGCATTTCCCGTGCAGGCTAAAAAGGGTGTTCAATTTATTGTATGGATTGTTACGGACACGACAATGCCAAACGTGTTTTTTTTACTTTTTTCAAGAGGGGGAAGTGCACAAAAAAGTTTTTCTATTATTGTTATTAACATGTATGTCCTTGTCCGATGATCCCTCTGATAATAAACTGCAGTACTTCTATAATGCAATTAATTATGGCTTATAATAGCGATTACAGGCTATAGCAGACCCGGACACTATAGACTGGCGTCTAGTTGGCATGGCAACCCATCATCTCTCCGCATTTACATGGCAGAGGGCTGATGACATCACCAAGAGAGCGCCCTCCTTCTGTGAACCCTTTATAAGCCACGATCAACATTGATTGGGCAATGTGAGGGGTTAACAGCAGGGATTGTGGCTGTCACCGATCCCTGCTGTTGCAGTGGAAGGCCATCCAGTTGCCAGTTACAGCTGCAGATGGCACGGGCTCAGCTTTTGAGTATATGCCATCTTATATGTAAGTTTATGTCAATTCGCGGGAACACCTTCCCAGCCAGGATTTACATTTACGTCCTGGGATAGGAAGGGGTTAAAGAGGTGTTCCTATTTTGGCCAAACATGGCTGCCTGCCCCCCCCCCCCCCAGCTATCTGTCAGCAAGATGGCTGGGGGGGGGCAGAAACAGCAGAGCACGGCTTAGCCATGCAGTTTCCATAAGTCACATCCACTTCTACTGCAGGTAGAGAAGCAGAAAAGCAGAGAATGCACAGTTTCCATCAGAGGGAAGGATACAGCTGAGATGGGCGCCAATGGGGGCCACAACTCAAGACAAGTGTGGGTCCCACCTCTGGGGCTCCATCTTAGCTTTATTGTCTATGGGAGAGTGGGGTTGTCTGAATTCTACCCTCTCTCTCAGCAGACTCTCAGGCTGCTCTGTCTTTCCTTCACACTTTACACTGCAGCGTAATTGGCACAATAGACAGTAAAACTGTCCCTACCTTCTGCAGGGAACAAGAGTTAAGAGGGCGAAGCTCAAGTGGGTGGTGGCACTCTCGCCTGGTCATGGTGGTGGCTACTCAGCCTATGAGGGTGGCTCAAGCTGCAGGTGAGATTGTAAAGTGTTTTCTAGCTCAATGAATTGGTGTTGGTTTGTCGTGACACCAGTGCCTTAATAATATATTCCCTTAGTAGAATAGGGCGACAAGTCGGATAATGGTAAGGTAAACTGAAGGCACACAGTTTACTTGGATTTGCAAGATGAGTACAATTCATACAACGCTTGGTAAAGCAACCGGTATAATCCACAATATATTCACACATGACAATGGAAGATGACCATTAACTTCTCAGCAATTACTGTATAATAAAATTATGTTGGGAAACTAAGTAGGACACTTGCGGGACTCTGGTGTTATTCTCCGAACTGAAACAAGCACTGTTAGGAATGGGTTAAATTTTGGTGTGAGATGTGAAGTATGGTGCAGGCTCTCTTGAAGGGAAACTACCTCCTCACTTCTTAAACTCACAGTTGTGATGTCCGGTATCTCTCCAGCTTACACAAGGGTCTTCCTCGGCTCAGGAGCCTCCTGCTAGGGTTGTAATAGACTCCTCTCCTCCTCCGGGCTCTGTCCTCCTCCAGGCCTTGGCTTCTACTCTCTGCAGCACTTCCTTCTCTGATCACTTCTCCCCAACTCCTCACTTCCCTTCCCCTGCGTACTGCCTGCCCTCAGCTCTCTCCTTCTACTCTCTCTCACATGGCCAGTTTCCACCAGTCACATAAATTCTACCATAAGGAGGGGCCCAAAAGTTAGCTGGGGGCAGCCAATCACCAGGGGCTCTGTTGCTAGGCAGATTTTATTTAACCCTATTGAAAGGGAAAATAGAGTTTTTCCCCTAAAGTGTCCCTCCCATGTCTCCATAAGGGCTCATAGCGAGGTCCCTAGGACCCATTAAGTTCGGGACTGCCATGTAGGACCTTCTGGGTCACTATACTTCCATATAGAAGTTAGCGGTTGTTAGGTAAGGCGACCGAATCCCATGACAGATGGCGGCACTGACGTCAATGGGACTCCATGATGAGCAGCACTTCTCACCCACAACTCCCACCAATCACATCGGTCTTTTTGTTTCCTTCCAGATGAAAGATGCAGCCGGAGGAAGTGCTTCTACCTCCTCCTCTGTGTGGTGGCGCTGTTTCTGCTGTCCTTCTGCTGGTGAGTTTACGGGGCGATGGATCACCGATAGCGGAACTGGAGCATTATTTCCTTAAAGGGACACTCCAGGCAAAATGGACACACTGAGGGGGCGGAGCATGATCCAGGGATACAAAAGACCATAAACGCCCCTTGCCATGCTCTGCGCCCTAAGACCAACATTAGGTATAACACAGGATCTGTCCTGCTTGGAGTGTTCCTTTAATTCTACTATACAATCTATTGCTGTCTGTTATCAGCCACTTCAGGCCAGAGAGAGCCAAACTGTAAGATAGGTGAATATAATCTATTGTTCTCTGCAATCACCCATATTAGGCTGGGAAGAGGCTGATGGTAGGACAGACATACTCTATTGCTCCCTGTTATCAGTCATATTAAATTTAAAAAATCTACTGTTCTTTGTTATCCGTCATATTAGCCTAGGACACTTAACTGTAGGATGGGAGAATACACAAAGTATTTCTCTCTGTTATCAGGCACTTCAGGCCAGAGAGAGGCAAACTGGAAGGGTACGTTCACATTGCAGGTTCTGCTGCGGAACTTTCCATGTGGAATCTGTCTGTAAAACCTCGGCACAAATCCGCAACTATGGAAAACATTCCGCTGTGGTTATGGCGCAGATTTGCACGTGTTTTCAGCCCTTAAATTGGCAAAATCCAAGTGCGGAATTCCGATTGGTTTCTGCGATGGATCGCGGTTGAGAAGTGACGTCTCTTCTTCACGTCGGATTTCCACATGCGGTTTTTGCTATTTCAGGGCTAAATTTGTGTGCAGTTCCGCGGCAGAAATGTGTGACATCATTGCGGAATTGTGGTGAGGATGTACGGGTGGATTCCACACAGGAAATGCCGCTGCAGAATCTGCTGTGTGAACAGACCCTTAGGGGCTCCTGCACACTTGCATTTTTCTTGCGCATTTTTTTCACACAATATCGCTGCAGTTTTTTAACGAGAATGTGGTGGCCCGACGGCTGCCCAGACACGAGGCCCACGCCGAGGAGCTGGGAGGGTAGAGATGGCACTTGTCACGGTGCCTCTTACCAGGTTACTCCCTGGAGGGGCGCACGCAACCTTGGCCCAAGTACCGCTAGGCCTCTTCCAGGTAACGCTGGGACAGCGATTACCTGTATACGTTTGGTGGATTGTAGACTTGTCATGCGTGACGCCACCGTTTCTTCACACCGGAATGATCCTCGGCAAAAAAAAATGAAGGCCGTCCACACACACAGTTTACTTAAATACCTCAGTCCCTGGAAACGGACGGAGACACCAGTGCAGGCAGGTCAGTAGACTGAAGGTCAGGGAGGAGACTCAGGATGACACCGGCCCTACAGTCCTCGGTATCTGTAAGCTACCGCTCCTTGAAGGGGAACACTCCGGAGGAGGACGGGGGTAGGATCACTCCACAGACACTCACTTGGTTCAGAACTCGGATCACTGTATGGCGGACTCTCACTCTCAGATGAAGGTTCCTGGGATGGGGACATCCGACTACCTCTCCTCAGCCTCCATCCTCTTCACCATATGAAGGTTAAAGGCACCCCCATGTGGCCGGCACTCTCACTCCTCTCACTGCCATTGAAGATCATGGACCCCCGCACCACACCCCAATCACTGACATTTATAGGGTGCAGACATCATGTGACTAGACAGATAGTGATACTTTCCCAGACATATCCCAGCCACTTTCAGACATTAACCTCTTGTATGCTGCAGCTGTGCAATACACATAACAGCAGACAGGACGGTTTGCACAATGCATGCACATAAAAGGCAAGACATGTCTGACATTAATGGATGGGCAGAAATACAGACTTCGGGCCACTGCAAGAATGTCATTGGGGCTTGCACAAAAACCGCAGTTTGTGCTTTGTGATTTTTGTGCGATGCATTTTTAACATTAGAAAGTCCCATTGACAATCGCGTGGAAAAAACGCGCAAGAAAAACACAAGTGTGCAAGAGCCCTAGGACAGATGAGTGTGAGCTATTGCTCGCTGTTATCAGCCCTATTAGGCTGGGGGAGGGGTGTTCTTCCATTTCTTGTCTTAATTCTTGCTGTTCTTTCAGGTACAGTGTGAGAGGGACTGCGTTGCGTTCTCATATGGCCATTTTCTGCGATCCGCAGTGAGTACCTGATTTACCTACCAGTCTGGTGCCCACCTGTAAATGTGTTAACATCCAATAAACATGCCCACTCTACCCAACCCATGTTTTCACTCTGAACAGTGCCACTCCCATCCATGGCTGTGCCTGGTACTGCAGTCAGCCCTATTTACTTGTCCACCCTCAACAGTAACCCCTTCCCGCCCAGGATGTAAAGGTACACCGTGGCTGGAAAGCAGTTCCCACAAATGGGTGTACTCGTTCACTTACGTCCCATAGGTGGCGCAGGCTCGGAAGCTGAGCCCACGACATCTGCAAAGTGAGACGGCTGTGACTGACAGTTGGGCTTCCACTGCAACAGCGAGGATTGGTGAGAACACTGATCCCTGCTGCTAACCCCATGAAGCCTCTGTAAGTGTGATCATTACCTGTCCTGATCCTGCATTACATCCTGCATTTTTTAGAGCTGTGTTCACACTTCTTATAATTGTTATTGGAAACTGTCAGCAAGTTTGTTGTCAAACACTCCCCATATATGGGGGGGGGGGGGGGGCAATTGGTTTTCTACATTAGATGACTATACAGTGCCCAGTCTAAAGACTACATTATGGAGAATGCAAATCACCAGGTCAACCTCTGCAGAGACACTGAACTAGCAGGTGAGGCAGCTATGAGCTTACAGAACTTCAAAAACCATAACTCAGAAGGCACAAGAAGTTTCCAACACCCTGTCTTCTAAAATCAGACTATGCATGACCAGCCTTAACTACGTGCAACCCGTGCGGTCACACGGGGCACGACCTACCAATTTGTAAGGGGGAATCAGGTGGAAGTAGGCTGGAGGCAATCACCCCCACTTAGGTCTGCCAGTGTTTACTATGACAACTGATAATGGATTGCAGTACAGAAGTACTGCAGTGTATTATCAGTGCAATCATAGCTATGCAGGATGAAAAAACCTAAAAAAAAAAAATTTTGAGTTGTGGTATTGTTGTAATCGCATCAACCTGCAGAAAAAATGTATTAAGTCATTTATGCTTCATGATTAAAGCTGAAAAAAATAAAATGAAGGAATTGAAGTGTTTTTCTCGCTGCTCTTGGAAAAAAAAATAAAACTTATACAACACATTATACATACCCAAATATGGTACAAATAAAATTTACAGCTCGCGACACAAAAAACAAGACCTCACACGGCCATGTTGACTGAAGAAGAAAATAAGTTAGAGTTTTTGAAAAGTGAAGATGAAAACCCCCCAAAAATCGCCGGGCCCTTAGGTCCAAAATAAGCAGCATCACTAAGGGGTTAATGCTCTTTTCTCTACACACAGGACCAGAACAAGAACCTCTGAAGATGCCTTCCGGCTGGAGCTCTTGAGGGATGTTTCTCTCGAGAGGTAAAAAGTCTTAACCTAATAGCATGAAGCCTCTGTAAGTGTGTTTATTACCTGTTCTGATCCTGCATTACATCCTGCATTTTTAGAGCTGTGTTCACACTTCTTAGAATTGTTATTGGAAACTGTCAGCAAGTTTGTTGTCAAACAGTCCCCAAAAGCTTAGCTGAGCTCTTATAATATATCGAAAGGCAATTGTTTTTCTACATTAGATGACTATACAGTGTCTAGTCTAAAGCCCACACTACCCAGAATGCAAATCACCAGGTCAAGCTGTGCAGAGACACTGAACTAGCAGGTGAGGCAGCTATGAGCTAACAGAACTTCAAAAACTGTAACTCAGGTCTGTAACATCACCCCCACTTAGGTCTGCCTGTGATCACTATGATAAGCAATAATGCATTGCAGTACAGAGGTATTGCAGTGTATTATCAGTGCGATCATAGCAATGCAGGATCAAGTCCCCTACAAGGATGTTATGGAAAACCCTAAAAAGAAAAATGTTTAGAGAGTTGTGGTATTGTTGTAATCACATCAACCTGCAGAAAAATTTATGAAATCATTTATGCTGCATGATTAAAGCTGAAAAAATAAAATGGCAGAATTGAGGTGTTTTTCTCCCTGCCCTCGAGGAAAAAATACTAAAACTTATACAACATATAATACATACCCAAATATGGTACAAATAAAATTTACAGTTCATGACACAAAAAACAAGACCTCACACGGCCATGTTGACTGAAGAAGAAAATAAGTTTTTGAGTTTTTGAAAAGTGAAGATCAAAATCCCCCAAAAATCGTTGTGCCCTTACGTCCAAAATAAGCAGCATCACTAAGGGGTTAATGCTCTCTTTTCTACACACAGGACTAGAACAAGAGCCTCTGAAAATTCATCCCGGCTGGAGCTCTTGAAGGATGTTTTTCTCGAAATGTAAAAACTCTTAAAGGGGTTGTCCGGCCATAAACATTAGGTCTCATTACTTCTGTTTGCCCATTTCCATGCACTTTGTAATATACATTGTGCATGGAAAATGAAGCAAACAGAAGTTTTGGACTTACCTGAAGGGATTAGTCCGAGAATTAGCCCCGCCCCCGTCTCGGCTCTCCCCATTGAAAATAGTGCAGAGGGGCGGAGAGGAGGCAGAGAGGGGGCGGGAGCTCAGTTCCTGCTCCTCGCTCTTCCATCCTCCCCCCCCCCTGCACACAAGGAGATCATCGGTCCCGGCTGCAGAGAGAAGAACTGCGCATGCGCGGATGAGAAGGGGCTCGTTCCCGCGCCGACAAGAGCTGCTGTGGCCCGACAAGAAGAGGAAAAGATTCTTGTGGTAACCAGGGACGACGGAGGAGCAACACAGGGGGGGGGGGGCATCCCTTCAGGTAAGTCCAAAACTTCTGTTTGCTTCATTTTCCATGCACAATGTATATTACAAAGTGCATGGAAATGGGCAAACAGAAGTAATGAGACCTAATGTTTATGGCCGGACAACCCCTTTAACCTAATAGCATTAACAGTAGCAGCAGAGCGTCCCCATAAAGAGAAGGCTGACTTCCATCACACTATCATAGCATTCAACGATGAAAATTTATCAACCTATGGTCACCACTAGGGGGAGCTCCCTACATATATATACAGCTCCTACTGGAAGTCACATAAATATCTCTGCAGCGAGCTCCCCCTAGTGGCAGCAGTCAGCAACCTTTACTGAAAACCTGCCCATACCATCAGGGGTTTGGAAGATTTCAGCTATTTCCATAAACCCCTTGACAATCCATAAGCAATCAGCTGTGTATTAGTCAAAATCCTCTATAATCGCTTTGTGCAGATTCTTAACCATGTACTTAGATTTTTCTTATTTTTTCCCAGAATGCTGTATGAAAAGCCGGACACCTTGAAGCCTCCGTAAGTGTTCATCCATAACTTGTCCTGATCCTGCATTACATCCTGCATTCTATTGAGCTGCGCTCACACTCCTGATAAATGTTATTGGAAACTGTCAGCAAGTTTGTTGTCAAACACTCCCCAACAGCTCAGCTGAGCTCTTAAGCTCAGAAAACCTCAAAAACTATAACTCAGGAGGCGCAATAAGTTTCCAACACCCTTTCTTCTAAGATAAGAGAAGACGTGCTGCCCGTGTGGTCACACAGAGAGCCGGCTACAGCTTGTAGGGGGCACCAGATGATGTAGGCTGGGGGCAATCACCCCCACTTAGGTCTGCCTGGCTGGATGAATTTCTTCTCCATGCGACAGTATCTTGTGGAACTACATGAATCCTCCTCCTCCTCCTGGCTCTGTTTCCTCCCCTCTGATGTTCTGAGGCGATGCTGTCAGCCCATTGGCGCCCCCACAACACAATTGCTTGGTTCTGCCACTGTACATTATTAGTTGGTTCTCGTACAGTATTTATGTACTGCATTTGTTTCTGGGGCTGAATTTATGCACTGAGCTTGGTTCTGGGGCTGTATCTATGTTATGAGCTTGGTTCTGGGGCTGTATCTATGTTATGAGCTTGGCTCTGGGATTGTATTTATTCACTGAGCCTGGTTGTGATACTATATTTATGCACTGAGCCGTTCTGGTGTGGGGATACTGTCATCTTGATCCTTTTTTACACAAGCAAATTGCAGGCAGACTGCCTATCTGCCTGCAATTTGTATTATGTATTTTCTTATGACGGAGGAGGGACCCTACCAAAAAATCCACAGAATGTGCCATCTGATCTTAGTCACTACTAAGGCTAGGATAGTGGAGCAATTTGTATTTTCAGCTTCTTGGACCAGTATTTGGGATCTGGAATCCAGTGCTATTTAATATCTAAGGGGTTGTCCACTTTGGACAATTCCGCTTTATTGGATGGAAAGGAGGACACCTTTCCACAAGTGTTGCATTTTCCTGCAGCACCTCTGCAGGGTTAATGAAGAATTCCACAGTTCTCATTAACTTCAAAAGGTTCCCCATGTAATACCCGTAATATGCCAGGTCCTCCAGACAGAGAGAGATGTTCTTTATAGTTGCTATGGATAACACAGATCTGCGACTAAAAAGCTGTTTGATTATTTTCAACTAATTTCCATGTATTTTGGTGTGATGCAAACTTCTCTTCAAATTTAGCAAATTTTTCTCAATTTTTTTTATTTTTTTTTTATCTTAGGTTTTTTAACTAAATTTAAAGTCAAAATTACTATTAATTAATTCACATCAGTGCAATTAGGATATACAATGCCAAAAAAAGATAACTTTGAAAGAAAAGAACTTCCAGAGTGAGCTAATGGAAACCAGCATCAACATGCTGCAGGCTAACCACGGCTCTGACATGCATGGGCTTGATTCAATTTTTTCCTTGGTTCTCGCCTGTGGTACTATTGTATCTTGACGCCACCGGAAGTATGGGTGGAGACAAGCTACAGGGTGGACTGTATTTAAAGAGGTCGAAGCGAACTTTTTAGGCAATAAGAAAGATCCTGAATACAAAAAGATCGTCGGACGAATGCTGAAAGCATCTCAAGCTTTAGGTTGCCTGATGAGCTTAAAATGCATTTCCTCCAATCCCACCTTGACTACTTACCTGAAAATGTGGGAACTGTGAGTGAGGAACAAGGTGAACGATTCCACCAGGACATTAAAGAGATGGCAAGAAGATACCAGGGAAAATGGAGCATTCCCCTGTCTGGAGTTGCTTGCATTGGCAATCTAATATTGGTATCATTTATAGTGGACCTTCATTATACATGGAGCTTTCCCCATAGCTGCTGCTGTGGCCCATATTAGCTGATACAGCTCGGTAGTATTATGGTCGGCCCTTGGACTTCTGACGCATGCGCACTGGGTCGTTGTGTACTGTCTCCTAGATGACGGACACGGCACAGCTACGGCATTGCATAGTAGTGACGCTCCAGGGACGTCCCCGCGCCTTCGCATTGAGACGGTGGGATGCTGAGGACTCCATTACACTTCGTGCTTCTTTATACTGGGATGCCGCCAAGGTCTCACACAGGGGATCAGAGGGTAAGTCCATATGAACCCCTGTAGTGGGCATGTCTGCATTAGTGTTTTTTACTCTGATTGCTGAATTGTACTATACATTGTGGGATGGGTGTTGTTACATTTTAGCTTGATGAAGACCCCTGTGTAGGGTCGATACGTGACTCTGTCTACCTTTTAATATGGATTGAATGCTGCCTCCTTCATCTTTTTTGTTGGTTACAAATGTCCCCACTGCAGGCTATAGAAGTTCCAACAAGGAGGTCACTGATGGGGTCCCAGAAATCTGCGAGGGGCTTCTACATTAGAAGCCTGTGTGACCGGTTTACGGGACGTCACTGGGCCTTCTGGCTGGGTGACGTCACCTGTCAGATGACACGTCAGTCCAATGCCGTGGTGAGTATATTTATTTGATATAGTTTTGGGCATGGGGGGACCAAAACTGTATAAAATACATAACTCTGAAAACCCCTTTAAAGTTGGCTTTGCTGGCATGGATCCCACCGTGCCTACTTCTCTTCAACCAGTTCTTTTGTTGTCATAGGGCATAACCTTGGCATACCGCCACCACAACAGTCAGTATCTGTGTACACAACATCGTATTGTGTATCCGACATGCATTATAGAAGAGGGGAATCCTCGGCTTATGTCACCCTAATCCCTGCTGTCTGGGGAGCGGCACAATTCCCTGCTGCGGTCTGTCGGTCCGAGTCCCATGTTACACTCATTGATGAAAAAAATGGTGCACCAAGAAAAGGGTCACCATCCAGCCAGTAACTCACCGGCCGGCAATTAAGTTAATATTTTAATTAACTCTAATTATATTAATGGCCAGCAAAAAATAATTGACAGCAGCGCCGCGCCATCAAGTATGTTTCTCTCTCTCTAGTTCCGATCCGGCTGCCACCGCTACGATCAGAGGATGTGACCCCTTACCGCCCCCTGAGTCCTGCACATGCATCACAGATGCTGGGGGAAGGTTAGGGGTCACAGCCTCTGACTACAGCATTGGCGGACGGAGCTGGAGAGTGAGTGACGCACTTGATGGAGCACGGTTGCTGCCCGGCAGGAGGTTTTGGATGGGGAAGACACAAATGTAGCAGTCAGAGGGGGACAACTTGTATCATGGTGGCTATTACTCTGACTCCCAGTGGTAAATGTGGTGGGGGCCTTGTTGTTTGGTCTGGCATCTGCCCCTGGAGGGCGCTGTAGAGTGGTGCAGGTCCTCCCACTAGTGAGAAGAAGCTCCAGGAGTCAGGAAAAAGGTTAAACACTAAAACTCACTTTTTAATGGGGGTCCATACAGTCCAAGTCCGTAGATCCCAATACAGAGATGAAGCTGTAAGTAGTCGTCCCTCAACCAGCTGCACCTCTCCTCCACCAACTAACTCTCCAGAGCTGGGCGGGTGGATATATGGACTCTGAGTCCTTCCAGGAGCATAGAGCGGAGGGGCTAGACAGATACAGAGTCATAGTGTACACTCTGGTTCTGGGGGGCTTGTGGGTTCTCCAATTACCAAATATATTTTGGCTATATTAAAGTGAACAGACGTCCCGATTTAGGCAGGACAGGCCTACTTTGGGACCCTGTGTCCCGCTTTCCACGGGGACCCCAGGGGGACACCATTTGGGATGTCTGGTCACCATTAAAGTGATTTGAAGCTCCCGGCTGGTAATCACTCTGCAGCGCCGCGGCTGGATGCACAGACTGACAGCAGTGTGTGCATCCGGGATCTTCCTCCCCTCACCTCTCCTCTTTGGTTCTGCAAGGGACCCAGAACATGGGGAGCGCTGACAGTGGGAGGCCTTCGGAGGAGGTGGCGGGGAGCGCCGCATAGTATGAAATCAGCTGCGGATTTACGGCTGATTTCCAGTCAAAATCTGCAGCACAGGTACAGATTCTGACTCTTTTTTGGATGCAGAAATGCTGCAGAACGTGCTCCTTGTCTTTTTTGAACCGGCCCTGTACTTTTTATAACAACAGAGATAAAATCATATGTCATGATAAGCCCCACCCCTGACCACACCCCTTTGTCCTGCTTTAACCCTAGGAAAATATAGTCCCCTTACTATATTATTAAAGGGAGCATAACTATATTATACAACCTATGTGGTGACAACTGCACTTCACTAAAAAACAAGGGGGCCCTATTACTACTGGGGACACTATTACTACACGGGACACTACTGGAGGCACTATTACTAATGGGGACACTATTACTACATGGGCCACTACTGGGGGCACTATTACTACTGGAGGCACTATTACTACTGCGGACACTATTACTGCACGGGCCACTACTGGGGACACTATTACTACACAAGCCACTACTTGAGGCACTATTAATACACGGGCCACTACTGGGGGCACTATTACTATTGGGGCCACTACTGGGGGCACTATTACTACACAAGCCACTACTTGAGGCACTATTACTACTGGGGACACTATTACTACACGGGCCACTACTGGGGGCACTATTACTATTGGGGCCACTACTGGGGGCACTATTACTACTGGAGGCACTATTACTATTGGGGACACTACTACTACACAAGCCACTACTTGAGGCACTATTACTACTGGGGACACTATTACTACACGGGACACTACTGGGGGCACTATTACTATTGGAGCCACTACTGGGGGCACTATTACTACTGGGGACACTATTACTAAACAAGCCACTACTTGAGGCACTATTACTACTGGGGACACTATTACTACACGGGCCACTACTGGGGGCACTATTACTATTGGAGCCACTACTGGGGGCACTATTACTACTGGAGGCACTATTACTATTGGGGACACTATTACTACACAAGCCACTACTTGAGGCACTATTACTACTGGGGACACTATTACTACACGGGACACTACTGGGGGCACTATTACTATTGGAGCCACTACTGGGGGCACTATTACTACTGGGGACACTATTACTAAACAAGCCACTACTTGAGGCACTATTACTACTGGGGACACTATTACTACACGGGCCACTACTGGGGGCACTATTACTATTGGAGCCACTACTGGGGGCACTATTACTACTGGAGGCACTATTACTACTGGGGACACTATTACTACACGGGCCAGTACTGGGGGCACTATTACTACTGGAGGCACTATTACTATTGGGGCCACTACTGAGGATGCTGTTACTATTAGGGCTACTATTGGAAGCATTATTATGATTTGGGCCACTGAGGGGGTCAGAATTACTATTTGAGCCCACTAGAAAAATGGAGTTAAAAACCCCAAACCACAATCCCTTTTACCTGGACTGGTATTTTTTTATGACAAAGGTGGCGACCCTAAACAAGGAGTTGTTGGAATCGGATGAAATTTTATTTGTGTGAATGCAATGATGATATATATAAGTGGTTACAATATCAGAGTGAAAGTATATTGGGGAAAACTGTACAATATGGTGGAAGCTCTAGTACCCTGTAGTACCGCCTCTAGCTTGGATACAAGATGTGATACGGGTGGGCATGGAGGCTCTAGTACCCTGTAGTACCGCCTCTAGCTTGGATACAAGATGTGATACGGGTGGGCATGGAGGCTCTAGTACCCTGTAGTACCGCCTCTAGCTTGGATACAAGATGTGATGTGGGTGGACATGGAGGCTCTAGTACCCTGTAGTACCACCTCTAGCTTGGATACAAGATGTTATGCGGGCGGACATGGAGGCTCTAGTACCCTGTAGTACCGCCTCTAGCTTGGATACAAGATGTGATACGGGTGGGCATGGAGGCTCTAGTACCCTGTAGTACCGCCTCTAGCTTGGATACAAGATGTGATGTGGGTGGACATGGAGGCTCTAGTACCCTGTAGTACCGCCTCTAGCTTGGATACAAGATGTGATACGGGCGGGCATGGAGGCTCTAGTACCCTGTTGGGCTGCCCTATAGCTTAGATACATGATGAGAAGTGGGCAGGCATGGAGGCTCTAGTACCCTGTAGTACCGCCTCTAGCTTGGATACAAGATGTGATACTGGCAGGCATGGAGGCTCTAGTACCCCATTGTACCGCCTCTAGCTTGGATACAAGATGTGATACGGGCGAGCAGGGAGACTCTAGTACCCTGTAGTATCGCCTCTAGCTTGGATAGAAGATGTGATACAGGTGGACATGGAGGCTCTATTCCAGTGTTGTACCTCCTCTAGCTTAGATACAAGATGTGATACAGGCGGGCATGGAGATTTTGCAGACTGGCAGGCTTCTGAAGGTAGCGACCCAGCGGGCCTTGTAAATGTTCGGCAACATATCTGCCAACTGGCCAGGCCAGGAAAGTGCGGCAGCATGCTGGAAGCATTTTTGGGAAACCCTTGCTGTGTGTGTGAGAATTATCCTGCTGTTGGAAGCCCCGCCATGAGATGCAACACAAGTGGCTACAGGATTTCTGGCACATATCGCTAAGCTATTAGTGCCCCTCGTACCACTACTAGTGGTGACCGATTGTCATATGTGATGACCCCCCCAGACCATCACACCAGCAGTGGGGGAAGTGTGCCACTCCACAACAGAGGCAGGATTGAGGTGTGGAGACCTTAGGGTGAGCGTCCAAACCAATCCTAACTAGGTCTCAGTGCCCAAACTAAACCTGAATTTGTTGCTAGAGATGATATGGTTCCATTCGGTTGCAGTCCTGTTTTCTCATTCATGACTCTACTGCAAATAAAGGCGAAGGTGTTAATGGCAGGACATTTAATGGGTGCCGTGAGACCAAATGTCATTCTGTTAAGAACCTGGAAATATTTGCGGCAGACACAGGGCCTGCAACAATGGCGCCACCTTCTCTGGATGGCGGACAATGAAATAGTTGGAAGTGGAACTGCTCGTGCTTGTTGTACGCTCCTCTCTACTGGTGATCTGTCAGGAGTCCTGAGCCCGGTCACCTTGTGTGCCCTCACACATCCACTGGTCCCAACACCCCCTAACAGTCTGGTCAGACGCTGCTCTCTACTGGTGGTCTGTAGGAGGTGTCCTGAGCCCGGTCACCTTGTGTGCCCCCATCCACTGGTCCCAACACCTCCTAACAGTCTGGTCAGACAGTCCTCTCTACTGGTGGTCTGTAGGGGGGCCCTGAGCCGGGTCACGTTGTGTGCCCTCACACATCCACTGGTTTTAACACCTCCTAACAGTCTGGTCAGACGCTCCTCTCTACTGGTGGTCTGTAGGGGGCGTCCTGAGCCCAGCCACCTTGTGTGCCCCCATCCACTGGTCCCAACACCTCCTAACAGTCTGGGGATAATTTGTTGATCCGACCATCAAGCTTCTCACATTTTAATAATGCCCCCTCCTCTCAAACTCTGTTAATTGGACGAATTCACTTCATTTGTGTCTAGTGGTCAACAAACTCTACATAAGCGAAAAAAGAGGTCCACTGCACACAAGGAGCTTTTGAGAGTCTTTTTATAGACCAGGAGTGGAAGTACTAGTAATAATAATTAGGTGTATTGCAACATATAATGGGTATTCTATTCAAGTATGTAACATCTTGAGAAAATACTGGCTCATTCTCCTTGCTAATCCACATTTATAGCATGTTATTACAGAACATCCCAGGGTCACCTACAGAAGAGGTCCCAATTTACGGGATACGCTAGTACAGTCACTTCTCATCACATGTAATGGGGTCTGATCATAGTGTGAACCCACACACCGCCTCTTACCCCTGCAGTAACTGAAGCTTTTCCCCTCATTTTATGAAATCTACTACATTTATCAATCTGGTGGATAATAAGATACCATCAGACAGTACTGTAGGGGTAAAGGGGTTGTATATGTGGTAAAATGCCCTTGTCCGAAGATTAACGTGGGGAAAACTGTACAAGAACTAAGACGACTCATGTAAACATTTTAGCTCGGTAACAACGAGAGTCGACACTCCAGTAACCAGACATATGGACGACATGCACGGTGGCAATACTGACGCCTTAACGTTTTGGGGACTGTCTTGTGAAACTTGAGCCACGAGGTGGGAACTTAAGACTCCAAATTGATGAGAGAAGAGGCTAAATGGATATTCTGACCTAACCTCATGAGCCCTTGTGGACTGAATGGGGTTCTTCATACCTGGGTGTTGTATCTGGTTTTATGCCAGCAATAGCCTGAGAATATATACATTTCCCCGGTTTGGTTGCAGGTGTCTATTATTGTATCTGTCTGGCTTGTAGGAGCTAGTATTTATTAAGACATTCTAGTCGCAATGTTTCTGGTGGCGAATCACACACACAGCAGCTTGATTACCACACAAGACAAACACAGCTTGACTCCTCCAGCAGTGACATCACCACAGGTCCTTCAGCCCACCGGATCTCTGGGGTAGCGGTAAGTCGGTCCTGGATTAGGCATGAGGGAATGATTACAATTGGTGGATTGTGCTGTCCATTATGAATGGCAAGCATGGATCATAGAATCATAGAATGGTAGAGTTGGAAGGGACCTCCGGGGTCATCGGGTCTGCCCCCTGCTTAGTGCAGGATCACTAAATCATCCCAGACAGATGTCTGTCCAGCCTTTGTTTGAACACTTCAATTGAAGGAGAACTTCCCACCTCCCATGGCAAACTGTTCCCCTCATTGATCGCCCTCACTGTCTAATATCTGCATAAATCAATCATTCAGTGCCTCATATTGAACGAGCAATATTAATCAATAAAAATAAGTGAGTGACAACTTACCTGGTGCTCAGTGTCCAGTATCCACGATGACTTTGTATGACAATCCAAGCTCCTGATCCAATCCTCTGGAGAGTCGTCCCGGGGTTGCAGCCTTTGTAACGGCTGTATAATCCAATCCAATGCACTCCAAGTATAAAATACCCCCATGCCTTGGAGCCCAGAAAAATCAATATTACGTTCTAATTTCCATATATTTATTGCGACGCGTTTCGGCAGTAAATCCCGCTTTTCTCAAGCAATTATAAAAAACAAGTGAAATACATCTATAAATAGGTAAAGTTAAAAGATCCACTCACATATCCTGCTCTTGGAGAACGCCGGTATGGGCGCCATCTTGGTGTCACGGGGTCGGGCAGGTCGATCCACGTGACTCACTACGTCACACTAATCACGTGGCGTACCACATCATTCGACATATCCATTCACAATAGGAATTTAAAAGTTCTCAACAGGGAGAGCTTGGGAGAACCTTTCAGGACGACTTGTGGAAAAACGCCTTTACACTAACTCATTCAATGGCAACCGCCTCTAAATTTCAGGAAACCAACTGGAAGATATTATCCAGATAGTATAGAACTCCGGCACAGTTAGCCAAAATGTACCCCCAAGCCCCGGAAGCCTGCTGGAGATGCCAGGGTGAGAAAGGCGACCTCACCCACATCTGGTGGTCCTGCCCCCTGGTTCTGCCCCTGTGGCGGGAAATCACCAATCTCTACAATGCAATCCACAAAGACAACGTAGCTTTGACGCCAGAGGCGGCCCTGCTGCCCATGGTCCGGGGACCCCTTTCCAAATCAAAGAAAAGCATTTTCCGATTCTTTCTTATGGCCATGAGACAGAACATACCAAGACTCTGGAGGTCAACATCGCCTCCCACGAGGATTTCTTCGGCTGGAAATCATGGATAACATATGCCACACGGAAGACCTTGGTGCCGCAGACAAAGGAAACTCCCCAAAGTACTTCGCCACTTGGACAGCCTGGATCCTGTTCAGGAACTCCCCTGACCTAAAGGTCTGGCTCCAAACAGGTACACTACCCTCTTAGCTTAAAGTGGTATTACCATTGTCACGCAACTTCTGGAACCCAGCACCGAGCGCAGGCCACTGACAACCGCTCCCTTCTCGTCGCATCCCCCCATTGCCTCTACCTTCCCCCCTCATACCCTCACTCCTCCCCCTTATATACTTGTTACTAGACTTGCTATTACAATGTTCGCAGTACCAACCATTACTTAACTACAGCCTCATCTCAACATAGTCCCTGGACCGACGGCACCGGCTACTGGGGGGATAGGCACAGAGAGATGGTCTGGCCTGTTTTCCGGCCACCACACCATGACCAACAGGCTACTCAATTTTCCTTACTGCAACATTAATGCCATTACGTTGATAATGTTAATGTGTTCTTTATTGAAAAATCAATAAATACATTTAGAACCATAAAAGTTCTCAACATCATTTTAACCAATTCACCATTTTCATCCTGTAAGCATCCAACAGCATCTTTGTCTTTTCTTTTGCTTTTGACCCCAAAATCCTTTTTTATTGCTTTTGGCCTCTCTTACAAGCCTCAATTCATTATCAGCTTTAGTGTTTCTGACCCTTGCCGTACAGTTTCTGCAGACTCCATTATATTCTTCTTTAGATATTCCTCCCTCTTTCCATTTCATAAACATATTTTCTTCCTCTTTAACATGTGTACAAGTTCTGTGTTCATCCATCCTGGTCTCTATAAATGCTTCCCATTCTACCTTCTTTTAGGGATTGTTAACGATTGTGCTCTGAGAATCTCATTTTGCAATATTTCCCAACATTTCTGTCCTTAACCCCTTCCCGCTCCTGGACGTACCTGGTACGTCATGGCAGCCTGGTACTTCCCGCAACATGACGTACCTGGTACGTCCTGGAGATAGCGCGGGATCACATAAGATCCCGCGCTATCCCGCAGCGGGAGCCGGCTGTCAGTCACAGCCGGCGTCCCGCTCCAACAGCGGGGGGGCATCGGAGATGCGCCCGCCGCTGTTAACCCCTTCCCTGCCGCGATCTAAGTAGATCGCGGCAGGGAAAGAGTTCACAGAGGGATCGCGATCCCTGTGTGTCTCCGGCCGGAACTCGCGATGTTATCGCGAGAGCCCGGCCTGTCACCATGGCAACAGGACGCCAGACACCGGCGTCCTGTATTGCCTGTGCCTATAATCGCTGTACAAGCGATAAGGCATGGCAGAGCAGTAGCTTTGCCATGCCTTATGACAGCGATCATAGGCATAGTGCTGCAAGTCCCTCAGAGGGACTCAAATAGTGTAAAAAAAAGAAAAGAAAAGTGTAAAAAAAAGAAAAATGTAAAAAAAAAATGTAAAAAACCCCTTTTTTTATGCTTTTTCTAATATTAGCATAAAAAAAGGGAAAAAAAAAACTAAAACCCCACATATTTGGTATTGACGCGTCCGTAACGACGTGTACAAAAAGTTGAACACGCTTTCTATTTTGTACGACAAAAAGCGTAAAAAAAAACGCTAAAAAACAGAGGCAAAATGCTAATTTTTAGCATTTTGCCTCACAAAAAATGCAATAAAAGTGATCAAAAAAGCCGTACATTTCCCAAAATGGTACCAATAAAAACTACAGCTCGTCTCGCAAAAAATAAGCCCTCATAGAGCTCCGTACATAGAAAAATAAAAAAGTTACATGACTTTGAATGCAGCTATAGAGAAAAAAAAAAGATTTCCAAAAAAAGGGGGTTTTATTGCAAAAAAGTGTAAAAACCTAAAAAAAATATAACAATTTTGGTATCGTTGTTACCGTACCGACCCGCAGAAAAAATTTAGTGTGTCATTTATGCTGCATGATTAACGCTGTAAAAAAAAAAAAAAAAAATCTATGGCAGAATTGATGCGTTTTCTCTCCCTGTTATCATTAAAAAAAAAAATAAAAAATTTACGATATTGTCTATATACCCAAAAGTGGCACCGATAAAAACTACAGATCGCCACGCAAAAAACGAGCCCTTATACGGCCGCGTCGACGGAAAAATAAAAAAGTTATGGCTTTTGAAAAATGGAGATGGAAAAATACCAAAAAATCGCTTGGTCCTCAACGCCAAAATAGGCCATGTCATTAAGGGGTTAAAGGGGTTTTTCATTAGAAAAAGGAAATTCTATACTTGCCTATTCATCCCCAGGAGTCTTCTTACTACATCTTCACACTGATCTTCTCCTGGCTCCTCCAGTTCCCCGGGTCACCTCACCTCCAGCCGGCCGATTCTTCTATTTCCTGTTATGTAGCGACTGTTCTCGGCATTGTGCTTCCTGCAGGTCGGTGTACCGGGTCACTAGTGACGTAGCGTTCACTGCCTAGCAGGGAATGCCGAATCATCTGCAGCCTGCTTTAGCGTGAAGGCACGGGCTATTGTCCCGACTGTGCTAGCATGGTGTCTCGCCACGAGTGTTCATATATCCCGTGCCTGCACGCTAAAGCAGGCTGCCATGGATTCAGCATTCCCTGCTAGGCAGTAAACGCTACGTCTCTAGTGACATTGCGTTCACTGTCCTGCAGGAAGTGACATTTAGCGAATGGACGCTACATTACAGGAAGAAGAGGATCTGGCCGGCTGGAGGTGAGGTGACCCGGGGACTGGAGGAGGCAGGAGAAGATGGGTGAGAAGAAGATGCGGTAAGAAGACTGATGGGGAGGAATAGGTAAGGATTGAATTTTTTTTTTCTAATGACAAAATTCCTTTCGGAACATCCACGGAGCTGAACTTTCGCACGGCGCCAGTAAACCTTTAGCCCCCCCCCCCCCCCCCCGCCTCAGCGCTTTTGGAAATGAAAGATTAGAAAACCAGTGCGGGGGTGATGTTCTGCGCGGCGTCCTCGGCAGGAAGTCATCTTTCATCTCAACAACAGGCTGGACAGAAATAATGTTTAATTATGGATTATGGTTAATTGTCTGCTGAGGCTTCACACAAGAGACATCCGGCAATCACAGGGAATATACAGAGTTATCACTAACGATCCCCCTGATGTGACGCCCCAGAACTCCAATTAACGACACTCAGATACTGACTTTTTTATAAATACAGACAAACTCAAAAAGTTTCAAGTAAAAAATGGACTAACGGGAAGACGGTCTTTGGTGCACCAAGCAACCAATCACAGTGCAGCTTTCATTTCTCAAGCTGCTGCGGTAAGATGAATGCTGCATTGTGATTGGTTGCTATGGGCAACAAGAACATCTTATGGTTTGATGGTTTTGCTAAATGTCGTCCAAAATCCTTTATTCTGCCATCGTTGTCGCTAGGGGAATACAAGACAAAATGGCTGCCGGTGAAGACAGGAGAGCGCTTTGTGTCATGATTTTCACGTCTCCCAGTCTGTTATCAGTGGGCAACATCACTTTCGAACAGTTTGGTGAAGCTCCGCCCAGCGGCGCACAATTCATAAGTAGTAATGTGACTTTAAAGAAAAGGTTTTATGTGTAAGTGAAAATCATCCAGCCGTCCACCGGTAAGCGCGGAAATAGCGGAGCGCGTCCGTGTGAGGTTCACACAAAGTCCAAAGAAATCCACTATAGAGCAAGCAGAGAATTAGTCGTCCTGCAGCCGACCGCGAGGAAGATTCTGCGCAGACGTTTGCGATGTTATCCCTGCCGATTGTAATTGTTACCGGACCTGAAACCGGACGACAAACCGCGGCGACGTTCCTTCTGCGAAAATATGTAAACTGTAACGGACGGCGACGGTTTCATGGAGTCTTCGGTGTTTAGTGATGAAGTCGTCTTCCACTTTCCCGACAACAAATGTCAAAATGTGGAGGAGGGGAACCCACCAGTATACGCGGAGCGTACGGGCGACTCCCCCGCCGTGAATGCGTTTTGCAATATAGCCTGCAGGAAAGTGTCCGGCCCCTTCTTCCTCCATGAGGAAACCATCCAGGGAATTTCATACCTGGACGCTACAGATATGGTGTCTGCTGCAGCTGAACAGAAAATCCCACCAGGACCCCTCCCCACCTCCATTATCACAATGATGTCAGAAGTGAGCGGCGACGACCAAACAGACAGATTGGCCATGCGGAGGGGGGGGGGGGTGTAGTGATGATAACAACCTTCCTCCTCATCCTCCACGTTTCCCGGACCTTACGCCTTATGATTAGAGTCTACATGCCCCCCACCGCACACCATAATCTGCGGCATCCCAGAAGGCATTGCATCCGCCCGTTTTGTGATCCGCTGCAATGTTTACGGGGGGGATGTGACTCCAGGCTACATATGTGTCCGGTGACAAAGGGGGCCGCACCGACATCTCCAAGGGGGGAAACTTTTTTGATGTTGTGCAATAACACTTTTTGAGTTTGTTTCCATTGATATTAAAATTCTCTCTCTGAGTGTCGGAGTTCTGGGGTCTCACATCGGGGGGCTCATCTGTAACAACCCTGCACAGCATAAATGAAGCAGTGCAGAAGATGCTCTACACGGGTGCGCACTTCATCCACAGCTTTGCCAATATTGGGCAACCAAATGGAGGGAGTGGAGGCGGCGCGTTCCTAATAACGAGTCCGCTTTATATCAGCTTTGTGACGCTTCAGTTCAAAAGATTTCAATGAAGAGCTTGAGGAAGGCTCTTTTCATCTGAACCGCTGCGAAGCCCAGTTACTGAAAACCTGCGTCTCTGCCGCTCTCCTCTTGGTTGGCAGTCGCACGGACGCGCCCACCTGACTGTTGTCTGGCTATAAATGCGTTATTTGCTTATTTTTTTTTATATACTATGAAAGGGTTAAGTTTGTCTGTGAGTGCTTCATATTTAACCTGCCACCTCGCTTTCCCATGGTGAACCGTCCCCTCTGCGCTTCGTAATCCTTTCTGCTTCTTTTTCCACCATTTATGCAAATGACTGGAAAAGAGTCCCTTTTCCAGCGTCATCTGCCCAATCCGCACCCCTGGGCATAAGAATGACAGGCAAATGGATACAGGAAGGAAACTGCGTATAAAATAATCCAGCACTCCAGGCATACGGGCGAAGCATATACGGAAAAGTGCCCTTCAATGAGGAGTTCACAGGCGCCAGCGAGCCTCCTCAATTATCCAAGATGGCCTATAAAGTATCCCACTTTGGATCACGTATCTTGGGGGAGTAGGAACATCTTCAGTCCTTTATTCCATAATACAGGCCAAGAAAGCAGGATAGGAGACACAGGGAATGCAACGCGTTTCGGAGGGCTTACATACAAAGTCGCCTCTTGAATGGCTGCCATATAATCCTATGCATCTCCTGCTGTGAAGAAGATGACCGCATGTGGCTTCCTCTGGTGATAAAGCTCATCCACTCCTCTTCTCTGGGACTGGCAGACATTAAAAGGCGACTTTGTATGTACACCCTCCGAAACACATTGCATTCCCTGTGACTCTTGTCCCGTTACGAATACGACGATACCAATTATGTGGGGTTTAATTTGTTTTTTACATTTTATACTGAGGCTGGGTTCACACAGGGTGGATTTGCCGCGCGGAATTTCGCCGCGGCAAATCGCCCGCGGCTGCTAATCTCGGGATTAGCCAGCCATGTGTATGAGATTTCTGAGAAATCTCGTCCACGCGGGACGGCCAATCCGCTGCCATAAGTCCGGCTGAAACCGCGGCTGCGGCCGCCGCAGCCGTGGCTTCAGAATATGCAGCATGTCTATTTACTTTTCTTTTTTGTTTATTTTCGTCGCGGCCGCGCTCTCCTCTATGGAGCGCCGCCCGCAACGGAAAAGCAAGCGGCCGGGCCGCTTCAAAGCCGCCGCGGGTTATCTCCCCGTGAAAATCTTGCGGTTTTTGCTGCGGCCAAACCGCGAGATTTCCGACGGGAATACGCCCTGTGTGAACCCAGCCTAATAGGGAAAAGGCCCAAAAAAGGTTTTGTTTTACTTTTTTTGACTTTTTTTTTATTTTGACACAATTTTGTTTTGTTTTTTTTTACGCTTTTTATGTCCCTGTAAGGGACTTGTACAATAACACCTATAATCACTATGATTTTTTTTTTTTTTTCTTTTTTCGTCACAGTGAGGGTTCTCAGGTAACTCTAAAACGTAACTTTTAATTACAGTCTTACATAAAAAGGATTCTGTTTAGTCAAAGTCCTAGCTTACAGACACACAAACAAAAAATGTTAAAATGTCTAACCCCTAGCAACTTCTGGGGAAAGAACAGCCAATGAGCCACCCTTGAAAAAAGTGTATAGTTACACAGTATCGGGAAATCAGGAATTCCCGATACTTCTCAAGTTTAATATCGTATACAACTTGAGACAGAGTATTTAAGTTTGGCTCAATGGAACTAGCTAGATTGTTCCCATCATAGTGAACAGATAGTGCAGCTATTCAATGAAGATGAATGCTGTCAATTTCATCAACAGGCCGTGGTTGTGTCTCTTGGTTGGGATGAGATACACTTTTTACGGCTAGTGGAAGAAGAAAAAAATTTAAAGCTGACAATCGTCAATCGTTATGGCTCAACATGGCGTTCTTATAAGCCAATGTATGGCCACAAAGTGCAGTGCATCAACTGCTGAAAAAATGCTTAACTGGGTTCGACGCGTTTCCGCTACGATAAACGCAGCCTCATCAGGAACCATCAATTATGGATCAATAAGTCAGCTATAAAGAGATCGGTAAGTCCCGAAAACGAGACTCACCCCTCTTTAAATCGAAGGAAAGTGGACTGTTCAACCAATTAATGAGAACAAATAAGTCCGCTTCCTGACAGAAAATAAAACTGCAGGATTGAAGATTGAAAGGTAAGTCCCAAGGTGGGGAGATACCCTGCAATCACTCAGAGGAGATAGACGATACTATCACTAGGTTAGAAAAGATAAGCCCAGTTTCCCCCAGAAAAGATTTTTCAGGAACAAAATAAAAAAATGGCAGCAACCAGCCTCAGTGGTAGGCAGGTAGCTATGAATGAGCTCTGTGTCAAGTTAGGTTCTTATAGTGGTGTAAACCCTCCCTTTCTTGGGGGTATGTAGCCTTGCAGCCAATGAGCTTCAATTCAGTCTATAACTCCGCCTCCCAAGGGCGGAGGGACCACTGGCCAGGCACAGCATCCTATTTAAGCCATCAATAAAGAAATACAGCACATCATTCTTTACAGTAGCATCTCGCTCCTCCAAGCATACCAAGAAGCCTTAAACGCTCTCCTTAACATGTGCCCCGGAGTGTAAATCAGTGTCTCCGTCTGTATCTAGAAGGTCACATGACTCATCCCGGTCATGTGACCCAGTGATGTCATCTTGCCAGGTCCTGTTTCTCCCAGCAATCCGGCTGAGCGACAGAGAAGTAAACTCCATGGTCAATTAAAGGATAACTAAGGCTGAAGAATGATGTCTTAGTCTATGCAGTTAGGTTATAAAGGTCCCTGCAATATGTGGGAGTGTAAATCAGTGTCTCCTTCTGTATCTAGAAGGTCACATGACTCATACCGGTCATGTGACCCAGTGATGTCATTTTTTTTTTATTATTTTTTTTTTATTCCTCTATGGACTCGCAGTATTGGAATCTTCGGTCATGCAATCAGGCATAGCTTCTCCAATAGAGAATCCTCCTCCTATAACAGAGAGCAAGTGGAGAGCAGGATCGTAATGTCATTATTAACTGCTGTTTACATAATTTTATTACTGTTAAATCCCAAAAAGGCTGCTCCGTGCCTCATCTCGGTTCCTCAGCTCATTCAGTAGTTTGATGAATGCTATATGTATTTATATCATTAAGTGATACATATTATGGATGAGAGAGCGGTAGCAGAACGTTTATAAGGGACAGGATGCTTCGATAATAGTAGCTGGCAATGAACGCCACATCCTTGAGGAATAATGTCGGAGAAATCTTCAGCATCAGTTTAACAGATATTGAGTCTGGATCTGATGAGGATGCGGTATCTTCGTTTTGATATATGATGGCTTTTAGAAATAAGGAAAGGGAGAAAGCATTGGAGGACTGTCGTGCAATGCCTTATCGCTAGTAATAGTGATCATAGGCAATGGCAAAGCAGGACACTTGTATTTGGCATCCTGTTGCCATGGTGCAACAGCCGAGCCAAGTGCACCAAAGTGAAGGAGACTATGGGGTTTACAGAAGGGTTGACATGGGTAGCTCTGTGGTCCCTCCAGACAGTGGCGCTAAGGGGTGCTCTGCTCGGGGGTTGTGCAGTGGCCCAAAGAACGTACCATGGTACACTTAACAGGATGGCCTGTTTTGTCACGGGTGACTCCAGTACTCCAACCGGGACCCTCGGGATGGAATGCCGATGAAATAATTGAGATGAGTCCGGTAGCTTGTGGTAGTAATCTGGGAGTATGCAGATTTACTAAGCTAAAGTTTGTAACAGTTGAAAATACAGAATTCCAGAGACAGTACTTGGTAAGGGTACAAGTAGATATAGCAGTATACAGTGGCTTAAACACGATGCAGATAATAGCAATATTGACTTGAATAACAATTTACTTCAACACTCTCTCCTGTACTCTAGCTGAACCTGATTTTGTAAGACAATACCCCACTAGTTGCTTTAGCTGCAGGAATGAGTAGATTTAACAAGATGTAGATGAAGCAGAGTGTAAGGTGGTCGCTGGACTAGTCCTGGCTGTGAGTTCACCGGGTAACTTTAGACTCACTGTTTTGTAGAAGACCAACCTTGGAATAAATTCTCCTCCTCTCTGCTGTGGAACACCAAGGGAGCGGAATGAGACCTTGCTCAACCTTGGGAAGACTAGGTAGATACTGCTTTCTCTCTTGCACGAGCACCCCCTTCTTCTCCGACACGACCTGTCTCCTCTACTACTGAACACCCTCCTCTAACTGCTCACTGCCTTCTTTCACCTCTTCTCATTCCCGCACTTTCTCTACTCCTTCCACTCTGCATAGGGACTTTTGTTGCTGTTTTCCCGCCTTTGTACTCTGCACCAGCACTCTGCACTCTGACAGTCAGCTTCAAATTCAGCCAATAGGGCAGCAGCTGACATCAGGGCTAAGCTCTAGGCTTCATGGGGAAAAAAGGGGGGAGGGACAGGGTCTCTCCTAAGGACGGCACCTTCTATGTCCATGGACGGCACATAGAAGGGGGGACAGGACAGGTGCTGCTGTGAGTGTTCTGTAGGACCCGCTGGGCCACTACAATGGTAACCCGATGGCACTCCGCGATTACATCTTGGAAGTCCGATGAAGTCACAGAGGGAGCATGCTCCCTCTGTGAACCCTTTACATGCCGCAATCTACATAGATTATGCTGTGTAAGGGGTTAACAGCGGGTGTCGCTGTCCGAATGCACCCTCGCTGTTGCAGTGGGAGGCCGGCTATCGGTGACAGCCTGCTCCCGCTGCCATAGTGATCTCTTCTGATCTTGTGCTATCCACAGGGCGTAACTGTACATCCTGTTGCGTTAAGGGGTTAAAGGGATTCTGCTTTATTTGATAATATATTTATTAATCAGGTCCTGTTATTTCCACGCCTTTTATCTCTATTTATTGTAGGTTCTTATGACGGGTGTTTTCTATTGATATATAAAGGATGATTTTCTTGCTATTTGGGATGTTTTCTATTGGTCATGCTCAGTATGCAGTGAACAAATGGCGTTTCTGACCCTAAACACAGATGTGTGGGCTTTGTGTTTCCGCTGACCCTTTTATGTAACCTTTTTATATATTAAGAAATTTTGCATTTTGATGATAATTATGGCTGACTTTAGGTACGTACAACCCGTGCAGTCACATAGGGTACCAGCCACCAGCTTGTAGGATAGATGGTTGACAGTGGATTAGAAAGTGGTGTGGGACAGAGTATGCCATTGGTTCCGGTACTGTATTTATGCACTGAGCTTGGTTCAGGTACTGTATTTGTTATGAGCTTGGTTTTTAGGTGCTGTATTTGTTATGGACATGGTTCCGGTGCTGTAATAATGTTTTGAGATTGGTTATGGTTCTGTACTTATTCACTGAGCTTGGTTCAGGTGCTGTATTTATGTTATGAGCTTAAATCTGGTTTTATGTTAACTGAGCTTAGTTCTGATACTGTACTTATTCAGTTAGCTTGGTACTGGGACTGTATTTATTTACTGAGCTGTTCCGGTTTGGATATGATACTATATTATTGTTTTCATAGGCAGAATAAAACATGCAGATTGCTCATCAGTGCAATTATATACATATGTAGTGACCCAGAGTGGGTACTACAGCAATTTGCTAGTCATTTTATGCAATCAAGAGTGTATAGTCTTTAATAGATGGAAAGTGTGTGCATGTGCGTTTAGATGGTCAATAATTATTATAATTCGTTAATTGAAGGTGCTTTTACAACCAAGCATCTAATTAGTCATGTAAATTCACCCTAACATGCTCTCACACCTGTTAATCACCCCTAGCTAGTACAGGAATTGGATAGTCGGGTTTCCTCTAGCTCGTGATTGGTATAAAACATGGTGAGTGGGTGGGTTTAGTCAGTCTATTCTAGTAGTCTAGCCAGCTCAGAAGAGTCTGAAGGAGACCAGGGAGTAAAGGAGAAAAGTCAGTGCCGTGGGAAGGAGAACATCTAAAGTCTGAATACCAAGCCAAGTTATTTGGGAGTGTTAGTAGAGGAGAGAGGGAAGAAAAGAAGAGTTCAGTGGGAAGAAACAGAAGCCAGAGTCAGTGTAAAGGAGCAAACCAGTAACAAGTTAACACTTACTAGTCCAAGCCAGCTAACTAAATCTATAGTGAATGATGCATGTGGACAGGGACAAAGGAACCTTGACTCTAAATTCTCAAAGCTAAGAAAAATGTGTTCTAAATAATGCCTGTCATGATCTACTTTAATCTGACATAATTCAAATGGTGTAGCTGCTACAAAGAAAGGAACTTTCTCTCTCTCAAGTGTTCAATTGTTTTCACCATCCAAGTCCGCTTCCTGGAGTCCTTCCCACCATCTGCACTGAGGTACCACACAATAGTACAGGAGAGCAAGGACTACTGCCCCCATTTTTGTTTATTTCTCCAATTTTTTATATTTTTTTATTTTACTCAGAACGGGTCCCTACCTGCACATGGGCTGGCATCATGACAAATAACATCTTACCCTGGCTGAACCCAGGGACAGCATACAATAAGAACTGATAGTATATTTGCAACTGCAGTATTACCAGCCCTGGACCCTATCTACCACCTTCCCAGAAGAAGCAGCAAAGCAACCGTGACTGCCATCTTAAATTACCCTCACTGCTTAACCCTTTCCAATCCAATTTGTATCCTGGTTTTCCTGGGGGGCTTACTCTTTTTAAACAAAGGCGCTATCTGCTGACTAAAGCAAATACTGCATGAGGTGACACATTGGATAGGCTCCCACAACAAAGTGGCTGGCAATATACAGTAAGAGAACCCAGATGGACGTCTTCCAACATCAGAGCTGTACAGCCTTGAATCATAATGTCTTAAGATATCAGAAAGTGGATTGGAAAGGGTTAAACCTCCCCTAGATCTGGGGCGCTTCACACACACACTTTTTTATCTTATGATAGGTAGGGGTGCCAAAAGATTTTTGCATAGGGTGCCATCTAAGCTAAGGTTGGCCCCGATGACAAAAATATCATATTAATCATCTAGTCTTCTTCATTGTGAGTGCATGCAGAAAGAGTCCACTGTATATAACAAGCAGTGTGTTTGCAGGCAGACAGCGGGGAGACGGCGAGTATAAGAATGAAAACCCCAGATTTAGCATTCCAGTTCCTATCATTTTATTTTCTGGGGCTCAGAAGAGCTGCCAAAGTCCCTCCAAGAAAGCTACATTCATCATCAACAACTTGCTGACAGTTTCCACATTTGCCCTTTTTTACGTGCAAGCCACAAAATGCCCAGTTACTTTTCTTTTTCCTAGGAGAACTGATGTCCTGATGATGACGCCTTGGTTTGCACCGATTGTGTGGGATGGCAGCTACAATATCGACATATTGAATGCACAATTTCACCAGAGACACGTTCGCATCGGCCTCACTGTGTTTGCTATCAAAAAGTAAGTAAAAAAAAAATGACATAGCACCAGGCTCAAACTGTCCCAGCGGGGAGTCGGTGAATCTCCTGGTTGGCTCTGGAATGCTCTTGGAGAGCAGAACAGGGGAGGAGGAGAAAGAGACCAGGCTGCTGTGAACTGCACAGTGAAACTTCTCTGATAGATGCTAATGAGAGGGGCCCCAGGGAACAGTCTCTGAGGCAGGGGCCTTACAGAGCTTGGTTCTGGTGTTATAGTTATGCAATGAGCTTGGTTATGGTGCTGTATATGTGTAACAAGCTTGGTTCTAGTGCTGTGGACATGTAAAGAGTGTTGGCTAAATCTATGCTTCAGATATATATAGTTGTTTCAAATCTAATGAAACAAGCCTACAGGCTTTTTCTTGCACAACACTTTGACTCCTTTTGCATGACCTTTGGTGGATGATGTTGGTGTCATTAGATTTGTGACATCTGGCTTATGAAAGATAGGGACTACACAGCTCACCCACATATGCACATGTGCATTGCTGGCATGAGAAAGCCTTGATGTAAACCACCCGTGGGGTTCAACCTCAGACATGTTTTATACCCTTGTTACATCCAAGGAGATAGCAAACATTTCCAACTGTTAAACTGACATCTTGGCTGCATCTTGTAAGGGTATGAATAATCAGAAATGTCAAAAAAACTTTAAATCTTGTTTTCACACTAGCGACTAAAGCTGTGACAATAAATTGATGCTCTGTTTTCTGTCAGCTTTGCTGTATAGACATGGACAGAGTCTGCAAAGTCACCTCATTATTATTGGAGGGTGGAGGCCTAGATAAGGCAAGATAGCAAGGTTACCCCAAACCTTTCTGCTGCCTGAGGCAAAGTGTGAAATGACAACATCCATGCAAAATAAATAGATACCCCAGTAGCAATGTTGCCCCCCATAGTGTCCACCTTAGAGGTTCCAGTATTAAAAGTGACCCTCATAGTAGCCCCAGAGGTAATAGTGACCCTGTTAGTGGCCCCAATAGTAATAATTAGCCTGTTAGTGGCTCCTGTAGTAATAGTAACCCCAATAGTGGCCCCAGTAATATTAGTGTCCTGTTAGTGGCCCCTCGTAGTAATAGTGCCTTCCATAGTAATCTCAGTAGTAACAGTGCCCCTCGATAGTGGCTCCAGTAGTAGTAGTGTCCCTGTTAGTGAACCTCCAGCCGGCAGCAACCTGACCCTATCTGCACTGTGCACAGGACAGTGTCTGCATGCTGTAACGCAGACGTGGGGCAGAGAGCTCAAGGGTCACAGACGAATTAGAGCAACAGCAGGCAATGGACCGGAGCCACAGATGGAGTGAGTTAAATGTTTCATGGTATCGCTTTGCCGGCTGGTCGTTAGTTTTTACCTGGTTGTTTACACTGGCCTTAGACTTAAATTCCTGCTGGGCTGGTGACTTACCAGCTGAGTGGCAACTCTAATGCTCCTCTAACACCACCTGCGGTAACAGGCTCAGGTTGCCTCATGGTAGGGGCACCCCTGCATTAGATTAATGGTGGATGAACACACCAATGGCCTGACCAGTTGACCATTCCCGACTCATTCCTGAAAGAAGGTGTCAAGGGACATGGCTATGTTATTAATGTCGATTGTGAAAAAGTTACTTATCAAAAGTACTGACTGCCATCATTTACTATTTCAGGTACACAGTCTTTGTGAAGACATTTATCGAAACTGCTGAAAAGTTCTTTATGGCGGGACATAAGGTCAACTACTATGTGTTCACAGACCGCGTCAAAGAAATGCCGAATATCACCCTTGCAGATGGCAGACAACTGGTGGTCTTAGAGGTCCCCAGCTACAAAAGATGGCAGGAAGTGTCTATGAGACGCATGGAGATGATCCGAGATTATTCCTTAAAAAGATTTATGAATGAAGTAGACTACTTGGTGTGCGTTGATGTGGACATGAGATTCACTGATGAGGTCGGGGTGGAGATTCTTAGTGATGTTTTTGGTACCTTACATCCTAGTTACTTTAGAGCACCCCGTGAGCGCTTCACATATGAACGCAGGAAAGCATCTGCCGCCTACATTCCTCCTGATGAAGGAGACTTTTATTACGCGGGGGGGTATTTTGGTGGCACTGTAGAAGAAGTCTACAAGTTGACTAATTTTTGCCACAGTGAGATGATGACTGATAAGGGGAACAATATTGAGGCCATCTGGCATGACGAGAGCTACTTAAACAAATATTTCCTCTATCACAAGCCAACTAAAGTTTTGTCTCCTGAATATCTTTGGGTCAATCATATGGGGGTTCCAGAATTCCTTAAGAGAAGAAGATTTATTGCCCTTCCAAAAAATAACAATGCCATTCGGAACACATGAGCTTTGTACGACTTTACAAGAACGAGACAAAGGTTTCATAGCTGATGGGTATTTGGGATGGTCTCAAAAACTCTGAAAATAAAGCTTCTAAAAAATGCTGCTCAGGGTTAACAAAGACGGTGATTTAGATCTTTCATAACAATCTTTATTTAAGCTGCCTTAACTGCACAAACACCCTGCTGCACTCCCTAGATGGACAATAAAAGAGCAAAACCTCCAATAGGGTTGTCCATACACAAGAAAAACTGAATGTGATTGTTCCCAGCAAGAGAAACCACATATTCTTGTAGATATGATACCTTTTTATGGCTAACAAAAATACATGATGTAATAGCGAGCTTGCGAACCTCTTGGCTTCTTCAAGAAAAGCTGAGAAATTATAATGGACAAATGTCACAAAGATGCCAGGTTTCAGGCTACTTACACACGGCCGAGCACTTGACAACCAGCGTTTTACCCACATATGCGAGGTGCTTTTCAGGGAAAATGCCTTGTATCTCTGAAATTTAGCACTGACATAAGTATTCACACCCGTACTCAGTATTTAGTTGGAGCCCCTTAGGCAGCGATTTCAGCCTACAGCCTTCTTGGGTATGATGCCACAATGTTTGCACACCTGGATTTGGGGATTTTCTGTCAGGACAGCCATTTTGGGGTCTCTCCAGAGATATTACATTGGGTTCACAGAGTTGTCTCTAAGCCACTCTTGGCTGGGGTGTTGGGGTCATTGTCTTGTTGGAAGGTGACACTTCTGCCCAGTCTGAGCTCCTTCGCGCTCTGGATCAGGTTGTCATTATCTCTGTACTTTGACCCATTCAGCTTTCCATCCACCCTGACTGGCCTCCCCTCCCCCAGCATGATGCTCCACCACCAGGCTTCACTGTGAGGGTATTGGCTGGTGATGAGCGGCGCCTAGTTTCCATCCACCCTGACTGGTCTCCCCTCCTCCAGTATGATGCTCCACAACCAGGCTTCACTGTAGGGATGGTACTAGGCAGGTGATGAGCGGCGCCTGGTTTCCTTTCACCCTGACTGGTGTCCCCTGCCCAGCATGATGCCCCACCACCAGGCTTCACACTAGGGATGGTATTGGGCAGGTGATGATTGGCGCCTGGTTTCCTTCCCACAGAACACTTACAGGCCAAAAAGTTCCATCTTTGTGTCATCAGAGCAGAGAATCTTGATGCTTGCAGTCTGAGGGTCCTTTAAGGTCTTTTTGGTAACTGCAGGTGGCTTTCGTGTCTCTTACTGAGGAGGCTTCTTTCTGGCCCCCTCCACCATTAAGCCCAGATTGGTGGAGGCTGCAGGGATGGTTGACCTTCAGGAAGTTTCTCCCATCTGTACGCAGGATCTTTGGCACTCAGCCAGAGTGACCATTGGGTTATTGGTCTCCTCTCTTAGAGGAGACCACATCACATAGAGGAAGTTCCATCCATCTGACAACTTCTAGGGGAGGCATGTTACTGACAATGAGTGTAGATATAAGATATAAAAACCTTGTACAAAAACAGACACAATGTACTTACCGGATTGTATTTATATGGGAGACGACTCTATAACTCCCCTGGTTAATTAAGACTTATTTTGATTGTTTTATATTTTACTTGCGTGACCTAATAATTAAAGCTCCGGGGATTGTAGGGAAGAGGGAGACACAGAATCACATATGTGTTTTTATGTTGCAGGTCATCTCTTAGGCTAGTTTCAAACGTGCAAGTGCGATTTTGCGGCAAGAACATCACGTCTTTGTTCACTGCGATTTTTGTGCATCAGCTATGCTTTTTTAGAGAATAATCTCGCATCGCAGTGAGATGCAACTTTGACAGTAGGAAATCATACTGTCAAAGCTGTAAACTAAGCCCTAGCTGTAGGGAAAAAAGAATACATCACCTACAATCGGTGTCCGGCTCTGCTGCATCTGAACTGGATCATATTTTCCTCCAGCAGGTTTCGGGGTATTCTGTAGCTTCCAAATTGTATAGTGTGCACACATCATCGACCAGATCAGACACAAATGCCGGTCTAAGCTGGGAGAGTCTCTCTTTTAGTAGAGCCTCAGGCTTTTTATTGTAATACATGATAACTGCCCTTTAATGGGCGTGCAACAGATTACATCAGTAACATATAGGATTCTCATTTGTCGGATCATATAGAATCCCCCACCCCTCTCCAAAGTCCACTGTGTATAAGCCAGTCCTTTGTTCTATTGCATGTGCTCAGAAGCTGGAGAGTGGGTGAGGGGGCTTCTTCAGTATTGGAATGTGACTTAACTCTTTAAGAGCCTGCTTGTGGAACTGTGTGCAAAGTCAACATTATACCACACACACACACATCTTTTCACCATGCCATAGTCCAGCAATTACTATAATGAAATTATGCAGTCATTAGACTCTATAGAGTCAAATCACTACAGCTGTGTAATACTTCCAGTTCATTACAGATCGATAGACATTTTACACTGACTAATTATCATGTCTATCACAATCCCCCCTTAAAATTTCTATCCTCTAACTCTTCCCGTCAAATTTTCACAGTTCTCTGCGTGTGAGCCTATAATCGGAGCGCGTTGAAGGTTCGATTTAGGGTCTTCAAGGGGGTGTAGGACTTGTCCACTCCTTCTGGGGATGCATCCAGCAAACTCATTGTGGGAGCGGCTTTTCCAGCATCTGTTTCACATTTCTCTCTGACACAGGGGATAACACAGCAGACTAGAACGGAAAAGATAATCAGTTCACATACAACAGCGACGTCCGTCTGTGCCAGGATCCTTTACCACCCACTCATCTATGGAAAGTACAGGTCCCAAAGATTAGCTCTTTTTAATTAATGTGGTCAGCTTCTTTAATGGCAACTGCGTCTTTACCCGCGGGTCACGTGTCGTCTGGGATATAGGTACAAGAAGTCTCCCCTATCATCTTACAGACACTCCCCTTTTTAGCTAAATCATATCTAAGGCCATTCTATTTTGAAAAGTCATAGTCGAGGTAGGTCCTATTGGTCGACTAGTCCCTATAAGGCATCTTTAGTATAATTTATAAACCGCTGCTAATTATAATAAACATAATTAATCCAGTCAACATTTTATTTACCATAATGATCAGGAAAATGGACACGAATCTAGTTTTAACTTGGTCTCAAATTTTTTTAAACTCGTCAGGTACCCCCCTTGGCTGTCCTATGACGTCAATATACACGTGTAGATCAAAACTACCACCAGGAGTCTCTCTTCTCGCTCTAGTATAATGTTACAATACTAGTAGTGTGCACAGGTACGCACGGCGTGGGACTCCCTAATCTTCACCGACACCAATGTCCCTCCTGGAGATAGCCCCGAAGGTGGACACGTCCAGGCCACCGACACTGACCCTACACTACCTAGTGACAAGACTGGAAGGAACCGCCGTACCTATGCGGAAAACAAGGATAGACTAACATGACAGGATAACCACAGAACACAGACAGAGTTGGATCGAGACAAAGTAACTATTGGGGGTAACCTCATTATCCTCAATGTTGTCTGACAGGATGTGGAGGAGCATAAGGGCTTTACTAAGGCACACTCCCCTGCGCAATTACCTTCCAGGTGGGTTCTCCACCTCATGTCTCCACAAAGCCAGTAAACATCTCCTAAGGACTGGACCTGATTCTGCATCCATTCCCCTCCTATCGTACCATAGGAGGAGCAATACCCGTTAGTGAGTTCCCCAAAAATCTCCCTCTACCCTGCCTATTTGCCTGGCAGGTGTAGTTTCCAGGGTAGTCAGTAATACTCTCTCCGGTGCAAAACACTTAAGTAGTTATAGAGTATTCCTTTTTCCACTTCTCACAAGCAGTGTAATTGGTGGAAGTGCTAACGACTAAACTAAGGAAACACTCTTCAGCATCTACAGGGAGATTTAGGGGGACCATCCCCGAGTGTGGTCGGGCACTACCGCACACGCAGCAGTTAGACTTGTTGCTCCTGTTAGCATTGTACCTCATCAACTCCAACCAGAGATTCTGGTCAGAGTAGCCAGTCGCTACTGTCAAGGTGTCCTCAAAAGGTAGGGTCGGCTATGATCATCATGTTCGTCAAGGTCTTTATCTTACAGCGGAGGGGGTTAATTATGGGCACGGGACTAAGTGAAGGCTTCCATTCGGGTGCATCCACCATATCCCTTATTTTAAACTTCCCTAAGGGATCTGTCCTCCCGTACCAGTATGTCCCCAAACTATAAGTCCCCCCCCCCCCCCCCTCATGTCCCAGGCTTGGATCTCCCATGGTTAGTCTAAAAACCGCATTAAAACCAAGCAACATACTAAGTTCAGCCTTCCAATACCTGCTGTCCTTATTATTCTCAAGGAGGGTTATACGACTAATTAGGGATTTCCCGCTCTTATCTTTCTTATTTAAGGCACTTCGCGGTTTATAGGACCAGTCTGTTCCTGCGTTCCATCCCACTCATCCCCAATAATGGCAGTCTTCTCCCCAGACATTATCAGTGGCGCAAACATAATATATTCCCCGGGTATATAAGTCATATAACCAGCTGGACTGGGCTAAATCTGGTCCGCGGTGAGATCTTGCGCCTAGACACGGGACCACAGTACAATAGTTGAAGGAATATGCGGCTACTTGAGTGTTGGACAAGTTATACCAGAAGGTAACCATACCCTCATATTCTTCCGACTAAGAATTCCAGTTGCCACCCTCCTCTCTCACTAGCCCTAACCAGAGTAATGTCCTTGGCACAACTAAGACTGGTCTCCCGGATCTGAGGCTTTCTTACAGTATGAAGCATGGATCCATGTAAGTCTTTCGGCTAGTTTCACAGCTGTGGCAGTAGTCAGAAGCACCTGGTAGGGACCATCAAATCGGGGCTCAAGACGGTGCTTCCTGGGGAACTTCTTGACACACACCCAATCCCCTGTAGTGGAAACCCAATATTTCTATATTTTGGACTGTGGGCCTTTGGTAGTGGACATTTGTGAATTTAACATTCTGTATAACCAAATGTCATGTTTGCCTTCTGTTCTTACATTTACGCAATATGCAATACTTCCTTTAATGAAACTTCTGTTCTCAAAACGCGGACAAGATAATATATAGTGTAAACATGTTACATTTTCCATCTGTTTTGTAAATTTAGAAGTATAACTCAGACATAGATAACCGCAGTCTGAAACAGCTACCGCAATAATTACCCAAGCAATTTTACTGGAAACGTATGCAAATAACATGGGAGGTTTGTGCAATTTATAGTTCATGATGTAACATCCAATCATATCGAAGGAACCACACGTGGGCCAAGACAACCCACTCATCTAATCCACCACCTGATGGCCAATCACAGATGACCGGAGGATGGAAGAATTGCAAGATGCTTATCCAATAATTAAACAATACGTTGTATCTATGTAATCTTTTGACCTGCCCATATGTTAAACTCTTTAAAAGAGGCTACGGGCCCAACATTAAAGGAGAATTGAGGAAGCTATACATGCTGAACCTGAGTCAGTGTGGAAACTTCTTATGCGCATATAATCAATTCAGAATTAATATGGAAGGGTGTAAACATTCCAAATTGAGTAAGCCGTGGTTCCACAAAGGAAAGCCACGACACCCCAGGCCGCAAGATATGTGTCCCAGTGTCTGCCTCTGAGTCTGGAAGAGAACACCTGTGCATAGGCTTTGGTTAGTGCTTTAACAACGGAAATCACATACTTAGTCAACACATCAGATTGTAATTGTAACTACTGAGGATAGTAGCAACCTAGCCTTGGGGCTAGCCCAAACAATCTCATAGGGAGATAATGTATGATCCCCCCTGAGTTCATATCTAACACTGTATAAGGCTATTGGATGACAGTCTTTCCAAAGTGGCGTCATTTTTAAGTATCTTACTTTTAGCGTGCCACTAAGTCTCTCCACCTTTCCACTACTCTAAAGGTGGTAGAGTATGTAAAAGGCCTGGGATACACCCAGAGCAGACATGACATGTTACATTCACCTGCGAAGTTTGTACCTCTGTTTGACCCTGAACCACTTCTGGTACCCCATATTCACAGTTTACCTTGTTCATGAGCTTCTTTGCGGTTACCTACTTGTTTGCCTTGGTAACAGGGTCGGCCTCCAACCTGCAAAGACATCAACAACAACAAGCACGTATTCATACTTCCCAACAAGTGGGAGCTGAACGTAGTCAATTTGCAATCCCTGAAATGGGTAGAGTGGTCCCGGCAAGTGTTATGTGGCAAATTTACTTCTGCCCTGTCTCACCCATGGCATAGATCATGCTAAACTGGACAAATGGTGCAGCAGCTACAGAGAACCCAGGAGTCGCCCATCTTCTTTCAAGCGTCGTCGTCATTGCTGCTTTACTAGGTGGGTCTTTCCATCCATCAGCTGGGCCATCATGGGATACAGGAACTGTGGTGGGCAAGTGCTGTTGACTGTTCACCACACGCTGTCCTGTTTCTGCTGCTCCCATATTAGTCCATTTATTCTTTCCTTCCTTGCTGGCTTGTAACTGTAAAATCTTTAGCATACCAAAGTCCAAATTTTGTCAATGTCCAAAGTTTTTACAATTGACTCATGCTGTCAGTATCTTTCTTCTGTCTTCCACGGCTTGAGGGCCGCTGCCTTTGCTGTGCTGTTGGCGAGGGTGTCGTCTCTCGCTTCTCCAGTGTAGGAATCGGTGCGAACTCTCAACTTTGTCAGGTAGAAGTAGGGCCTCCATGAGACTCTGCACCGCTGCACCATTCTCAATTGGTTGTCCTGCTAAAGTAAAAACTATCTGGCCTTCCATATTGGGCCGTAATCATGAGCTATGCCAAATGCATACCAGGAGTCAGTGTAAAGGGTTGCCGTCTTACCTCTCGCCACTCTACTCGCCTCAGTGTGGGCCTTCAATTCCGCTTCTTGTGCTGAGACATGCGGAGGCAGAGCTTCTGCTTCTAGGACATCTTGTTGTGTGACCACTGCATATCCGATGTGGAGTCATCAATCCTCACCCTGGTACCATCTGCAAAAAGCTCAACATATACATTGTTAACAGAGGTTCCGGTAACTATTTGCATACCTGCAGTTTCTTGCTGTATCAATACTAAATAATCATGTTGATGTTCTATTTCACATGGCTCAGAATCTTGTGGCACAAAATCATTTATTTCCTTTTTATCTTATTTCATTTATTTATTTTTTTTAAAAACCCAATAGCTGATCTACAACACCTAGATCATCTTGACCCAGATCACCTATGCCTCCCCCCCTTTTGAACCGGAATACTCAATGGAAAAAGAGTAATCGCGTTCAAACTAGTACAACGTTGAAAAAGGAAACCAAGAGGCACAAAAACAAGCACTTTGTAGGTCAAGGTGACATTGTATGCAGCGAAGCCTGAGCGAAAATGTCCTTTAGATTTTTTTTTTCCCAGGTCGCAGTTAGCATTTTTTAACACAAGGGGGCGCAACACAAGCAAAATTTACAATCACCCAGTGTAATAGTATTTCAAGGAACGCCAATGTTTAACTTTCACTCTCCTGTCGGAATATAATTATAGCGTCAGTGTAGATTGACACTAGAATATACAAAAGACTTAAGGAAAAAACTAAAGAATACGGATGAATTGACATCCCACTCTGAGCAATTTAGTCCCTCTTTCTCACATAACAAGTAAAATTACTTCATCAAATTGCGTGAAAAAGTTTGCTGGGTGACTATAGGGAAATTATTTCATCTGTCTGAGCATCCATTGGAGAAGCAGGCAGTGGAAAACAGAGCCCCTGGGAACACACCATGAGAGAGCGTCCCCTACTCATGGGTCCCTGGCCTCTGTCCCCCATGCATCAACTCCAATCTTCCATACACTATAAACCAGCTTAGTCATCTACTATGTCCCAAGCTGCATCTTCACAAAGGTTTGTTTCCCTGAACTTATCACACATCCAAGGTGGCCACATTTTGGAGCGTAACAAAGTCTGGTCAAACAAAACCTTACATCAGACAATCATGATGTTAGCGCTGGATACAGTGGCATTGGGGAATGTAGGCCTCCCGAGTGCAGCAAATTGGCCACCATAGGCAGAAAGGGGTGGGGCTACAAGTTTCCCAGGTGAGGCAAGATGGCTGCTGGAGGAGGAAGGGGCGGGCTTAGTCCTATCCCGGATTGGAATGGCTGGAAGTAACACCACACACCCTGAAAGTGAGCACATGGGGGGGGGAGTAATTTCAGGGTGGGGGCAGAGCTCACCACACTCGCTGCAGAGGCACACTATGTGGGGTTTTGAACATTGCAAGTGCGGCCGCCATTATAGGGATGGGCTGTAGTCAACACAAAGGCACGATACAGGCAATACACATCCCCCACTACACTTTCTCATCTTGAATCTCTTTCCTACATTATACCTTCTCCTAGCAATCTAATACACCTTTCTTTCTGCTTATCTGTCCATAACCTGACATTTCTTTCTGCAACTTTTCCTGATCCTTTTCTTGTAAAACCTTTCTACATGTTTTGCATATTCCAAAACATCCTGCACTGATCCCATATTCTATTCTGCCTGCTTATTCTATCCTATTTGAAATTTCTGAACACAGTAAAACTCCTTTACCAAATTCCACCCATCTCTTCTTATATCCCTCGTAAATCACAATGCACATTAACACTATAGGCAAAGGGAACAAACGGGTTAACTGGGAAATGCTTTCAGTGGCTTATCTTCAGCCCACTCTACCCTCCCCCAATAATAAACACTTCACATTCTACCTCTGACTACACACAAAGACTAATGATTATATTCAATGACCCAAGAGCTCTGGAAGCTAAAATTTCAGCGTATACCTTTTCACATATGAGAACATAACACGCTCAATCATACAGGTAAATACACCTTTTTTAAACCCTGCGTATCCTTTCACATATGAGAGCACATAACACGCTCAATCATACAAGTGCATACGCGTATCAGAAATTTTCCTGACCTCACTAGTTACCTAGGAGTATATGTGTCCCTCTCTGGCGCGCGCCCTCAGGCTTAAACAGCCAAGTCCGCCCTTCTGACACATTAACCCTCACAGAATTTATCTCTTGGTCTTCATACACAATCTTTAACCGTCTCAGACATAACATACCCAGCATACAGAATACCCCTAGGCAGGATAAAACGGTGGGGGTTTTTTCTGAGTAGAAAGGACTATATTACCTGCCTTTCATTGATTTATCACTCTGGATTAGACATAGGCAGATCAACAGTTAGAAATCAGCTTGACACAGGTAGATAAAGCAATCTTACCGTGTTCTGTAGATTTTCGGGCCCCTGAGTTCTACGTGTTATCTGCCGATCTCTGTATTTTTCCAGAATGAAAGAAATCAAAAATCTCTACTCGGCCCACCCAGGAGACGCCAAATTGAACTGGATCATATTTTCCTCCAGCAGGTTTCGGGGTATTCTGTAGCTTCCAAATTGTATAGTGTGCACACATCATCGACCAGATCAGACACAAGTGCCGGTCTAGACTGGGAGAGTCTCTCTTTTAGTAGAGCCTCAGGCTTTTTATTGTAATACATGATAACTGCCCTTTAATGGGCGTGCAACAGATTACATCAGTAACATATAGGATTCTCATTTGTCGGATCATATAGAATCCCGCACCCCTCTCCAAAGTCCACTGTGTATAAGCCAGTCCTTTGTTCTATTGCATGTGCTCAGAAGCTGGAGAGTGGGTGAGGGGGCTTCTTCAGTATTGGAATGTGACTTAACTCTTTAAGAGCCTGCTTGTGGAACTGTGTGCAAAGTCAACATTATACCACACACACACACACACACATCTTTTCACCATGCCATTGTCCAGCAATTACTATAATGAAATTATGCAGTCATTAGCCTCTATAGAGTCAAATCACTACAGCCGTGTAATACTTCCAGTTCATTACAGATCAATAGACATTTTACACTGACTAATTATCATGTCTATCACACATCTTCTTCCCGGTCCCCAATACTGGTCTTCATCTTCTCTTCTGGCCGGAGATTGAAAAATCCCTGCCTCCTGGAAGCACTGCCTCTGATTGGCTGAGCACTGTAATGCTTAATCAATCAGAGCCAGGACTTGATAAACCAATCACAGCCATTCAATGAATCATTGAACCAATCACTGCCAGCCCTTCCTGGAGATAAGGATTTTGATCCTCCAATCCAGAAAGGGCTGGCAGAAGACTTCAAGCAAGTTCCGGAGAGTTTCAGGGAAGACCCGCGCCAAAGATGACAGCGCTGGAGAGGTCATATATCATTTTTTTTTCTGCAGCTAGGGCTTAGTTTAGGGCTTTTACAGTAGGATTTCCTACTGTATAAGTTGTGTCACATCGCACGAAAACCACATAAAAAAAAAATAGTACATCACCTAAGAGGCGCTGCAATCTCCAGCGCAGGTCTCCCCTGAAGCTCTCTGGCACTTGCTTGAAGTCTTCTACCAACCCTTCCCCGTGGTTCAGCCAATCAGAGCCAGTGCTCGATTAAACAATCACAGCCATTCAATGAACGAAATGGCTGTGATTGATTCATCGAGGCCAACAATGATTGGCTGAGTCAGGGCGCTCTTGAACCAATCACAGCCAACCCTTCCTGGAGGCAAGGATTTTGATCCTCCAATCCAGGAAGGGTTGGCAGAAGACTTCAAGCAAGTGCCAGGGAGCTTCAGGGGAGACCCGTGCCAGAGATGATAGCGCCTCTTAGGTGATGTATTATTTTTTTTAATGTTCTTTTACTGCAGTTATGGCTTATATTTTAACACCCCACCCCCCCCTCCACCCCCAAAAAATCCTCGCAGGTGGTACTATAAAGTTGCACGACTTTGTAGCGCCACAAAATAGTGGTATCACTGTGAGAAAACGCTGCGATATCGCACAGACCACCGATATGATATTGCTGCAATTTTCTTGCGGTGATATCGTGTCGCCCGTGTGAAGGAGGCGTAAAGGGGATACGATAAATAAACAAAGCGCACTTTTTTTGAATGAGAATGGAATTGAAACTAAAGTCAGATGATGTGGAAGTTTGACTTGTCTCCTTGCTCTGGTGCAGGATTTAACTGGAATCACGGCCCAATAGATTATTTTTTACTGTAAATGAATGCTGCGCTATTTCTTAAAGGCCATTGCGCCTCTTACCTTGTATTTACGTATATTTGTGGTGTGTTTGCAGTTCTTCGCTCTCTACTACACCTAGAACTGCTGAAAAACGGAGACAATTCTTTACTTCTAATCTTGGTAAGTATTTTTCGGTCAGCTGGTGATAACGGGTTTTATCCCACCGCGATGTAATATTATAGCTGGCCCAGCCGCCTGAAAGACACTGGTAGAAATCCGCATGCTTGATGCAAAACCCGCCTCAACCGCATGAATGGGGCAGACAGTCACCGAAATATCTGCAATAAATCTCCCGCATAGGGACGAGCGAGGAGATACTCGGCTAAGGCACATTACTCGAGCGAGTAGTGCCTTAGCGAGTATACTCGCTCATCTCTAGTGCCGTATAATGTGCTGAAGTGGAGTGAACTGAAAAAAAAACAACACTTCTGCCATTTGGGGGGGGGGGGTTCTATTTATGGTGTGCACACTACTACAAATATCATATGATAACTTTATTTTGTGGGTCGGAACGATTACAATACTTCATTTATATAGTTCGTTTTTACAGTACGTGTAAGGGGACCAAAGGCCGGGACTGCTCACAAAACGTGGGTCCCCCCAGGTAGGATGTTCTCTGGTACCGCTCACATTGACTGCGGATGTTCCATAGCGGAAAATTTTGCATCATTTCATGCGGATTGTTAAGCGATACTGCGAGGTAAACAATCGCTGAATGTACTATTATTTTTTGCATTCCTTGTAACGCATCTATTTTACTGGACCTTAAAGACATTGGATGCCGTACGATGTGCTTGCGGGTGCGATGTGATGTTTCCCATTATGGTCAACGGGAAACGCTTGCCGATCCTCCGACACGCATGAAACAAGCGCCGGAGGATCACAATTTCCCAAAAATGATGCAAGGCATTTGCAAGAATGCTTTGCATCTGCGGGTAAAACACGCGTTGACAAGTGCGATATCGGGCCAGGATTCTCAGCCCAACATCACGCTCGCCCGTGTGAATGTAGCCTTAGGGCTTATTCACACAGACATGTCTTCTGTCCATGTGTTTCACTGACTGAGGGCTTAGATACATGGGCGCATATGCCTCCCGTCAGGCAGATGTGATAATCACAACTGCATAACCATGGATTTCAATTGATTTCAGTGCGTTTGTTTCATTATTGGGATTCTCTGCTGTTATTTGTACGGGCGAGAAAAGATAGAACCCGCTATGGGGGGTATTTCCACTGCAGAGAGTCCACAGCAAAACCACAACATACGTGAAAATACCCTTTTGTTCAAAGGTAGTGGAATTGGTGTGGATGTTCTGCAGCAGTACATGTATCAGGAATTCTGTCGTCTCTGAATTTATCTAATAAGAATGGGTCAATGGGTGTCGGAGCGCTGGTTGGATGACTCTCAGAATGGTGGGATGAAGGTGTTGGAGTGTTGGTTTGATGACTACCTTAATGGTTGGAGGAAGGTGTCGGAGTGCTGGTTTGATGACTACCTTAATGGTAGAATGATGGTGTCAGAGTGCTGGTTTGATGACTCTCACAATAGTGGGATGAAGCTGTTGGAGTGCTGGTTTAATGACTACCCCAATGGTGGGATGAAGGTGTCAGAGTGCTGGTTTGATGACTCTCAGAATGGTGGGATGAAGGTGTTGGAGTGCTGGTTTGATAACTATTGCAATGGTGGGATGAAGCTGTCGGAGTGCTGGTTTGATGACTACCTTAATGGTTGGAGGAAGGTGTCGGAGTGCTGGTTTGATGACTACCTTAATGGTAGAATGATGGTGTCAGAGTGCTGGTTTGATGACTCTCACAATAATGAGATGAAGGTGTCGGAGTGCTGGTTTGATGACTCCAGAGGTCTGCAGCTGCAAAACACTCCATAATTGCTGGCTGTTTAATGAACGGAGGAGTCGGGAAATGATAGATATGATACCTTGTAATGGCTAACAAAAATACATGATGTTAGTGCAAGCTTCAAATTAAATGAAATTGATCCAAAGTGGCATCCATATTTATACACAGATACTTATGACAAGGCACAGACATGGATGGGATTGGTTTGCACTTAAAGGAATTCTGCAACAGAAACACAAACATTTTTAACTAGACACTGATAAGGGAGTGAAAGTTTATGGTCCCTGAAATACTGTTATATATAGTAATATACGATGTTTATAGACAGTGTTATACAGTGTGTATATGGGAAGTATATGCTACATATGAGTATTGTATTAGACAGTATATGCACAGTAGGGGATTCAGTGTTTATAGGTAACATTAGACTGTGTATAGCCATTATCTGGTGGGGTCGTCCTCACGAGTGTGTTTCCCACAAACAATTCCTGTGTGTGAGAAAAGATAGAACCTGCCCGATCTCTCTGCGTTTTAGGCAGCAAGCTGCCATAGAAGTCTATGTCCGGTTCAAAAATTACAGTACTACGCGCAGATACGGGCACACAGCCGGATTATTGCCATCTCAAAACCTTGTTCATGCGCAATTATGCTGCACTGCGGCGAGTGTAATTGTGCATCCGTTCATCTGTTGAGCCCCATAGAGTGTATACAGGTATTATATGGTCTGTGTATATAGGTAGTATTACATGGTGTGCATAGGTGATATTAGATGTGTATATTACAGCAATTAGACTGTGTATACAGGTAGTATACAGTGTGTATATAGGTAGTACTAGATGATGTATATAGGTGGCATTAAGCGGTGTATATAGATAATATTAGAACACAGCCTATCTAATACCAGCGGATAAATGTGTTTAGGGACTACACTGCCCCTTCCTCAGTATTTGCTGGGGACTTACTAACTACCAATATACTTTGTATATCGTTGGCCTTAGAAAATGTATATAGGCGGCCAGGGCGTAACTAAAGGCTCAGGGGCCCAGGTGTAAAAGTTCAGCTCGGGCCTCCCCCCATACCCATACCTAAATCGTGCTGCATGCAGCTGCAAAACGAATTTCCATACCTGATCTGCCCCTTGGCGTAATCTTTCCAAACAGGATGCTTTTCCTGCACTAAATGAAAACTTGTTTGTACCCCCTTAGGCCACTCTCTCACACACATCGCTTTTTACCACTACTAGCGCGGCATCCCAAGCACCATGCTAACCGTGGTACAAGGCTCCCATTGATTTTAATGGGGTTACTCAGACCTGTGTTTGAACACGATGTTTCTAATGCCGCAATTTTCGAGAGCTGTCTGTTTTTGCATTTTCAGGGTTTTTAACGCACCTCTTCACCTATCACAACGATGGGGTGCATTAAAAAGCGCTGTCAAACGCTGTACCATGTGTTCAAAAACACTGCTCAAAATTGCAGTAAAAATGCCACGAATTCGAGCTGCGTTTTCTGAACAAATGTGTGAGTGCGGCCTTAGGGTGTGCTCATGTTTTTGTTGTACTTTTGAACCACAATTAAGAAAAATACATTTAAAAAGTTTCATGTGGTATTTAAAGACCACATACATTATTAGGAAACTGCATGTGTTTTTGATGTGTTTTTAATTGTATGAAAAGTGTGCAATTATATATAGTATATACAGGGAGATGTATAACTTATACCAGTGGTAGATAGATAGATAGATAGATAGATAGATAGATAGATAGATAGATAGATAGATAGATAGATAGATAGATAGATAGATAGATAGGAGACAGATAGATAGAGATAGATAGGAGACAGATAGATAGAGATAGATAGGAGACAGATAGATAGATAGATAGATAGATAGATAGATAGATAGATAGGAGACAGATAGATAGAGATAGATAGGAGACAGATAGATAGAGATAGATAGGAGACAGACAGATAGATAGATAGATAGATAGATAGATAGATAGATAGATAGATAGATAGATAGATAGATAGAGATAGATGGAGATAGATGGAGATAGATAGATAGATAGATAGATAGATAGATAGATAGATAGATAGATGGAGATAGATAGATGGAGTAGATAGGAGATAGATAGGAGACAGATAGATAGATAGATAGATAGATGGAGATAGATGGAGATAGATGGAGATAGATGGATAGATAGATAGATAGATAGCTCAGGGCCCGGACAACTTCTTGGCATGAGCAGAGCAGCAGGGCAGGCAGATGCAGCCACCATACAGTATGTCAGCAGGAGTAGCAAGCGATTACATCATCATCCTGCTCCGCTCACTCTGTGCCGTGCCATCCATCTGACTTCCTCCTTTTCTTTGCTGCTTCGGGTTCCCCTCCAGCCAGTTGCACTGCCAGCCACGTGATTGGCGTTGCGCGGCCAACAGTGCGAGCAGCCAGTAATGCACTGAATGTGCATAATACACACCATATACACACCATAAAATACCTCAATACACCGTATAATACACCTGTATACACTATATAATATAACTATATGCACCCTATAATACTACCTGTATATGCTGTATATATAGTGGATCTCACGTCCAATTAAAACCATCCTGAACCTGGTGCCTACTCTTCTCCAGCCTCTCCTTCCGTATAGACTAATAGTTACAAACCGCGGGGGACCAGCGCTGAAGAGTGTTTAATAGAAGACGTGACGGCATTCAGAGTGCAAAATTCAAAAACTCTAGTCCTGCAAAGACATAAGAAAACGAACCAACACACTTACATCATTGATCAGCCTTCATCACATCGTGCAGAACCGTCTTGGCGCCATCCAAATCATTCAGCACCAAGGCAATTTAACTGCGCAGCCGCGGGAACGTGGTCTCAAAATCCCGTAAGATAACGATCTATGGCTGTCAAATATTGTAGAAAATCCATGACTATATATTCGTCCAAGCAACAAATCGAGTCAAGTAGAACCATCAGTCACCCCACACAACACGAGGCTCCAAAGACAAGCCATCCACATGGAAAGAAAGGTATATTTGGAAAGGGAAGATATCAATATCAACATATGGGCCCCCGTGTGTATCCACCACTATACAGCAGATTCCACATAGACTCGCACCAGCGGAGGAATCCCAACCGAACATCATGATAAATATGTATTTATCAAGTTTACCTTCCATATCCAAGAATATCAGAGCCGGACCCCCCAACAGCAATGGGATCAATCGTAAAGTGAAAAATCAACCGCACATAGGAACGCCCAAGAAAGGTGTAAAACACCCAAATGTGCTTTTGTACCGAGCGATCATCACAAAGAAACACATATCCAAGATGGACAGTGTATATAAGCTTTCAATCAAGGAACGCACTACACAGCTATCAGCCAATCCATAGGTGTACTAGATATACTTCGCTAATGAGAACCCCTCTATAATAATGGACGACACCCAAATGCGCATCCGTACCAGCGCAAGAATTCTCATACAACCCTGCGGAGAAACGCACACAATAACGAAGGGTGTGAATGGTCACCAATAGCTGCCATCCTCATTGATAAAGTATATATTCTGAACATCACTAGTAGCACTAAAGTATAAGTAGATGATATACCCTAAATACTGGACCCCTGCCATAAGAAGCTCCGATCAGATTAATAGGAATCATATGATAGGAATTTCTATGTAACACAGAGACCTCCAATACAGAACCGACAGAACAAAGTGACATCTAGTGGGAGTACATGGGAGTGGAAGACAGCTTTCAATACCCGAAACGGACACTCTGAATACTTGGTGATGCCACTTGGTCTGGTTAACGCTCCAGGCGTCTTTCAGGAATTTGTTAACCACATTTTCAGAGATCTCCTTCAGCAATGTATTGTCATGTATTTTGACGATATCCTGATTTTTTCCCAGATATGCTCTCGCATCGGCGGTAGGTTCGCATGGTGCTCCAGCGATTAAGGGAGAATCGTCTGTTTGCTAAATTGGAGAAGTGTGTCCAATTTGAATGTGAGTCGCTTCTCTTTTTGGGATATATTGTCTCCAAGCAGGGTTTGGAGATGGACCCTGAAAAAAGTCTCTGCAGTCTTGAATTGGGCTCGTCCCTCCGGCTTTGCAAACTATTATTGACCATTTATTCCGCACTTCCCCTCCCTGACTTCTCCCATCTCTGCTCTCACACGAAATGGAGCTGATGCCAAGCAATGGCCAACGGCGGCAGAATCCGTTTCTCAAGCTCTATAAGTTAGTCTTCTTGTCTGCGTCTGTGTTGCACCGACCAGAGGGTATGAAGCAGTTCTTTCTGGAGGTCGATGCTTCTTCCTCGGGTGAAGGGGCAGTCCTACTGCAAAAAAAAGTGCATCTGGCAAGATGGTGACATGCATTTTTTTCTCAAACTCATTTTCCACGATAGAGCAGAATTGCTCTATAGGGGACCGCAAGGTACTGGCTATCAAGATGGCTCTGGAGGGAGGAAGCTTCTCATCCCATCGTAGTTTACACGGACCACAAAAATCTGACATTCCGCAGCTTTTTTTTTTGCATGGTCCGATTTTATATTGTATTTTCAGCCTGCCAACCAGAATATTACAGCTGATGCGCTATCCAGAGCATTTGACTGTACTGGTACTGAGGAGGTTCTGCAATTTATCGTCGAACCTACCAAATTGATAACCGTAGCTCCTGTTCAGGTTAAGGATATCCCGCCGGGGAAGACATTTGTGCCTGGGGCCAAGAGAAAAGGTGCCCTGACCTGGGGTCACTGTTCCAAATTAGCTGGTCAATCTGGGCAATGCAAGACTAACAAGTTAATTCACCGTTGGTACTGGTGGCCATCCATGATGAAGGATATCCGTGATTTCGTGTCTTCCTGCACCCAGCAAAAACCACGGAAACAGACCCGCAGTTCTGTTGTGTCTATTGCCTATACATGAGGCCCCATGGCAGCATATTGCCAAGGACTTTATTACAGATTTACCTCTGTCCAGTGGCTGTACTGTTATATAGGTAATAGTGGACCAATTTTCTAAAATGGTCCATTTTGTGCCTCTGCCCGGTTTGGAGATCTCTTTGTAAACCCTGTCGTAGAATTCCTTTGCGGAATCACGGCTTACTCAATTTGGAATGTTTACACCCTTCCATATTATTTCTGAATTGATAATGCGCATAAGAAGTTTCCACACTGACACGAGGTTCAGCATGCATAGCTTCCTCAATTCTAACTTTAATGATCGGCGTGTAGCCTATTTTAAGAGTTTAACACATCCGCCCATCTGGGCAGGTCAAAGATTACATAGATACAACGTATTGTTTAATTATTGGATAAGCATCTTGCAATTCTTCCATCCTCCGGTCATCTGTGATTGGCCATCAGGTGGTGGATGAAATGAGTGGGTTGTCTTGGAGCCACGTGGGGTTCCTTCGATATGATTGGATGGTACATCATGAACTATAAATTGCACAAACCTCCCATGTTATTTGCATACGTTTCCAGTAAAATTGCTTGGGTAATTTCTGCGGTTGTCCATGTCTGAGTTACTGTCCTCCAAAATTGCGAAACAGATGGAAAATGTAACGTGTTTATACTATATATTATCTTGTCAGCGTTTTGAGAACAGAAGTTTCATGTTGGCTTCCCCATGTCAGCAGAGTTATAAAACAGATACTTTCATATGAGCGGAAGTCCCTATTGCACAACTGTAAGAATATTATATTTGTAGCAAGACAGAAAGCAAATATGTATACAGAATGTTAAATTGACAACTGTCTACTGCCAAGGCCCACCGATCCAAAATATAGAAATACTGGACTTCCACCACAGACCCCCCTTGAAACTATCTGTTTCACTCAACTCGCCCTGCTCCGTCCCACCCCAATCCTCCACCGCTGACCCTAGACTCGCATTGTGTTGCACACTGGAGCTATTGCTGTCATGGGGGTATAGGATGGTTCGACATCATCACATTCTGGATCCATGATGACGACGGTTGCGCTGACAGTGGGCTTTTTGTTGGCCGTCGTAGTGAGACAGGTGGACCAGGCAATCATCAGGGTCGGAATACACTGTATGCAACAACAAACAGAAATTAGGATGACTATAAAGGTGACAAATATAATCAGGTTAGGAGAGGTGCGACTTTCACTATTTCAGGTAAACTCTGCATAACTTGTACAGAACCACGCCTTCTTGACGTTACCTCGATTCATCAACAAGAGTGCAAAATCAGGACTATCTAATTACTGATCAATATGACTAAACCCCTGTCTCATTAGTAAGTGCATGATCATATATATTAGTCTGGAAGGAAAGAGCTACAAGCTGATTATTCCCACTTCCCTTTTCCAGAGGCGGCAAGGTAACAGGACCAGGGGCGTTGTAACACCGGCATGTTGCGTGGACATAAGCAGAGTGCACTGCAGATAAAATAAAGCAAAATCTTAGCAAAAACCTATCACAGTGTTCTAAATACACAATGTTCCAAAACTTATTTTATATATATTTTTCCCTTCTCCTGTTAGGTACCTTACTGAGGAAACCAGACTAAGGTTAGCTCTTTTTAGTTAGTGCGGTCAGCTTCCTAATGGCATCTTTTCCTGTGGGTCACGTGTTGTCTGGAATGTAGGTGCAAGTCTCCCCTATCATCTTACAGGCACTCCCTTTTTTGGCTAAAATCGTACCTAGTGCCATTCTATTTTGAAAAATCATAGTCGAGGTAGGTCCTATTTGTCGACCAGTCCCTATAAGGCGTTTCTAGTATACCTTATAAATCACTTTTAATTGTAATAAACATAATTAATCTGGTCAACATTTTATTTACCATAATAAATCAGGAAAATTTTTAAAAAACTCGCCAGGTACCCCCCTTGGCTGTCTTATGACGTCAACGTACATGTGTGGGTCAAAACTATCACCAGGAGCCTCTCTTCTCGCTCTAGCATAATGTTACAATACTAGTAGCGTGCACAGGTACGCACGGCGTGGGACTCCCTAGTCTTCACCCACACCAATGTCCCTCCTGGAGATAGTCCTAATGGTGAACACGTCCAGGTCGCCTCACCCTTGCGTCAGGGTTTTCCCACTGCCCGTAAGTCCCTACTCCTAGGGGGGGGGGAATCCCTACCTCACCTCAGAGGGAGGCCATGGATTCCCTGGGCTCATTTCCGGGCATCCATACCCTCTATCTGTACAAGTTAACACCCCACAGGGTGTGCCCTCGCCGGAACCTAAGGTCTTCTGCACTATCCCTTGGCAAATGGGAATTCCACTGACAATCCATCTTAGGAGATCGGGGCAGGCACAGTACTAGTACATTTCTCCTTTTCTTTGGTAGCGTATGTGGTTGGCATTATCGGAACTGGCTCTTCATCTTTTTTAAACAAGGGTCAATATTGATGAGTTCCCCAAAAATCTCCCTCTACCCTGCCTAATTGCCTGGCAGGTGTAGTTTCCAGGGTAGTCAGTAATACTCTCTCCGGTGCAAAACACTTAAGTAGTTATAGAGTATTCCTTCTTCCATTTCTCACGGACAGTGTAATTAGCGGAAATGTTCGTGAAGAGACTAATAAACCACTCTTCAGCATCTACAGGGAGATCTAGGGGGACCATCCCCGAGTGTAGTCGGGCACTACCGCACATGCAACAGTTAGACTTGTTGCTCCTGTTAGCATTGTACCTCATCAACTCCAACCAGAGATTCTGGTCAGAGTAGCCAGTCGCTACTGTCAAGGTGTCCTCAAAGGTAGGGTCGGCTATGATCATCATGTTCGTCAAGGTCTTTATCTTACGGCGGAGGGGGTTAATTATGGGCATGGGACTAAGTGAAGGCTTCCATTCGGCTGCATCTACCATACCCCTTATTTTAAACTTCCGTAAGGGATCTGTCCTCCCGTGCCGGTATGTCCCCAGACTGTAAGTCCCCCCGTCCCCCGGGCTTGGATCTCCCATGGTTAATGTAAAAACCGCATTAAAACCAAGCAACATACTAAGTTCAGCCTTCCAATACCTGCTGTCCTTATTATTCTCAAGGAGGGTTATACGACTAATTAGGGATTTCCCGCTCTTATCTTTCTTATTTAAGGCACTTCGCGGTTTATAGGACCAGTCTATTCCTGTGTTCCATCCCACTAATCCCCAATAACGGCAGTCTTCTCCCCAGACGTTATCAGTGGCGCAAACATATTGTATTCCCCGGTATATAAGTCATATAACCAGCTGGACTGAGCTAAATCTGGCCTGCGGTGGGATCTTGCGCCTAGACACGGGACCACAGTACAATAGTCGAAGGAATATGCGGCTACTTGAGCATTGAACGAGTTATACTAGAAGGTAACCATACCCCCATATCCTTCCGACTGAGGATTCCAGTTGCCACCCTCCTCTCTCACTAGCCCTATCCAGAGTAATGTCCTTGGCACAACTAAGACTGGTCTCCAGGATCTGAAGCTTTCTTACAGTATGAAGCATGGATGGATCCATGTAAGTCTTTCGGCTAGTTTCACAGCTGTGGCAGTAGTCAGAAGCACCTGGTAGGGGCCATTAAATCGGGGCTCAGGAGGGTGCTTCCTGGGGAACTTCTTGATGCGCACCCAATCCCCAGGCTGCAAGATATGTGTCCCAGTGTCTGCCTCTGAGTCTGGAAGAGAACACCTGTGTACCTTCGTTTACCTCATTCACTTCCGGTACCCTGTATCTGCAGATTACCTCATTCATGAGCTTCTGTGTGGTTATCTGCTCATTTACCTTAGTATCCGGGTGGGCCTCCAACCTGAAAAAGACTCGAGCAACAACAAGCACATATTCATACTCCCCAACAGGTGTGAGCTGAATGTGGTCAAATTGGCAATCTCTGAAATGCGTAGAGTGGTCAAGGCAAGTGTTATATGGCCACCTTACTTCTGTCCGGACTCGCATATGGCAAAGATCATGCTAACTGGACAAATGATGCAGCAGCTACAGAGAACCCAGGTGTCACCCATTCTTGTTCAGTGTCGCCGTCATCGCTGCTTTTGATTCTGTGTACCAGCTGGGCCATCATGGGGAACAGGGACCTCTGTAGGCAAGTTCTGTTGATTGTTCGCCATACGCCGTCCTGTGCTGTCGCTCCCGTATTTTAGCCCATCTGCTTTCTTTCCTCGTTGACTTGTAACTGTAAAGTCCTTGACATATCAAAGTCCAAAGTCTTATCAAAGTCCAAAGGTTTTATCAAAGTCCAAAGGTTTTATCAAAGTCCAAAGTCTTATCACTGACTCATGCTGTCAGTATCTATTCTTCTTTCTTCCACGGCTTGAGGGCCGCTGCCTTTGCTGTGTTGTCGGCGAGGGTGTCATCTCTCGCTTCTCCGTTGTAGAAATCGGTGTGGATTCTCCATTGCCAGGTAGTAGTAGTAGGGTTTCCATGAGACTCTGCACCGCTGCACCATTCTTAATTGGCTGTCCTACTGAGATAACAAGCTGTCTGGCCTTCCATATTGGGCCATAATCATGAGCTATGCAAAATGCATTCCAGGAGTCAGTGTAAAAAGTTGCCGACTTACCTTCTACCACTCCACACGCCTCAGTGAGGGCCTCCGGTTCCGCTTCTTGCCCTGAGACATGCGGAGGCAGAGCTTCTGCGTTTAGGACATCTTGTTGTGTGACCTCTGCATATCTGGTTCGGAATCATCAATCCTCACCCTGATACCATCTACAAAAGAAAACTCAAAATATGCATCATTAACAGTGTGTACATCACTACAATAATGCTATTTAAAAAATAGCTGATCTGCTATACTCAAATCACCTATGCCTCCCCTCCCCCCAGGAATACCTGATTAAAAGAAGAGTAGCCGGATTCAAGGTATTACAACATTGGGAAGCTCAGAGCAATATTGGGGGAGGCATGGAAAGAGCACATTGTAGTCGGATCTAATAGGCCAGAGATAAGTGCTTGGGTTGCACTTGCATGAGTATGTTCTGGGTGTCATTTGGGGTGTGGACCACTAGGGGGTAGTCCAATACCAACTTAGAAGATTTGTCAACCATTGTCTGTACTGCTGCCACCGCAAAAGCAGATGAGGGAGCTCCTCAAGTCACTGGATCTAACCTCATGGCTGTGGCTGTTCTCCGTGCTTTTGTGTCAATACTGTCATATGGCCGGCAGTATGAAACAAGGCCCAGAAAAGGTGCGGAATTTGGCAACGGGTGTATGTACAGGTATGGCCTGCAGAACTTGGTTAGTCTTTGGAGGCCTCCAGGCCTTACAGCCTTCTGCAAGAGAAATTAACAGTGAAATTGTGGCCTGTTGGCAGTTTTTCCAAAGCATCAGCACACAGCACCTAACATGTGTGGCTGACCCTTCACCCCTTTTTTTTTTTTTAACTAGGGGGATACTGTTTGACCCAGGGGTGTGTATCTGGGTCTCGTATATATTATCATGGTCGATACATTCAATTTCCCTATGCCTGTCTTGTAGGTGTCCCATAATTTGTCAGTAACCGTGGAAAGCTGAGTTTGGGACAGGAGAAAAAACAAAACTTTTTCTTCTGGCTATCTATGATTCTTACCCCCTCCTTGGATAAGAGACGTGTTCTTGCATTATCAAGCTCCACCCCTCTGAGTGTGGCTAATCACTTACTTCCTTATTCTCTCATTCAATGTTTGGCAGTCCTTGGGTACACATCACAACTCAATAAAGATAAAGTCTTATGCACCACACAATTTACATTTTACAAATTACGGGTCAATCTGCCCCGTTCCTCCTGTGGATACCTGGCCTTATCGTTACCTGCTTGTTTCCTATTCCTTGGCTTCTCTACCGTCTCTTACTCCCTGTAGTTTATTTATTTATTTTATATTGTCTGTGAATATACGTTACTTGTGCTGGGACTACCGGGCAAGTAACTTCCTCTTTTTAAGTCTCTCGCTCATGTGACAGCCCAGCGACAGGATTATAAGGGAGAACGGCTAATTTTTACTTTTACAACAGTTTTTGTCCCAGACTTCCGGCGACTGGGCAGATGCAGTCTTAGATGCCGGGCATCTCCATCTGATTGGTAATGTACTGCAATTCTCTCTATTCACTAAACTGGTGTCTTTTGGCGTGTATTAATACAGACGCCATTGCAGCCCACCTTCACTTCCTCTTTCTGACACTTAGGGAAATTCTAACGTCTAATGCATAAATCACATATATTATGTTGTAACTACTGTCACAGCGGTGACCACCTAACATTGTATGTGGTTACAATTGAATTGGGGACTGCTAACATGTACGCTGTTGGGGACTTGGCAAACATAGATGTATTTTCTTGTGGGCATGGTGGGCTACGCAGTCTGTATTCTTAAGAGCCCCCTCAGGATGTGAGTGGCATATAACTTTTTACATTTATGACGGGCGTATGACAAAGATTAGATTACATAACAAGACATACTAGTAGTTTTAACATCCAATATTAGTTAAATAACTAACAAATGTTACAGCACAAGAATTGCTCCGCTTCTATTAAGAGTTCCACTTCCTCTTTTTAAATGAAGTTAGCAGCTTTTTTTTTTTTCCTCTCTAAACAATTACGGGCACAGTTGAGCAGGACTGATACTACTTCTATATGACCGACAAACAAACTATTCCTATATAACAACTCAGCAGGATTAGCTCTACACAACAAACAAGCACACTAACTTTATATAACGGACAGGTAGGACACACAGAAAGATTGCTTGATTAATCAATGATAACTTGACTCTCCACCCCTTCCACACTTTCCTGGAGGGTGTAAGAATTAACCTCGGTACAATGTTCGCTGCCTTTCAACTTCAATCATGGCTGCCAGATTCATGATTATAAAAGTCTCCTCAGACGCCGGACATAATATGCCCCGCCCTAGAGTCTCTAGCATTTCTGTCGCTACACAGTTTATCAATCTACCCTCAGACGGAGGGATCTACTCGTGGACATTTAAACAATAAACAAATATTTGTGGACACACACAAATAGACAGAGCACCAGTACGGCTGGCTTAGTCTCACTGCCCCTCGGGATACGTGTCTGACAGCTCCCTTCTCCCGGACCCTACAAGCAGGCCTAGCAGGAGCGGAAATCCCATATCAGACTTTTCTCTGGCAGTCTCTCCCTCCCTGGGCCCTCCAAACGGACCTCAGGACTGCTGAGTCTCTGCGACAGGCCACCTGAACGGCTCCCTCCTCCCTCAGGAGTGGAAACACCCCGTACAGGCCCTCCCGGGGGCAGCTATTGATGTCACCAATTAACTAGTACTCTCAAGACAACAGGCATGCAAACATTCCTTTTATATCTTATGACAGGTTCTTATCGAGTGATCGAGACTTAAAGAAGTACCTGTCAATCGGGTCCAAATCATTCGGCCTTGGCACGGCACATAGGCGAGCCTGGACTTAGCCACACAGCTATAGATAATTAATTTATCTTACCGTGTTCTGATGATATTTTGGGCCCACCAAGTCCAAGGTCGCATATGTCCGTGTCTTCTGTCCGAATTCTATGGAACCTGTCGATCACTCCCCGTACGGGCCACCACTGTCATAGAATTCCTTTGCGGAATCACGGCTTACTCAATTTGGAATGTTTACACCCTTCCATATTATTTCTGAATTGATAATGCGCATAAGAAGTTTCCACACTGACACGAGGTTCAGCATGCATAGCTTCCTCAATTCTAACTTTAATGATCGGCGTGTAGCCTATTTTAAGAGTTTAACACATCCGCCCATCTGGGCAGGTCAAAGATTACATAGATACAACGTATTGTTTAATTATTGGATAAGCATCTTGCAATTCTTCCATCCTCCGGTCATCTGTGATTGGCCATCAGGTGGTGGATGAAATGAGTGGGTTGTCTTGGAGCCACGTGGGGTTCCTTCGATATGATTGGATGGTACATCATGAACTATAAATTGCACAAACCTCCCATGTTATTTGCATACGTTTCCAGTAAAATTGCTTGGGTAATTTCTGCGGTTGTCCATGTCTGAGTTACTGTCCTCCAAAATTGCGAAACAGATGGAAAATGTAACGTGTTTATACTATATATTATCTTGTCAGCGTTTTGAGAACAGAAGTTTCATGTTGGCTTCCCCATGTCAGCAGAGTTATAAAACAGATACTTTCATATGAGCGGAAGTCCCTATTGCACAACTGTAAGAATATTATATTTGTAGCAAGACAGAAAGCAAATATGTATACAGAATGTTAAATTGACAACTGTCTACTGCCAAGGCCCACCGATCCAAAATATAGAAATACTGGACTTCCACCACAACCCATGGATATATCATTAGACTTCTCTTCGGCCTATCATCCACAGTCCAACAGGCAGGTGGAGTGTACCAATCATATCCTGACCGCATATCTCCATTATTTTACCAATGCCCACCAGGACGATTGGGTCAATATTCTTTCCTGCGTGGAGTTTTCTTATAACCAGCATGTCAGCTACTCCATGAAGGTGTTAGGTGCACTGTTCAGACACAATCCTCTGCTTCTGTGTCTGGCAGGCGTCGTCCTGCTCTCCCTGTTCCCTGAGCTTGTACTTATTCTCTTTCAGCACTGCTATGGTTAATTGCTTCTGGGTCTCCTGCTCAGCTGATGCACCTTTTCTAATCATCTCCATATATAGCTGTCCTGGGCCTTCTATGCAGTGCTGTAGTGTTGTTGTGATATTTGTTTCCATAACTCCATGTTTAGCTGCTGCTCCAGCAGTTATCTTATTATCTTGCTTTGTGTGTTTTTATCGTTCCTGCGTTCATGTATCCTGCTGTCTGTCATCTTTTTTAGTCTGCTTCTCTGTTCATCCTCGTCAGCCTGTTCATCCTTTGTTTCCGTACTCCCCGGTATTGTTCGGTCTTTTGTCATATAGGTGTTCTGTCCTGTCAGGGTCAGTCAGCGCCTAGAGGAAGACCGTGGGGTCATTCTTATCAGGACACCAGCGCTGCTTATAGGCAGGGGTTTCGCTCTCCTTGTTATCAGCTCAGGGAAAGGCACTTTCCCTAGTTTCTATCTGTATACGGGGTTTGTGCATCTGGTATCTTACCTTCCATGCTGGGGTTGGCCGTTAGCCGTGCTGGACTGCATCATCACCTACCCGGTAGATTGACACAGTGGTTCCACATCCACAGTCATTACAGGTGTCAGTCTGGGGGTGTCCTTCCCTGTCAGACTATATCACAGCCTGGTCTCCCACAGACATCAGGCTTTCAGCCCCCACTTAGCCTCCCTCTTAGGGAGTAGTTCCAGCTCTCTCTTAGAACCTGGCTCAGCATGACTTTCAACAGCTGCAGCTCTTCCCTGGCTTTCAGCAATGGACTGAATGTGTCTGGAGTTTTTAGCTCTTCCAGACACCCCTACACAGCTGTCCCTGCTGATTAGCACACAAGGCCAGTTTACAGCCCCCTGCAGACCATTCTGTGGATAAAGTCTGTAGACCTAATCACAGCTTTTGCCCCTCTAGAGTCAAAACTCCAGACTCAAGGAGTGCTATGTGTCAGGCTATCACTGCACTTTTCTTCCTATTGTATACCTGGCACTTTCCTAGCTGCCACCTCTGGACCCTGTATCGCTTGCTGCAACTCATCTTTCCAATTCCTGAACTGCCATTCATTCTTTAGTTGCTTCTATACAGGTTCTTGTGTGGAGTCTGCCTCTACTGACTCTGTTTTGCCACTCTCGGCAACTTTTTTTTATAAGATTTTCTTCACCTGCAACTTTTGAGGCCTCTTTTCCAGTCTCTGTGTAATGACCTGAAGTGTAGTCAGGATGAAGCCAGGGGTCAGTAATGGCTTAGTATCTGTTGCAGTACCATGGAGCAGACAGGAAGTATATATACAGTGTAGCCAGCAATAGTATAGTGAGGAGCAGTAGTACCAGAGCTAGACTAAAGATCTGGGGTACCACAAGGCTCTGTCCTGGGCCCAGGATGGATGAACACAGAACTTGCACAAATACCAAAAAGGAAGAAAAATATGTTTATCAAATGAAAAGAGGGGGAAATATCTAAAGGAGAATATAATGCGGTCTGCAAAAACTGTAGGGCAAGGGTCAGAAAAGCTAAAGCTAATAATGAATTGAGGCTTGCAATAGAGGCCAAAAGCAATAAAAAAGGATTTGGGGGGTCAAAAGCAAGAGAAAAGTCACAGATACTATTGGATGCTTACACGATGAAAATGGTGAATTGGTTAAGAATCATGTTGAGAAGGATGAACTTTTAAATTCCTATTTTGTATCTGTTTTCTCTCAGAAAGTAAATGTAACATCAACTGATCTTCCCTGTGCTATTGGGGGAATAAAAGACTGCAGGCTATCTATAAGCAGAGAGATGGTGAGGGAACAAGTTATGCCAGACGAATCTAATTTCCTTCTATGACAGAATCAACGATTGGGTTGATCAAGGAAATGCGGTAGATCTAGTATATCTTAACTTTAGTAAAGCATTTGACAAAGTATTTCATACCATACTTATTGAAAAAATGACCAAATCTGGGATTGACAAGGAGGCTGTTAGGTGGATTCACAGCAGTGGTCATAAATGGCTTCACATTCAAGTCGAAGAATGTATCAAGTGGGGACCACAAGACTTTGCCCTAGGCCCAGTGCTGTTTAATATTTTTATAAATGATCTGGAGAAGGGAATTGATGGGAAACTGATCAAATGTGCCAACGACACAAAGCTAGGAGGGATAGCTAACACTAGAGAAGAGAGAGGGGGTTCAAAGAGATCTAGAAAAGCTTGCACAGTGGGGGGGCGACTAGCAGAATGGTATTTAACAAGGAGAAATGCAAAATCTAAAAAGGCAAACACAATTCTGGGATGTATAAGAGAAGCATAGAGTCTAGGTCACATGAGGTCATTACCCCCTCTACTCTTCCTTAGTCAGACCTCATCTGGAATACTGGGTCCAGTTCTGGGCACCCCACTTTAACAAAGACATAGACAAAGTGGAGCAAGTTCAGAGAAGAGTTACCAAGATGGTGAGCGGTCTGCAAATCATGTCCTATGAGGAACGGTTAAAGGATCGGGGAATGTTTAGCAGAAGAGAAGGCTGAGAGGAGACTTAATAGCTGTCTACAAATATCTGAAGGGCTGTCACAGTGCAGAGGGATCAGCCCTATTCTCATCTGTACAAGGAAAGACTAGAAGCAATGGGATGAAACTGAAAGGGAGAAGACACAGATTAGATATTAGATAGTGAGGGGGATCAATGAGTGGAACAGGTTACCACAGGAGGTGGGGAGTTCTCCTTCAATGAAAGTGTTTAAACAAAGGCTGGACAGACATCTGTCTGGGATGATTTAGTGAAGCCTGCATTGAGCAGGGGGTTGGAACAGATGAACCTGCATGTCCCTTCCAGCTTTACCATTCTAGGATTCTATGATCAATTGGCCTTACTCCTACTGTAGCAAGTACTTTTTGTGCTGGGCAGCTGATCCTGCCATTTGGGGATATGTGTGAGTGCCTGTAATGTCAGTGCTTTGCACTTTTGCAATGCTCCTCCAGATTTGTGCTTTTAACTGATTGCATGTTTGTTTTTAACAATAGCTTGACAGCCATTCTATGATGTCATTCAATGAATTGCTGTGATTGTTTAATCGAGTGCTGGCTCTCATTGGCTGACGTGGCCAATTAACCAATCAGAGCATTAGCTTGCTGGAGGCAGGGTATTCAATAGGCGAACCCCTCGAACCTTTTAGTAGCAGGTATATAGGCGGAGCCCTGCAACCTTTTAGTAGCAAGTGTATAGTTGAACCCCTGAAACCTTTCAGCAGCAAGTGTATAGGCAGACTCCAGTAGCATTTATGTAGCAAAAGTATAGGTGGATCCCAGTAATATTTCTGTAGCAAGAGTATAGGCGGACCCCTCAAACATTTCAGTAGCAATTGTATAGGTGGACCCCAGTAACATTTATGTAGCAAGAGTATAGGCGAACCCCTCAAACTTTTCAGTAGCAAGTGTATAGGCGGACCCATGTAACACTTATGTAGCAAGAGTGTAGGCGAACCCCTCAAACCTTTCAGTAGTAAGTGTATAAGCGGACCCCAGTAACATTTCTGTAGCAAGAGTATAGGCAGACCCCAGTAACATTTCTGTAGCAAGAGTATAGGCGAACCCCTTAAACCTTTCAGTAGCAAGTGTATAGTCGGACCCCAGCAACATTTCTGTAGAAAGAGTATAGGCGAAGCCCAGTAACATTTCTGTAGCAAGAGTATAGGCAGACCCCAGTAACATTTCTGTAGCAAGAGTATAGGCGAACCCCTCAAACCTTTCAGTAGCAAGTGTATAGGCGGAGCCCAGTAACATTTATGTAGCAAGAGTATAGGCGAACCCCTCAAACATTTCAGTAGCAAGTGTATAGGCGAACCTCTCAAACCTTTCAGTAGCAAGTGTATAGGCGGACCCCTGTAACATTTCTGTAGCAAGAGTATAGGCGGACCCCAGCAACATTTCTGTAGCAAGAGTATAGGCGGACCCCAGCAACATTTATGTAGCAGTATAGGCAGACCCCTGTAACATTTCTGTAGCAAGAGTATAGGCGGACCCCAGCAACATTTCTGTAGCAGGAGTATAGGCGAACCCCTCAAACCTTTCAGTAGCAAGTGTATAGGTGGACCCCAGTAACATTTATGTAGCAAGAGTATAGGCGAACCCCAGTAACATTTCAGTAGCAAGTGTATAGGCGAACCCCTCAAACCTTTGAATAGCAAGTGTATAGGGGGATCCCAGTAACATTTATATAGCAAGAGTATAGGCAGACCCCAGTAACATTTAGGTAGCAAGAGTATAGGCGGACCCCAGTAACATTTCTGTAGCAAGAGTATAGGCGAACCCCTCAAACCTTTCAGTAGCAAGTGTATAGGCGGACCCCTGTAACATTTATGTAGCAAGAGTATAGGAGGACCCCTGTAACATTTCTGTAGCAAGACTGTAGGTGAACTACTGAAACATTGGTGTACCAAGAGTATAGGCGAACACCTGAAAAAATTTGGTTACCAAGAGTGTAGGCAAAGGCCGGAAAAATTAGTTAGATAACAGTATAGGCGAGGGTCTGAAAAATTGGTGTACCAAGAGTACAAGTGCACCCCTGAAAAATTGCTCAAACGCGAGGGCAGGTGAAACCCATAAACATTTTTTAAAGATACAGATCGCTGTTGCGTAATTTGTAACAGCCTGGAGGCAGCCCTGTGAAAAAATTGGTTTCAGTTAAAGTATACAAACATTTGAAACTTATAAAAATTGTAAAAAACTTTTAAACAGAGCCTTTTGGGCCACAGAAAAATTGGCAGTTCAGCGTGATGACATGCTGTTTTAGGAGGAGGAGTAGGAGGAGGAGTAATCATATCCGAGAGTGATTGACAAAGGTAATTCCCCCTTTTTTTGTGGTGATAGAGGATGCATTTTTCTGCTGCTGCAGCGAAAAGAATTAATAGGTTCCACTGCTTTCCGCCGCTGGAGAAGATAAGTCTGGGGAAATCCAGCCTTTGTTCATCTTTATGAGTGTAAGCATGTCGGCGCTGGCAGTTGACAGGTGGGTACGCTTATCCGTGATGATTACCCCAGCTGCACTAAACACCCTCTCTGACAAGACGCTAGCGGCAGGGCAGGCCAGCACCTTCAGGGTGTACAGCACAAGTTCGTGCCACGTGTCCAGCTTTGACACCCAATAGTTGTATGGAGCAGAGGCATCACAGAAGATGGTGGTATGATCGGCTATGTACTCCCTCACCATCTTTTTGCATTGCTACCTCCGACTCAGCCTTGAGTGGGGAGTGGTGACATAGTCTTGCTGGGGAGGCATAAAACTGGCAAAGGCCTTGGAGAGTGTTCCCCTGGCTGCGCTAGACATGCTGCCTGATCCCCACACCTTCCCGGCTAGTTGGCCTTCGGAACTGCGTCTTCTGCCGCTAGTGCTGTCAGATGGGAACTTTAGCATCACTTTTTCCAACAGGGCCCTGTAGTATTGCATCACTCTTGTACCCCTTTCCTCTTCGGGAATGAGAGTGGAAAGGTTCTCCTTATATCGTGTGTCTAGAAGGGTGTACACCCAGTAATCCGTGTTGGCCAGAATGCATCTGACGTGAGGGTCACGGGAAAGGCAGCCTAACTTGAAGTCAGCCATGTTTGCCAGGGTCCCAGTATGCTACACATCGCTGTCCTCACTAGGAGGATGACTTTCATGATCCTCTTCAGCTTATACACGTTGAACAGATGAGAGGCAAGCAGCATGGGTACCCCCTGCAGTGTGGCCAGCAGTCTCTTCCCCCTCCCCCTCCTCCCCCTCCTCCAAAACGCGCTGAGATACAGACGTGAGGCTGGTCTGGCTATCAAGAGACATACTGTCATCCGCCATCTACTGTTCTAACCGCAAAGCGTCAGCCTTAATGCTTAACAGCGAACTTCTCAGCAGGCAAAGCAGCGGGATGGTAACGCTAATAACGGCCGCATAGCCGCTCACCATTTCTGTAGACTCCTCAAAGTTTCCGAGGACCTGACAGATGTCTGCCATCCATGCCCACTCCTCTGTGAAGAACTGTGGAGGCTGACTACCACTCCACCGGCCATGTTGCAGCTGGTATTCCACTATTGCTCTACGCTGCTCGTACAGCCTGGCCAACATGTGCAGCGTAGAATTCCAGTGTGTGGGCACGTCACACAGCAGTCAGTGCTCTGGAAGCTGAAACTGACGTTGCAGGGTCCTCAGGGTGGCAGCGTCCGTGGTGGACTTGTGGAAATGTGCGCAGACATGGCACACCTTGCTGAGCAGGTCAGACAAGTGGGGGTCCCTGCTGATTAGCACACCTTCCAATACACCAAAGGCCTGTTTACAGCCCCCTGCAGGCCATTCTGTGTACTGCCTTGCACAGAACATTTGATGAATCTATTTGTAATTCTTGTATGACTGAGCACACTCGCTTATGTCTAATAAGTTCACCACTCGTATAGATGCTACTGCATGTGGTGAATGAGGCTATTCCTAGCTGTATCTGCGCAGTAGGGTGTTGTAACTACACTTCTTAGTTCAGAATTTCCACTTAACGTAATATCCAAAAAAATCACACAACCTGGATCATTGCTGGGATTTTTATTAAAAAAAAGTTAAATACAACTATATGCACAGCTGAAAACGCAGCCAAGGATGCTGAAAAGAAAATCAATACTCGTCTAGCTGGTGCTGTCCCTGTTGCTGCCACTGTTCTCCGGAGCTCCCGCCACTTGTCATCCCCGACACAGGATCTTTTGCTAGTGACTGGGTTTGAAGACCTTGCCTTTAGCAAGAGATTGCTCTGATTGGCTGAGCCCACTGAGTGTCATCAGGCTCAGCCAATCACGGCCAGCACTGGATGCACCAATCACAGCCATTCATTAAACCAGCTTGACAAGTGGCCGACAGCCTGCCTGGAGCCCCAGAGAACAGCGACGGGGACGCCGACAGCGGCAGGTAGGCGAGTATTCCTTTTTTTTTTTTTAGGTAGTGCAGCTAGCGCTTGCGTTTAGCGCTGCCAGAAACATGGTACCAACTTGTGGCACGTTTTCAACTGTGCTGAAAATGCTGCCCATTCATCTCAATGGGCGACGCAGGGCTGAAAACGACCAAACATACATCGCTGTCAAAGAGCAGCGTTGAACAGCGCCATTGAAATGAATGGGAGCATTGTACAGTGTTTAGCGCTGTGCCGAAAAGCTGCGCTAAACGCTTTATAAAAACGTCTGTGTGAGGGAGGCCTAAGAGAAACAATATCCTGCCTTGCTGGTTATGCACAAATATCAGGGTCACGACTAACACTTGCTGCAGATGGTGTGCGCTACCATGCATCAGTACACTGCTATGTGCTAAAGATATGGCAGGTGATTGGGTTCCGGCATGAACTGCCAGCTTGTGCCATAATTGCTGCCAGATAAGCTAAGTGTGAGATGAGCTTTTGCAGGATAGACTACATGAGGCTCTGTGCTAAAAGACCAGCTCCCAAACGAGTTTCACCAGAACGCTGGCATCATCAGGGGTATAGGAGCTATATTGGAAGGCCGGCTTCTGACAGGAAATAAAAAAGGTGGAAGGTGGGTTCAATAGCAGTCATGTGGCCAATAAAATGACATAATGTCATAGTGACTCTGAATTGTTTCTCTGACATACTGTTATCACAGCCAATCACAGCATCAGCCAATGGGACGGCATTTAAGAAACACCATCACAACCGTCGCAGAAAAGTGACTGATAGACCACAAAGGCTGCAGAGAACCCCCTGGAAATGTACTGCAGATACCTGCATAAAAGTCAGTCTTATGTTCACATGTGCACACCAAATGTGGTTAATATTTTAGAGAGCTTGGAAGGCGCAGTAATGAAACCAGACCTAAATATCCCGCAGAGACTACAGAGACACACCGTGGTCGCAATATCAGAGACATGTTAGTTCACAGCCATTACTCTCCCCCCTTTACTGATCGACCCTGTTATAGTAATAATAAATGTGTTTCTTACATGAGACTAGGCAAATATATATATACCTTTATAGGAAATAGCTAGCAGTTAAATGGTTAACGAGCTCAATGTTATATCCTGGTATGTGCAAGCAGAATGTTAAGCTATACACCAGTATGCAGCTATTTCACGGGAAGCCTCTGGGATGCTCATTCCCATGGGAGAGCTGCTTTTTATCTCCTCTCTCGCGTTCCTATGGTTCAGGCAGACATATTAATAAAGCCTGTGATACTTGAGTCTTGGAAATTCCGTGTTTGGTAGCGGCATACACCTGGGGCGTTAACATAGGTTAATCATTAGCATCATTACATACTAAGGCCTTAGTCACACGGGCGTTTTTTCACGCGATTTGCGCATCGCATGACGGATGCGCATGCGCAAATCGCGTGACCGGCGCCGAAAAATCGGCCGAAAAATCGCCCGAAAATCTGCTCCTAGCCGCGTTTCATTAGAAACGGGCCGGAGCTTTCCAGCGCATTGCATTCAATGGAGCCGGCAATACAGCCGACTCCATTGAATGCAAGCGCTGCGGGCGAGTGTGGGATGAATTGTCGGGAAGGGGTTAAATATATAACCCCTTCCCTGCAATGCATCCTGAAAAGTGAAAAAATAAGAAAAATGTATGTACTTACCTGCTCCTGGCAACCGGAGATCCCCGCGGCCGTCCTGCAGTGGGTGTGAAGGGGGTGTGACTCAGGCTTGCCCCTGATTGGCTCAGCGCTGAGCCAATCAGAGGCAAGTCTCAGCCACACCCATTCATGAATTCATGAATGGGTGTGACTGAGATCAGCCTCTGATTGGCTCAGGCTGAGCCAATCAGGGGCAAGCCTGAGTCACACCCCCTTCACACCCACTACAGGACGGCCGCGGGGATCTCAGGCTGCCTGGAGCAGGTGAGTACATCCTTTTTTTTTATTTTTTCACTTTTCAGGATGCATTGCAGGGAAGGGGTTATATATTTAACCCCTTCCCGACAATTCATCCCGCGCACGCCGGCAGCCCATTGCTTTCAATGGAGTCGGCTGTATTGCCGGCTCCATTGAATTCAATGGGCAAACATCGTTCTTCTCTGCCACAGCTGTTACAGCTGTGGCAGAGAAGAATGATTTGTCTTCTATATGTTCTCAATGGGGTCGGCGCTGCTGCCGCCGGCCCCATTGAGCGCATATAGAGAAGAGAACAGGAATCGCAGATCACAGATAGGTGCGATCTGCGATTTCTGTTCTCTAATTTATCGGACGAGCGCATAAAAAGCGCTCATGTGTCCGATACCATTGCGAAGCAATGGTTTTAAAAAATCGCCGGACGCATGCGCATGCGCAAATCGCGGCAATAAACGCCCGTGTGACTGAGCCCTAAGCCAGTCATGTGAATATGGTGTGCTGTGCTGTCCGCTTGCTCACTTCATGTATATCTCACGATCCCCTGCTTGCTCAAGCGGGTTCACCTGCCCCCGTTCCTGGGCTTTAGCAGTAAGAAATCCCATGCAAGGAAAGAGTGTATATCACGCTTGCTTGAAGAGTAAAATTTGTAATCTTCCTTTATTTGGTCATATAAAAATTGCCAGGTGTAGCCATCTCTAACCCGATGCGTATCGGCTGCACAGAGCCCAGTGGTAGGGATCTGTACACCTGGCAATTTTTTTAAACTCGTTTTATTGAACAATATGTATTTCGTACATTGCATGAATAAACAGCTTTGGTTACATCATAGGCTCTTGTGATTATGTAGTTACATTTTAATACGTTACATTATCATATGCTGGTATCAGGGGCGTACCTAAAGCCTAAGGGGCCCGGGTGCAAAAGTTCAGCTGGGCCCCCCTCCATCTGTACCCGTACCTATACCTAAACCGTACTAATTTACAAACATGATCTAGCCCCTTGGTGTAAGCCTTCTCATTATGACTCCTTTCCTTGACTACAAAAAACCTGTTGGTAATGTCTTAGGCCGCTTTCACACGGCCGCACAAATTGCGTGAGATTTGTGCGTTGCAAGATGTACAAATCGCACATGAATATGAACCCCATTGTTTTGAATACAATCATACACAGGAGCGATGTTTTTTTTGTTTTTCTCTGCATCGCACGAGAATATGATGATGTGATGCGAGCTGGTTTTAACACAACAACCGCTCACATCCGCGGGGACGACACACGTTGGTGAGTGTGATAGGGGGCAGAGTTTCACGGCCTGATATCAGACTCACCCGTGTGAAATTAGCCTAAGGCCGGCTGCACACGGCTGGATTTGCATTGCGGAATATGGAGCGGGCGTCCGCCTACGGATTCCGCAGCATGTACCGCCCATAGCATGTTATGGAAAAGCGTTTTTTTCTTTACACGAGCAGAAAGCAATTGCGGTTTTCCACTCACGGAGGAAAAAGCATGGCGTGCTGTATTTTAATGCATGTATGTATATACCCAGGTTATACCAGCTATACATATATAATTATATACAGGAGAGGTATAACCTATACCAGCTGCACATATATAATTATATGCAGGAGATACACAGGTTACACCAGCATTAGAGCCGCAGGCGCTACCTCTCTCACTCTGTCCCTGCCTCTTACCCCTGTCTAATCCAGCTAGGATTGACGCTGTAGGGGTTCTGTCTTTCCTGGTCTCTATGAAAGAACTTTGAATGGGGTATTATCCCCCAGGTCTAGCCGAAATAACCCTCTAATCTCTGAAGCTAACTCTATCTGAGAGATATACTGCTACTTACCTGAGCTTCATGCGTGTAGGCATTGCCCTCATCACACACAGCTGGGATAACTACCAGCTATGTGAGAAGGGTCGGCCATAGAGCCCGGATAAGCATTTGCTTTAACAAACATTGAGAGACAGAACAACTTCCATTTGGGTGTTGCATTAATCCATACTGGTCATAAGAAATTACAGACCAATGCAATCACCCCAATGGATATTGCAGGAATTTTTTGGAGGGCATCATTTGGCCTTGCCGCAGTAGCCGGTGACTAAGCCTGATTTAAGGGCGCCATCTGCTACGCGGAAGTGCTACCTGAAGCATTCGAATACTGACACATACCATCTTATATGCCAGACCGAATGAATGACCCTCTCCCTCTCTAACTATTCAAAGAGAGAACCCGATTGCGGTACCAACACAGATACCGCACGGGTAATTGACAAGGAAGAAGGGGTAACCATAACTATACGGGGAATATCGAACAGGTGACATCACCTTAGCAGTATTAAACTGCAGCAGGACTATGTCCTGACACATTAATTCTGTTGCTTTACTATCTTAATATACTTCTCGGGCAATAATTACCCGCGCTCCTGAAGAACTGCCCCCTACATGGGTAGAGAAACGCGTCGAGCGAGCTTTCCGAAACGTCCTGGTCAGCATAACTGACACACAATGAGCCCATGTGTTTAGCACCCGTACATACGGTAACTGGGCTACCAATGGGAATTTATCAAAAAGTGTTCTAGCAACAAGAATACACGTAAGAATTCTGTGCCCTAATTCCTGGACCACACCAACACCCAAGTACAAACAATCTTTAGACTTGGAGACCACTCTTTCACCATCTGGAATTCTATCCTCTCTCACTTGTATGAGTGGTAGTTATCTCTAAATATCTATCTGAGAGATACGTGGTCTTACATACATTAACAAGGGCCTATTCTTTGTCTATATGTTACCTGTCTTTCTTACATATTGTCTATAAGTGTTATATGTGAGCCCACATTTTTAGAATTTTTCAATAAAAGTCATTATATTTTAATCTATATCTGTGAAGGGTTTCAGTAAACTTTATATAGATCTCTATACCACTGTGATCAGGGCTGTAAGTATGTGCCACTTCGGCCGCTTTCCCTCCTGCCTCTCCTCTCAGGTGGCTCTGTCCCCACGCCGTTTCTGCCGCTCCGGGAGTCTCTTCCATACGCTCCCCGAGTCTCCTCTCTCTCCCCACGGCCGGCGCTGTTAAGATGGCAGCGGTCGCGGCATCGCGGGTCCGCTGCCGGTGCTACCTTCGCCGTCTGTGCTGTATGCGCTCTGCTGGCGGCTCGGCCTCCTCTCCCCTCACTGCAGGTGATGTTTATTGGGTCCAGGGGCCCTCAGGATGGGTTCAGGATTGTGGTTTTAGGCAGCTTGGGTAGGAGCCTCTCCTACATGCGGCCGGTCTGCTCGGCTGCTTGGCCACGCCCCCCCACACCTGGCAATTTTAATATGATTAAATAAAGGAAGATTACAAATTTTACTCTTCAAGCAAGCGTGGTTTATATTCTTTCCTTGCGTGGAATTTCTTATAAGCCAATCATGAGTTGTCATGATGTTGGGGGCGTACATTGGGCATTGATGCATCATGTTCAATTATATCTGTACCGTTATGATATGAATAAACCAGAGGTGTATTAGAGAATGACCAACATGGGCTCAAACTCAAATACATCTGCATGCAACTTCTCATTATAACCAATTTGGAGCAGACCAGTGAACTCAAATTCATGTGGTAATTGCTCGCTTTGCTCTGCACTTTTCAAAACAACATCCTTTCAAAATCCCATAGACAGAAAAATCTATATAATCAAAGCAATGATCAATTGTAGGAGCAGGCAGTAGTCTATGTCACAATCTGTCCCTCTCCGAAATTTATGTTGGTAAAACTATCCAAGAGGTTATTGGATGCCTAAAATTTTGTGGCATCTCACAGATTGGTTGGGGGCCACGAAAAGGAAATTTGGATACTAAATTATTAAAAGAGGAAGCCAGATGGATTTTCCATCTTAAAAGTAAAACCTCAGATAGAAAAAGAGAGTAACAGCAGCACTCCAAGTTGAAAGACACCACTGGTGCAAGGCGTCTCTATGCAAAGCCTGGATCCGGGACCTGACTCCAAAGGTCCACCATAAAGTACAGATGAGGAAATAGAAGTCATCACAGGTGAGGCAAGCAGCAGCTACGTATCGACCCTATGCATGGGTCTTTCTCAAGCTGCTTGCTTCACCTGTGATGTTATGCACTGAATAAAGAAGCAATCTTTTAACGGATGCTGCCTGGATGACTTCTATTTCCTCATCTGTACTTAAAAGTAAAACCTCTCTGGGATTGAATGAGGGTTTTTCTGGTGTCTTTATCTAGCGCAGGAGATAAATGTAGGAAAAATGTGGTACCGTGTTTCCCCGATAGTAAGACCTACCTCGATTTTCAATGTCATTGAATGGCTGTGATTGATTAATCCAGTGCCGGCTCTTATTGGCTATCAAAGATAAAACATATATAAAAACTATATTTATATCTATATATATAAAGAGGAAAGCCCTCACTAACTCATTCACTGACTGACTGACTGACTGACTGACTCGCCAAAAGGTCTAGAACTTCCCAATGTCGTAGAAACATGAATTTTGGCACAAGCATAGATTATCTCCAAAATAGGAAAAGCTAATGGGTCCCAACTCGATTATTCAATTCTATGCGCAAAAGAATTAGCGTCCAAATTTTACGTACGGGATGTATTTTTCTCACTTTCCGGTGTCATAGAAACGTGAAATTTGGCACGAGCATTGATTATGTCATAAATAGGAAAAGCTAATGGGTCCCAACTTGATTATTCAATTCTATGCACAAAAGAATTAGCGTCCAAAGTTTATGTACGAATGTAATTTTCTCACTTTCCGGTGTCATAGAAGCGTGAAATTTGGCACGAGCATTGATTATGTCATAAATAGGAAAAGCTAATGGGTCCCAACTCGATTATTCAATTCTATGCGCAAAAGAATTAGCATCCAAATTTTACGTACATAATCTAAATCTCTCACTTCCCAAAGTCATCGAAACATGAAATTTGCCATAAGCATTGAATATGTCATAAATAGGAAAAGTTAATGGGTCCCAACTCGATTATTCAATTCTAGCGCAAAAGAACTAGCATCCAAATTTTACGTACGGAATCTAATTCTCTCACTTCCCGGTGTCATAGAAACATGAAATTTGGAACTGGCATCGATTATGTCATAAATAGGAAAAGTTAATGGGTCCCACCTCGATTGTTCAATTCTAAACGCAAAAGAATTAGCGTCCACATTTTACGTACGAAATCTAATTCTCTCATTTCCCGATGTCATAGAAACATGAAATTTGGCACGAGCATTGATTATGTCATAAGTAGGAAAAGTTAATGGGTCCCAACTCGATTATTCAATTCTAAGTGCAAAAGAATTAGCGTCCAAATTTTACGTATGGAATCTAATTCTCTCACTTCCTGATGTCATTTTATATAAAGGAAACGTCGCATGGTTACCTCCACATGGTGTTTCCTGGGTAACGCAGAGAACTATGCAAAATGGTGAACATATGTTTTTCCGGTATCTCTAAAGCAACCACGACTTCATAAGATTTTCTGTGTGAACACCAGATAAACACCAGTACCAAATTAACTCGGGCGAAGCCGGGTATATCAGCTAGTTTATATATATATATATATATATATATATTATTTTTTTATATATATATATATATATATATATGTATGACATTAATTTATTCTGAGCTCCTTCTCCTCAATGCTGGGATTTAAGTTAATAAAATGCGGGAGCCGGACTCCGGAGCATGCGTCCTGCTGTCCTGCTCCCCCCTTCACAAGGAGAAGAGCGGAGAGCCCGCCAGGCTTTGCGCAGGAGCTGTAGGAGACCCCTCAGAGCTTCATACTCTGAGCCAGTGGAGATCGTTCTGTATGAGCTGCTGCAGGGGAGGACCGCTCCGGTGCTTGTAATGTAGGGGAAGGAAGGACTTTTCCTCCTCTACTTTGGAATGTAGTTGGTGCCAGAGCAAAGTGTTCAGGAGCCTCTGAATTTGTTTATTCGGTGCTACTGCATGGTGAAAACACTCCTTATCCATCGCCAGTGATGATCCTTTGATAAGGATTGCGTTTGTACATCAAGCAGGGGATAAAATTGAAGTTTGATGTGTATAAGGGCCTCATGCCCACGGCCGGGTCGGATTTCAACTGCGAAATCTCACAGCGGAATCAGGCTCGGTGCCCTGGCGGTGACTCCCAGAGACCCATTCTCACCTGTCTAGATCTGCCGCGAGTGTCTTGGCCCGTGCCCTTGCACACTGCAGGGCATGCCGCACTGGCGATGACACTGCTGCACGGGAGCTAGTATCGCTGGCTCACAGTGGGATGGCAGGAGAAGACACATGCCTGGTTGCCATAACACTGAGGACGCGATGCAGGGAAACACCCACCACGTCCCTAGCAACCCAGCGTCGAGGATCGGGGCTCCCCTGTGCTGCACAGCAGCAGCCTGTGTGACAGGACTGTCGGTGAGGGCACGAGGGACCCGCGAACTGCCGATCCTTACACTTTCTTCATGAAAACTAAAGCTGTCACAGCAGATATTTATCATAGGGTACACGTCGTACCAATCCATAACAGATGGCACCCCAGATGGGACACCAGGTTGTGGCCGTGAGAAAAGTCGCTAGAGACCAGAACCACCCAGACGGACGCAGTGGAGACTGATCACCCCCTAGAGTACGGTGGGACACTTTCTGTTACTTACCAGTATGCCTGCCTCCCCGGTTGGTTTTGGTTTCTCTGACTTATACGGCTAGTCGGCGGCCACCAAAGACAGGTAATATTCTTGCCTGGTGTCTGTTAACCCTAAGCCTGTCATACTGAATATCTGCTGCCCGGTTTTATGTTACATGTGTGTTAATGGTTGAAAAAAACTTCCAGGATTAATTAAACCGGCGGTTAAGTCTGCAGGAAAATTAGCGCGGGTATTCTGCGTTAGTGACACTGCGGTGAAGCAAGTCACTGAAGCAGAGCGCTGGATACGCATCGCGGTCAAGCGAGAGTGGGAACATCCTTAATAACGAGTATCCTCCACAGCCTCCTATTACTGGTATTGTCTAATGTATGACATGTCCTACGTGTTTTACTGGGCTTATGTTGGTATAAATGAGGGTGGCTGGCGTCTAGTTAAAACCTAGAGACCAGGATTTGAGGTTAAATTGCTAGATTGCCACCCCATTACGCCATATTCGCCTGAGGTCCTGGTTTTCTGCCTTAACGTCTATTACCCAGTTGAAGAGAGGGTGGGATTGTCTCTGAGAGAGATAGAGGAGCAGGCAGTAGCAAGTGGGCACAGTATGGAGAGGTGTCTGTGCCACCAGGATCAGCCAGAGGGCTGTGAGACAACGGAACAGGAAAGGGTTAAGTGGTTGGGGTTCCAGTTGGGTATACCACAGGAACACTAAGGAGAGATGGCACGAGGCAGTCTAAGCCTCAGGAAGGCATTTTAGCATGTGATCTGGTGGCGACAAGGGAGGATGATGTTACAAGAAAATGAGTAAGTTAGTGAAGGTGTGCGGATTCCCGTACACTGCGGGGGAAAGATTATAAGCAGAGGAATAACGGAAAACCATAAGGGACAGAAGTTAAAGTAAGATAGTTGGAGTTACAATATGGTGTTTGTTTCAGGTGCTTTTGAGTTAAAGACAAAGGAAGGCCAGCCCTTCTTCACCATCTGAGGGCACCACCTTGGCCGTGTCACAGATGATGTATTTTGATACGTGTCTAGTATGTAGTATTCCTGGACCGGCCGGTAACCATCGTCCAGTCAGGCCACGATTTTGGTGCCCATTTCAGTGCCAGCCATGGCCCAGCGGCCATTTTAGCATCTGCTATAACAGTACCTTCGGCCCAGGGGTCATCTCTTAGCTCCGCAGCAGAAATGAGCTGGCTTCTCATCTCCCATCAATGTACCTTTTACCTGGCATCCCAATTTCTGCACTGCAATGATGGGTGCCTTTTCTGAATTTTGCATAGGAATATTCAAATTCCCTCCATCCCACCTGCAAACACCTTTCCCCTGATTATCTGACCTGCAGTCTGTGTTTAGCACCCCCCCACACACACACCACCACCACCCCCAATAGTTTTTTTTAGCGTTGTGCTTAAATTTCCCACATATGTACTTGTTGCTGGAAAAGACTTTTTCACGCCACAAGGGGGGAAATGGGGGAGAAAGGGAGACCTTTCCTAGTCTGTGTCCCCCTATGACATGCAGCAAGTTCATGCAGAATCTGTGGACAACTATGTGACAATTAACCACCGTACTGTCTGTCCTGTATGTTTTGATATCCTAACACTGATCATTGCTGTACATGATGATTATTATACATACAGTGCAAGAGTGTGATTGTGTCACCTATGGATATATAGGAATAGATAAATGGTTAATGCAAGATGAGGAGAGTTGTAGAACTTCTGTAACTTTTTCTTTGTATGATGCTGTTGCAGCTGAACTAGCGTCCCTCTGCGTCCCCTGTCTGCTTCTGTCCAGCACTGAGAGGGTTACTCACCTTTCTTCTTCTGAGCTCACCTGACTGGTTCATTAGTCATTACCTCTATTTAAGCTGAACTGATGCACTTTAATTGATGTTTGTGTGTTTATCACACTGCGCTGTGCCTGTTTTAGGCATATCTGTATGTCCCCTGCTGTGCATCCTACTGCCTGAACTGTCCTATGCTTCTGTGACTCTGGGGGTCTCCTGTAGGCTTTCTGCTGCCCGTTCCTTCTGGTCCTGGGTTGCACCCCTTTAGGCCGCCTGCACACGGGCAGAAATCCCGCGGCGGGATTTCCACCACTGAAAGCCTGCATAGGAGTGCATTACAATACGCACTCCTATGCAGACGGCCGCGCGAAATCTCGCGCGGCAAACAAACCGCGGCATGTCCTATTTTTGTGCGGGGCTCGCAGAGCCTCGCACAGAAACGTCACTCACCCGGCCGCCGGCTCCGGTCTGCGCATGCGCCGGCTGCACGGCAGCCGGCACATGAAAGAGCCGGGGCCGCCGGGCGCGTGTGAGTACGCGCTCGTCTCTGCAGGCGCTTGGGTCGGGTCCCACGGCGAGAATTCTCGCCGCCGGATCCGACCCGCTCGTCTGCAGACAGCCTTAAGGATAGTCAGACCTGAGGTTCCAGCGCAGGGCTGCTCTTATGAGGATGGTCACTCTGCCTATAGGTAGGGACTGCTCAGAGTAGGATGTCAATTTCAGCCACATTTTTGTTTTTTTTTCTACGTCTTTGTATATTTTAGTGTCAGTCTTCACTGAAACTGTAATTTTTATTCGTTCAGGATAAGCAGTGATAAGCAGTGCTGTCCCTGATATTCCACCGCAGACTGGCTGGCTGGCAATGTCCTCCTCCCCTTCAGCATATTAAGCAACACGCCTTCACCCTGATGCTTGTGTTGTGCCCTCTTGTGTTAGAAATGCTAACTGCAGCTGAGAAAAAGAAAAAAAAGGTTCTGAGATCGCTTTCAATTTACTTTATAGTATTTAGAACACTGTAAAAGGTTTTCACTTAGACTTTGCTTCATACAATGCCACTTTTGCCTACAGTGTGCCTCGCTCATGCCACTCAACCTGTCAGCATTGCAACACCCTCAGTCCTGCTACCTTGCTATCTCTGGAGAATGGAGGGAAGTGGGAATAATAACCTGATTTTTCCTCTTAGCTTGATACACATGACTATGCACTAGCTAATGGCCCGGGAGACGGGGGATTCAGTCATGTTGATCAGTCATTAGATAACCCTGATTTTGCACTCTTTGTGGATGAATCGAGGTATGATCAAAAAGATGGGTTTTATACAGATTATATTGTGCTCTCCTTACATGATGTAGTCAAAGCCGAACCTCATGCTCACGAGAACATGGCTAACATCTACACAGACTCCCGCTATGCCTATGGCATTACTCATGACTACGGACCCATCTGGAGAACGAGATCAATCTTGGGAAAAGAAAGCAATTAAAAACAGAAAAGGTGTACAAGCAGTGATGGAAGCCCTCTTACTGCCAGAGAGAGAGTGGCCTAATAATGGGACAAAAGGCCACTCCAAGGATGGCACAAAAGAGGCAACCGTAAATCACCCGGCTGATCAGGCTGTGAAGACAGCCACACAGAAGCCCAGACATGATTCTCCAAGGGTTGGGGCGGTACAGGTCCCTCCTCAGATGTCACCCCCGGTGGATTATGACCTGTTGATGCAGTTACAAAAGCAGGCAACCAAAGGGGGGAGAAAGGAACAATGGGAACCAAGAAGAGGGGCAGAGAGGCACCTGGAGATAAATGGATGGTATCCAACAAGCCTTGTCTGCCACAGGCCCCTATCCCATCATGGCTCCGGCCACCCATGGAAATACACACCTGTCCAAAACAGCTATGACAGATGTGGTTGCTAGTCACTGGTCTGCACCAGGAATCAGTGTCACGACAGCTAAACGCACACAGGGCTGCCTGATTTGTGCACAGAACAATGTGGGTAGGTCTGTATAGGCTCCCATGCAGTGCACCCCTCGTCCTTACTCCCTGTTCCAGCGTCTTCAAGTAGACTACTTCCAACTGCCAAGGGTGGGCAGGTACAAGTTCATTCTGGTCTGCCTAGACCAGTTCTCAGGGTATCCAGTCTGGCCTACCCGCTCACAAATGCCACCACCGAAAACTGATCTCTGGGATGGTATACAAGTACAGAGTACCCCAGAGTACCAGAGACAATTGAGAGTGACCAAAGTACTCCCTACATGGGAGAAGTGATGCAGAAAGTAATGAAAGTGTTGGGGGTAGAACTGGCCTTTTATGCTCCGTACCATCCACAAAGTAGTGGTAGAGCAGAAAGTTTAAATAGTACCTTAGAAACCACGATCCAGAAGACCATGGCAGAGCTCAATAGACCATGGATCGAGTGCCTTCCCTTTGTAGTCTTCTCTGTAAGGTACACACCTGACAGAATAGGCCTCAGCCCATATGGGATACTTTTTGGCTCAGCTCCAAGGTTAGGGTTGTATTTACATGATAACTCCAGATGCAGCCTGGTAGCCTGACAAACTGTGTTACTGTTCTCACAAAACACTTAACTAATGTATATTCGAGTGTTTACTTCCCTTCCAGAACCAGAGACTGACAGGGGGACCCATGACCTGCTCCCTGGAGATTGGGTCTATGTGAAGACATTTGTTAGAAAACACTCCCTTGAGCCCAAATACGACAGTCCCTACTAAGCGCTACCAACCACAGCCACGTCAGTGAAACTAGACTGGAGAAACTCCTGGATCCGCGCCTCCCATTGCAAGAAGGCCGCCGTTCCGGAGGAGACAGCCTAGCAGATGTGACCAAGTTTTATATCCTTTTACTACTGGGGCTGTTTGGGGGAGGGGCGGATCTCAGGTAGCGACAATAGCGGGAAGGAGGTACAGAATCAGGTCCAATCATTGGGGGACATTGATTGCAGCATTAAAAAAAATGCAAGTGTTCAGGGCCCCTAAGAGCCATAAAACCTCTGGGTGGGTCACTAGCCAATGGCTTAATAAATCTAACTGAACTAGTCAATCCCAGCTGTTGGCTGTTGCTTGGTTTTAAAAGTAGTATCCATTCACTGACACGCATGTGGCTGTTCCCTGTGATGAACTGTGACCGGGATCAAGTGTAACTTCTATGCAGTTTAACATGGCAAGAGACAGGCATGCCGCATAAATGGTCCTAAAACCCTGCACTCCCTGACCATCACTACTACTGTAGTCTCTATTCTTATCTTTACTGTTTTCTATCAAACCTACATCCAACGCCCACCTCTGGGGCATTCTATCCATATCAGCTTCTTTCTTCACCCGTGTACAGTTCACACGCACTCTTTACTTTCCTAAAAAAACTAAATCCCCCTGTAGCCTCAGTGAAACATAACTATCGCCTTCATAAATCCCCCAACCACCTGCTCACCCTCGCTATACTGCTGCTACCAGCAGCAGGGGACATCTTTCCCAATCCTGGCCCACCCTCTAGTGCCCCTATTACTCCCCACCTGCCCCACTGAGACACCCTCCCAGAGTTATATTCGTCTCCGATCTCTCCTTTACCCCCTACATCCAATCTCTTGCCCAAACATGTCAGCTGCACCTCAAGAACATCATAAGAATACACCCTTTTCTCACTGTGGAGACGCTATATATATATATATAATAGGCCTCCCCTGCTCCAGACTCTACCCCCTCCAATCCACCCTGAATGTAGCAGCCGCTTCCTGTACAGCCGCTACTCTGACACCTCTGCCCTGTGCCGGTCACTGCACTGGCTGCCTGTCAAATACAGAATTCAATTTAAACTCACTGCCTTCATCCACAAAGCCCTCCACAGCACCCCCCCCTACCCCCCCAACACACACATATTGCTTCCCTTATCTCCATCCACTACCTAGCCCGCGCCCACCGCTCTGCTAACAAAATCAGACAAAGTGCCCCTCTCATTCCCGCCTCCAAGACTTCTCCAGAGCAGCACCTGTCCTCTGGAACGCGCTGCCAAAAAATATTCGGACAATCACTGACACACTAAGCTTTAGGCGTGCTCTAAAAACGCACCTCTTCAGGAAGGCATACGATATCCCCTAAACAAACCCCTCTGTACTCCGCCTGATAACATGCTCCCTGTCCTAGTGACGGCAACCCTGCTAGCTGTAATCAACTGCCCCCTGCAGTGATACCAATTCAGCCACTATACAGTCTGACCATTGTCTGTGTGTATAGCACCCCTCTCTCTCCACCTCGCCATACCGTGCACATCTCCAGCCCTTTACCATCTGTATCACCCCACTATTTGTAGTATGTACGCTCGTTGGAGCAGGACCCTCACCCCTACCGTCTCCATCAGTTGATTACTTCATGTAACTGTGCTCCTGTTTTCATTTCCCTGTCTTGTAAGCGCTGCGGAATATGTTGGTGCTACATAAATGCAGATTATTATTATTATGCCTAAATAAGTTGTCTGAATTGTCCAACTCAGTGGGGTGAGCAACGAAAACTCAACGGCCACAGGATCCACTGCCGGCAGGTGGGTCTTGTCCCAATTAACCTTGATGCCATAGTGCATGCCAAATGCGTTGGATATAGCCAACGCTGAGTCAAGAGAAGACTCCGGGTCCTGGAAAAAGAGGAGAGTGTCATCTGCATAAAGTGCTATGTGCTCTTCATAATTGCTCAGTTTAAACCCCTTTAACCCCTGTATTGTGAGAGGCTCTATGGCAAGGGCAAACAAGGTGGGGGACAGAGGGCAGCCCTGTCTTTTACCCTGATCCAGGGTAAACTGGGCAGAAACATGGATATTGGTTTTAATATTGGCCACCGGGGAGTCATACAGGATCCCAACCCACTTGATAAAGGTTCGCTCAAACCGCCGCATCACTGCCCACGGGTCTTTTACTCTACTAAGTCAAAGACCCTTTCTTGGTGTATAAACACCAAGGCACGCTTCCCACAGTTAGTGTGCCCATACGACAGATGGTTGAAAAGTCACCTCAGGTTCATGTCTGTGCTTTTGCCAGGCATGAAGCCAGACAGGTTAGCATATGTGACCTCCCCAAAAACTGACTCCAAGGGACCAAGAGTTCCACATTCTTTTTATATCACTCCCCATGGAGCCCGTCTATGTATGGTGATTTCCTGTTGGGGAACGACTTAATGGCTTCTGTTATGTCCTCTATGCTCAGGGCTCCATCCAGGTAGGTGGCACTATTGCGGCTCAACGTAGGGAAGGGGACATCATCGAGATAAGCCAGTAGCTGTGCATCAGAGCAGTTTAGTTTGGAGGTATATAGATCCCTATAGAATTGGGCAAATGCTTGGTTAATTAGTTTAGGGTCATTTATTAGGGCACTCGTGTTATCCTGCACCGCTGTAATTGGTGGTAGTGACTGATCCTCTGTGGCCAAGTAGGCCAGCAAGTGGCCATTTTTGTCTCCCTGATCGAAAACCTGGTGACTGGAATAAACAAGCTTCTTTTTTGTATACTCAATAAGCAGCAGTTTATATTTCTGTCGCAAGTCATTAAAAGCTAAGGTAGTTTCCGGGGAAGGATCTTCTCTGTGTCTGGCCTCTGCTGAGTGAAGATGGCACTCCAGATCCAATCGGGCAGCCTGCAGGGACCTTCTATGTTCAGCTATGGTAGAGGCATAGGACCCCCGGGTAAAAGCCTTAAATGAGTCCCATACCAACAACTCCGAGACCGTCCCCTCACTGACCCACCAGTACATCCAGGCCTCCTGCTCTACATATTCATGTACCTCCCCCTGCTCCAGCCACAGCAAGCTTAGCCTCCACATAGGGTGACAACCATCAACTACAAGGTTGAGGACCAATTGGAGTGGGAAATGATCTGATATGCCTCTGGGCAAGTAGGATATATAACGCACTATAGGGAGACAGTCCAGAGAGCCAAAACACAGATCAATACTGGAGAAGGCATTATACGTCGGGGTGTGACATGAGTAGGCGGTGTTGTGAGGATGCCGTACATGCCATATTTCCTGTAATCGGTAGGAATTGGCCAATGTAGACAACCAAGTCGATACTGAGGCAGCTGGAGTGAGACAGCCCCGCACCGAATCCTAGATCAGGTTAAAATCCCCCATAATTACTCAAATGACTCAAGGAGAACCACCCGTGCAATAACCTCGTAAGAATCTCAATATTAGCAGGCGGTCGTAAATAAACATTAATTTTCATGAGGAGGCGGCAGCGGACGGTGCCCTGGAGAATCAAGAAACTGCCCCCAGGGTCAATATGTATTTGCCTGAAAACAAAGTGAGCCGACTTAGCCACCAATATGCTGACCCCTCGGGTGTAGTTAGAATAAGTCGCGTGGTATGCAAAACCTATAGTTTGCCACTTAAGCGCCAATGTCCTTGAGCCCTGGAGATGCGTATCCTGGAGCAGTATTATATGGGGGAGTGAAATTTGAGGAAATTAACGACCAGTGCTCTTTTAAATTTAGAGTTCAGGCCCCTGACATTCCAAGAGACCAGTTTGAGATGCTTACTAACCATTACTGTACAGCTGGACATTATTCCCAGAGATCACCCGCACAACATCCCAAAAAATCATGTCAAGAACAAATAATAGTACAGCAAACAGGAATCAGCTCACGCTTACCAACCCTAACCAAACCCCCCCCCCCCCCCCCCCATCACCCCCTATGCATCCCCTCGAACTTAGGACAGGTTTAGATCCCATACCTCACAACTTTGTAAGGGGCATGGGGTCAACCCCAAGAGAGCCAACAAAAGAACGAAGATAGAAAGAACAGCAGCAGTCATGGGCATAGATTCTCCCCGTGAGGGAACAGAGACAGAATCATGTGATTGCGGGCTACTCCACCGTAAGTTATACAAGCCCCATGTGACCTGTGTATGCTATGTAGAAGGGTTCCTCAGAGGGATCCCCCAACCACAGGCCCAAGGGAGAAGACCATCCAAGGAGGATTACTGGTTCCAATCCAACCAGGCCTCCAGAAAATTAAGTACGAGCAGCAATATTACCCGCAGCCCACAACATCTCACAGCAATGTTATTGTCAGCGGCCGGCCTAAAAACCTAACGAAGAAGGATAGCCGGGGGAAAAGGAGAGGGGAAATGGTGCAGAGAATAGAGGAAGAAAAGAAAAAGGAAAGAGGAAGAAAGAAAATAAAAGGGGGGGGGGAGTAGTTGAGAAACCACCCTCAGCAACTGCAATGCAAAAACATTGGCTGGCCAGCCACAGCAAAAACTTTTTTAGATGTCTCAAGACATAATTCAATTTTGTTCAAGACAGTTTAGGACATCCCCTGGAGTCTTGAAGAAATAGGAGTGATTATCCCTGATCCCCTTCAGCCTAGCGGGGTATAACATGGCGTAAACAATCTGTTTTGAACGCAGCATTTTCTTTGCTTCTGTGAATTTTTGCCGCCTCTGCTGCACCTCTAAGGAAAAATACAAATTGTTTGCCCTCCAACCTTCAGTGGATCTCTCTCACAATTCAGTGCCAGGATTTTGTCCCTGTCCCTGTAATTAAGCAGCTTGGCTATGAAAGGGGGGACCTCCAGGTGGCGAAGCTCTAGATGGGATGCGGTGAGCTCTTCCAACGGCTATAGAGAGTTTGGACCATGCACCTGCTTGAGGAGTGATTCCAGGAAGTCACGGGGATCTCTACCCTCGGCACCCTTCGGCAGTCCCATGAATCTGACGTTGCATTGGTACAGGCGATTCTCCATTTCATCTAGTTTCCTCTGCTGCGCTGTGAAGCTGGAGTTGAGGGTCTTCCCCCGGTCCAAAAGTGGGGTAACGGTGTCTTTTAGGTTAGAGACTCGCGTCCCGACCTCTGTCGTGCCTTCCCTCAGTGCTTGGACATCTGCAGGCAGCAGACTTAAAGGGGTTGTACCGCGAAACAAAGTTGGGGTATACACTTCTGTATGGCCATATTAATGCACTTTGTAATGTACATTGTGCATTAATTATGAGCCAAACAGAAGTTATTCACTTACCTGTTCCGTTGCTGGCGTCCCCGTCTCCATGGTGCCGTCTAATTTTCAGCGTCTAATCGCCCGATTAGACGCGCTTGCGCAGTCCGGTCTTCTCTGTGTTGAATGGGGCGCTCGTGCCAGAGAGCTGCTCCTCGTAGCTCCGCCCCGTCACGTGCCGATTCCAGCCAATCAGGAGGCTAGAATCGGCAATGGACCGCACAGAAGACCTGCGGTCCACCGAGGGTGAAGATCCCGGTGGCCATCTTCGCAAGGTAAGTAAGAAGTCACCGGAGCGCGGGGATTCGGGTAAGTACTATCCAGTTTTTTCTTTAAACCCCTGCATCGGGTTTGTCTCGCGCCGAACGGGGGGGCTATTGGAAAAAAAAAAAAACGTTTCGGAGCGGGACAACCCCTTGAAGTCTGACTGCAAGGCATCAATTTTCTCTCTGAGGGCAGAGCGGGATTCTGTAATTGCTTTTAGCACGTCGGCGATGGTCGGGCCGGATGCAGGAGGTGAAACTTGTGCGGTCCCCTCAGAGGATGCGCCTTGCAGGCCGCAGGGCACGTTAGATCGGGAGTCTGTCGAGGTGCCGGGTCGGGCGTACTGCTGCAGCTTGCTGGTTATTTTACCTTGCTTATTAGGCACCATCTCGCTGGAAGGTAACAGTAGGAGATATCCACAGGCTCGAGATATCCGCAGTGTCACAGGGGGGATTAATATGCAGTTTAAGCATTAATGCATAGCTGTTGGGGTGCAGTCATAGTGTAGTAGTGTCCATGCACCGCTGCCGCACCACCACCAGGTGGCAGCCCAAGAGACAGTTTATATGAAACGGTCCTTGTGATTTATGAGCTTGGAAAGCCACTAGTACAGATGGAGCCGTGTGTCCTTCAACACTCCACAGTCCCTGGATCAGCAGACAAGGAGTGAGATACACAGGAGGACAAGTAGCTGCACCTCTCTGCTCTGGGTTAATGTGCTTCTCTTGGGGGAACTCTATGGAGGGTGTTCCTCCTCTCCCTCGCTGCTCCTCCACTGCCTCTCTTCTCCAGTGTGCCCCCTCTTCTCCCCCTCAACTCCTCCTGGGGATACTGACTAGGGATTATCACTCCCTGTCTCCCCTCTCCAAGATTGCCTCCGTTGGGGGGTTGGGTGACTCCTAAATATGTCTGCTAGCCTGGGATGGTGTCTGCCCCGCAGGGAGTTCTACACTGCCCCCCACACAGTCCAGCGATCTTCAGTCCCATTACACTAGCAGGGTCAGGTAACAGGGACCTGCAGGCTAGGCAATGTCAGGCCACTGCCAGTAGTCCACCAGAGCTGCCGCCGATGGCGGCAGTGTCACTCGCCCAGCCCGCAGTAGTGGAGGGCAGGCAGGCTCTTCAACCCCGCAGATGCCTTCAATACAGCCCCCACTCCGATCCGCCGAGTGGGAGAGGTCCCAGACGGGTACTTCCATCCGTCGGCGCCTGGCACTCAAGCACGAGGTTCTTCAGGCCTTCGAAGCCCCACAGGATATCCTCTGTGGAGGAGACCTTAAAAGGTCTCTAGATGTTCTCCCAGGGCCCAGGGCCAGCCTCCAGGAGACTACTAGATTAACCAGCAGCACTCACTCTCAACCTAAATCCGGGTGGGACTCTGCAGTTATTTGTGGATGCTAATAGGATCCTTGCTGGAGCGGCTACAGGCAGTACGTTCCTTAGTTTACCATCTATTGATATTGACAAAGAAAATGGGAATTAGAGCAGAGAAAGGAGATTTACCATAAGGCTGGTCGGATCCCAAAGGGCTCAGACCACAAATACGCCCTACATTTCTACCGGGCAATGTGGCTGTTATGTCCGATTGGCGCACAAAAGCGCCATTTCACAAAAGGGACGCAAGTGTGTCCATTTAAAACCTACAAACACTCTCATCAAACAATAAATGGGAAGGCTTTCCCTAAATATGTAACAAGCGAGGGAGAGGCCCTGCCTACCACGGCAGACTAGTCGCGTCGATAGATAGGAGCTGGAGAGATGAACCAAACGGACACACAGGACATGACATTGTATTGACACACCAAACACAGAACAGGACTAGAGAAATGGAAAATGTCTGGCAACCAGCACAGACATATCAAACACGTCGCTATTCACACCAAACATACAACAAACACATAACACGGGAAACCCCACCCAGAGCTCACATGCAAGCAGCTGAAATACCACAGCAAGTCTCAGTGTCCTCATACCAGGGGGACAGACAGTCAGCCACCGTGCCGACATAGGGAACTGTGTCAGTGATCCACAACTGACACCCAGACGAGACATAAGACATTTGGAGGCCACACCTGTCAGGGGAGGAAAGAGGGGTACTGCATATGATACAGACAAGGACTACACGTGTCCAAACCATCTTTAGGGAAGTAGAGAGACACAGACAGACAAGCAGGCAAACACAGCTCAGAGTGGGCACAAGACAGGGAAGTCCAAGCAGTAAAATGACCAGCATCCACTACTGAGAGATGCTGGTCTTTGTATGCTGCAGAGTAAAGGGGCTTGGCTGCTGGGGAATACAACACCCAGCCAGTTCAATTAACACTCACCACCTGTGGACTGTGCTGCTAGAAACCCTAGTACTACAGGTCCCAGCACCACAACATAACAGAGGCCTTTTGCAATAAATTTGAGATGATTATAAATAAATTCTCATTTGACATCATTCCTTTAAATGTGCAATTTCTCCAAATTGAAATACAGTCATGCAAAGATCGGATTGGTGCTATAGAGAGGCAGCTGATTGAAACATCGAAACAACAAGTATGAGTTGTTTTTCAGAAATAAGTCATCATCCCTACCCCAATATAAAGAGGACCTTGAAACCTGAAAAACTTGAAAAACCAAGAGATCTAAATGGTTTTGGGACATGGAGGACTATAGAAACAACCGTGTCTTCAGCTGGCAGAATACAGGTACAAGTGTTATGGGAGCTCAGAACATAAGCTCTAATAGACGTCGACAAAGAAGGAGAGCACCTAGACAACGAATGAGATTTGGTGTTACATCCTCAAGATCTAACTGCCCCGATGAGCGTTTTAGAACTGGTGAATCAAGTGGTTCTTTTTTGGGATAAAGATTCACATCCAGGGCAAAAAGGGAGAAGGCCCCAGATATGGAAAGACAAGAGGTGGCAAGAAGCATGGGCGATCCAGGAAGAAGCCAACTCCAGATGGCGACGAGGTCCATGAGCAGGTTTCTGCCACCAATACACAAGATGTAGACTTGGTGGTAAATATTTCATCTATTTCATCGAGAGACTTAACTGATGCAAAGATTTCCATTCTTGCTAAGGGACTCTCTTTCTGCGCACTTAAACAATTGAATAGGTTTAATTAGATCTAGACCTGAAGCAATTTTTCAGACATCTGAGGCTTAAATATTTTTTTTCAGGGAACACTAATGGGCATGTGGCTCTTGGTGCGCAGTCCGACCCACACGAGGGCTTTTCCTTTAAGGAATTCTACTAAAATTTAATTTTAAATCTATATGTGTGAAGGGCCTTGAGTTTTGATATATAGATTAAAACATACCACTGTGATTTCTTAGTACTTTCAACTGGTATGGCAGGTTTCCTCTCAAGGGACCTGAATGCCACCCAGTGGCTAAATGATGCAGGTGCCGTATTTTTGGAAGGGGAGCTTAATTGATAAACTCACGAACATTCTATTAACACATGTTTCAAGAAACTTACAACTCAGTATCGTGAATACACCAGAAACTGGTGGGAAGTGCAAGGGTTGCAAAAGTATGAGGAATTCCAAATTATTCCAAGGGGTCTAAGAAATCCCACACTACCCCCAAGGAGACTACGGAATACTGAATGCCTCTTGAAATGGGAGAATGTGTGTACGGCATCCTCCTTACGATTAATTAAACTTTTATTGGAGGAATAAAAAGCAACTCTGTGTATCAATCAGAAGAAACTAGAAGAACTGATTGAAGAAACAAAAACATTTGCAACAGACCCGGACTTTCACACCAAGGCGAAAACTTTGCAAAGTACCATTGAAAAGTTTACAACAGAAATTAAAGAACGAAAACACTCCCAATTCAATAGGGACTTACAAGACTTTAAAGAGAATCATGTGTACACCGGAAAAAAAATGTTCTCAGAGACGGACATTAGTTCTTCCAACCTAGACCATTCCGACAATGAAAGACTGAATAATAGGAGACCTCAGAGGATACAGAGACGTGGACGATACACACAACATCCAAGAGGGCGGGGGAGGACAGGACAACCGGTTAATTTTTTAGAACAACCAATTTCTCAGTACTTCCTCCGAGGAAGACGAGATCACCAAACACCACTATGATTAGTGAGGTATCGTTCTCTCCAAACATACCCGAAGATCAGCTTACTACCTCAAGAGCATCCAATAAAGCAGGGGATGTAGGAGAAGATAAACTTCAGGTGGTTAATTTATCGGACCACACTCTGACTGAGGGAGAACAGTTTTGGAGAGGGGGCTGTCCTTCGTCCCCACGACCACCTTCTACCCGTTCGTGTGGGCGAAGGACATCTCCCTCTTCACTCGCAAATTACACTGGCACAAGTTCTTTGCAATAAAAAATCGTGAACGTGCAAAGGAGCTGGGCGTACATGTTTCAGACCTACCAGGCCTTGAAGCCTTACAAGCATTAGAAGATGAAAACGACAGTCCGGTTGGGCTGGGCCCATTTACAGACCTAAAACCGACAAATACATCTAACCCCCCTGCCTGCCCCTGCCCTGAACTGGACATATTCGAACGCCTGGTTATCAACGATCTCAAACTGACTAAACCACAGAAATTATACCCCAATATCTCGCAAATTGAAAGTTCAGCCCTGGAACAATTGAAAACCAATGATCACTTAATTATAAAACCAGCCGACAAAGGCGGTAACGTTGTTATGAATAGGGATCAGTATAAAGAAATGTGCCACCAACTATTAAGTGACACTACAACATACAAAATACTAACATCGGATCCGACTCTTCAATTCCAGAGGGATATGAGAAAGCTTCTTGCAAAGCCCTGGAAACAGAGTGCATCAACAACAAAGAATTAGAATTTATGCTCCCTACTCACCCTACGACAGCAACTTTCTACGCCTTGCCAAAAGACAACAAAGGAACTAACCTTCTCCGTGGCAGACCGATTGTTTCGGGCATTGGGAACCTGACCCCAAACATGAGCATCTACATAGATCAAATACTCAGACCCTTCGTAATGTCACTAAGCTCCTTCGTGCATGATACGATGGACGTCTTAAGACTCGTAGAGGGTATCTCTGTCAGCTCAGATACATTACTGGGTACACTCGATATTGAATCACTATATAGTTCCATCCCTCATGAAGGCGGAATCAAAGCCACCGGATTCTTCTTGCAGCAAAGGGGTTCCCACTTTCAATTACATAATCAATGTGTCCTGGATTTCTTACAATTCATTCTGTCCCACAATTTCCTTTTTATTTGATACCTCCACCAGCTCAGGGGGGCGGCGATGGGGACATCTTGTGCCCCATCGTACGCCAGCTTATACCTGGGCTGGTGGGAGGAAAAGTACATCTACAATAATGAGGAGTGGTCTGACAACATAACGTTATGGCTACGTTATATAGATGACATCCTAGTCTTTTGGAATGGCACGGAAGCATCATTCAAGGAATTCGTCGACACACTGAATACGAACAACCTGAACCTACGAGTGACATCGGAAATAAATGCAAAATCTGTAGCCTTTCTGGAACTACTCATCACAAAAAAGGATGATGGATCTATTGCTTTAACCTTATACCGTAAAACCACGGCAACCAGCAGTCTGTTAAAATGGGACAGTTACCATCCTTTAGCTCTCAAACGGGGATCCCAAAGGGTCAATTTCTAAGACTAAAACGGAATTGCTCGGAGAACCAGGATTTTTTGAAGGAGAGCCTGAAACTAAAACAACGGTTTCATGACAGATTACCCTCCGGATATCATCGACAATGCGTTTAAATACGCAGAGGAACAGCAAAGAAACAACCTATTGGTCCCACGCCAACGTGACACGTCAAAAACCTCCCAGATTATTGGGACATTTGACACAGGCACCCAACAAGTAAGACGAATTCTGGAACACTACTGGAACATCCATCATCGCCAGCAATCACCTTCCGTAGGGGGTACAACCTGAGGGATCACTTGGTGAAAAGCCATCTGGCGCCATCTACAACAAGTGAAAACTGGCTGGGTACAATGAAACCCTCAGGGACATACCCATGCCATGACTGTGCAGCATGTCCATTTATATTGAAGAGTAAAACATTCAAGAGTGCGAGTACAAACAAGACATATGATAATCGATGCTTTATAAACTGCCGAACAAGAAATGTACTGCCAGGGCTCAAATATAACAGTTGGTCGACCAGAGTGGATTATATAACCTAGATAAACACACGGACTCCCGCAATAGGACTCCGATACTGTTTATCCTGACCTGACAGGCAAACCTAGCTATATACCATCCTCGTTAATGATCTTATGTACTCTTGGGCATCGTCTATGCCCCGCTCCTGATGAACTGTCAGACACCAAGACAGGGAAACGCGTCGAGCACCTAATGAAAAGAGCACGTAATACAAACATGAGTATGAAATGAGGATATTGATCTATCCACATACTAACTCACAGGGCTAAAACATATAACTAGAAATAAAAATACCAGGAAGGAGTGCCTCCATTACACACGACTATATAAAATCAAGTGATGGAACACCAGCAGATAGACTAGTATATGTAATTCAGTTACTCTGTGAATGATACCTGGATTGGACTCAACCCGTAATAAAATAACGTTAAAACGGTGTAATTGACATACTGTGTAGTGAACACTAACACCCCGTTATACCCCAACCCTCAACTTCATCTGGTGATCTATGAGGAAGACGGGAAACCGTGGATGGCTCACACACTAGGGTTGTGAATTCCAGTATCCCTCGTCCCCTTTCCTTTCCCTTTGCCCTGTCATTATATGTCTGTAAGTGTTTTTATGTTTGCCCTTGGTTTTTAAGGAATTCTAATAAATTTTAATTGTACATCTATATCTGTGAAGGGCCTTGAGTTTTGATATATAGATTAAAACATACCACTGTGATTTTTTTGCGTCGATAGATAGGAGCTGGAGAGATGAACCAAACAGACACACAGGACATGATACTGTATTGACACACCAAACACAGAACAGGACTAGAGAAATGGAAAATGTCTGGCAACCAGCACAGACATATCAAACACGTCGCTATTCACACCAAGCATACAACAAACACATAACACGGGAAACCCCACCCAGAGCTCACATGCAAGCAGCTGAAATACCACAGCAAGTTTCAGTGTCCTCATACCAGGGGGACAGACAGTCAGCCACCGTGCCGACATGTGGATCACTGACACAGTTCCCTAACTGACACCCAGACGAGACATAAGACGTTTGGAGGCCACACCTGTCAGAGGAAGGAAAGAGGGGTACTGCATATGATACAGACAAGGACTACATGTGTCCAAACCATCTTTAGGGAAGTAGAGAGACACAGACAGACAAGCAGGCTAACACAGCTCTGAGTGGGCACAAGACAGGGAAGTCCAAGCAGTAAAATGACCACTACTGAGAGATGCTGGTCTTTGTATGCTGCAGAGTAAAGGGGCTTGGCTGCTGGGGAATACAACACCCAGCCAGTTCAATTAACCCTCACCACCTGTGGACTGTGCTGCTAGAAACCCTAGTACTACAGGTCCCAGCAGCACAACATAACAGAGGCCTTTTGCAATGAATTTGAGATGATTATAAAGAAATTCTCGTTTGACATCATTCCTTTAAATGTGGAGTTTCTCCAAATTGAAATACAGTCATGCAAAGATCGGATTGGTGTTATAGAGAGGCAGCTGATTGAAACATCGAAACAACAAGTATGAGTTGTTTTTCAGAACTAAGTCATCATCCCTACCCCAATATAAAGAGGACCTTGAAACCTGAAAAACTTGAAAAACCAAGAGATCTAAATGGTTTTGGGACATGGAGGACTATAGAAACAACCGTGTCTTCAGCTGGCAGAATACAAGTACAAGTGTTATGGGAGCTCAGAACATAAGCTCTAATAGACGTCGACAAAGAAGGAGAGCACCTAGACAACGAATGAGATTTGGTGTTAAATCCTCAATATCTAACTGCCCCGATGAGTGTTTGAGAACTGGTGAATCAAGTGGTTCTTTTTTGGGATAAAGATTCACATCCAGGGCAAAGAGGGAGAAGGCCCCAGATATGGAAAGACAAGAGGTGGCAAGAAGCATGGGCGATCCAGGAAGAAGCCAACTCCAGATGGCGACGAGGTCCATGAGCAGGTTTCTGCCACCAATACACAAGATGTAGACTTGGTGGTAAATATTTCATCTATTTCATCGAGAGACTTAACTGATGCAGAGATTTCCATTCTTGCTAAGGGACTCTCTTTCTGCGCACTTAAACAATTGAATAGGTTTAATTAGATCTAGACCTGAAGCAATTTTTCAGGCATCTGAGGCTTAAATATTTTTTTCAGGGAACGCTGATGGGCGTGTGGCTCTTGGTGCGCAGTCCGACACACGTGAGGGCTTTTTCTTGGTTGGAGTCGGACTGCGCAACAGGAGTCAGTTTGTGTCCCTTACTGCCAATCATGTGATTGAAGCATATATAGATCTTGTGCTGAAGGATGTACAGGTGTGCACTAAGACTAAGCCTCTGCTGCGTCTCTTCTTGCACCAGCCTCTGAAACTCTTCAGTCTGAGCTTCCAGCCCCACCAGGAATCTCTTCACCTGCTCAGAGTTGCTTGCACCATCAGTGACTTTTACTTGTAGCTCTTGAAGCTGCATCTCTATTGTATTTTTCTTGCATTCAAATTCATGTTTGTCTTCCAACAACACCTTCACCTTTTCGGTCAACTCAATACACTTTTCAATGTTTCTTCCACTTTTTCAGTTTGCTCCAACTGCTTGGACAGTTCCCCCATAACTAGAGGATGACTCCATTCCAGCTCCTGGATCAGGGTTGCATGTAGTTCAGCTTTCTTATCCAAGCTCATCTGTAGCTGGGACACCAGTCTCTTATGCAGTGCTTCCTGGTTTTCCTTGTAACCCAGTCTGTCTTTCAAGATCTCTGCTTGCTTCTCTGTCTGACTGCAAGCAGCTTTTTCTATTTCCAGCTTTTCCTTAAGCTGATTTATTTGGGACTCCAATTCACCATTTTCTTTACTAACTGCATTTTCAATCCTGCAACGTGATTCTGCAAACCTGTAGCTTGATTCCCGCCCCATTCAAAGCAATGGGAGAGCAGTGCAACCTCCCGCTACTGCTGTAACAGCTCTGACAGGAGATTCCTTTATCTCCACAGCATGTCCCCTCATCACTGAACACTGTGACATCATTGTCCCAGTGTCCAGTAATGAGGGGACATGCTGGGGAGATTAAGTAATTTCCTGCTACAGCTGTCACAGCAGTAGCAGGAGATTGCGATCTCCATTTTTACTTTCAATGGGACAGGATCGCAATCCTCTGCCATTGAAAGTAATTAAATGTGAAAATAACACAAAACATGCTCCCAAAGTGGTCCGCCACAGTGCCCCCCCCCCCCACAGTGCCCACACACAGTGCTCCCCCCAGTGTCCCCCTCCACAGTGCCCACACACAGTGTCCCCCCTACAGTGCCCCCCCACAATGCCCCCCCTCCACAGTGCCCATACATGGTGCCCCACCCACAGTGCTCCCCCCATAGTGCCCCCCCCCAAAGTGCCCCCTCCATAGAGCCCCCCCACAAGTATACTGACAGAAGCCCCCACCCCTCCTACACACAAGTACAGTGACACCTATATATAGATAACACAGGACCCACCATTCACAATAGACACAGCTCACCTCCTCCCCGACCCTGCACAGGCAGGAATTCACCGTGTGTGATACATTACTGTGACAGCCCCCCACCCACCTCCCAGTGTGACAAATTACTGTCACAGCCCCCCTCCACCCCACGCGACACATAACTGTGACAACACCCTCTGTTCCCCCAGATACAAGTCTATGTGACAGAACCCCCACCCCAGCGACAAGTCTATGTGACCGCACCCCATGGTGACAAGTCTATGTGAAAGCACCCCACAACGACAAGTCTATGTGACAGCACCCCCACCCCCAGCGACAAATCTATGTGACAGCACCCCACAGTGACAAGTCTATGTGACAGCACCCCCATTCCCAGTGACAAGTCTATGTGACAGCACCCCCAGCGACAAGTCTATGTGACAGCACCCCCACCCCCGGTGACAATTCTATATGACAGCACCCCACAGCGACAAGTCTATATGACAGCACCCCCACCCCCAGTGACAAGTCTATGTGACAGAACCCCCCTCCCACCAAGTGACCAAGTGTTATGTGACAACACTACCACCCAACCCTTCCTCAGCAAGTGTTATGTGACAACAGATCCCCCTACCACCGCGGGACCAGTGACTGCCTGGCACCCCCTCCTACAGGACAAGTGACAGCCGGGCGCCCGCACCCAACCCCCCTCCCCAAGAACCAGTGATAGCCCGGCTCCTGCAACTCCCCTTAAGACCAGTGACAGTACAGCACACGCACCCCCCCCCCCCCCCCCGCAAGACAAGTGACAGCCCAATGCCCGCACCCCACTCTAAGAACCAGTGACAGCCCGGCGCCCGCTCCCCCCCAAGACCAGTTACAGCCCGGTGCCCACACCCCCCCTCCTTCCAGAAGGACAAGTGACATTGACTATTGTGGCAGGATGCGAGTCACTGTTTAATAACAGTGCTCACTTCCTAGACAGAATCATGAGAAACTTTGCAGAGGGGTCACAATCGTATCTTAAAGATACAAGTGACTTCCTCAGAAAACTAAATGAGTGCACTGCCTCTGAGTCTATGTGCCTTGTAACATTTGATGCAGTGAGTTTATACACATCTATTACTCACACAAGGGGTCTGTCAGCGGTATCACGGTATTTTGAGAGATCCAGTTTTTCGGTGGGGTGCCCTGTCGCTGTTGGAGTACATCCTTGTGAACAATTATTTTGTGTTTGCGGGGGTGTACTACCGACATCGGCAGGGCACTGCTATGGGATCTAATATGGCGCCACCTACGCCAATACCTACATGCGTGCCTGTGAGGAGGATTACGTCTATTGGTCTGTCCACTGGAAACACGTTGCTGGCACCGGTACATAGACGATGTGTTTGTCTTGTGGAAAGGCACCGATCTTGAATTATCTGAATTTAACACATTTCTGAATGGGACATACCTGGAACTTTCACCATGGCGTCATCTCGGGAGTCCATCCAGTTTTCAGATGCACGAGTGTCGATCGTCAACTCTTTGTTTAAAATGGATTTATTTACGAAAGCTACTGATCGTAATTCTTTATTGGTCTATAGTAGCAGCCATCCAAGGAAAATGATGGATTCTCTTCCATGGTCACAAAGGTTCGCCATATTACAGATATAGTCGATGGTCGACTCGATACTCATCTTGAGATGTGCACAAAATGTATGAATAGAGGATATCCCTTCAGTTGCTAAAAGACACCTGTACAAAGGTGAAGGGGATAGCAAAAGCGGAATTATTGACTATTAAAACTCAAACCCCCAGAGAAGCAGGAATTCCTTTTATTTCAATTGTCTGCCCAGAGAGTGGTAGGGTCAGGAAAATCATTCGAAAACATTGGCCGATTATTGGTAAGTGTTGTGATGTGGTTCTGGAATTTACTAGACCCCCCATGTTGGCTTATAGAAGGAGTCAAAATCTAAGGCACAGATTGGTATGTCCCCTTATACCCCCAGTGATGGGCTTGGGGCAACATACATTATTGCCTACGAAGAAGGCAATTTTGCCTGTATGGCATGTTCATGCTGTGGCAATGTCGTGAAGGGCGATCATTTCAGACACCCACTTGCAGGGAAAAAATATTATCTCAAAGAGAGATTTACTTGTATGACTTCTTTTGTGGTTGACCTTCTTACATGCCTGTGCAGCTTAGGCTATGTTGGGGAGACCAGCATGGAGGCAGTCAATCACAAAAGTATGTTACATACAAGTAAAGTAGACTTACCTGTTCCAAAACACTTCTGGGAATTTAAACATTCTGTTAACCAATTGAAGTTTAGAATTACAGATTGGGTGCCCTCCCCACCCCCACCCCCCACCCCACCTAGAGGGGGTGATAGATTGGGCTTATTGAAGCGTAAGGAGCTCAAGTGGATATATGAGCTCAATACCATGACTCCATTGTGGCTTAACTTGGCATATCCGTACGCAGCACATTTATAGGGAGTTTTACTGCTTTGTGTAGGTGTATTAGGATTGTTTTTAGATGTGGTTATTTTGTATGTAGTATAAGTAATTTGTTTTGTAGATCTGAGGGATGCCTGGAGGTGTTCCTGGTCCACCATTCCTGATATATCAAAACATGTGTTGATTTTATATGTCTGTTATGTGATTAATAGAGATGAGCGAACCTACTCGGATAAGCACTACTCGTCCGAGTAATGTGCCTTATCCGAGTACCGCTGTACTCGTCCTGAAAGATTCGGGGCGCTCCGCTGCTGACAGGTGAGTCGCAGTGGGGAGCGGGGCAGAGCGGGCGGGAGAGAAGGAGAGAAAGATCTCCCCTCCGTTCCTTCCCGCTCTCCCCTGCAGCTCCCCGCTCCGCAGCGCGTCCCGAATCTTTCAGCACGAGTACAGCGGTACTCGGATAAGGCACATTACTCGGACGAGTAGTGCTTATCCGAGTACGTTCGCTCATCTCTAGTGATTAATAAAGATATGACTTTTTTTGCATCAAAAAAACTTTTTTTTAAATTTGTGACGTCATTGTTGTATTCTTTTTGTGATGTATTGATATTTTTTTCTTCTCCCTCCCCCCCCCTCTTTTCTTCCCCCCCCCCCCTCTTTTCTTCCTTTTTCCCTCCCCTGTTAGGTAATACTTATGTATATATATATATATATCTTTATAGATATTTGGCCTGATATGGTTAAACATCTGCACCGCGTTGCTAGGTTGCCACTTATAATAATCGTTAGCCAACTTGATTGTGGCTAGAGGGGAAGTGTTTGTGGCTCCGGAGGCATGTAAATGCATGTATCTTTCTATGTAGTAACAGCGCAAGTAGAGGAGTATTGGCTACTTTGATAGTGGCCGGAGCGGTAGTGTTTGTGGCTCCGGAGGCATAGAAATATATTTATTGTCCTACACAGTAATAGCGCTGATAGAGGAATATTGGTTACTATGACAACACTTGCGTTTGTGGTACAGGACAATTGCTATCCGGGATGATACTCTCACGCGAGCTTGTATGTTCGCGCATGTGCAACTGGTGCATTGGCCTTGGAGCTGTTAGACGTCACTGGTAGGCCTCACGTGATCTCTGAACTCCCGCGCATGCGCCAAAAGGGGCAGTGAGACCCCATCTATGCAGGCTATGGCGGACCATACCCATGTTAGGTAACAATGTATGTTAATAGTATGGTAATTTAGAATAATTAAGATCAGTGTATTCAGCTGTATTATAAATGTGACTATTGGCTGATTCTGTATTTGAATATCATACATACCATGTATTGAGGTGATGGCGCGCTATGCTTGGCAATGACCTGGTAACAACACAGGTCGAAACGTTGCAGATATGAATTGGACAGAGCAATAAGGTATTTTTATAGTTTTTGCATCACTGTGCTGCCGCGGACTTTTCATTCTTTAATGAAGAGAGCAGAGAGAGCAAGTACAGTCTTTCAAGGCCTAGTGCAGAGGTACTCAATTATTTGTCTGTCATGCCCGCATGTCCTGAAGTCTGGGACCACCAGTGGAGGTCTACTCTACAGTCATTGTTCTTACTCAAGCATCCTGAAGTCTGGGTCCCGCTGAGTGGAGGTAAGAGTTTTTATTTAGTCACGCACAGGTGGCCCGAAGCATGGGTCTGCCGTGTGGAGGTACTCTAGTTTCTTTAATTCCTGCACTATTCAAACCTGTCATTTGTGCTTTGTATCGCTGAAGTTAAAGTTTTCAAGTAAAAGTTATTCCAGGGTCCTGACTGTTCCCAGGGACCTGAGGTACTATACTACTGTCTGTGGCTTTTTTATTTCCCCGACGATGTTTATGCCGGGGATTACCGGAGTGGTGGTGTCACCCGTGACAACCCCTGTTCCTCAGTTTATTGGCCATTCTCATGTCGGGGGTGTCTGGGAAAGGCCCAGCGTTGCCCTGGCCTTGGCTGTGTGCATCCCTCCGGGAGGGAGCGTGGTAAGTGCCTCCATGACAAGCCAGCATCTTGCCCTCCCAGCTCCTCAGCGCATGCCATGTCAAGGCCTTAAACAATGCAAAAGGATATGACAAGGTATAGTTGTCCACGCCTCCCCCACATTAACCAATTATAGGCACTGACACTGGTCTGCAGACTAAACCAATGAATATCAGCTGGTGCACAGATTCCACAATGTGAGGGAGCTCACACCCTGGGGAAAAGCCCACACTAATGAAGACATTTTCATTTACCATAAAACATGATAATGGTGATACGACATATGTCATATCCTGGTACATTATTTAAGGCCTTGATTTGCAATGTGATGCCATGCTATGGGTAAGGCTGCGTGACAGCTTGTTTTTTATTCCTCTTCACGTAGGAATTCTTAATATATTTTCAATAAATGAGTAAATGAATGTGAAGTCTCAGCAGCACACCAAGTCACTACACAAGTAGGGGAGACGTATGCAGCAGTCAAAAAGCTTGAAGCTAGGGAGTGCACGCTTACCAATAGAACCGGACTTTCAGGGTCCCGTCAAATGCCAGGTAAGTAGAAAGATGTAAGCAGCGCTCTGTGGAACTTTTTCAAGAAATCCTTAAATAGTCTTCATATGGTAAAAAATCCAAATGATATCTTTATTGTTAAAAGGACTCCATGCATTTGGTGGAGCTTGCAACATTTCATCCTTCACAGAGGACTTTTTCAAGCGGCTTCCAGCTATCTACAGTGGCCTATGAGGCTCAGATGAACAGGGAGTGGAGAGAGGTGAGTAATAATAATAATAATAATAATAATAATAATCTTTATTTGTATGGCGCCAACTTATTCCGCAGCGCTTTCAGGCATGGATAAATGCAAAACAATACAACAATTACAATGTGAGATACATAGGGTTAGACACAAATGGGTTGAGGGGGGTACAGGAGGTGCAGGGGGTGGGGAACACAGGCAATAGGAAATTTTATGTACAGATCATTTATCAGAAGGCAAAACAGGGTGGAGCACCATAGGGAGGGGCGAGGGACTAGGTCAGGAGATTTGGTATGCTTCCCTGAAGAGGTGCATTTTTAAGGCACGTCTGAAATTTCGTGCATCGGGAATTGTCCGGATGCCTTGGGGTAGAGCATTCCAGAGGATGGGTGCTGCTCTGGTGAAGTCCTGTAGGCCAGCATGAGAGGTTCGTATTACAGGGGTGTTTAGTCTGAGTGTGTTAGCCGATCGGAGTGAGCGCGCTGGGTGGTGTACTGACAGTAGGGAGGCGATGTATGGTGGCGCAGCGCCATGCAGAGCTTTGTGAGTGAGGTAGAGGAGTTTAAATTTAGTTCTGCAGTGGATGGGCAGCCAATGCAGCGACTGGCATAGTGCAGAGGCGTCTGAATAACGACTGGATAGAAAAATGAGTCTAGCTGCTGCATTTAGTATGGATTGGAGTGGAGCGAGTCTAGTGCGGGGGAGGCCAATGAGTAGCAAGTTGCAGTAGTCAAGCCGGGAGTGGATGAGCGCAACCACGAGTGTCTTTAGGGTGTCCGTGGTTAGGAACGGACGTATTTTAGCAATATTTCTGAGGTGCATGTGGCATGTTTGGGCCAGAGATTGGATATGGGGGGCAAAGGAGAGGTCAGAGTCCAGTGTGACCCCAAGGCATCGGGCATGCCGTCTGGGGGTTATGATGGTGCCAGACACTGGAATGGAGATGTTGAGGGGAGGTCGGTTAGAAGGTGGAAAGACAAGGAGGTCAGTTTTAGAGAGGTTTAGTTTGAGAAAAAGGGAGGACATAGTGTTAGAGACAGCGGACAGACAGTCGGTGATATTTTGGAGGAATGGTCCAGAGATCTCACGAGAGGAGGTGTATAGTTGGGTGTCGTCAGCATAGAGGTGGTATTGGAGGCCAAATCTGTGGATGGTTTGTCCAATTGGGGCAGTATAGATAGAGAAAAGAAGGGGACCAAGGACCGAGCCCTGGGGTACCCCGACAGCGAGAGGAAGTGGAGCAGAGATAGAACCAGCAAAGGAAACACTGAAAGAGCGGTCAGAGATGTAGGAAGAGAACCAGGAGAGAGCAGTGTCCTTTAGACCAATAGAGCAGAGCATAGTGAGAAGGAGATTATGGTCGACAGTGTCAAATGCAGCAGACAGGTCAAGGAGGATTAGTAGGGAGTAATCACCTCTCGACTTTGCAGTCATCAGGTCATTTGTTACTTTTGTAAGGGCAGTTTCGGTCGAGTGTAGAGAGCGGAAACCAGACTGGAGGGGGTCGAGGAGCGAGTTGTCAGAGAGAAAGCGAGTAAGGCGGGAGTAGACCAGGCGTTCCAGTAATTTGGAGATAAAGGGGAGGTTTGAGATGGGTCGATAGTTGGCAGCATTAGTCGGGTCCAGGGTTGGTTTTTTATGCAGAGGGGATATAATGGAGTGTTTGAATGAGGAGGGAAAAGTGCCAGAGGTTAGGGAGAGGTTGCAGATTGTGGTAAGGTGAGTAATGAGAGCTGGGGAAAGGGAGCGGAGGAGGTGAGAGGGGAGAGGGTCGCTAGCGCAGGTGATGGGGCGGGCAGCGGAAAGGAGCCTGGAGACTTCTTCCTCTGTCGTTGGTTCTAGCGTAGATAGTGAGTAGGTGCTGGGTGCAGTGCTGATGAAACTGGGATCAGGGCTAACCATGCAGCTTTCAGAGATTTCTTTTCGAATGTGATCGATTTTTTCTTTGAAATAGGCAGCTAGTTCTCCAGCAGTCAGGTCTGTCGCAGGGGCCTGTTCCTGGGGCTGAGGAGGGAGTGAAAGGTCTCAAAGAGTTGTTTGGGGTTGTGGGATAGTGAGGAGACAAGGGAGGTGAAATAAACTTGTTTGGCATGGTGAAGGGCTAGGTTATACGTTTTAAGCATGAATTTGAATAACCACTGATTTGTTATTTCAACGCATGGGGAAACCAGGTGAAAGGAATTTCCTTAACTTGGACAGCCTCTTTAATGCTATGCACACACTTTTGGAACATCAGTCAGTTTACAGTTTACCCTGGCCAGGGGTAAGTAGCTCCACAAATGCTATTTGTAGAGAGCGCCCCCTCCTAAACAACTCAGTCCTTCATAATCTTTGTTCAAGCAAATAATTACCTTTAGGGAGGCTGTAAAGTGAGGATCCAGTCTATCAGAGACAACATGGGGCAGTGGGACTCTAGATCGGGCACAATTATGATTCTTAGCTGTTCAGTTAGTTGTAGCTGATCTCTGAGTTACTGCTATTCTTTATCCCATTGAAATCTCAGAGTGTGCTGTCGATGAACAGAATTGGACCACTTGCACCGTGCAACAAGCAAGAAGAGGCCTGCACTCTCTGAGCAGTTTCTAAGATGTGGCTTAGGAGCTGTGTCACGGTAGCAATGAGTGCAACACGCTCTTTGTAATCTCACACACCGTTGAAGGTATACAACAGAATCTGGATGACTAATGGAATTAGGTGATCGTGACGCTAGTGCCTGGATTAAAAGCGCTTGGTAGCGAATTAAGACTAACTCGCGTATGTAGGTAAATGACAGGCACACCATTTACTTTCAGGCCCGTGGTTGTCTGTATTAATATTAAGCACCAGAAATCGCATATACAACTTGCATATATACAGTTTAACACATAATACACAGATAAATAAACTTTGAGGAGGCAGCATCTGAGCTAAGGAAGAGCTATAGAGAGAGATCTGACGAGAAAATATTCCTTTCTTCTGACTAACAGTAAATTGCCCACCATGAAACACTGTGCTCAAGTTTTCTTGTGTACTCACAAAATTTATACGAAGATTCTCTACTGCTTGTCTGAAGTTGCTGTCGGTAGAAAGCACAGCAGGGTTGAATGGACAGATGGACGTCAGGTTTAGAAAAACAAACAGTTTTTCCCAGCATCGGGGTAATTTATGAGCTGCTCTACTCAGAATTTCTTGAAAGTTTACAAAATGCATCTCATATGAGCCGTGTGTGGCACAGAGTGTTAAGGCTTCAGAATGAAGTCCTAAGCTCTTGCTCATGACCTAAAGGTTGTGAGTTCAATCCCCCCCAGGAAAGGCTCAAGGTTGACTCAGCCTTTCATTCTTCCGAGGTCAGTAAAATGTGTACCCAGCTTGCTGGGGGTTTACCTTTACCTAAGCTGCGTGCTAGAGCTCTACATGGCTGTCAGCATCCTCCCCTCCAACTGATCTGTTCACTGTCTCACTCCCCTGACTTCCATCTTCCAAGACTTATAATTTCTAACTGCACACCACAAAACAAGCCAAAAGAAGCCACCTCCTTTTTTCCTCACTCCGGGGGTTGTCATAGCTCAGTTCCAACATTTACGATGGTGCCTAAAGAACTTCTATTTTGTAGTGCCAGTCCAGGTCACGACAGATTCCCCCTTGCTAAAACAACAGCCGTCCTTGGTGTTTACTCTACGAATTCGAAGGTTGGTTTGAGTTGACAGCTTGATCTGGCAGCTTGATATTAAAGAACTTATTTGTTTGGTTTTCTTAGGACCATAGATTGAACGAAGGTGAAACCCTAGGCCTCAAACTTCTATGAAGTCTATACATTCTACTTCTCTCCAAAGGCTATGTTATGCATTTATATTTTTAGCAAAAAATACATTACATATATTAAACAATTAAACTGTCCGCTGTACAACCTGGAAGGAAGGGAAAATTAGTCAAGTCAAGAATCACAACTGAAATTACTGAGTGTCCATTAGCCTGAAAGAGAGGATTAGTTAAGGTAGCAAGCAAGCAAAAAGGATAATCAGCAATTTAATGGAAAAAATTCTCCAAGTAGTCTCTTGGGGTGGAAACTTTATGACATTTTCCGAATATATGTAAACGGGCCACGGAGGAGACAACCATGAACACAATGAAACAAGATCAAGTATTTCTACATATAAGCCCTACCATGAGAGGAACACGTGGCTGCAGGGTGTCCTGAACATACCGCTGAGCAGTCATTGTCCCTCATACCACTACTAGGGGGGACAAACTGTCGAATGTGATGGGTCGCCAGACCATCACACCAGCAGGGGGCAATGTGCTGTTCCACAGCAAAGGCAGCATTGAGGAGCTCACCCCTAGGTCACCAGTACATGTAATGGGTGCTATGAGGCCAAATGTCCTTCAGCCAAACAGTTCTGACAGACACAGGAGTGTAACAATGATGCCATCTGTCTGCGGATGGTGGACAATGAAACAGTTGGAGCTGCCCGTACTTGTTGGACAATCTTCTCTACTAGTGGTCTGTCGGGGGCATCCTGAGCCTGGTCTCGCCTTGTGACCTCATGCATCCACTGGTCCTAACACCTCCTAACAGTATGGTCAGAACCGCCCGGTGGGGGACAATTCATCAACATGACAATCCAGATTCTCACAGTCCAATAATGCGCCCCCTCTGAGACTCTGGTAATGGGGTGAAATCTCTTCTCTGGAGCGTAAAGACGTCTAGTGGTCAACAAGCTCCACACAAGCGGAAGAAGAGGTCACTACACACAAGGAGCTTCTTTTTATAGACCAAAGGTGGAACCACTTTTAGCGTCTCAGGTGACAAGACCCTTCATCTAATCATGACATAAATCTAATCATTTGGAGCCTTGGGACTGGGGTGGCTCACGTGTACGTGTATCAAGAACTCTGTTGCCTCTGAATTTATATAATTAGAGTGGGTCAAAGGGTGTCCGGATTCTGGTTTGATGGCTCTCACAATGGTGGGATGAGAAGTTCAGTCCCAAGGGCCCTCAAAAAACATAGATACATAAATATTTAAGTCAATGGCGGGTAAGCCATTCTCTCCATCCTGGTTTGCTCATTCCAAAGAGAGGGGTCCAGAATCCTCAAGGAGAACCCATAACGAAACGAGATATAAAAGAATTAGGACAGCACTCCAGACCCAGAGACTCTGTAGGTATGAATGTATTATTTCAACAGGATGTGTTACAAACTCACCTGGGGCCTATTATGTGAACATCCCCTCCTGACTAACAACATTCCAGATACCTCTCAGGTGTCTTCAGGAGAAACAAAACCCTTAAAAAGTATTACAAACTCACCTGTTGTGGGCAGCTTTTTCTGAAGGACAGGGACTCACACCCAATAATCTTAATTTGTTTCACAAATAATTCAATAGGTCCCAAATGAGTAACACATCCTCTTCTAATAATACATTCATAGAGTCTACTGAGCGTTGCCCTAATTTTTTCATATCTCATCAGCATGAAGGGAGCGTTGGCCGAACATGCACGGTCAGCACTCCATTCAGTTAAATATGGCTGACGGAAATACCCAAGCAGGTGCCACCCAGTTATCTCGGCAGTCCCATTGACAGTGAATGGAGCCTTAGTGCGCTTACATGGCCAGCGCTCCATTCAGTCTGCTCAGTGTAGGGGTGCAGTAACCCCACAGTGAGGAGGACATGGGGCACAGGGCCCCCGATCTTAAGGTTGGTAGGGGTCTCAGCAGTGAGACCCTACCTACCAACAAATTGTTTCCAATCCTATCCTACCAATCTTGGTACAAACTCTATAAAAGGAGCTTTACAGGAATTTACTATTGATGACCCGTCCTCAGGGTAGGACATTAATAGTTGATCAGTGGGAGTCTGCCACTCCGGATCCCTGCCGATTAGCTGATTCTCCGGGCCGCTGTTGGTGCTCAGAGCCGTAAGTGTTGAAATCAATGGGAGCACTGTCTTCTATAGCATTTCCTGCTCTGACCACCAACGTGGATGTCCAACCCGCTGCACTGACAGTAGGCTGGATGATCCGATGACTCCCAGCAATCAGCTATTGATGACCTATACTGAGGAAAGTAAATACCTGGAATACCCCTTTAATATAAAATCCCTAAAATAATTTCAGACCCCTTATATTAATATCAGACCCCAAAACACACCCACTAGATATGTTCAAACCCTTTTTATTTATAATAGACCCTAGGTTAATTCAAACCCAAGATCAGACCGTATACTCGTCCTCTGGGAACATAGAGGGGTCATATACAGCACACTAGTTATTAGGCTGGGTTCACACAGGACGGAATTGCTGCAGAGTTTCCGTGCAGAATTTCCATGCGGTGATTCCGCCCACGGCTCCTAATCCCAGGATAAGCCAGCCATGTGGCTGAGATCTTACAAAAATCTATTCCACATGGGGTGGCCAATCCGTTGCAGCAAAGCCGGGCGAAAACGGACATGCGTAGCGGAATTCTATTCCGCAGCATGTCAATACCTTTTTTTCCCACTGCGGCCTCACTCTTCTATGGGGAGAGAAAGCCGCAGAGGAATGCTGGCGGCCGAACAGCTCCAAAACTGGCAGCGAAATGTCGCAGGTTTTGAAGCTGTGCTTTTCCAACATGATTATTGCAGTTTTTCGGTGTGGCCAAACCACGAGAATTCCGCTGGAAATCCGACCTGTGTGAACCCAGTCTAAGAGCAATCCAATAGACAGGAGCTGCTTTAGTGTTTTTGTTGCACCATATTTTTAGCTTCCCTCCGGGCAGCAGGGTGATGATTATGTGTTGGGTAACGTTGGCTAGGAACAAAGTGACTCCCTTAACCAGATGAGTTGTGATTTCTGCATCTGACAGAAGACCTGAAGCAATAAAGAGCTTATCTACTGAGGAGAAATCCAGAAAATCATCTGACAGTGAGAAGGCTCATGTCCGAGGAACCCTCCCAGCACAGATGACACCGGAGCCGCTCGCTGATGTTCATAACCAGAGGAAAGGGGACAAAGGTTGAAATAGAAGAGACAACTTTTACAGAAGGCAAAAAACTCCTTAAAAATTTTGTAGATTTAACTTGGGTTCAGCAATTGGGATCGGAACGGCAGCCCCTCCAAGCTGGGGTCATCTCCATTTCAGCCGGGTGTTCAGACCGATGCTCCTATCCTGCCAGACGTCCATGCGCCAAATCAGTAAGACCCTGCATTTTATCCACAATCTACTGTGCTACATCCATGTTCCACTTACAGAGACCGGAGTAAGCTTGGCACAGTCTAGGTTGGGTTTTGGAATCTATGGGACGCCAGGTCTTCACCCCTGTTGGAGGTTCTTAGAATAGTGGCCAACTGCTGGAGGGGTAGAAGCACAGCTGGGTGGAGGATGGAGCAGTCCAGTCACTTGGCGTATTACACCCGGTATCAGTAAGACTTCCAGGTAACAGTTTCAGGCTGAGTACGGTCAGGAATCACATCGGCGTGGAGCTACAGGTTGTAGCTGAGAACACCGTGCAACATATTGTATATTGGTGTTTCTAGCATTACAAACAATGGTTTGGTTTTCACTAGCTCACTTCTCATGTGTGAATACTACATGCAGGTAAATATGGGACTCACACTATCTTTCCCATGCGTACTTAATACTACAAGTAAGGTAAATGCTTATCGGGTGGCTGGAGGACCACTATGGGGGTCACTATTACTACTGGGAACAATATGGGGGAACTATTACTTCTGGGGTCAATATAAGGGACATTTATTACTGGGACCATTGTAGGGGTCACTATTACTACTGGGGCCACTATGCGGGCACAATTTCTACTGGGATCAATATGAATAATGGGGCCACTATGGGGATCATTACTACTACTGGGATCACTATTACTGCTTGGGCCATTATGGGGATCACTATTACTATTGAGGCTACTATTATTACTGGGGCTACTATCGGGGACACTATTACAATTGAGGCAACTATGGTGGCCACTATTACTACTGGGGACGATATGGGAGAACTATTACTACTGGGGACAATATAAGGGACACTTACTACTGGGGCTATTATGGGGGACACTATTACTACTGGGCCACTATGCGGGCACAATTTCTACTGGGATCAATATGAATAATGGGGCCACTATGGGGATCATTACTACTACTGGGATCACTATTACTGCTTGGGCCATTATGGGGATCACTATTACTATTGAGGCTACTATTATTACTGGGGCTACTATCGGGGACACTATTACAATTGAGGCAACTATGGTGGCCACTATTACTACTGGGGACGATATGGGAGAACTATTACTACTGGGGACAATATAAGGGACACTTACTACTGGGGCTATTATGGGGGACACTATTACTACTGGGCCACTCTAAGGCGCACTATTACTGTTGGGGCTACTATTACTACTGGGCCCACTATGGTAATCACTATTACTATTGAGGCTACTATGGGGGCACTATTGCAACTGGGGTTACTATTACTACTTGGGCCAATACGATGTTCACTAAGTCTGCCTTGTGATTGGTGTGACGTTCGCACGGCATCGCTGAACGTACGTGCGACAAGCTTTTTCTCTCACACATTGGAAACAATGGGCGACATATCTGCGGACTCGCAGAATAATAGAGCATGCTGCTAGTTTCGTATCTTACAGCAGCGCTGCGAGAAAAAGTTGCGCATGTAAGCAATGGTGTCTATTTCAGTGTTAGTTTTGCGCGTCTCGCCCTGTGAACGCAGCCTTCCTCATCACACAGCAGGTGGAGTGTTCAGCTTCATATGTAATAGGAGACGGAGCCGATGCCACACCTGATGCCTCCGTGATCATCATCTCAGTTCACTCACCTCCGCCCGCAGATCCCAGAGCCTCGCAGCGCTGCGACATGCAGAAGGAGACATGTAAGTCCATCTAGAACCCTTTACAATTGTGATGGCTTTCCAGATGTAGCAGAGCTGGGTTTGTCACTGAGCGCAGCGCATGGTGATATCAGGATCTATGATGTTAGCTGGGACTGTGGGGGAAACCACTACATAGCAGAGAGTTATCAGCGTGTGCGGCCAACGCGGACTCAGCTCTGCTACATCCTTCTGTTACACACCCCATTGTCTGGAGATATAGATAGTTGGGGGAGGGACGCAAGATGTGTCAGTTGGAGGTGAACGGAAAATGTCGCGCCACGCCGTATATAAGGACAGACCGCGCAGCGCAGAGCGATCCACCTACCAGAAGGGACGTGAAAGGAGCGTTTTTTAATTAAAACATTTACGAAATTGTGTGACGAGAAAACAAAAACCCTCAAGTTGAGAAAATCTGCGGCACGCTGCGTTTACTCCAGTTCCCTCCTCTCGCCGCACTCTGACGTCTACGGGCAGCGTCCGCTTTCTGTGCGCAACCAATGGATATGAAAGCAACCACTAAGGCGGAAATTAACCCCTTAGTGATACAACCTATCTTGGTTTCATCTCCGCCGCGGTAACCTTTGGATCTCTCCGTCCGCGCGGCGGTACGAGGGAGGAGCTTATAATGTAACGTACAACATTCATTCCTTTATTCTGGAGGGCGGGAGCAGTGACACCGATCCGCCATTCTTACCGCGTTCGTCATCTTGTATGTAAAACGCTAAGTCTGTTTGTTTGTGCCGCACACACAGCCGCAGGTCTGTCCGATATGACTGACATTCCGCAGAGCGTTCTTCAGCACCGGCGATGAATACAGGCGGATTAAAAATCGAAAACTCACCAACTTCCCCTGTAATTGTTGTTGCCAACAGCAACCAATCACAATGCAGCTTTCATTTCTTATACCTCTGAAGTAACATGAAAGCAGCGCTGTGATTGGTTGTTATGTATTATACCGCTGAGGTAACATGAAAGCTGCACTGTGATTGGTTGTTATATATTATACTGAGGTAACATGAAAGCTGCGCTGTGATTGGTTATTATACCGCTGAGGTAACATGAAAGCTGTGCTGTGATTGGTTGTTATATATTATACTGCTGAGGTAACATGAAAGCTGCACTGTGATTGGTTGTTATAGATTATACTGCTGAGGTAACATGAAAGCTGCGCTGTGATTGGTTGTTATAGATTATACTGCTGAGGTAACATGAAAGCTGCGCTGTGATTTGTGGTTATATATTATACCGCCGAGGTAACATGAAAGCTGCTCTGTGATTGGTTGTTATATATTATACCGCTGAGGTAACATGAAAGCTGTGCTGTGATTGGTTATTATATATTATACTGAGGTAACATGAAAGCTGCGCTGTGATTGGTTGTTATATATTATACCGCTGAGGTAACATGAAAGCTGTGCTGTGATTGGTTATTATATATTATACTGCTGAGGTAACATGAAAGCTGCGTTGTGATTGGTTGTTATAGATTATACTGCTGAGGTAACATGAAAGCTGCGCTGTGATTGGTTGTTATATATTATACTGCTGAGGTAACATGAAAGCTGCGCTGTGATAGGTTATTATACCGCTGAGGTAACATGAAAGCTGCACTGTGATTGGTTGTTATATATTATACTGCTGAGGTAACATGAAAGCTGTGCTGTGATTGGTTGTTATATATTATACTGCTGAGGTAACATGAAAGCTGTGCTGTGATTGGTTGTTATATATTATATTGCTGAGGTAACATGAAAGCTGCGCTGTGATTGGTTGTTATATATTATACTGCTGAGGTAACATTAAAGCTGTGCTGTGATTGGTTGTTATATATTATACTGCTGAGGTAACATGAAAGCTGCGCTCTGATTGGTTGTTATATATTATACTGCTGAGATAACATGAAAGCTGTGCTGTGATTGGTTGTTATATATTATACAGCTGAGGTAACATTAAAGCTGCGCTGTGATTGGTTGTTATATATTATACTGCTGAGATAACATGAAAGCTGTGCTGTGATTGGTTGTTATATATTATACAGCTGAGGTAACATTAAAGCTGCGCTGTGATTGGTTGTTATATATTATACCACTGAGGTAACATGAAAGCTGCGCTGTGATTGGTTGTTATATATTATACTGCTGAGATAACATGAAAGCTGTGCTGTGATTGGTTGTTGTATATTGTACTGCTGAGGTAACATGAAAGCTGCACTGTGATTGGTTATTATACCGCTGAGGTAACATGAAAGCTGCGCTGTGATTGGTTGTTATATATTATACTGCTGAGGTAACATGAAAGCTGCACTGTGATTGGTTGTTATATATTATACTGCTGAGGTAACATGAAAGCTGCGCTGTGATTGGTTGTTATATATTATACCGCTGAGGTAACATGAAAGCTGCGCTGTGATTGGTTGTTACGGGCAACACAGATTTTCTTTTGGACGGCAGTTATAGGCGTGCGGTTGCCGGGCTCTAATGACATTAATGAATATTTCAGCTAAAAGAAATATTACTGATGATGATTGCACGTGGGGGCGATGTGCCGACTGCGCAGTGCCTCAAAATCAGATTTTTGGACGAACGAATGATTTGGAGCCACTGAAAAATGGCGCAATAACATCAGTTATTATGTAGTAGAGAAGATAACTTTGGAAGCCCAGTTACTCAAACTACCAATTGTTGTTGCTAATATCCCTTGAGGGTTCTGTCTACTGCATGAGCCATCGTTTTATGTGGAGTACCACCACCGTGACCAAATCAGAGTTTGAATATCCACTCGGGCTATCCTTGTCAAGTCCTGCTCGCTGCACTAGTACCCTGTTGTACTGCCTCTATCTTGGATACAAGATGTGATACGAGTGGCATGAAGGCTGTAGTACCCTGTTGTACCTCCTCTAGCTTGGATACAAGATGTGATACGGGGGCATGGAGGCTCTAGTACCTTGTTGTACTGCCTTTAGCTTGGATACAAGATGTGATACGAGCAGCATGGAGGCTCTAGTTGGGCCACCTCTAGCTTGGATACAAGACAAAACAGGCGAGCATGGAGTCTCTAGTGCCCTGTTGTACCATCTCTAGCTTGGATACAAGATGTGATACGAGCGGCATGGAGGCTCTAGTATCCTGTTGGGCCACCTCTAGCTTGGATACAAGACAAAACAGGCGAGCACGGAGGCACTAGTATCCTATTGTACTGCTTCCAGCTTGGATACAGGATGTGATACGAGTGGCATGGAGGCTCTAGTACCCTGTTGTACTGCCTCTAGCTTGGATTCAAGATGTGATACAGGCAGGCATGGAGGCTCTAGTACCCTGTTAGGCCATCTCTAGCTTGGATACAAGATAGGACACAGGTTGGGCATGGAGTCTCTAGTACCCTGTTGTACCACCTCTAGCTTGGATACAAAATGTGATATGGGCAGGCATGGAGGCATACAGATTACAAATGGTATCCTGATGCATATTGCTCCAAAGCCATAGACTGTCAAAGTTGGTGTCCCAGATGGTACCATATATGTTCTGTTGGCGATAAATATGGTGACCGGGCAGTCACAGAACTATGAAAATGTTGTGGGGGCTCCTGTGACCCCCTTGTGTGCGGCCGAGCATTATCCTGCTGGAAGCCCTCATGAGAGGAACCCATGTGGCTGCAGGATGTCCTGAACATATCGCTGAGCTGTCATTGTCCCTCGTACCACCACTAAGGGGCTGACGGAGTGTCGTATGCGATAGCCCTCCAGACCATCACACCAGCAGGGGGCAGTGTGCCGCTCTACAGCAAAGGCAGGATTGAGGCGCTCACCCCGAGGTCTCCAGACACGAACACGGCCGCCATCAGCGCCCAAACTAAACCTAGAATCATCACTGAAGACACCCGGTTCCTCTGTAGCAGTTCAGTTTTATCAATTATGACACCACTGCAAACGGAGGCAACAGTGGGTGTCAAAGGCCGTACATGTAATGGGGGCAAGGGTAGGGGTCAGAGGCCGTACATGTAATGGGGGCAACGGTGGGGGTCAAAGGCCGTACATGCAATGGGGGCAACGGTGGGGGTCAGAGGCCGTACATGTAATGGGGGCAACGGTGGGGGTCAGAGGCCGTACATGTAATGGGGGCTGTGAGACCAAACGTCCTTCAGCCAAGTGCCTGGAAATGGTTCTGACAGACACAGGGGTGTAACGATGGAGCCATCTGTCTGTGAATGCCAGACAACAAAACAGTTGCAGCTGCTCTTGTTTTTCAGATGATTAACCCCTTAGTGACCAAGCCTGTTTGCGCCTTAATGACCAGGCCAAATTTTGCAAATCTGACATGTGTCACTTTAACATGGAAAAACACCAGAAAGGTTTTGCATATCCAAGCGATTCTGACATTGTCATTTTTTTCACATTTCCAACTGCAATATCACAAATATGTGCAAACATAATATAGAAATGTTTGCTAAGATATATATTTCCATCCGTTTACTTTATTTTGGGCGCACATTGGAAAAGTTTTTTTTTTTTTTAACCATTTAGGAGACGTACAAATGTAACATTACTTTTCAGCATTTTGAGGAACACTTTGTTTTCCTACACCAAGCCAAGATTGGAAAGGCTCATAGGAGTCAAAATGATAGCTACCCCCACAAATGACCCCATTTTAAAAACTACACCCCTTAACATATTCACTGAGGGGTGTCAGGAGTATTTTAACCCCACAGGTTTTTTTCAGGAGTCAATGCAATTTTGAAGAGAAAAACTAAACTTTCATATTTTTGGAAATATGTCATTTTAAAGACAGGACTTTTTTCTATAGTACACATGAAAATGAGGATTTACACCCCAGAATGGATCCCCCTGTTTGTCCCGTGCTCAGAAACATACCCATTGTGGCCCTAGTATTACGTCTGTATGCACAATGGGGCCCAAAATGAAAGGAGCAACCGGTGGCTTTCGGAACAGAAATTTTGCTTGAAGGAGATTTAGGCCCCATTGCCCACTTGTAGAGCCATTGAGTGACCAAAACGATGGAGAACGCCCACAAGTGACCCCATTTTAAAAACTAGACCCCTTAACGAATTTATCTAGGGGTACGATATCTTTTTTGACTTCACGGTTTTTGAATGAATCTAAGCAAAGCAGAAGGAAAAAAAATTACGATTTTCATTTTTTTGGTAATTCTGTCATTTTAAAAGCAGTTTTTTTTGTACAGCACATTTATAAATGACGTGAGCGTTATAGGTAGCGATGTGTATCAGGTAGATCGCTGCCTTCTTGTACCAAGCTCGCGTTTTACAAGGTATGGCTGTAGCGCCTGGTCTGACAGATCGATGCCCCCATGAATTTATTATATTCTGCGACGCAGACCGGTTTAGTTTTCCCCGCTGCAGCCCCCCCTCTCCCTTACTGTAACGGAGGGGTCTGCCTGCGCAGTGGACAGCATAAAAATGTCCTTTCTGTCACGCCGTTTTACCGCAAGCAAGGGGTCATAGGCCATTGCGTAAGACGCTCCTCTATCTACATGCCTGGATACAAGGGGTTGTGGGAACCCTACCCTATTTTTGCGGATAGTTCCACAGGCCCCTGTACCTGCGGCGTGTAACGCTCTATAAAGGGGGATGCTCGTATAATAATTGTCGGTATATATGTGGTACCCTTTATTTAATAATGGACCCACGAGCTCCCACACAATTTTTTCGTTACCGCCAATGTCTTCAGGACAGTTGGGGGGATTTAATTGTCGATCCCTGCCCTCATAAATAAAAAAGTTGCACGTATAACCCGTGGCGCTCTCACAGATTTTATATAGCTTGACGCTATATCTTGCGCGTTTTGAGGGAATCAACTGGCGGAATGATAAACGACCTTTAAAACTCATGAGCGACTCGTCCACCGCCAGATTTTTTTGGGGGGGTATAAACGTTTTTAAAGACAACTCTTAATAGCGATATAAGGGGCCTTAATTTGCCCAGTCTGTCATACGCCGGGTCACTTCTGGGGGGGATTTGGGCATTATTGGCGAAATGAAAAAAAACGCATAATATTTTCATATCTGCGTCGGGGCATTATTGACGCAAATACAGGCGTCGCGTGAATGGCGCTCGTGGACCAATAGGACCGTATTGATGACTTTTTTACGAGTCCTATTAGTAAAACAAGTCCCAAAAAGTTTTTTAACTCTATGGCGGTCCACATTGCTGAATAAACCGCCGTGGGGCGCGCGGTCACGTATTGCCCAGCGTATGTATTAGTCTGCTGGACAATTAACTGCAGGACGCCGTCGGTAATGAATACATTGAAAAAATTAAATGGTGTAAAATTTGCGATGTCCAGATTGACGCCTGGAGCCGCTAAAAATTCTGGGATGCGGGGCGTAAATAAACTTGCAGAACTCCACGCAGTGGCGGGCGCCGCATTACTTGGCCCCGCTGCCCCAACGACTTCCTCTACCTCCATAGCGCTGGAGGCAGAGTCGTCACTCTCAAAAAAACCTCCTCCTTCGACTCACTGGTAGCATCGCTAACGGAGCTTGACGCAAAGAGCAGCGCGTACGCTTGCTCTGCGGTGTAGCGCCTACGCTCCATTTTATTTAAAAAATTTTAATGGGGGTAGACAAAAAAAATAGCCCCCAAAAAAGCGGACAGGGATATAATGGGGTAATTGGGGTATGAGGGAAGGTGAAGGCGGGTGATAACGGGTTTTTTTTCCCAGCTATCTCTCTCCTGTCACAAATCTTTCTGAGTGACAGGGGAGAGATACCAGGACCAATCCCTTTGGTCCCTGCAGGTTACTAAGCCAAATGCCACTTTGGCTTTAGCTTCTACTGCGCATGCGCCGCCATTTTGTTCGGCGCATGCGCAGAATAGGGTAATGCCCTGTACTTTTGGGGGGCTTTTGGGGACCTTAGGGGAGCATTTTCATCTCCCCTCATGGATCGGATCCATGAGGGGAGATGAAACTCCAACTTTTTTCACTTTTTTACAACTTGCAGTCTGCAGTCCCCGGTGATATCTCCTGTCTCCCAGCTACTGAAGGTATCCAGGAGACAGGGGATTTTTAAATTTCCCGGCGCTTCTGCGCATGCGCCGCCATTTTCCCCTTGGCGGGCATGCGCAGAAGCCCGTGGCGGCTCCAGATCGCCACGATCGACATCGTGGTGGATGGGGGTGAGTATTTTCAGCTGCCCTCATGGATCCGATCCATGAGGACAGTTGAAACATTTACTTTTTTAAAACTTTTTAACACTTTCCCATGATCGCTGGTATCCATTGGATACCGGCGATTACGGGCCCGGGGACCGCTCACCGCGGTCCCTGGTGGCATCTTCTGTCTCCTGGAAACCTTCAGTAGCCGGGAGACAGGAGATTTTAAATTCCCCGTGCCGCCGGGCCTTCTGCGCATGCGGCTGACGTAATGTAGCCTGGCGCGCATGTGCAGAAGACCAGCTTCAGGGCCCGGAGGACCAGGAGAGCGAGGAGCAGTGCGGCTGACGGGGGTGAGTAATTTCAGCTGCCCTGATGGATCCGATCCATCAGGGCAGCTGCATCTTTAACTTTTTTTCAACTTTTTTTAACTTTTATGCGATCGGCGCTATCGATTGGATAGCGCTGATCGCATTGCTGGGGGGGGTCCCTGCAGCCCGGGATGACAGCTCCATGCTGTCGACTACCTGCGGGCACCGACAGCATGGAGCTGTCACGTCCAGAGCCCACATGGCTTTATTCTCTGCAGGACACATGTTTTTACATCCTCAGAGAATAAAGCCCCCTTGGGCAGGACGTAAAAACATTATGGGCTGGTCGTTAAGGGGTTAAACGATCCTACCTACTGGTGGTCTGTAGGGGGCATCCTGAGCCCGGTCGCCTTGTGTGCCCCTATCCACTGGTCCCAACACCCCCTAACAATCTGGTCAGATGCTCCTCTCTACTGGTGGTCTGTCAAGGGGAAGGCATAAGCTGGCCGCATTGTGTGCCCCCATCCACTGGTCCCAATACCTCCTAACAGTCTGGTCAGACGCTCCTCTCTACTGGTGGTCTGTCGAGGGGAAGGCATAAGCTGGCCGCATTGTGTGCCCCCATCCACTGGTCCCAACACCCCCTAACAATCTGGTCAGACGCTCCTCTCTACTGGTGGTCTGTCGGGGGGAAGGCATAAGCTGGCCGCATTGTGTGCCACCATCCACTGGTCCAAACACCTCCTAACAGTCTGGTCAGAATGGCCTGGTGGGGGGGCAATTCATCAATACGACCATCCAGCTTCTCACACCCCAATAATGCGCCCCTCTCAGACTCTGGTAACGGGGTGACATCTCTTCTCTACATTGTAGAGGCATCTAGTGGTCAACAAGCAGAAGAAGAGGTCACTACACACAAGGAGCCTCCGACAGCCTCTTATAGGCCAAGGGAGAACCACTTATAGGGCCTGCGGTGAGAAGACCGTCCATCTAATCACACCACAAATATTATAATTTGTTTATCCGTCTGAAATGGAACCGCATGCCAAGTTATGCAGCAAACACATTCTTTAAGGGCCAGGATTGTTTTTGACAAAGAGTGTACAGTGGGTATAAAAAGACTACACAAAAATCCAAAACTTTGATCTTCTTCTGGCTTTGGGTTGTAATCGTGGTGAAAGGTGAAATTCCTCTTGTAGTGGCCCGAAGTCTATATATCTGGCCCCTCCATAATACACGTCATGTCTTCGGTGTGGATACACTCTGCAAATGGTCTTGTATCTAGTTATGTGTATTGCACAGTGGCAGCATGTAAGATAATAATCTTTATTTGTATTGCGCCAACTTATTCCGCAGCACTTTCAGGCATGGATAAATGCAAAACAATACAACAATTACAATAAGAGGTTAATGTCTGGAAAATGTATCAAACGGTCTTGTCACATGATGTTGTATGATATAAATATGAGTGCAAGCCAAAAGGTGGGAGAGAGTCTGTAATTCAGCCTGTAGGCCCAGTTTCATCCTGTGTCCCGGAATGTGCGTGTCTGTCCAGGAGCGGAGTCTTACAGATAACTAGGACTGTAGGACCGGTGTCATCCTGTGTTCTCCTCCATGACCTTGCTGAAATTGTTCTTCCTGCACTGGTGTGTGAAAGTTACCTTAAAAAAGTAAAGTTCCAGTCACTGCCCGTTCCCAGTGATTAAGGTATTCGTTATAACCGTGTGTGGACAACCAATGGTGTGAAGGAACGGCGGCGTCAAGCGTGACAACTTCACATCTATACAGGTAACCGCTGTCCCGGCATTGCCTGTAAGAGGCCTAGTGATGCCTTGGCTCAGGCTATATGTGTCCCTCTGGGGGAGAAGTTTGGTAGAGCCACCTTGACAAGTGCCATCTCTACCCCCGCCATCTCCTCAGTGTGTGCCTCTGTTGCTGCAGGACACCACACTCTTCCTCATCAGCTTTTTAGCTGAGGCCTGAAGGTTTTGTGTCAAAATGGACTGATATTTGGAACTGTTCATAATTACCTCCACCTTGACTAAAGCCCCAGTTCCAGCAGCAGAACAGACCCTCACATAATGTTGCCCCCACCATCGTCACTGTGGGTCTTCTGGTGATGCACGGTGGGGGGGGGGGGGTTGTTTGTTTTTTCTTACTGTCAAATTTTATTTTAAATTACAAAGTTTCCAATAATGCAGTAAACATGAACTAGAATATATCACAGCCTTATTAACCCCTTCCCGCTCCAGGGCGTAAGTTTACATCCTGGGAGCCTGGTACTTCCCGCAACAGGACGTAAACTTATGTCCTGGGGATAGCACGGGATCACATATGATCCCGCGCTATCCCGCAGCGGGAGCCGGCTGTCAGTCACAGCAGGCGTCCCGCTGCAACAGCGGGGGGGCATCAGAGATGTGCCCCCCCCCCCACCCCCGCTGTTAACCCCTTCCCTGCCGCAATCTAAGTAGATCACGGCAGGGAAAGAGTTCACAGAGGGAGCACGCTCCCTCTGTGTCTTCGGCCGGCTCTCACGATGTTATCACGAGAGCCCGGCCTGTCGCCATGGCAACAGGATGCCAGACACTGGTGTCCTGTGTTACCAGTGCCTCAGATCGCTGTATAAGCGATAAGGCATGGCAAGGCAGTAGCCCTGCCATGACTTATCACAGCGATCAGCAGTACTGTGGTGAAAGTCCCCCAGAGGGACACAAATGTTGTAAAAAAAAAAAGATTTAAAAAATGAATAAAAAAAAAATGTTAAAAAAGCCTTTTTTTATGCTTTTTCTCAGATTAGCATAAAAAAAAAGGTATAAAAATTAAAACCCCCACATATTTGGTATTGTCGTGTCCGTAACGACGCGTACAATAAGTTGCACATGCTTTTGACTGTGCACGGAAAAAAACTTTAAAAAAAAAACACTAAAAAACTGAATCAAAATGCTAATTTTTAGCATTTTGCCTCACTAAAAACTCAATAAAAGTGATCAAAAAAGCCATTTGTACCCCAAAACGGTACCAATAAAAACTACAGCTCGTCTTGCAAAAAAATAAGCCCTCATAGAGCTCCGTACATCACAAAATAAAAAAGTTACAGGACTTTGAATGCAGCGATTTAGAAAAAAAAAAAGATTTCCAAAAAAAGGGTTTTTATTGCAGAAAACTGGAAAAACCTAAAAAAAATGTAAGAATTTTGGTATCGTTGTAACCGTACCGACCCGCAGAAAAAATGGATTGTCTTATTTATGCTGCATGATTAACGCTGTAAAAAAAAAATTAAAAATCTATGGCAGAATTGATGCGTTTTTTCTCCCTGCTATCATAAAAAAAAATATAAAAGTTTTACAATATAGTCAATGTACCCAAAAATGACGCCGATAAAAACGACAGTTCGCCACGCAAAAAATAAGCCCTTATATGGCCGCGTCGACAGAAAAATAAAAAAATTATGACTTTTGATAAATGGAGAAGAAAATCTGCCAAAAATCCTTGCGTCCTTAAGCCCAAAATAGGCCATGTCATTAAGGGGTTAAAGCACTACAAAGGCTGCTCGCAATTATACAGATTGGGGGGGGGGGGAAGAGAAGGAAAAAAATGGCTAAAAATCAAGTTCTAATATAATCTTCTCTTTTGAGTCACGGACAAATCTTGAAGTTGAACTGTGGTAGAAAACGACAAGAATACTAACAGCCTGTCCAGGGCCTAACTTGAATTAAATGAAAATAAGGAAGGTATGGGTAAGGGTACAGAGCGGGAAAAGGAGGGGGGGAAATGTTGGTTTTACACCGAACACACCTTTGGGAATTATGGCCAAACAGTCCAACCTCGGACACATCAGCCATAACATGTCTCCCACAGACTTCTGGCAGCCTTGATGGGGGTTTTGGTAGAACATAGCCGGGTTTCGATGTTGGAATACTGAGGGGGAATAAAGCTGATAGGATTCATCTTTGTTGCATTGTTTCCCATGACAAAAACCTGTCATGTTCCCGGGCGTGTAGACTTTATGTATCCACTGTACGTGCAGACCGATCATGAAAGGACACAAGAAGTGAAAAACAGTAAGCCTGAGTCCCACAACAATAATTAGCGTGTACAATGATTGAGGGCCTGGAAAGGCAGCGACTCTTTTATCAGAACCTGTTGTGCTGGATTTACTATTATGTCACAAACCTAACGGGTGCAACAATACTGACAGGCAAGAGAAGTCGTGCTCACGGAATACGATGACAGAGTTCGCTCATTCATCCAGTCTGTACCGGCAGGTAACATTGTGGCTCACATTCACTACCAGACGAGCAATCGCTGATGACATCACCAAGAGAGCGCCCTCCTTCTGTGAACCCTTTACAAGCCACGATCAACACTGATTGGGCAATGTGAGGGGTTAACAGCAGGGATTGTGGCTGTCACCGATCCCTGCTGTTGCAGTGGGAGGCCATCCAGCTGTCAGTTACAGCTGCAGATGGCACGGGCTCAGCTTCTGAGTATATGCCATCTTATATGTAAGTTTATGTCAATTCACGGGAACACCTTCCCAGTCAGGATTTACATTTACATCCTGGGATAGGAAAGGGGTACAGAGGTATTCCCATTTTGGCATAACATGGCTGCCCCCCCCCCCCCCCCCCCCAGCCATCTATCTGCAAGATGGCTGGGGGGTGGGCAGAAACAGCAGAGCACGGCTCAGTCATGTAGTTTCCATAATTCACATCCACTTCTACTGCAGGTAGAGAAGCAGAAAAGCAGAGAATGCACAGTTGCCATCAGAGGGAAGGATACAGCTGAGATGGGCGCCAATGGGGGCCCCACCTCTGGGGCTCCATCTTAGCTTTATTGTCTATGGGAGAGTGGGGTTGTCTGAATTCTACCCTCTCTCTCAGCAGACTCTCAGGCTGCTCTGTCCTTCCTTCACACTTTACACTGCAGCGTTATTGTCACATTAGACAGTAAAACTGTGACCTTCTTCAGGTAACAAGAGTTAAGGGGTGTAGCTTAAGTGGGTGGTGGCACTCTCACCTGGTCATGGTGGTGGCTACTCAGACTACGTGGGTGGCTCGAGCTGCAGGTGAGATTGTAAAATGGCACCAGTGCCTTAATGATGTATTCCCTTAGTAGAATAGGGAGACAAGTCGGATAATGGTAAGGTAAACTGAAGGCACACAGTTTACTTGGATTTGCAAGATGAGTACAATTCATACAACGCTTGGTAAAGCAACCGGTAGAATCCACAATATATTCACACATGACAATGGAAGATGACCATTAACTTCTCAGCAATTACTGTATAATAAGATTATGTTGGAAGAATAAGTAAGACACTTGCTGGACTCTGGTGCTATTCTCCAAGCTGCAACTAGCACTGTTAGGAATGGGTTAAATTTTGGTGTGAGATGTGAAGTATGGTGCAGGCTCTCTTGAAGGGAAACTACCTCCTGACTTCTTAAACTCACAGTTGTGATGTCCGGTATCTCTCCAGCTTACACAAGGGTCTTCCTCGGCTCAGGAGCCTCCTGCCAGGGTTGTAATAGACTCCTCTCCTCCTCCAGGCCTTGGCTTCTACTCTCTGCAGCACTTCCTTCTCTGATCACTTCTTCCCAACTCACTTCCCTTCCCCTGCATACCGCCTGCCCTCAGCTCTCTCCTTCTACTCTCTCTCACATGGCCACTTTCCACCAGTCGCATAAATTCTACCATAAGGAGAGGGCCAAAAGTTAGCTGGGGGCAGCCAATCACCAGGGGCTTTATTGCTAGGCAGATTTTATTTAACCCTATTGAAAGGAAAAATAGAGTTTTTCCCCTAAAGTGTCCCTCCCATGTCTCCATAAGGGCTCATAGCGGGGTCCCTAGGACCCACTAAGTTCAGGACTGCCCTGTAGGACCCTCTGGGTCACTACACTTCCATATAGAAGTTAGCGGTTGTTCCATAAGATGACCGAATCTCATGACAGATGGCGGCACTGACGTCAATGGGACTCCGTGATGAGCAGCACTTCTCACCCACAACTCCCATCATCCACATCGGTCTTTTTTGTTTCCTTCCAGATGAAAGATGCGGCCGGAGGAAGTGCTTCTACCTCCTCCTCTGTGTGGTGGCGCTGTTTCTGCTGTCCTTCTGCTGGTGAGTTTACGGGGCGACGGATCACCGATAGCGGAACTGTAGCGTTATATCCTTAAAGGGACACTCCAGACAAAACGGACACACTGAGGGGGCGGAGCATGATCCAGGGATACAAAAGACCACAAACGCCCCCTCAGACCAACATTAGCACGAGAGAGAGAGGTTAGATGTATAGATAAAAATAACAAATGGATAGCATGTCTCTCTCTCGTGCTGACCTTATCAGTCAGTTGCTATATTTTAGCAAATCTTTGATGAAGTGTCAGAAAGAATTATAACTAGTACCGTGTTATAGGTCAGTCTCAGCTTCCCTAACTATTAGACAAGGATAATTAGATCAGTAATTAGGATAGAGTTATGCCTTAACTGAGCAAAGTACATAAAGACTAACCAGGCCATATCTTCCCCCATATATGCCAACTTAGGTTTACTCTATCAGAACGATATCTATGAACGTTCGTCTCTCGTTAATCTAATAGAAGGATTGAGACAGGTTATTTGGCCCTTACCTAAACTTAGGGTAATGCTAGATCCTCATGGTTCTTGAATTAAAGGGGTTGTCTCGCGAAAGCTAGTGGGGGTATACACTTCTGTATGGCCATATTAATGCACTTTGTAATATACATTGTGCATTAAATATGAGCCATACAGAAGTTATTCACTTACCTGTTCCGTTGCTGGCGTCCTCGTCTCCATGGTGCCGTCTAATTTCAGCGTCTAATCGCCCGATTAGACGCGCTTGCGCAGTCCGGTCTTCTCCCTGGTGAATGGGGCCGCTCGTGCCGGAGAGCTGGTCCTCGTAGCTCCGCCCCGTCACGTGTGCCGATTCCAGCCAATCAGGAGGCTGGAATCGGCAATGCACCGCACAGAGCCCACGGTGCACCATGGGAGAAGACCCGCGATGCATCGTGGGTGAAGATCCCGGCGGCCATCTTGCTAAGGTAAGGAAGAAGTCGCCGCAGCGCAGGGATTCGGGTAAGTACTAAACGGGTTTTTTTTTTAACACATGCATTGGGTTTGTCTCGCGCCGAACGGGGGGCCTATTGAAAAAAAAAAAACCCGTTTCGGCGTGGGACAACCCCTTTAAATATGAGCCATACAGAAGTTATTCACTTACCTGCTCCGTTGCTGGCGTCCCTGTCGCCATGGTGCCGTCTAATTTCGCTGTCATCTGGTGCTTTTAGACGCGCTTGCGCGTTTTAATTTTTCATAATAAAGATTACATTTTATACATTATTAGTTTGTCGGTCCAATCAGTGAGCTAAGGTCAGGGAGGGACTCAGGATGACACCGGCCCTACAGTCCTCGGTATCTGTAAGGTACCGCTCCTGGAAGGGGAACACTCCGGAGGAGGACGGGGGTAGGATCACTCCACAGACACTCACTTGATTCAGAACTCGGATCGCTGTACGGCGGACTCTCACTCTCAGATGAAGGTTCCTGGGATGGGGACATCCGACTACCTCTCCTCAGCCTCCATCCTCCTCACCATATGAAGGTTAAAGGCACCCCCATGTGGCCGGCACTCTCACTCCTCTCACTGCCATTGAAGATCATGGACCCCCGCACCACACCCCAATCACTGACATTTATAGGGTGCAGACATCATGTGACTAGACAGATAGTGATACTTTCCCAGACATATCGCAGCCACTTTCAGACATTAACCTCTCACATGCTGCAGCTGTGCAATACACATAACAGCAGGCAGGACGCTTTGCACAGAGCATCCACATAAAAGGCATGACATGTCTGACAATTATGGATGGGCAGAAATACAGACGGTCATCGCACAAAAACCGCAGTTTGTGCTTTGTGATTTTTGTGCGATGCATCTTTAACATTAGAAAGTCCCATTGACATTCGCGTGGAAAAAACGCGCAAGAAAAACGCAAGTGTGCAAGAGCCCTAGGACAGATAAGTGTGAGCTATTGCTCTCTGTTATCAGCCCTATTAGGCTGGGCGAGGGGTGTTCTTCCAATTCCTAATTCTTGCTGTTCTTTCAGGTACAGTGTGAGAGGGACTGCGTTGCATTCTCATATGGCCATTTTCTGCGATCCACAGTGAGTACCTGATTTACCTGCCAGTCTGGTGCCCACCTGTAAACATGCCCACTCTACCCATTATGCATCAGTTGTAAATGCCACCACCCCATGAAAGGAAGGTTTGGGCTAAGGCAGCTGTTCTGTGTTGTGAGGCTGTCATCTGGGCATGCTGGGAGTTGTAGTACAACAGTTTACAGACCACTGAGTGGGGCCCGCTAGTCTTTCTATGGGGGAGACAATGATCACCCGAGACTGCCATATTGTGGACACATTAAGGTTTCCACGCGCTGCGGAGCCTCTACTAATGGAAAATCCGCTGCACATTTGGGTGTAGATTTGCATCCCAGTTCACACGTTTCGCGCTCTGGATTTCTACCGCAGTTTGTGGATGAGATTTCCTGAACTCCCGTCCAAACTGCGGATCCTGTGAAATGCTGCAGGTTTTACACGGCCAATTCGGCTCTGTGTGAACAGACCCTTACAGGACCTTTCACACTGGATGGAATTATACCGCAGGACGCAGCCAAATCCACAGCTGCGTAATCCCACACCAAAATCTGCAGGTCTAACCGCGGATTGTGGTGCGAATTGCAGGCAGGTTTTAAGCCTTTTTCAATTCCACATCAAAATCAGCTTTACTGCGCCTTATGGAGCGTCATTTGGCCTATTCTGTCCCGTGTGAAAGGTTCTTATGGGGTTGTGGGAGATTTTAAAAAGGTATGTTTTTACTCTGAACAGTGCCACTCCCATCCATGGCTGTGCCTGGTACTGCAGTCAGCCCTATTTACTTGTCCACCCTCAACATTAACCCCTTCCCGCCCAGGATGTAAAGGTACACCCTGGCTGGGAAGCAGTTCCCACAAATGGGTGTACTCGTTCACTTACGTCCCATAGGTGGCGCAGGCTCGGAAGCTGAGCCCACGACATCTGCAAAGTGAGACGGCTGTGACTGACAGTTGGGCTTCCACTGCAACAGCGAGGATTGGTGAGAACACTGATCCCTGCTGCTAACCCCATGAAGCCTCTGTAAGTGTGTTCATTACTTGTCCTGATCCTGCATTACATCCTGCATTTTTTTAGAGCTGTGTTCACACTTCTTATAATTGTTATTGGAAACTGTCAGCAAGTTTGTTATCAAACACTCCCCAACAACTTACCTGAACTCTTATAAATATCGGGGGGCAATTGGTTTTCTACATTAGATAACTATACAGTGCCCAGTCTAAAACCCACATTATGGAGAATGCAAATCACCAGGTCAACCTCTGCAGAGACACTGAACTAGCAGGTGAGGCAGCTATGAGCTTACAGAACTTCAAAAACCATAACTCAGAAGGCACAAGAAGTTTCCAACACCCTGTCTTCTAAAATCAGACTATGCATGACCAGCCTTAACTACGTGCAACCCGTGCGGTCACACGGGGCACGACCTACCAATTTGTAAGGGGGCATCAGGTGGAAGTAGGCTGGGGGCAATCACCCCCACTTAGGTCTTCCTGTATTTACTATCATAACTGATAATGGATTGCAGTACAGAAGTACTGCAGTGTATTATCAGTGCAACCATAGCTATGCAGGATCACGTTCCCTACAAGGATGGAAAAACCTAAAAAAAAATGTTAGAGTTCTGGTATTGTTGTAATCACATCAACCTGCAGAAAAAATTATTAAGTCATTTCTGCTGCATGATTAAAGGTGAAAAAAATAAAATGGAGGAATTGAGGTGTTTTTCTCGCTGCTCTTGGAAAAAAAAAATATAAAACTTATACAACACATTATACATACCCATAGTAAAATAAGTTAGAGTTTTTGAAAAGTGAAGATGAAAATCCCCCCAAAATCGCCTTGCCCTTAGGTCCAAAATAAGCAGCATCACTAAGGGGTTAATGCTCTCTTCTGTACACACAGGACCAGAACAAGAACCTCTGAAGATGCCTTCCGGCTGGAGCTCTTGAAGGATGTTTCTTTCGAGAGGTAAAAAGTCTTAACCTAATAGCATGAAGCCTCTGTAAGTGTGTTTATTACCTGTCCTGATCCTGCATTACATCCTGCATTTTTTAGAGCTGTGTTCACACTTCTTAGAATTGTTATTGGAAACTGTCAGCAAGTTTGTTGTCAAACAATCCCCAAAAGCTCAGCTGAGCTCTTATAATATATCGAAAGGCAATTGTTTTTCTACATTAGATGACTATACAGTGTCTAGTCTAAAGCCCACACTACCCAGAATGCAAATCACCAGGTCAAGCTGTGCAGAGACACTGAACTAGCAGGTGAGGCAGCTATGAGCTTACAGAACTTCAAAAACTGTAACTTAGGTCTGTAACATCACCCCCACTTAGGTCTGCCTGTGATCACTATGATAGGCAATAATGCATTGCAGTACAGAAGTACTGCAGTGTATTATCAGTGCAATCATAGCAATGCAGGATTAAGTCCCCTACAAGGATGTTATGGAAAACCCTAAAAAAAATGTTTAGAGAGTTGTGGTATTGTTTTAATCGCATCGATCTGCAGAAAAAATGTATGAAATCATTTATGCTGCATGATTAAAGCTGAAAAAATAAAATGGAGGAATTGAGGTGTTTTTCTCCCTGCCCTCGGGGAAAAAAATACTAAAACTTATACAACACATTATACATACCCAAATATGGTACAAATAAAATTTACAGCTCACGACACAAAAAACAAGACCTCACATGGCCATGTTGACTGAAGAAGAAAATAAGTTAGAGTTTTTGAAAAGTGAAGATCAAAATCCCCCAAAAATCGTTGTGCCCTTACGTCCAAAATAAGCAGCGTCACTAAGGGGTTAATGCTCTCTTCTCTACACACAGGACTAGAACAAGGGCCTCTGAAAATTCCTCCCAGCTGGAGCTCTTGAAGGATGTTTTTCTCGAAAGGTAAAAAGTCTTAACCTAATAACATTAACAGTAGCAGCAGAGCGTCCCCATAAAGAGAAGGGGGACTTCCATCACACTATCATAGCATTCAACGATGAAAAACATCAACCTTTGGTCACCACTAGGGGGAGCTCCCTACATATGTATACAGCTCCTACTGGAAGTCACATAAATACCTCTGCAGCGAGCTCCCCCTAGTGGCAGCAGTCAGTAACCTTTACTGAAAACCTGCCCATACCATCAGGGGTTTCGAAGATTTCAGCTATTTCCAGAAACCCCTTGACAATCCATGAGCAATCAGCTGTGTATTAGTCAAAATCCTCTATAATCGCTTTGTGCAGATTCTTAACCATGTACTTAGATCTTTCTTATTTTTTTCCCAGAATGCTGTACGAAAAGCCGGACACCTTGAAGCCTCCGTAAGTTAACTTGTCCTGATCCTGCATTACATCCTGCATTCTATTGAGCTGCGCTCACACTCCTGATTATTGTTATTGGAAACTGTCAGCAAGTTTGTTGTCAAACACTCCCCAACAGCTTAGCTGAGCTCAGAAAACCTCAAAAACTATAACTCAGGAGGCGCAATAAGTTTCCAACACCCTTTCTTCTAAGATAAGACTAGGCATGGCCAGCCTTAACTACCTGCAACCTGTGTGGTCACACACAGTGCCGGCTATCAGCTTGTAGTGGGCACCAGGTGATGTAGGCTGGGGGCAATCACCTCCATTTAGGTCTGCCTGGCTGGATGAATTTCTTCTCTATGCGACAGTATCTTGTGGAACTACATGAATTCTCCTCCTCCTCCTGGCTCTGTTTCCTCCCCTCTGATGTTCTGAGGCGATGCTGTCAGCCTATTGGCGCCCCCACAACACAATTGCTTGGTTCTGCTACTGTACATTATGAGTTGGTTCTTGTACAGTATTTATGTACTGCATTTGTTTCTGGGGCTGAATTTATGCGCTGAGCTTGGTTCTGGGGCTGTATCTATGTTATGAGCTTGGTTCTGGGGCTGTATCTATGTTATGAGCTTGGTTCTGGGATTGTATTTATTCACTGAGCCTGGTTGTGATACTATATTTTTGCACTGAGCCGTTCTGGTGTGGGGATACTGTCATCTTGATCCTTTTTTACACAAGCAAATTGCAGGCAGACTGCCTATCTGCCTGCAATTTGTATTATGTATTTTCTTATGACGGAGGAGGGACCCCCAAAAAAATCCACAGAATGTGCCATCTGATCTTAGTCACTACTAAGGCTAGGATAGTGGAGCAATTTGTATTTTCAGCTTCTTGGACCAGTATTTGGGATCTAGAATCCAGTGCTATTTAATATCTAAGGGGATGTCCACATCTTTGGACAATTCCGCTTTATTGGATGGAAAGGAGGACACCTCGCCACAAGTGTTGCATTTTCCTGCAGCACCTCTGCAGGGTTAATGAAGTATTACACAGTTCTCATTAACTTCAAAAGGTTCCCCATGTAATACCCGTAATATGCCGGGTCCTCCAGATAGAGAGAGATGTTCTTTATAGTTGCTATGGATAACACAGATCTGCGAGTAAAAAGCTGTTTGATTATTTTCAACTAATTTCCATGTATTTTGGTGTGATGCAAACTTCTCTTCAAATTTAGCAAATTTTTCTCAATTTTTGGTATTTTTTTTTTATCTTAGGGTTTTAACTAAATTTAAAGTAAAAATTACTATTAAAGGAGATGTCCCGCGCCGAAACGGGTTTTTTTTTTTTTCAACCCCCCCCCCGTTCGGCGCGAGACAACCCCGATGCAGGGAAGTAAAGGAAGCTTACCGGAGCGCTTACCTTAATCCCCGCGCTCCGGTGACTTCAATACTTACCGCTGAAGATGGCCGCCGGGATCCTCTGTCTTCGTGGACCGCAGCTCTTCTGTGCGGTCCACTGCCGATTCCAGCCTCCTGATTGGCTGGAATCGGCACGTGACGGGGCGGAGCTACACGGAGCCGCTCTCTGGCACGAGCGGCTCCATAGAAGACTACAGAAGACCCGGACTGCGCAAGCGCGGCTAATTTGGCCATCGGAGGCCGAAAATTAGTCGGCACCATGGAGACGAGGACGCTAGCAACGGAGCAGGTAAGTATAAAACTTTTTATAACTTCTGTATGGCTCATAATTAATGCACAATGTATATTACAAAGTGCATTATTATGGCCATACAGAAGTGTATAGACCCACTTGCTGCCTCGGGACAACCCCTTTAATTCATTCACATCAGTGCAATTAGGATATACATTGCCAGAAAAAGATAACTTTGAAAGAAAAGAACTTCCAGAGTGAGCTAATGGAAACCAGCATCAACATGTTGCAGGCTAACCGCGCCGGCTCTGACATGCATGGGCTTGATTCCATTTTTTTCCTTGGTTCTCGCCTGTGGTACTATTGTATCTTGAAGCCACCGGAAGTGTGGGTGGAGACAAGATACAGGGTGGACTGTATTTAAAGAGGTTGTAGAGAAATTTTTAGGCAATAAGAAAGATCCAGAATACAAAAAGATCGTCGGACGAATGCTGAAAGCATCTCAAGCTTTAGGTTGCCTGATGAGCTTAAAATGCATTTCCTCCAATCCCACCTTGACTACTTACCTGAAAATGTGGGAACTGTGAGTGAGGAACAAGGTGAACGATTCCACCAGGACATTAAAGAGATGGAAAGAAGATACCAGGGAAGATGGAGCATTCCATTGTCTGGAGTTGCTTGCATTGGCAATCTAATATTGGTACCATTTATAGTGGACCTTCATTATACATGGAGTTTTCCACATAGCTGCTGCTGTGGCCCATATTAGCTGATACAGCTCGGTAGTATTATGGCCGGCCCTTGGACTTCTGACGCATGCGCACTGGGTCGTTGTGTACAGTTTCCTTGATGACGGACACGGCCCGGCTACAGCATTGCGTAGTAGCGGCGCTCCAGGGACGTCCCCGCGCCTTCGCATTGAGACGGTGGGACGCTGAGGACTCCATTACACTTCGTGCTTCTTTATACTGGGATGCCGCCAAGGTCTCACACAGGGGATCAGAGGGTAAGTCCATATGAACACCTATAGTGGGCATGTCTGCATTAGTGTTTTTTACTCTGATTGGTGAATTGTGCTATATATTGTGGGATGGGTGTCGTTACCTTTTAGCTTGATGAAGACCCCTGTGTAGGGTCGATACGTGACTCTGTCTACCTTTTAATATGGATTGAATGCTGCCTCCTTCATCTTTTTTGTTGGTTACAAATGTCCCCACTGCAGGCTATAGAAGGTCCAACAAGGACATCGCTGATGGGTTAGGTAAACCTGCGTGGGGCTTCTACATTAGAAGCCCGTGTGACCGGTTTACGGGACGTCACTGGGCCTTCCGGCTGGGTGACGTCACCTTCAGATAACACGGCGGTCCGATGCTGTGGTGAGTATATTTGTTTGATATAGTTTTGGGCATGGGGGGACCAAAACTATATAAAATACATAACTCTGAAAACCCCTTTAAATTTGGCTTTGCTGGCATGGATCCCACCGTGCCTACTTCTCTTCAACCAGTTCTTTTGTTGTCATAGGGCATAACCTTGGCATACCGCCACCACAACAAAGTCAGTATCTGTGTACACAACATCGTATTGTGTATCCAACATGCATTATACAGGAGGTGAATCCTCCGCTTATGTCACCCTAATCCCTGCTGTCTGGGGAGCGGCACAATTCCCTGCTCCGGTCTGTCGGTCCGAGTCCCTTGTTACACTCAATGACGAAAAAAATGGTGCACCAAGAAAAGGGTCACCATCCAGCCAGTAACTCACCGGCCGGCAATTAAGTTAATATTTTAATTAACTTTATTAATATTAATAGCCAGCAAAAAATAATTGACAGCAGCGCCGCGCCATCAAGTATGCTTCTCTTTCTCTAGTTCCGATCCGGCTGCCACCGCTATGATTAGAGCATGTGACCCCTGACCGCCCCCTGAGTCCTGCACATGCATCGCAGATGCTGGGGGTAGGTCAGGGGTCACAGCCTCTGACTACAGCAGCGGCGGTCGGAGCTGGAGAGTGAGTGACGCACTTGATGGAGCACGGTTGCTGCCCGGCAGGAGGTTTTAGATGAGGAGGACACAAATGTAGCAGTCAGAGGGGGACAGCTTGGGTCATGGTGGCTATTACTCTGACTCCCAGTGGTAAATGTGGTGGGGGGACTTGTTTTTGGGTCTGGCATCTGCCCCTGGAGGGCGCTGTAGCGTGGTGCAGGTTCTCCCACTAGTGAGAAGAAGCTCCAGGAGTCAGGGAAAGGGTTAAACAGTAAAACTCACTTTTTAATGGAGGTCCATACAGTCCACGTCCGTAGATCCCAATACAGAGATGAAGCTGTAAGTAGTCGTCCCTCAACCAGCTGCACCTCTCCTCCACCAACTACCTCTCCAGAGCTGGGCGGGTGGATATATGGACTTTGGGTCCTCCCAGGAGCATATAGCAGAGGGGCTAGACAGGTACAGAGTCATAGTATACACTCTGGTTCTGGGGGGCTTGTTGGTTCTCCAATTACCAAATATATTTTGGCTATATTAAAGTGACCAGATGTCCCGATTTAGGCAGGACAGGCCTACTTTGGGACCCTGTGTCCCGCTTTCCACGGGGACCCCAGGGGGACACCATTTGGGACGTCTGGTCACTATTAAAGTGATTTAAAGCTCCCGGCTGGTAATCACTCTGCAGCGCCGCGGCTGGATGCACACACTGACAGCAGTGTGTGCATCCGGGATCTTCCTCCCCTCACCTCTCCTCTTTGGTTCTGCAAGGGACCCAGAACATGGGGAGCGCTGACAGTGGGAGGCCTTTGGAGGAGGTGAGGGGAGCGCCGCATAGTATGACATCAGCTGCGGATTCACGGCTGATTTCCAGTCAAAATCTGCAGCACTGGTACAGATTCTGACTGTTTTTTGGATGCAGAAATGCTGCAGAACTTGCTCCTTGTCTTTTTTGAACCAGCCCTGTACTTTTTATAACAACAGAGATAAAATCATATGTCATGATAAGCCCCACCCCTGACCACACCCCTTTGTCCTGCTTTGACCCTAGGAAAATATAGTCACCTTACTATATTAAAGGGAGCATAACTATATTATACAACCTATGTGGTGACAACTGCACGTCACTAAATAACAAGGGGGCCCTATTACTACTGGGGACACTATTACTACTGGGGACACTATTACTACTGGAGGCACTATTACTACTGGGGACACTATTACTACACGGGACACTACTGGAGGCACTATTACTAGTGGGGACACTATTACTACACTGGCCACTACTGGGGGCACTATTACTATTGGAGGCACTATTACTACTGGGGACACTATTACTGCACGGGCCACTACTGGGGACACTATTATTACACAAGCCACTACTTGAGGCACTATTACTACTGGGGACACTATTACTACACGGGCCACTACTGGGGGCACTATTACTATTGGGGCCACTACTGGGGGCACTATTACTACTGGGGACACTATTACTACACAAGCCACTACTTGAGGCACTATTACTACTGGGGACACTATTACTACATGGGCCACTACTGGGGGCACTATTACTATTGGAGCCACTACTGGGGGCACTATTACTACTGGAGGCACTATTACTACTGGGGACACTATTACTACACGGGCCACTACTGGGGACACTATTACTACACGAGCCACTACTTGAGGCACTATTACTACTGGGGACACTATTACTGCACGGGCCACTACTGGGGACACTATTACTACACAAGCCACTACTTGAGGCACTATTACTACTGGGGACACTATTACTACATGGGCCACTACTGGGGGCACTATTACTATTGGAGCCACTACTGGGGGCACTATTACTACTGGAGGCACTATTACTACTGGGGACACTATTACTACAGGGGACACTATTACTACACGGGCCACTACTGGGGACACTATTACTACACGAGCCACTACTTGAGGCACTATTACTACTGGGGACACTATTACTGCACGGGCCACTACTGGGGGCACTATTACTATTGGGGCCACTACTAGGGGCACTATTACTACTGGGGACAGTATTACTATACAAGCCACTACTTGAGGCACTATTACTACTGGGGACACTATTACTACATGGGCCACTACTGGGGGCACTATTACTATTGGAGCCACTACTGGGGACACTATTACTACTGGAGGCACTATTACTACTGGGGACACTATTACTACACGGGCCACTACTGGGGACACTATTACTATTGGGGCCACTACTGGGGGCACTGTTACTACTGGGGACACTATTACTACATGGGCCACTACTGGGGGCACTATTACTATTGGAGCCACTACTGAGGGCACTATTACTACTGGAGGCACTATTACTACTGGGGACACTATTACTACACGGGCCACTACTGGGGACACTATTACTACACGAGCCACTACTTGAGGCACTATTACTACTGGGGACACTATTACTGCACGGGCCACTACTGGGGACACTATTACTACACAAGCCACTACTTGAGGCACTATTACTACTGGGGACACTATTATTACACGGGCCACTACAGGGGGCACTATTACTACTGGGGGCCCTATTACTACTGGGGACACTATTACTACACGGGACACTACTGGAGGCACTATTACTAGTGGGGACACTATTACTACACGGGCCACTACTGGGGGCGCTATTACTATTGGAGGCACTATTACTACTGGGGACACTATTACTACACAAGCCACTACTTGAGGCACTATTACTACTGGGGACACTATTACTGCACGGGCCACTACTGGGGACACTATTATTACACAAGCCACTACTTGAGGCACTATTACTACTGGGGACACTATTACTACACGGGCCACTACTGGAGGCACTATTACTATTGGGGCCACTACTGGGGGCACTGTTACTACTGGGGACACTATTACTACATGGGCCACTACTGGGGGCACTATTACTATTGGAGCCACTACTGAGGGCACTATTACTACTGGAGGCACTATTACTACTGGGGACACTATTACTACACGGGCCACTACTGGGGACACTATTACTACACGAGCCACTACTTGAGGCACTATTACTACTGGGGACACTATTACTGCACGGGCCACTACTGGGGACACTATTACTACACAAGCCACTACTTGAGGCGCTATTACTACTGGGGACACTATTACTACATGGGCCACTACTGGGGGCACTATTACTATTGGGGACACTACTGGGGGCACTATTACTACTGGGGACAGTATTACTACACCAGCCACTACTTGAGGCACTATTACTACTGGGGACACTATTACTACACGGGCCACTACTGGGGGCACTATTACTATTGGAGCCACTACTGGGGGCACTATTACTACTGGGGGCACTATTACTACTGGAGGCACTAATACTACTGGGGACACTATTACTACACGGGCCACTACTGGGGGCGCTATTACTACTGGAGGCACTATTACTATTGGGGCCACTACTGAGGATGCTGTTACTATTAGGGCTACTATTGGAAGCATTATTATGATTTGGGCCACTGAGGGGGTCAGAATTACTATTTGAGCCCACTAGAATAGTGGAGTTAAAAACCCCAAACCACAATCCCTGTTACCTGGACTGGTATTTTTTTATGACAAAGGTGGTGACCCTAAACAAGGAGTTGTTGGAATCGGATGAAACTTTATTTGTGTGAATGTAATAATGATATATGTAAGTGGTTACAATATCAGAGTGGAAGTATATTGGGGAAAACTGTACAATATGGTGGAGGCTCTAGTACCCTGTTGTACCGCCTCTAGCTTGGATACAAGATGTGATACGGGTGAGCAGGGAGGCTCTAGTACCCTGTAGTACCGCCTCTAGCTTGGATACAAGATGTGATACAGGTGGACATGGAGGCTCTATTCCAGTGTTGTACCTCCTCTAGCTTAGATACAAGATGTGATACAGGTGGGCATGGAGATTTTGCAGACTGGTAGGCTTCTAAGGGAAGCGACCCAGCGGGCCCTGTAAATGTTTGGCAACATATCTGCCAACTGGCCAGGCCAGGAAAGTGCAGCAGCATGCTGGAAGCATTTTTGGGAAACCCTTGCTGTGTGTGTGAGAATTATCCTGCTGTTGGAAGCCCCGCCATGAGATGCAACACAAGTGGCTACAGGATTTATGGCACATATCGCTAAGCTATTAGTGCCCCTCGTACCACTACTAGTGGTGACCGACCCCAGACCATCACACCAGCAGTGGGGGAAGTGTGCCACTCCACAACAGAGGCAGGATTGAGGTGTGGAGACATTAGGGTGAGCGTCCAAACCAATCCTAACTAGGTCTCAGTGCCCAAACTAAACCTGGATTTGTTGCTAGAGATGATATGGTTCCATTCCGTAGCAGTCCTGTTTTCTCATTCATGACTCCACTGCAAATAAAGGCAAAGGTGTTAATGGCAGGACATTTAATGGGTGCCGTGAGACCAAATGTCATTCTGCTAAGCACCTGGAAATATTTGCGGCAGACGCAGGGCCTGCAACAATGGCGCCACCTGTCTCTGGATGGCGGACAATGAAATAGTTGGAAGTGGAACTGCTTGTGCTTGTTGTACGCTCCTCTCTACTGGTGATCTGTCAGGAGTCCTGAGCCCAGTCACCTTGTGTGCCCTCACACATCCACTGGTCCAACACCCCCTACCAGTCTAGTCAGACGGTCCTCTCTACTGGTGGTCTGTAGGGGGCGTCCTGAGCCCGGTCACCTTGTGTGCCCTCATCCACTGGTCCAACACCCCCTACCAGTCTAGTCAGACGGTCCTCTCTACTGGTGGTCTGTAGGTGGCGTCCTGAGCCCGATCACCTTGTGTGCCCTCACACGTCCATTGGTCCAACACCCCCTACCAGTCTAGTCAGACAGTCCTCTCTACTGGTGGTCTGTAGGGGGCGTCCTGAGCCCGGTCACCTTGTGTGCCCTCACACATCGACTGGTCTCAACACCCCCTAACAGTCTGGTCAGACGCTGCTCTCTACTGGTGGTCTGTAGGAGGCGTCCTGAGCCCGGTCACCTTCTGTGCCCCCCTCCACTGGTCACAACACCTCCTAGCAGTCTGGTCAGACAGTCCTCTCTACTGGTGGTCTGTAGGGGGGCCCTGAGCCCGGTCACCTTGTGTGCCCTCACACATCCACTGGTTTCAACACCTCCTAACAGTCTGGTCAGACGCTCCTCTCTACTGGTGGTCTGTTGGGGGGTCCTGACCCCGGTCACCTTGTGTGCCCCCATCCACTGATCCCAACACGTCTTAACAGTCTGGGGATAATTTGTTGATCCCACCATCAAGCTTCGCACATTTTAATAATGCCCCCTCCTCTTAAACTCTGTTAATTGGACGAATTCACTTCATTTGTGTCTAGTGGTCAACAAACTCTACATAAGCGGAAAAAGAGGTCCACTACACACAAGGAGCTTTTGAGAGTCTTTTTATAGACCAGGAGTGGAAGTACTAGTAATAATAATTAGGTGTATTGCAACATATAATGGGCAATCTATTCAAGTATGTAACATCTTGAGAAAATACTGGCTCATTCTCCTTGCTAATCCACATTTATAGCATGTTATTACAGAACATCCCAGGGTCACCTACAGAAGAGGTCCCAATTTACGGGATACGCTAGTACAGTCACTTCTCATCACATGTAATGGGGTCTGATCATAGTGTGAACCCACATACCGCCTCTTACCCCTGCAGTAACTGAAGCTTTTCCCCTCATTTTATGAAATCTACTACATTTACCAATCTGGTGGATAATAAGATACCATCAGACAGTACTGTAGGGGTAAAGGGGTTGTATATGTGGTAAAATGCCCTTGTCCGAAGATTAACGTGGGGAAAACTTACAAGAACTAAGACGACTCATGTAAACATCTTAGCTTGGTAACGAGAGCCGACAGTCCAGTAACCAGACATATGGACGACCTGCACGGTGGCAATACTGACGTCTTAACATTTAGGGACTCTGTCTTGTGAAACTTGAGCCACGAGGTGGGAACTTAAGACTCCAAATTGATGAGAGAAGAGGCTAAATGGATATTCTGAGTAAACCTCGTGAGCCCTCGTGGACTGAATGGGGTTCTTCATACCTGGGTGTTGTATCTGGTTTTATGCCAGCAATAGCCTGAGAATATATATATTTCCCAGGTTTGGTTGCTGGTGTCTATTATTGTATCTGTCTGGCTTGTAGGAACTTCAAGTCTATCTATAGAAAGTCTATCTTTCTATACTAGTAATTATTAAGACATTCTAGTCGCAGTGTTTCTGGTGACAAATCACACACACAGAGGCTTGATTACCACACAAGACAAACACAGCTTGGCTCCTCAAGCAGTGACATCACCACAGGTCCTTCAGCCCACCGGATCTCTGGGGTAGCGGTAGGTCGGTCCTGGATTAGGCATGAGGGAATGATTACAATTGGTGGATTGTGCTGTCCATTATGAATGACAAGCATGGATCATAGAATCATAGAATCTTAGAGTTGGAAGGGTCCTCTGGGGTCATCGGGTCCGACCCCCTGCTCAGTGCAGGATCACTAAATCATCCCAGACAGATGTCTGTCCAGCCTTTGTTTGAAGACTTCCATTGAAGGAGAACTCCCCGCTCCCGTGGCAACCTGTTCCACTCATTGATCCCCCTCACTGTCTAATATCTGCATAAATCAATCATTCAGTGCCTCATATTGAATGAGCAATATTAATCAATAAAAATAAATGAGTGGCAACTCACCTGGTGCTCAGTGTCCAGTATCCACGATGACTTTGTATGACAATCCAAGCTCCTGATCCAATACTCTGAAGAGTCGTCCCGGGGGTTGCAGCCTTTGTAACGGCTGTATAATCCAATCCAATGCACTCCAAGTATAAAATACCCCCACGCCTTGGAGCCCAGAAAAATCAATATTACGTTCTAATTTCCATATATTTATTGCGACGCTTTTCGGCAGTAAATCCCACCTTTCTCAAGCAATTATAAAAACCAAGTGAAATACATCTATAAATAGGTAAAGTTAAAAGATCCACTCACATATCCTGCTCTTGGAGAACGCCGGTGTGGGTGGCATCTTGGTGTCACGGGGTCGGGCAGGTCGATCCACGTGACTCACTACGTCACACTAATCACGTGGCGTACCATGTCATTCGACATGTCCATTCACAATGAGTGGATCTTTTAACTTTACCCATTTATAGATGTATTTCACTTGGTTTTTATAATTGCTTGAAAAAGGCGAGATTTACTGCCGAAACGCGTCGCAATAAATATATGGAAATTAGAACGTAATATAGATTTTTCTGGGGTCCGGAGCGCGGGGATATTTTATACTTGAAGTGCATTGGATTGTCTAATATCTAATCTGTGTCTCCTCCCTTTCAGTTTCATCCCATTGCTTCTAGTTTTTCCTTGTGCAGATGAGAATAGGGCTGATCCCTCTGCACTGTGACAGCCCTTCAAATGTTTGTAGACCGCTATTAAGTCTCCTCTCAGCCTTCTCTTCTGCTAAACATTCCCAGATCCTTTAACCGTTCCTCATGGGACATTATTTGCAGACCGCTCACCATCTTGGTGACTCTTCTCTGAACCTCCTCCAGTTTGTCTATGTCTGTTATAAAGTGGGGTGCCCAAAACTGGACACAGTATACCAGATGAGGTCTGACTAAGGAAGAGTAGAGGGGGATAATGACCTCACGTGATCTAGACTCTATGCTTCTCTTAATACATCCCAGAATTGTGTTTGTCTTTTTTTCTGCTGCATCACATTGTTGACTCATGTTCAGTATATAATCTATTAGTATATCCAAGTCTTTCTCACATCTGCTGCTGCTTAGCCCAATTCCTCCCATTCTGTATGGGCTTTTTTTCGTTTTCTTGCCCAGATGTAGGACTTTGCATTTCTCCTTGTTAAATACCATTCTGTTAGTCGCCGCCCACTGTTCAAGCTTTTCTAGATCTTTTTGAATACTCTCTCTTTTCAAGTGTTAGCTATCCACCCTAGCAGTTGTGTTTTGTCAGCAAATTTGATTAGTTTCCCCTCCATTCCCTTCTCCACATCATTTATAAAAATATTGAACAACACTGGGCCTAGGACAGAGCCTTGTCGTCCTCACTTGAGACATTCTTCCACTTGGATGTGCAGCCATTTATGACCACTCCTTGATCACTCAGCCAGTTGTGAATCAACCTAAGTTGCCTTGTCAAACCAATATTTGGTAATTTTTTCAATAAGTACGGTATAAGATACTTTGGCAAATGCTTTACTAAAGTTAAGATATACTATATCCACCGCATTTCCCTGATCAACCCAGCCGGTGATTGTCATCGAAGGAGATTAGATTCGTCTGGCATGAGTTGTTCCCTCACCTTATACACAGCCTTGTGTTCCCCCAATAGAACAGGGAAGATCAGTTGATGTTGCATTTACTTTCTGAGAGAAAACAGATACAAAATAGGAATTTAAAAGTTCTCAACTGGGAGAGAGAGCTGGGGAGAACCTTTCAGGACGACTTGTGGAAAAACGCCTTTACACTAACTCATTCGATGGCAACCGCCTCTAAATTTCAGGAAACCAACTATAAGATATTATCTAGATGGTATAGAACTCCGGCACAGTTAGCCAAAATGTACCCCCAAGCCCCGGATGCCTGCTGGAGATGCCAGGGTGGGAAAGGCGACCTCACCCACATCTGGTGGTCCTGCCCCCTGGTTCTGCCCCTGCGGCGGGAAATCACCAATCTCTACAATGCAATCCACAAAGACAACGTAGCTTTGACGCCAGAGGCGGCCCTGCTGTCCCATGGTCCGGGGACCCCTTTCCAAATCAAAGAAAAGCATTTTCAGATTCTTTCTTATGGCCATGAGACAGAACATACCAAGACTCTGGAGGTCAACATTGCCTCCCACGAGGACTTCTTGGCTGGAAATCATGGATAACATATGCCACATGGAAGACCTTGGTGCCGCAGACAAAGGAAACTCCCCAAAGTACTTCGCCGCTTGGACGGCCTGGATCCTGTTCAGGAACTCCCCGGACCTAAAGGTCTGGCTCCAAACAGGTACACTACCCTCTTAGCTTAAAGTGGTATTACCATTGTCACGCAACTTCTGGAACCCAGCACCGAGCGCAGGCCACTGACAACCGCTCCCTTCCCTTCCCGTCGCATCCCCCCATTGCCTCTACCTTCCCCCCTCATACCCTCACTCCTCCCCCTTATATACTTGTTACTAGACTTGTTATTACAATGTTCGCAGTACCAACCATTACTTAACTATAGCCTCATCTCAACATAATCCCCGGACCGACGGCACCGGCTACCGGGGGAAGAGGCACGGAGAGATGGTCTGATCTGTTTTCCGGCCACCACACCATGACCAACAGGCTACTCAATTTTCCTTAGTGCAACATTAATGCCATTACGTTGATAATGTTAATGTGTTCTTTATTGAAAAATCAATAAATACATTTTGAACCATAAAAGTTCTCAGGATCATTTTAACCAATTCACCATTTTCATCCTGTAAGCATCCAACAGCATCTTTGTCTTTTCTTTTGCTTTTAACCCGCAAACTCCTTTTGTATTGCCTTTAGCCTGTTACAAGCCTCCATTCCTTATTAGCTTTAGCTTTTCTGACCCTTCCCGTACAGTTTCTGCAGACCCCTTTATATTCTTCTTTAGATATTTCCCATCTTTCCATTTGATAAACACATTTTTCTTACTTTTTGGTATTTGTGCAAGTTCTGTGTTCATCCATCCTGGTCTCTGTAAATGCTTCCCATTCTTCCTTCTTTTAGGGATTGTTAACGATTGTGCTTTGAGAATCTCATTTTGCAATATTTCCCAACATTTCTGTCCTTAAAGGGGTTTTTCATTAGAAAAAGAAAATTCTATACTTGCCTATTCATCCCAACATCTTCACACCAATCTTCCCCTGGCTCCTCCAGTCCCCCAGGTCACCTCACCTCCAGCCGTCCGATTCTTCTATTTGCTGTTATGTAGCGACCATTCTAGGCATTGTACTTCCTGTAGGTCGGTGTACCGGGACACAAGTGACGTAGCGTTCACTGCCTAGCGGGGAATGTTGAATCTTCTGCAGCCTGCTTTAGCGTGAAGGCACGGGCTATTATCACGACTGTGCTAGCATGGTGTCTTGCCGCGAGTGTTCATATATCCCGTGCCTGCACGCTAAAGCAGGCTGCCATGGATTCAGCATTCCCTGCTAGGCAGTAAACGCTACGTCTCTAGTGACATTGCGTTCACTGTCCTGCAGGAAGTGACATTTAGCGAATGGACGCTACATTACAGGAAGAAGAGGATCCGGCCGGCTGGAGGTGAGCTGACCCGGGGACTGGAGGAGGCAGGAGAAGATGGGTGAGAAGAAGATGTGGTAAGAAGACTGACGGGGGGGGGGGGGGGGGGGGGGGAATAGGTAAGGATTGAATGTTTTCTTTTCTAATGACAAAATTTCTTTAGGAACATCCATTGAGCTGAACTTTCGCACGGCGCCAGTAAACCTTTAGCCCCCCCTCCCCCCCCCCCCCCCCCCTGCCTCACCGCTTTTGGAAAAGAAAGATTAGAAAGCCAGTGCGGGGGTGATGTTCTGCGCGGCGTCCTCGACAGGAAATCATCCTTCATCTCAACAACAGGCTGGACAGAAATAATGTTTAATTATGGATTATGGTTAATTGCCTGCTGAGGCTTCACACAAGAGACATCCGGCAATCACAGGGAATATACAGAGTTATCACTAACGATCCCCCTGATGTGACGCCCCAGAACTCCAATTAACGACACTCAGATACTGACTTTTTTATAAATACAGACAAACTCAAAAAGTTTCAAGTAAAAAACGGACTAATGGTAAGACGGTCTTTGGTGCCCCTAGCAACCAATCACAGTGCAGCTTTCATTTCTCAAGCTACTGCGGTAAGATGAATGCTGCATTGTGATTGGTTGCTATGGGCAACAAGGACATCTTCTTGTTTGATGGTTTTGCTAAATCAGGTCCAAAATGTTTTATTCTGCCATCGATGTCGCTAGGGGAATACAAGACAAAATGGCTGCCGGTGAAGACAGGAGAGCGCTTTGTGTCATGATTTTCATGTCTCCCAGTCTGTTATCAGTGGACAACATCACTTTTGAACAGTTTGGTGAAGCTCCGCCCAGCGGCGCACAATTCATAAGCAGTAATGTGACTTTAAAGAAAAGGTTTTATGTGTAAGTGAAAATCATCCAGCCGTCCACCGGTAAGCGCGGAAATAGCGGAGCGCGTCCGTGTGAGGTTCACACAAAGTCCAAGGAAATCCACTGTAGAGCGAGCAGAGAATTAGTCGTCCTGCAGCTGACCGCGAGGAGATTCTGCGCAGATGTTTGCGATGTTATCCCTGCCGATTACAATTGTTACCGGACCTGAAACCGGACGACAAACCGCGGCGACGTTCCTTCTGCGAAAATATGTAAACTGTAACGGACGGCGACGGTTTCATGGAGTCTTCGGTGTTTAGTGATGAAGTCGTCTTCCACTTTCCAGACAACAAATGTCAAAATGTGGAGGAGGGGAACCCACCAGTATACGCGGAGCGTACGGGCGACTCCCCCGCCGTGAATGTGTTTTGCAATATAGCCTGCAGGAAGTGTCCGACCCCTTCTTCCTCCTTGAGGAAACCATCCTGGGAATTTTGTATCTGGACGCTACAGATATGGCGTCTGCCGCAGCCAAACAGGAAATCCCACCAGGACCCATCCCCCACTCCATTATCACAATGATGTCAGAAGTGGACTGGGGTCATCAGCCTGACTGACGCTCCCTTAACCATCTAACAAAAACTTACCAAAGACTTCTTGTTGTGTCAAATGTGGGGTAGGCCACAGCTTTATTAAAAGATTTAACCAAACTATTTTAAACTCGCTAACCCTTCCCATGCTACAACCCGCTTAACTTTAACTGATTTTAACTTCAACAGTTCCACTGGACGTTTGTAAGCCCGCTTTCCTTGGGTTTGTAAACCTTCCTCCTAGCCAGCATGGAAAGTTCAGGCTAAACACAGCTGTGACAACTTCCAAACGTATAATGTCCTATAAAGTCTCTCCTCACCCAATCCTCAGGAGGGTGGGTGGGCGTCTTGCCCGACTCCGTCTTCTCTCTTCCACGCTTCTTCTCTTTCTGCTCCTCTTCCTGTCTTCTTCTTTCACCTTCCGTTCTTAACTCCTCCCCCCCATCTAGCTCGCTATTACCATCTTAAGCTCCGCCCCCAGTCCCATGCCGCTGCGTTACGCACTGTGCTGCATAAGAGACTGGGGGCATCAGCCTGACTGACGCTCCCTTAACCATCTAACAAAAACTTACCAAAGACTTCTTCTTGTGTCAAATGTGGGGTAGGCCACAGCTTTATTAAAAGATTTAACCTAACTATTTTAAACTCCATAACCCTTCCCATGCTACAACCCGCTTAACTTTAACTGATTTTAACTTTAACTGTTCCACTGGACGTTTGTAAGCCCTCTTTCCTTGGGCTTGTAAACCTTCCTCCTAGCCAGCATGGAAAGTTCAGGCCACGCGGCATGCGCCGTATTGCCTATGGCGCATTCCGCCCCACCCCACGGACCCGAGCTAAGGCAGCTTCAACGCCATCCTGCAGGTCTGACAAGAAAGTGTCCAATCCGACGTCATTTAGGTGTACCCCGTCATCCCTCAGTGCACCTCTCTCTCTGTCCTCCAACTCCCAATGGCATATAGCAATCCCTCCCAGGGAATGCACGAACTTTGAAATCCTTTGGTTGACCACCTTTCGCACATTCTCGATTGCTTCGGGGTTTTTTGCCCCCCTCCAACATCTCCTGGCGATAATATCCGACCACACCAGCACGGATTCTCGAAAACACTCCCTAAAACGGAGCATGTCCTGTTTTATTAGGACGAGTAAATCGCCCAGCTTCACTTTTCCTAGGTCGTTCCCCCGGGGTGCACGACCAAAATGACTCTCCGGGGGGTCCACCTGCTAATTTCAGTCACGATCTGCAGCAACCTAGGCCACTGCAGGCCTCGAATTCCATGCCAGTTTACCACCGTGTCCGTCATTCCTAAGCTCCTTCCTAATGGCCGAGTTGCTGCCCTCTTTTCCGCCCAATACACGAATGAATGACCGATAATCCAGACTTTCCACGGTTCCGCAGCTGAAACATAGAAACAAAGAAAACAGAACCCGTACCAGCCAACCGAAAAACGCCATTAACCAAAACAGACTACTCACACCTTCGCGTTCTTATAATACTAAATCCGGTCTAATGTATGATTTATAGGCCTGCGACTTCCATCTACCCAGCCGTTTTAATTCCTCTTCCTGCATACCATGTGCGTCCGCCATGGTTGCCGCCCCAATTCTGAACGAATGCGTACCGAACTCGGACGCATCCAAACCTGCTGTGCGTAGAGCTGAACGAAAAACCGCCGTAAACTGGAACCGTGTGAGGGGGGCGCCCGCCGAATGTACAAAAAATTGATCACAGATATTACGCGAGCTCATATAATCCCGAACTGTGCTTACCGGGCACCACTTGGAGCCAAGGCTGTTAATGGCTATCCACTCGCCTCTGCCATAAATGTCCGTTTTGGACTTTCTGATACATACCCGTAACGACTCTCCTGAGCAAATTACATCGATGTGTCGCAATCCGCCAGACTTATTTTTACTTGCTGGAACCAGCTCACCAATCCGTAATGCCGCGAAAAACGCCACCGAAAAAGCCGCACTGAATAGCAACGCTTCCGAACTATTAACGCAAACGCTTTCCAACAGCTCTAAGAGCCTTATTAACAGGGAAAACGTAATCGTCCGTCGCCTATCAATGCACGTCTTCTCTTTTTTCCAACCGCGTATTATCTGACGAAAAATAAACTCCTTCGTGACGTCCGCCTTGCCATGTAGTTTTAACAAAAAGGCTACTCCCGATAAATGTTTTTTAGCTGCTGCGACCGACAGCCGCTTGTCCCGCAACGCTAACAACATATCTAGCGTGGCCGCCCGCGCCTTTTCGCCATCGACCACGCAGCCGCCTGCCAATGATAGCCAATCTAACCAAATGGAATTGTAACTCTTCCACGTCGCGCACAGTGACCGATGCCTCCACCAGCTTCAGCAATTCTGCTCTGCCAGATTCCATAAGTGAGGAGGGCATCGTACCCCCTCGGCCTCCGCCTGAGGGTGCCGCTCTCTGAACGCCTCCATCTGTGAACGAGAGAGTGCGTTAGCCGCTCCATTGTCACATCCCGGACATGCCTGGCTCGCAAATAAATATTGTTTTGCAGGCATTTCAAAACCACATGTCTCAACAACGCCAACACGGGTGGAGAAGCCGAGGTCTGCTTATTGATCACACGAACCACCGCCACGTTATCTGACCAGAAACAAACCTTGCGGTCCTGAAGCTCTGCGATCCACAATTCCAACGCTACCACCAAAGGAAAGAATTCCAACAGTGTAACATTTTTGGTCCATTTTCTATCCAACCAACTCTGAGGCCAGGGTTCCCGGCACCAATGGTTATTAAAGATGACACCAAACCCTCCCGATCCCGCCGCGTCCGCGAACAGGCATATGTCGCTACCCGTCACCTCCTCCTTTGGGTACATCACTTGCCCGTTGAAGGATTGCAAAAACACCTTCCAGATATGCAAGTCTGCTGTCATTCCTTGTGTCACCCGCACGAAATGATGGGGTTCCCGTACCCCCGCCATGGCTAAAGTCAGTCTTCTCGAGAAGACCCGCCCCATGGGGATAACTTTAGACGCAAAATTAAGCAGGCCTGCCAGCCTCTGAATCTGGCGCAGGATGACCTTCCTGCAGCTGGCCACCTCATTGACCACCTGGTGTAGCCTCGCCACTTTTTCAACTGGTAGCCTAAACATCATATCCTCAGAGTCGATCTCGATCCCGAGGAAGGTGATCCGGGTTAAGGGGCCCACAGTTTTCTCTTCTGATAACGGGACCCCCACCCTTCGCATGAGGGACTGGAAAGTTTTAAGCAAAAATACGCAATCGCCGAGTTCACCAAGCCCACGAACAAAAAATCATCTAAATAATGTATCACCGATGAGATGCCCGTCTCATACTTGAGTAACCACTCCAGAAAAGAACTAAACAATTCGAAATAATAGCATGAAATTGAGCATCCCATCGGCAGACACATGTCTATAAAAAACTGATTGTCAACCCGGCACCCCAGGAGGTGGAAACAATCGGGGTGCACTGGTAACAAGCGAAAGGCGGACTCAATGTCCGTCTTTGCTAGCTGAGCTCTCTTACCCACCGCCCTGACCAAACGAACCGCGCAATCAAACGACGTATACGAGACCGCTGCCTGCTCTTTTGATATTCCGTCGTTAACTGAATCTCCGGCTGGGAAGGATAGGTGATGAATTAAACGGAATTTTCCGGTTTCTTTCTTGGGTACTAAACCCAAGGGAGACACCCGCAAATTCGTAAAAGGTGGTATTTCGAAAGGGCCGGCCATGCGGCCCAGCTCCACTTCTTTAATCAATTTTTCTTTAACTAACTGGATATTGTCTAACTCCGATTTTAGGTTAGGTGCAAACATAGACGCGGGGGAAAACACGAACGGGATAACGAAACCTTCCGAAAAACCATCCTTAAGAATTTTTGCCGCCTGCTTCATGTGGTATCTGTCTAACCACAGATCCAGGAACCGGCTTTTCACTGGGGTTCGGTGCTCCACCGGCACCACCCACTGTGGCAGACGCTCTTTGTTTCTTGAAGCAGCGAACTGCTGCATGCTGGCCCCCGCAAACCGAGCATTCATGTCGGAATTTGCAGGTGGCATAAAACCTGCAATGGCCCTCGTTGTAAAGCCAACACGAGCCATTGGGTCTCTGAGCTGCCGCGGGGGGCTGTTGCCCGCCTCCCGCGGCTCCCGTAGGAAAGGACGCTCTGGCGGGCCGTTGCGCCAGAATAAGCTGGATCCACACCTCAGTTGCTTTTGTGGCCCAGCTTATGTGGCTCATTCCCAATACCTGACGTCGGAAGTCTTCATCATAGCGCCACCAAGCTGACCCACCATGCAGCTTGTAGGCGCTGTAGATGGTATTTAAATAAACCATCAACTCCGGTCCTTTACTCGGCTGATGCTGACACACTACGTGAGCCAAAACCAAATAAGCTTGAAGCCAATTGCCGAACGTCTTAGCGATCTTTGGCTTCTTCTCCGCTCCACGTTCGGACAAACGTTCTTTGTCAACCATAACGTGGTCCACCGACAGTAAGGACCAAATGTCCACATATAGACCTTTTTTGATCCTTTCCGTAACATCATCGACCAAACCTACCCCTAGAGGGGCAACACCGCAAAACATCGAATCGGCATATTTTAAACCTTCCGTTGGGTCACCATCTGTACACAACGTTGAGCTTCCAGACACATTACTCACAGGCGGGCCTCTGCCCCCTGGTGAACCACAGGACACTAAAAGCCCTTCTTGCGGATCCACCTTGCTCAACAATGACTTTAACACCGTGACCAAATCCTGTTTATCCGCGCCCTTCGCGGGATCCATCACATTACACCAAGCATTATGCAATGATAACTCACCAGCTCGACCGACCTCCGGCGATGCCAAGGGTGATGTCCTCGCTGACTCCCTCCTCCGGATCCTGTGCTCAGGCGTGGGCTGCCGACTGGCCCTTCTCGTAGCCTCCTGCGCCTTTTGCTGTTGGGCCAAACCAGGCTGGTGTCTGCTTGACCGTCCTTGCGAATGGCCTTGACTCCTGTTGCTCATGTGGTCTTTTGCACGTTGCATAGCTTGTGAGTTAAGCGGCTGACGCTGGTCTTCTGAGCACCGTGTCTCTTCTTCTGAGCTGCTCCTATCTGCCCTGCTGGCTCCTCGCGCCCTGCAGCTGCTACTACTAGAAGCTCTGCTTGCCTGCTCTATCTGCCTGGAACGCCTGGCCTCCTGTCTTAGCGCTCTGGCTCTATCCTTCTGCCTGCGCCTGGCGCCCTGACCTTGGCGGCTACTGCTAGCGCGATTGTCAGACGTTTGGGACGAATAACCCAGCGTTTCTTGCAGCAGTGGGTCAAGGTATCTTGGGTTAACGAAACACCGGCGCTGCATGACCGTAGTGGGTGGCGGCAATTGTAAAGCGTGTCCGCTTGGCATTTGGGTGGGGTATACTGCCTCCTGCTGCCCCCGGTACAGGGAAGCCTCAGCTCTATTCCCGTAATGGTAAGCTGCTCTGTTGTGCCTATGGCCCGTGTGGCTAGATGCGTAGGGCTCAGGGGTCGGGCTACGTGACCCCGAAAAAGAGCTACCCCCCCTTCGGTGTCCCCTCCATGGGGTTAAACTGGCGGGGGCTGCTTGCTGCGCTGCTGGTGGGGGTGCTAAGGGGGGCCGCCGCCTGTGGTATGTTCCCCCCTTTACTTGTCCCCCCCCCTCTGTCGCCTACCCTACGCTGCGCTGCGGTCTGGTTGCGGTGCTCTGCCATCTTGGTGGGGTACGCGCCCTCCCCGCGTGTCCCCTCTCTCTTCTGCCTCTCTCCTCGGCTCACCTCTCCCTCTCTGCGATGTCCTGCGCCCAGACGCGCACTGCTCTGTCGCTGCGGAGCTCCCTGCGGCTGCTGCTGACTGCTGCATAAGTTCTCTTCTTCTCCCGCTCGCCGGCGGTGAGCGCTGCCTCGTATCGGGCCGCTTTCCCGCCACCCGATTTGAATTGGGCGCCATCTTACTTCCGGTGCTCGCTGCTCCCGCCGCTCTTTCTTCTCCCCGGCTATTTCGCCGTCCGCGGCGCTTGTTCGCTGGGCTCGGGCTGAGCCTTGCTGGCGGCTGCTTCCTTCGTTGCGGTCTTCCCCGCAACTGCTCTTCTGCTTCCGGCGGTGCTTCGCTGGCTCCGCTCTGCTGCGTCCCGGATCCCTCCGTCTCAGCCGCTCCCGCGGCCGTCCTGCAGCTCGACAGCAGCTCCTTAAGCCAGCCGATGCCATCCTGCATGACCGCCGCCTGGATCCGCGCCCTCAGGTCCTCCATCTTGCCTTTCTTCTTCGCTTTCCCGCCGTCTCCCTTCTTCTTATCTTCTCCCGACGTCTCCCGACCTCCGCTGTTCAGTCGCCTGCTTCTCTCTTCTCCTCCGCTCCGCGCTCTCTGCTTTCAGTTTTATTCTTCTGTCTCTTCTTGCGTCTTGCCCGGCTCCGTCTTCTCTCTTCCACGCTTCTTCTCTTTCTGCTCCTCTTCCTGTCTTCTTCTTTCACCTTCCGTTCTTAACTCCTCCCCCCATCTAGCTCGCTATTACCATCTTAAGCTCCGCCCCCAGTCCCATGCCGCTGTGTTATGCACTGTGCTGCATAAGAAGCGGCGACCACCAAAGAGATGGATCGGCCGTGCAGGGGGTGACGATAGTAAACTTCATTCCTCATCCTCCACGTTCCCCAGACCTGACGCCTTGTGATTAGAGTCTACATGCCCCCCACCGCCCACCATGATCTGCGGCATCCCAGAAGGCATTGCATCCGTCCGTTTTGTGATCCGCTGCAACATTTACGGCAGGAATGTGACTCCAGGCTACATATGTGTCCGGTGACAAAGGGGGCCGCACCGACATCTCCAAGGGGGGAAACATTTTTGATGTTGTGCAATAACACTTTTTGAGTTTTGGTTTCCATTGATATTAAAATTCTCTATCTGAGTGTCGGAGTTCTGGGGTCTCACATCGGGGGGCTCATCTGTAACTACCCTGCACAGCATAAATGAAGCAGTGCAGAAGATGCTCTACACGGGTGCGCACTTCATCCACAGCTTTGCCAATATTAGGCAACCAAATGGAGGGAGTGGAGGCGGCGCGTTCCTAATAACGAGTCCGCTTTATATCAGCTTTGTGAAGCTTCAGTTCAAAAGATTTCAATGAAGCGCTTGAGGAAGGCTCTTTTCATCTGAGTCCCTTTTCCAGCGTCATCTGCCCAATCCGCGCCCCTGGGCATTAGAATGACAGGCAAATGGATACAGGAAGGAAACTGCGTATAAAATAATCCAGCGCTCCAGGCATACGGGCGAAGCATATAAGGAAAAGTGCCCTTCAATGAGGAGTTCACAGGCGCCAGCGAGCCTCCTCAATTATCCAAGATGGCCTATAAAGTATCCCACTTTGGATCATGTATCTTGGGGGAGTAGGAACATCTTCAGTCCTTCATTCCATAATACAGGCCAAGGAAGCAGGACAGGAGACACAGGGAATGCAACGCGTTTCGGAGGGCTTACATACAAAGTCGCCTCTTGAATGGCTGCCATGTAATCCTATGCATCTCCTGCTGTGAAGAAGATGACCGCATGTGGCTTTCCTCAGTGATAAATCTCATCAGCTCCTCTTCCCCGGCACTGTCTGTCATTCAAGAGGAGATTTTGTATGTAAGCCCTCCAAAACGCGTTGTATTCCCTGTGTCTCCTGTCCTGCTTCCTTGGCCTGTATTATGGAATAAAGGACTGGAGATGTTGCATTGGATATATTGCATGCAGCACAGCAGAAACCTGGATGCATGTGAAAGCAATTAAAGCCCCTGAGGTGTGCGGCCGACCGTGAGTCACCGGCTCCACAGGAATGCAAATCATGTAGGAAGAGCCAGCAACTTAACCCCTTTAGGACACGGCCTATTTTGGCATTGAGGATGCAATGATTTTTGCAGGATCTTCATCTCCACATTTCAAAAGTCATAACTTTTTGATTTTTCCGTCGACACGGCCGTATGAGGGCTTGTTTTTTGTGTTTTTTATTGGTACCATTTTTGGGTACATTAACTTTATTGTAATGTTCATTCATTTTTTATGATAGCTGGGAGAGAAAACATCAATTCTGCCATTCTTTTTTAGGGTTTCTTTTTTACATCATTAACCATGCAGCACAAATGACACAATACATTTTTTCTTGGTATGATTACAACGATACCAAAAAAAATTATTTTTAGGTTTTTTCAATTTTCCGCAAAAAAAAAACTTTTTGGGGATTTTTTTTTTCTAAATCGCTACATTCAAAGTATTGGATAGTCAGCTTTCCCCTAGCTCAGGATTGGTATAAAATATAGAGAGTGGGTGGGTTTAGTCAGTCTATTCTAGTAGTCTAGCCAGCTCAGAAGAGTCTGAAGGAGACCAGGGAGTAAAGGAGAAAAGTCAGTGCGGTGGGAAGGAGAACATCTAAAGTGTGAGTACCAAGCCAAGTTATTTGGGAGTGTTAGTAGAGGAGAGAGAGAGAAGAAGAGAAGAGTTCAGTGGGAAGAAACAGAAGCCAGAGTCAGTGTAAAGGAGCAAGCCAGTAACAAGTTAACACTTACTAGTCCAAGCCAGCTAACTAAATCTATAGTGAATGATGCATGTGGACAGGGACAAAGGAACCTCAACTCTAAATTCTCAAAGCTAAGGAAAATGTGTTCTAAATAATGCCTGTCATGATCTACTTTAATCTGACATTTAAATGGTGTAACTGCTACAAAGAAAGGAACTTTCTCTCAAGTGTTTAATTGTTTTCACCATCCAAGTCCACTTCCTGAAGTCCTTCCCGCCATCTGCACTGAGGTACCACACAATACTACAGGAGAGCAAGGACTACTACCTCCATTTTTGTTTAGTTCTCCAAATTTTTTACATTTTATTATTTTACTCGGAACGGGTCCCTACCTGCACATGGGCTGGCATCATGACAAATAACATCTTACCCTGCCTGAACCCAGGGACAGCATACAATAAGAACTGATAGTATATTTGCAACTGCAGTATTACCAGCCCTAGACCCTATCTACCACCTTCCCAGAAGAAGCAGTAAAGCAACCGTGACTGCCATCTTAAATTACCCTCGCTGCTTAAACCTCGCCTAGATCTGGGGTGCTTCACACACACAGTTTTTTATCTTATGATAGGTAGGGGTGCCAAAAGATTTTTGCATAGGGTGCCATCTAAGCTAAGGTTGGCCCAGATGACAAATTATCATATTAACCATCTAGTCTTCTTCATTGTGAGTGCAAGCAGAAAGAGTCCACTGTATATAACAAGCGGTGTGTTTGCAGGCAGACAGCGGGGAGACGGCGAGTATAAGAATGACAACCTTGGACTCTATTCCAGCTCCTATAAGACCCATAATTTTATGTTTTGGAACTCATAAGAGCTGCCAAAGTCCCTCTAAGAAAGCTGGATGCATCAGCAACAACTTGCTGACAGTTTCCACATCAGCCCTTGTTTTACGCGTAAGCCACAAAATGCCCAGTTACTTTTCTTTTTCCTAGGAGAACTGATGTCCTGCTGGTGACGCCTTGGTTTGCACCAATTGTGTGGGATGGCAGCTACAATATCGACATATTGAATGCACAATTTCACCAGAGACACGTTCGCATCGGCCTCACTGTGTTTGCTATCAAAAAGTAAGTAAAAAAAAAATGACATAGCATCAGGCTCAAATTATCCCAGCGGGGAGTCGGTGAATCTCCTGGTGGGCTCTGGGATACTCTTGCATATTGTAGTTTTGCTGCATGTCAATTTCTGTAAAACTACAATTAGTAAACTTGGTTTAGGACCTTCTGAGACATCATAGTCACATGACAGGAGGTCCTGGACAACAGAACAGGGGAGGAGGAGAAAGAGGCCAGGCTGCTGTGAACTGCACAGTGAAACTCCTCTAATAGATGCTAATCAGAGGGGCCCCAGGGAACAGTCTCTGAGGCAGGGGCCCTGCGGAGCTTGGTTCTGGTGTTATAGTTATGCAATAAGCTTGGTTATGGTGCTGTATATGTGCAACAAGTTTGGTTCTAGTGCTGTGGACATGTAAAGAGTGTTGGCTAAATCTATGCTTCAGGTATATATAGGTGTTTCAAATCTAATGAAACAAGCCTACAGGCTTTTTCTTGCACAACACTTTGACTCCTTTTGCATGACCTTTGGTGGATGATGTTGGTGTCATTAGATTTGTGACATCTGGCTTATGAAAGATAGGGACAACACAGCTCAGCCACATATGCGCATGTGCATTGCTGGCATGAGAAAGCCTTGATGTAAACCACCCGTGGGGTTCAACCTCAGACATGTTTTATACCCTTGTTACATCCAAGGAGATAGCAAACATTTCCAACTGTTAAACTGACATCTTGGCTGCATCTTGTAAGGGTATGAATAATCAGAAATGTAAAAAAAAACTTTAAATCTTGTTTTCACACTAGCGACTACAGCTGTGACAATAAATTGATGATCTGTTTTCTGTCAGCTTTGCTGTATAGACATGGACAGAGTCTGCAAAGTCACCTCATTATTATTGGAGGGTGGAGGCCTAGATAAGGCAAGATAGCAAGGTTACCCCAAACCTTTCTGCTGCCTGAGGCAAAGTGTGAAATGGCAACGTCCACGCAAAATAAATAGATACCCCGGTAGTAATAGTGACCCTCATAGTATCCATCTTAGAGGTTCCAGTATTAATAGTGACCCTCACAGTAGCCCCAGAGGTACTAGTAAGCCTGTTAGTGGCCCCAATAGTAATAATTAACCTGTTAGTGGCTCCTGGAGTAATAGTAACCCCAATAGTGGCCCTAGTAATAATAGTGTCCTGTTAGTGGTCCCTCGTAGTAATAGTGCCTTCCATAGTAATCTCAGTAGTAACAGTGCCTCTCGATAGTGGCTCCAGTAGTAGTAGTGTCCCTGTTAGTGGACCTCCAGCTGGCAGCAACCTGACCCCATCTGCACTGTGCACAGGACAGTGTCTGCATGCTGTAACGCAGACGTGGGGCAGAGAGCTCAAGGGTCACAGACGAATTAGAGCAACAGCAGGCAATGGACCGGAGCCACAGATGGAGTGAGTTAAATGTTTCATGGTGTCAGTTTGCCGGCTGGTGGTTAGTTTTTACCGGCCATATTAATATGGCCGTTAAAAACTACATACCGGCACTGGCCTTAGACTTAAATTCCTGCTGGGCTGGTGACTTACCAGCTGAGTGGCAACTCTAATGCTCCTCTAAAGCCACCTGAGGTGACAGGCTCAGGTTGCCTCATGGTAGGGGCACCCCTGCATTAGATTAATGGTGGATGAACACACCAACGGCCAGACCAGTTGACCATTCCAGACTCATCCCTGAAAGAAGGTGTCAAGGGACATGGCTATGTTATAAATGTCGATTGTGAAAAAGTTACTTATCTAAAGTACTGACTGCCATCATTTACTATTTCAGGTACACAGTCTTTGTGAAGACATTTATCGAAACTGCTGAAAAGTTCTTTATGGTGGGACATAAGGTCAACTACTATGTGTTCACAGACCGCGTCAAGGAAATGCCAAATATCACCCTCGCGGATGGCAGACAACTGGTGGTCTTAGAGGTCCCCAGCTACAAAAGATGGCAGGAAGTGTCTATGAGACGCATGGAGATGATCCGAGATCATTCCTTAAAAAGATTTATCAACGAAGTAGACTACTTGGTGTGCGTTGATGTGGACATGAGATTCACTGATGAGGTCGGGGTGGAGATCCTTAGTGATGTTTTTGGTACCTTACATCCTGGTTACTTTAGAGCACCCCGTGAGCGCTTCACATATGAACGCAGAAAAGCATCTGCCGCCTACATTCCTCCCGATGAAGGAGACTTTTATTACGCGGGGGGATATTTTGGTGGCACTGTAGAAGAAGTCTACATGTTGACTAGTTTTTGCCACAGTGAGATGATGACTGATAAGGGGAACAATATTGAGGCCATCTGGCATGACGAGAGCTACTTAAACAAATATTTCCTTTATCACAAGCCAACTAAAATTTTGTCTCCTGAATATCTTTGGGACAATAATATGGGGGTTCCAGAAGTCCTTAAGAGAAGAAGATTTATTGCCGTTCCAAAAAATCACAATGCCATTCGAAACAGATGAGCTTTGTATGACTTTACAAGAACGAGACAGAAGTTTCATAGCTGATGGGTATTTGGGATGGTCTCAAAAACTCTGAAAGTAGAGCTTCTAAAAAATGCTGCTCAGGGTTAACAAGGACGGTGATTTAGATCTTTCATAACAATCTTTATTTGTGTCAACTGTCGCCCGTTTATTTAAGCTGCCTTAACTGCACAAACACCCTGCTGCACTCCCCATATAGACAATAAAAGAGCAAAATCTCCAATAGGGTTGTCCATACACAAAAAAAACTGAATGGGATTGTTCTCAGCAAGAGAAACCACATATTCTTGTAGATATGATACTTTTTAATGGCTAACAAAAATACATGATGTTACAGCGAGCTTGCGAACCAACGCAGGGTTCTTCAAGAAAAACGGAGAAATTATAATGGACAAATGTCACAAAGATGCTAGGTTTCAGGCTACCTACACACGGCCGAGCACTTGACAACCAGAGTTTTACCCACATATGCGAGGCGCTTTTCAGGGAAAATGCCTTGTATCTATGACATTTAGCACTGACATAAGTATTCACACCCCGTACTCAGTATTTAGTTGGAGCCCCTTAGGCAGCGATTCCAGCCTACAGCCTTCTTGGGTATGATGCCACAATGTTTGCACACCTGGACTTGGGGATTTTCTGTCAGGACAGCCATTTTCGGGTCTCTCCAGAGATATTACATTGGGTTCACAGAGTTGTCCCTAAGCCACTCCTGGGTGGTCTTGGCTGGGGTCTTGGGGTCATAGTCTTGTTGGAAGGTGGCACTTCTGCCCAGTCTGAGGTCCTTTGCGCTCTGAATCAGATTGTCATTATCTCAGTACTTTGACCCATTCAGCTTTCCATCCACCCTGACCGGCCTCCCCTCCCCCTGCATGATGCTCCACCACCAAGCTTCACTATGAGGGTATTGGCTGGTGATGAGCGGCGCCTGGTTTCCATCCACCCTGACTGGTCTCCCCTCCCCCAGTATGATGCCCCACCACCAGGCTTCACACTAGGGATGGTATTGGGCAGGTGATGATTGGCGGCTGGTTTCCTTCACACAGAACACTTACAGGCCAAAAAGTTCAGTCTTAGTGTCATCAGAGCAGAGAATCTTGTTTTTTGCAGTCTGAGGGTCCTTTAGGGTCTTTTTGGTAACTGCAGGTGGCTTTCATGTCTCTTACTGAGGAGGCTTCTTTCTGGCCGCTCTGCCATTAAGCCCAGATTGGTGGAGGCTGCAGGGATGGTTGACCTTCAGGAAGTTTCTTCTATCTGCACGCAGGATCTTTGGCGCTCAGCCAGAGTGACCATTGGGTTATTGGTCTCCTCTCCTACAATACCCTTATCCCCTTAGTTTGGGTTTGATGGCTCTAGGAAGAGTCCTGGTTGTTCTTCCATGTAAGTATTATGGGGACCGCTGGGCTCTTGGGAACTTTCATGCAGCAGTAATATTTTCGTAGCTTCTCCAGATCTGTGGAAGCTGGTTGTCTTCAGTGGCAAATCCAGGTTTAGTCAGGCCACTGACAACAGCCTCTATGCCTGCCCGTATTACATCTTATATCCAAGCTAGAGATGGCCCAACAGGGTACTAGAGCCTCCATGCCCCCCCCCCCCCCGTATCACATCTTGTATCTAAGCTAGAGGCGGTACAACAGGGGACTAGAGCCTCCATGCCCACCCGTATCACATCTTGTATCCAAGCTAGAGGCGGTACAACAGGGGACTAGAGCCTTCCTACAAAAGGTCAGTTCTCCATAATGAATTCTCCTTTTGCTCTGATATTGTAATCACTTACTTATATCAAAGTTACAATCACATAGAGGAAGTTCCATCCATCTGACAACTTCTAGGGGAGGCATGTTACTGACAATGAGTGTAGATATAAGATATAAAAACCTTGTACAAAAACAGACACAATGTACATACCGTATTGTATTTATATGGGACACGAGTCTATAACTCCCCTGGTTAATTAAGACTTATTTTGATTGTTTTATATTTTACTTGCCTGACCTAATAAGTAAGGCTCCAGGGATTGTACGGAAGAGGGAGACACAGAATCAATACTGGTCTTCATCATCTCTTCTGGCCAGGGATTGAAAAATTCCCGCTTCCTGGAAGCGCTGCCTCTGATTGGCTGTGATGCTTAATCGATCAGAGCCAGGACTCGATGAACCAATCACAGCCATTCAATGAATCATTGAACCAATCACTGCCAGCCCTTCCTGGAGGGGGATTTTGAATCTCCAATCCAGGAAGGGCTGGCAGAAGACTTCAAGCAAGTTCCGGAGAGCTTCAGGGGAGACCCGCGCCGAAGATGACAGCGCTGGAGAGGTCGTGTATTATTTTTTTTCTGCAGCTAGGGCTTAGTTTAGGGCTTTTACAGTTGGATTTTCTACTGTAAAAGTTGTGTCACATCGCACAAAAACCACATAAAAAAATAAATAAATAGAACATCACCTAAGAGGTGCTGTCATCTCCAGCGCAGGTCTCCCCTGAAGCTCCCTGGCACTTGCTTGAAGTTTTCTACCAACCCTTCCTGGATTGGAGGATCAAAATCCCTGCCTCCAGAAAGCACTGTCTGTGATTGGTTGATGAACTCCGTGGTTCAGCCAATCAGAGCCAGTGCTCGATGAAACAATCACAGCCATTCAATGAATGATCACAGCCAGCCCTTCCTGGAGGCGGAAATTTTGATCCTCCAATCCAGAAAGGGTTGGCAGAAGACTTCAAGCAAATGCCAGGGAGCTTCAGGGAAGACCCGCGCCAGAGATGACAGCGCCTCTTAGGTGATGTATAATTTTTTTAATGTATTTTTCTGTAGCTTGGGTTTATTTTCAGAGCGAGGCTTATATTTCAAATCCCCCCCCCCCCCCCCGAAAGTCATCGCGGGTGGTACTATAAAGTCACATGACTTTGTAGCACCACGTGCCACTTTTGTAGCGCCACGAAATGGTGTTATCACTGCTAGAAAACTGCTAGGTCCACTGATGCGATATTGCTGTCGTGTCGCCCGTGTGAAGGAGGCGTAAAGGAGATACGACAAATAACCAAAACGCATTCTTTCTCGTTGCTCTGGTGCAGGATTTAACTGGAATTCACTAATATATTATTTTTTACTGTAAATAAATGCTGCGCTATTTCTTAAAGGCCATCGCGCCTCTTACCTTGTATTTACGTATGTTTGTGGTGTGTTTGCAGTTCTTCGCTCTCTACTACACCTAGAGCTGCTGAAAAACGGAGACAATTCTTTACTTCTTGGTAAGTATTTTTCGGTCAGCTGGTGATAACGGGTTTTATCCCACCGCGATGTAATATCATAGCTGGCCCAGCCACCTGAAAGACACTGGTAGAGATCCGCGTGCAAAACCCGCCTCAACGGCCTGAATGGAGCAGACGGTCACCGGCATATCTGCAATAAATCTCCCGCATCGGAGCGCTGCCTCCGCTTTGTAACTTTTGTTCTATATTGTTTTGTTTGGGGCTAATGCCCACGGACGGATTTATGCGTGTTCTCTGCGGCGTAAATCCGCAGCGGAATAATGCAGCTATTAGGTTCTATTTAACCTAATGGCTCAGTCCTCACATTCGGGATTCTGCCGCTGATTTACGCTGCGGGAAAAAAATCGCGGCATGTTCTTTTTTCCGCAGCGAGAGGTCTCCATTAATATACTATTACTGAACACCGCGGAAAAACGCACTTTTTTCTGCGATCGCCAGCGGGGACTTCTTTGTTTACTCTGCGGGATTTTTGCGGCATATCCCGCTCCGTCCGGGGGCAGGAGGCCTTAAAGGGGTTGTCCCGCGGCAGCAAGTGGGTCTATACACTTCTGTATGGCCATATTAATGCACTTTGTAATGTACATTGTGCATTAATTATGAGCCATACAGAAGTTATAAAAAGTTTTATACTTACCTGCTCCGTTGCTGGCGTCCTCGTTCCCATGGAGCCGACTAATTTTCGCCCTCCGATGGCCAAATTAGCCGCGCTTGCGCAGTCCGGGTCTTCTGCAGTCTTCTATGGGGCCGCTCGTGTAGAATGCCGGCTCTGTGTAGCTCCGCCCCGTCACGTGCCGATTCCAGCCAATCAGGAGGCTGGAATCGGCAATGGACCGCACAGAAGCCCTGCGGTCCACGGAGACAGAGGATCCCGGCGGCCATCTTCAGCAGGTAAGTATGAAGACGCCGGACCGCCGGGATTCAGGTAAGCGCTGTGCGGGTTGTTTTTTTAACCCCTGCATCGGGGTTGTCTTGCGCCGAACGGGGGGGGGTTAAAAAAAAAAAAAACACGTTTCGGTGCGGGACAACCCCTTTAAGCAAAAAATTATTTCCTCAGTCCAGAGCTAAAGAGCAAGTAAAGCTGTCTGAGAGATGGATACATGATCGGTGCTGATCCCTACAGATCTCATATCTATGTGAATATCTCTCCCAGCTATCAGATTGTTCCTGAACCCCTTCAGGACGCCGGCCCTTTTCTTTTTGTCATTTTCGTTTGAGCGGTCGTCGAAAGACCTCATTCATGCGCAGCTACACTCCGTGCCGGCGAGCATAGTTGCACATACGGCCGTCTGAATACAAACCTCACACAGACCCAGTGTATTAAACTGCAGACGGGGTTTTCGTAAAAAACAGAAAAAATCACAGCATTTCCTTCTTCGGTCTCATACCACGGACCAAAATGTCCCATGAAGACATTCACCCTAATGGTGCATTCACACGAGGGAAAATCTGCGCCAAAATCCACAGATCACTACGTGTTTTGACACGGACTTTTGTGCAGATCAGCAGCAGATTTAATTTCCCCTTCAATTGAAAGGATGAAATCTGCTGCGGATTGGTGGTAAATCTGCACCATGTGGTTTGGATTTAACATGAATTTGATGCAGATCTGTTACAAATCCACCGCCTGTAAACGCAGCCGGGACGGTATTTCCACACGTGGTGGTTTTGCTGCAGACTTTCCGCAGCAAAACTGCAACACAATTCACATCAAACCATTCGGAGCGGAGCAGGACACGGACTTTACTGTGGATTTACTGTAGGTTTTACCACTGCAGAGAGTCCACAGCAAAACCACAACATACGTGAGAATACCCTTCTGTTCAAACGTAGTGGAATTGGTGTGGATGTTCTGCAGCAGTACATGTATCAGGATAGGAACTCTGTCGTCTCTGAATTTATCTAATAGGGATGGGTCAAAGGGTGTCGGAGTGCTGGTTCAATGACTCTCACCACAGTGGGATGAAGGTGCCGGAGTGCTGATTCAATGACTCTCACCATAGTGGGATAAAGGTGTCGGAGTGCTGCTTCAATGACTCTCACCACAGTGGGATGAAGGTGTCGGAGTGCTGCTTCAATGACTCTCACCACAGTGGGATGAAGGTGTCAGAGCGCTGGTTCAATGATGCTCACCATAGTGGGATGAAGGTGTCTGAGTGCTGGTTTGATGACTCTCACAATGGTGGGATAAAGGTGTCAGAGTGTTAGTTTGATGACACTCACAGTGGTTGGATGCAGGTGTCGAAATGCTGGTTTGATGACTTTCACAATGGTGGGATGAAGGTGTCGGAGTGCTGGTTCAATGACTCTCATCATAGTGGGATGAAGGTGTTGGAGTGCTGGTTCAATGACTCTCACCATAGTGGGATGAAGGTGTCGGAGTGCTGGTTCAATGACTCTCACCATAGTGGGATGAAGGTGCCGGAGTGCTGGTTCAAAGAATCTCACCATAGTAGGATGAAGGTAACAGAGTGCTGGTTCAATGACTCTCACCATAGTGGGATGAAGGTGTCGGAGTGCTGGTTCAATGACTCTCACCATAGTGGGATAAAGGTGGCGGAGTGCTGCTTCAATGACTCTCACCATAGTGGGATGAAGGTGTCGGAGTGCTGGTTCAATGACTCTCACCACAGTGGGATGAAGGTGTCAGAGCGCTGGTTCAATGATGCTCACCATAGTGGGATGAAGGTGTCGGAGTGCTGGTTCAATGACTCTCACCATAGTGGGATGAAGGTGTCGGAGTGCTGGTTCAATGACTCTCACCATAGTGGGATGAAGGTGTCGGAGTGCTGGTTCAATGACGCTCACCATAGTGGGATGAAGGTGTCTGAGTGTTGGTTTGATGACTCTCACAATGGTGGGATAAAGGTGTCAGAGTGTTGGTTTGATGACACTCACAGTGGTTGGATGCAGGTGTCGAAATGCTGGTTTGATGACTTTCACAATGGTGGGATGAGGGTGTCGGAGTGCTGGTTTGATGAATCTCAGAATAGTAGGATGAAGGTGTCAGAGTGCTGGTTTGATGACTCTCACAATGGTAGGATGAAGGTGTCAGAGTGCTGCTGGTTTGATGACTCTCACAATAGTGGGCTGAAGGAGTCGGAGTGCTGGTTCAATGACTCTCACTATAGTGGGATGAAGGTGTCGGAGTGCTGGTTCAATGACTCTCACCATAGTGGGATGAAGGTGTCGGAGTGCTGGTTCAATGACTCTCACCATAGTGGGATGAAGGTGTTGGAGTGCTGGCTTGATGACTCACAATGGTGGGATGAAGGTGTCGTAGTGCTGGTTTGATGACTCTCACTATAGTGGAATGAAGGTGTCAGAGTGCTTGTTTGTTGACTCTCACAATGGTAGGATGAACGTGTTGGAGTGTTGGTTTGATGACTCTCACAATGGTAGGATGAAGGTGTTGGAGTGCTGGTTTGATGACTCCCACCATAGTGGGATGAAGGTGTCAGAGTGCTGGTTTGATGACCCTCGCAATGGTAGGATGAAGGTGTCAAAGTGCTGCTGGTTTGATGAGTCTTACCATAGTGGGATAAAGGTGTCGGAGGGCTGGTTCAATGACTCTCACCACAGTGGGATGAAGGTATCAGAGTGCTGGTTCAATGACTCTCACCATAGTGGGATGAAGCTGTCATAGTGCTGGTTTGATGATACTCACAATGGTTGAATGCAGGTGTTGAAATGCTGGTTTGATGACTCTCACTATGGTGCAATGAAGGTGTTGGAGTGCTAGATTCATGACATTCACAATGGTTGGATGTAGGTGTCGAAATGTTGGAGTGCTGGTTCAATGACTCTCACCATAGTGGGATGAAGCTGTCATAGTGCTGGTTTGATGATACTCACAATGGTTGAATGCAGGTGTTGAAATGCTGGTTTGATGACTCTCACTATGGTGCGATGAAGGTGTTGGAGTGCTAGATTCATGACATTCACAATGGTTGGATGTAGGTGTCGAAATGTTGGTTTGATGACTCTCACAATGGTGGAATTAAGGTTTCAGAGTGCTGCTTGTTTGATGAGTCTTACCATAGTGGGATGAAGGTGTCAGAGGGCTGGTTTGATGACTCTCACAAAGGTGGGATAAATTGTGGGCGTGCTGGTTTGATGACTCTCACAAAGGTGGGATAAATTGTGGGAGTGCTGGTTTGATGACTCTCGCAATAGTGGGATGAAGGTGTCAGAGTGCTGGTTTGGTGACTTTCACAATGGCAGGATGAAGGTGTCAGAGTGCTGGTTTGATGACTACCACAATGGTGGGATAATGGTGTCGGAATGCTGGTTTGATGACTCTCACAGTAGTAGGATGAAGGTGTCAGAGTACTGGTTTGATAACTCTCAGAATGGTGGAATGAAGGTGTTGGAGTGCTGGTTTGATGACTACCACAATGGTGTGATGAAGGTGTCAGAGTGCTGGTTTTATTACTCTCACAATGGTGGGATAATGGTGTCGGAATGCTGGTTTGATGACTCTCACAGTAGTAGGATGAAGGTGTCAGAGTACGGGTTTGATGACTCTCAGAATGGTGGAATGAAGGTGTTGGAGTGCTGGTTTGATGACTACCACAATGGTGTGATGAAGGTGTCAGAGTGCTGGTTTTATTACTCTCACAATAGTAGGATGAAGGTGTTGGAATGCTGGTTTGATGACTCTCACAATGTTGGGATGAAGGTGTTAGAGTGCCGATTTGATGACTTCCACAACGGTAGGTTGAAGGTGTCAGGGTGCTGGTTTGATCGCTCTCGCAATGGTGGGATGAAGGTGTCAAAATGCTGCTTTGATGACTCTCACAATGGTGTGATGAAGGTGTCAACGTGCTGGTTTGATGACTCTCGGAATAGTAGGATGAAGGTATTGGAGTGCTAGTTTGGTGACTCTCACAACGATAGGATGAAGGTGGCGGAGTGCTGGTTTGATGACTCTCACAATGGTGGGATGAAGGTGTCAGAGTGCTGGTTTGATGACTCTCACAATAGTGGGATGAATTGTTGGAGTGCTGGTTTGATCGCTCTTGCAATGGTGGGATGAAGGTGTCAGAGTGCTGCTGGTTTGATGACTCTTACAATGGTAGGATGATGGTGTCAACGTGCTGGTTTGATGACTCTCGGAATAGTAGGATGAAGGTATTGGAGTGCTAGTTTGGTGACTCTCACAATGGTAGGATGATGGTGTCAGAGTGCTGGTTTGATGACTACCACAATGGTGGGATGAAGGTGTCAAAATGCTGCTTTGATGACTCTCACAATGGTGTGATGAAGGTGTCAACGTGCTGGTTTGATGACTCTCGGAATAGTAGGATGAAGGTATTGGAGTGCTAGTTTGGTGACTCTCACAACGGTAGGATGAAGGTGGCGGAGTGCTGGTTTGATGACTCTCACAATGGTGGGATGAAGGTGTCAGAGTGCTGGTTTGATGACTCTCACAATAGTGGGATGAATTGTTGGAGTGCTGGTTTGATCGCTCTTGCAATGGTGGGATGAAGGTGTCAGAGTGCTGCTGGTTTGATGACTCTTACAATGGTAGGATGATGGTGTCAACGTGCTGGTTTGATGACTCTCGGAATAGTAGGATGAAGGTATTGGAGTGCTAGTTTGGTGACTCTCACAATGGTAGGATGATGGTGTCAGAGTGCTGGTTTGATGACTACCACAATGGTGGGATGAAGGTGTCAGGGTGCTGGTTTGATGACCCTCACAATAGTGGGATGAATTATTGGAGTGCTGGTTTGATTGCTCTTGCAATGGTGGGATGAAAGTGTCAAAATGCTGTTTTGATGACTCTCAAAATGGTGGGATGAAGGTGTCGGAGTGCTGGTTTGATGACTCTCAGATTAGTAGGATGAAGGTGTCGGAGTGCTGGTTTGATGACTCTCACAATGGTAGGATTAAGGTGTCAGAGTGCTGCTGGTTTGATGACTCTCACAATGGTGGGATGAAGGTGTCGGAGTGCTGGTTTGATGACTCTCACAATGGTAGGATGAAGGTGTCAGAGTGCTGCTGGTTTGATGACTCTCACAGTAGTAGGATTTGAGTAATGTGTTCTCATTAAACGTGAATGGAGGAATAATATCTCTCTTTACCCTCTTGTATTCTGACGAGAACACCTGCTGGACTCTGCAATCAAAAATATTCTGCTTTGAGGGTGGTTTTAGATGGATGTTTGCACAACTACGCTCACCGGTTTGAAGGGTAGTTGCACAGAAACAAGGTTTTTTTTTCTCTCCTCGCCGGCCATTCAAACTCCACGTCATAGCGCAGGAGTTCGAAAAATTAGTGGGAAGATTGGGCCTGCCCGATCTTTCTTGCACGTAGTTAATACTATATATAGGGAAGATCCTATCGGTATTAGTGTATCTTGACGCCACCAGGTACTCCTGGTAGAGCCAAGATTGACAGGGGGATGACGCCCCCTCTATCTGATTGGCTGGACAGGCTGTAGAGCGGCAGGTCCTGCAAGGCCAGTAAAGTTTTTTTCTAAGAAGCATACAGTGGCTGGCTGCAGCCACTAACCCTCCGGAGCAAGTGACTTACCCGGCGTTTGGAGGGGGGCAGAAGGCAGGCCTCCGCCTGAGAAGTGAGAGGCTGCATGGCGTTGGCAAAAGGGAGTGAAAACGCACATTACATAGCTTTCCTGGGAGCGGGCGTCGCGGGAACGGACAGCACTACCACTGGCCGGGAGGCAGGCGCCGCACAGAAATGACAGCTGAGCGGCCGGGCGCATAGCCCGCATGGGACTAATGGCAGTCGTGACGCAGCACTGAGCCAGCAGCCTGTGCAATGATTTGTCCCAGCCCTGCAGCCTTAAGCTGACACTTACTATACTTCTTAGCTGTACATTATGACATCTAAATGCTGGCATGTTGCAGTGCTAACATGCCAGCATTTACAGGTCACCATGTAAGCCTAAGAACTATAGTAAACCTTAAGCTAGGGCTGCAGCTCTGGGATAATCTATCCACACTGTGCTGCTAGCACCTTTCTGCCTTGAGCCAATCGGGAGCTAGGGGTGTGAGAGGGGCGTTCCTCCTGTCAAACCCCTAGCTTCCAGTGGTGTCAAGGTACGCTAATACCGGTCCTATCTTTTCTCACCCATACAAATAACGGGTGAAAATGAAACCACTGAAATCAATTGAAATCAGTGGTTTGGTTTTGTTCTGCTATGCGGACGTGATCGTCATGGCTGCATAACTGGAGAAAAACACGTTCGTCTGCTTAAGCCCTAATTTATTGATTTTTCTTGAGAAAATAATAAATTCTGATATATTTGTGTAACCTAAATTGAACTCCAAACACTCAATATCACATATACCAACATATTCTATACATTTCTTTAGGTATATTTTGATTACATTCTTTAATTAAATTATCGAGCATTAGATTAAAAAAGTACAACATGAAGTCCCATTCTCCTGAAAAGGAGGGGTCTGTAAGAAAGGCCGACCGTATGGGGACCCTCAAGCCCCTTGAAGAAGGTATCTTATCCTAGTATATAGTCAGGGGGTCCCATCTATGGTGCAGCCTGTAGGGTTTCCATACAATCTTGTACTGCAGGTGAACTGGAAGAACAAACTTCACGAGAAGTCCAGTCACAAGGGGCCCCAAAAACACCGATACATTCATATTTAAGTCAATGTTGGGTTCATTCCGAAGTGACTTTACAATCCTCCCAGGGCAGGTAAGCCATTCATTCCATAGTCTCTCCATCCTAGTTTCCTCAATTCAAAGAGAGGGGTCCAGAATCCTCAAGGAGAATCCATAATATAAGGAGAATTAGGACAGCGCTCCAGATGAAGAGACCCTGTAGGTATGAATGTATGATTAGGAGAGGATGTGCTACAAACTCACTTGGGACCTATTATGAAACAAGATTCAGAAAATAGCACTTCAGTGGGGAGAGGCGAAAAAAGGATTCATCAGATAGTGAAAATGATAAATAGTAAAAATTGGACTCACCCAGACGTTACCGGACCCCCTAGGGTGGTCCCAGTATGTCAAAAAATCCAAGTAAGCAGTGTGACAAGTTGGGGTTACTTGCCCGCTTGGTGCGTCCCATGGCGGAAACTCCAGGTCATGTGAGCACGCGCCTAGTCGCATCATGGACATGCGTCGCGGTACGGCCCTGGACACTGAATAGTGAACAGAGAGGTAATTAGGACCTGATATGTTTTTATATATATGTGGGCTTTTGGAATGTGTTTTTATGCTGGACAAAGGCTTATCTAAAAGCCGAAATGCGTTTCACCCGTCTAATAAATACTTGCTACTGTGACTTTGGAACATCTCCTGCATCTTGGCTTTACTACATGCATTCTGGGATCGAGGGGTGCCGAGGACTAGACACCCCAGCGAAGTAAGTCTATCTGAGGTCATACAAGTACCGCTGGAGTGCTGGGGTTTTTTCTACTGATATAGTATGTCCTCCTGGGACCTATTATGTGAACATCCCCTCCTGACGAACAACATTCCAGATGTCTCTCAGGCGTCTTCAGGTGAAACAAAACCCTTAAATATTTTTTAGAAACTCACTTGGTGCGCAGCCTTTCCGGAAGGACAGGTTCTCATACCCAATAATCGTAATTTATTTCACAAATCAAGTCCATAGGTTCCTGGTGAATAACACACCTTCGTCTAATCATACATTCATACCTAAAGAGTCTCCTGTTCTATAGCTCTGTCCTAAATCTCTCATATCTCATCAGCATGGAGGGAGTGTTGGCCAACATGCACGGTCAGCACTCCATTCAGTTCAATGTGGCTGATGGAAATACCCAAGCAGGTGCCACCCAATTATCTCGGCAGTCCCATTGACGGTGAATGGAGCCTTAGTGCGCTTACATGGCCAGCGCTCCGTTCAGTCTCCTCACTACGGGGGGTGCAGTTAGAGCAATCCAATAGATACTGGCTGCTGCTGTGTTTTAGCTCCCCTATATTTTTGCTTTCCTCCGGGCAGGGTGAAGATTATATTTTATTGGGTAATGTCGGCTAATAACAAGGTAACTCTCCTAAAACCAGGGGAGTTGAGATTTCTGCATCTCACAGTAGACCCAAAGCAATAAAGAGCTTATCTACTGAGGAGATATCCAGAAAATCATCTGGCAGCGAGAAGGCTCATGTCTGAGGATCCCTCGCAGCATAGATACCACCGGAGCCGCTCGCTGATGTTCATAACCAGAGGAACGGGGACAAAGGTTGAAATAGAAGAGAACTTTCACAGAAGGCAAAAAACTCCTTAAAATTTCTGCACAGGTTCAGCAAATGGGATCGGAACGGCAGCCCCCCGAGCTGGGGTCATCTCCATTTCACCCGGGCGTTCAGACTGATGCTCCTATCCTGCCAGACGTCCATGCGCCAAATCAGTAAGATCCTACATTTTATCCCCAATCTACTGTGCTACATCAATGTTACACTTACAGAGACCGGAGTAAGCTTGGCGCAGTCTAGGTTGGGTTTCGGAATCTATGGGACCCCTGGTCTTCACCCCTTTTACCCCTGTAAAGGGATCTGGACTTCGGTGTTGGAGGTTCTTAGAATAGTCGCCAGCTGCTGTAGGGGTAGAAGCACAGCTGGGTGGAGGATGGAGCAGTCCAGTCACTTGGCGTATTACACCCGGTATCAGCAAGGCTTCCAGGTAACGGTTCCAGACATAGTACGGTCAGGAATCACATCAGCGTGGGGCTACAGGTTGCAGCTGAGCACAGAATCGGGGCGCAATCCAGAAATAGGAGACCGCAGAGCAGACAACTAAGCCCACAGATCGTTACAGTTTCAGAGGAGTAATCTTGTATTCTATAAGTGAACACAGGGGGCGCACACTTTTTTATACAACTTACACAAAAGAAATTCCTTTCTTATCTACATATATGCTGATCGGTCACGTTTTCCCTCATTGCTATGCAGGCGTAGTAAACTTTTCTTCATACAAGCTGTTGTCTCATTTTCTCGCCCATAAATAGGCATACCTCAGTCTCCCATTTTATGGCATCCACCATTTTACTTGTATTAACCCTTTCTTATCCGGATCCCGGCTACTATAGTGACAGCCAACTTCCATTTGTCATACACCACTGACGCCAACCAGATATTGTTTCATAGAGACTGTTTGCCGCTATTGTTGTTGCAAACATTTCAGGAAGGTTCTTGAAGCATCGCTATGTAGGCCTATATGTTTGTTCCTCCGCCGCGCTGCCTCCATCCGTAAGGCACTGCCCACAACTGCCACCGCATTTTGAAGTGCAATTCATCAGCCGTTGCCACCAGTAAGCCAGGCCTTCAGCTGGGGAGCCAGCGAGGTACAAGTGGCTCTACCGTCTGTTTTCCTAAAAGGCTGAAGTATAACCCAGCTGTTAGGTTGTGCGTCTGGGACCTGTGGTTCTACAGGTTCCCATGAGCACACCTTCACAGGTAGGGGTTAATTGAGCTGGCTGGGTGTGGTATTCTGCACCAGCCAATCCCATTCTGGTCTGCTGCATATTAATACCAGCATCTCTTGGTAGTAGGTGCTGGTCATTTTAGTGTTTTACTGTTTTGCTCTGTGTTAATCCCACTCAGAGCTGGTGTGCTCGTCTGTAGTGTCTTTCTCACCTGAGGACGGTCTGGACACCTGTTGTCCCTCCCTGCGTTCTGCGGTACATGCATCAAGTAGTGTGTAGTACAGTGACCGCACAGGTGCATGCACCTGCAGGTTTCTCCCTTTCCCTTTAGAGGTGCAGCCTCTAGACGTCTGATGTCTTATGTGTGTGTCAGATGGGTGATGCCTGACACTATTCCCTGTATGTCAGCCCGATGGCTGACTCTCTAGCCCCTTGGTGTGAGGACATTTCTACTTGCTATGTTTTACTATCTGTATGCATGTGAGTTCTGGGTGGGGTTCCTGTTCTGTGTGTTTGTGTGAACAGCAATGTGTTTTGTATGTCTGTGCAGGTGGACAGACATGTGCTCTATGTGCAGTCCTGTTCTGTGTGGCATGCATGACCTTGTGTGCTGGTGTGAACAGTGACTTGTTCAGTATGTCTGTGTAGGTGGCCAGTCATGAGGTGCGAACTGTTGTGTTGTGTGTTCAGTGTGTGTGAACAGTGTCGTGTCCCGTGTTTTGTACTTATCTCCAGGTTCCTAATTTGGGATAGCCAAGTCCTAGATGAAGACAGTGGGGCTGTCCTTATCGGGACAATCACCCTGCTTTTAGCTATGGGTTCCCCACTTTCCCTGATTAGTAAGAGACAGGGTTCCTTCAATCTTTACCTGGAGTGGTGCAGTTCATCTATGCAACATGATGAGAGTTGTTGCGGTTTCATTAGGACACCATCTTGTGTCCGTGCTTAGGCGTGGCGCTGCACGGACGTAACACCAGCTCAGCCACTAGCATGGGAGATAAAATTTAGTGGGCTTGATTACCACAGATTAGTCCTACATTGTCGCTGTGACGCCAGTGTCCCTAGACAAGTGACACCCACAATGAATAAATGATTCCACAAACCAAATGGCTTTCAAACCTGGATTTTCAAATACAGGCAAAAATTACTGGTACTTTTCAACAGGATTGGAGGCTTCTGAACAGATTTGAGCTTTACGCTTCCTGGCATAATTGCAATACAGAAGGTTTTTTCCCCAAGGCACACATATCCTCAGTGGCTGTTATCTGATGGACACTCTCTTTGAACAGTCACTCTTGTGTTACACGGCCTTTCAAACGCTCTTACAACTGATGCTAGCTGTAGCGGTTTCTTGGTGTTTTCTCACTAGGTGCGGTTCAGCAGAGGAGTGTGTGGCTCTCATACACCGACACCATCTCCGAGAAAACATCTCCTACGCTCCAGTCCCCGGAGAGGACAAGCTTTCCAACGGAAGAGACATGAGCGTGGATAAGCCCCGGCAGGAACATCAGCCTGTCTCTCTGACGTCACCTCCTTCACTGACCACATCTTAACTTCTCCCTTCCTTCCTTCTAAAACTCCTCCCCAATCCACACACTACCAAATCACATCACACCATTCAGGATAGGGGGACAAACAAACTTATACAAGGTTAACATCACTCACATAGAGACAAGCTTACAAGTGATGGAGGGATCCTAACTCTGGGTCACTACACCGGCAGAGGCATCTGGTCCTCTACTCCCTGGTCCATACAATGAGCCCACGATTGACTCACAAGGACATGAAGGTCTCTGGATGCTCTTATACAGAAAAAGGGTTGGTACCGTGTTAGCCAGTAGAGCAAAATGTGATTGTTCTCAGCAAGAGAAACCAAGAGACCTTTTAATGGCTAACAAAAATTTATGATGGTAATGTGAGCTTCCAAACCAACGCAGGGTTATTCTTCAGGCTTACATGAAATAGATCCAAAGAGGCATGCATATTTATACACACTTATAACATACATATTTATGACAAGGCACAGATATGGATGGGATTGGTTTGCACTTAAAGGAATTCTGCAACAGAAACAGAAACATTTTTAACTTGACACTGATAAGGGAGTGAAAGTTTAAGGTCCCTGAATTACTGTTGGGGGGGTCACCAGGCCAGAAGTGCTATCTGTGCTATAGACTGATATATATATATATATATATATATATATATATATATATATATACATATACTCTATAGCACAGATAAGACTGCTGGCCCGGTACACCCCCTCACCCCCCAACAGTAATTCATATAGAGAGACCAGTACTATGAATAAAGCATTATAGTTGGGGGCCCTGTTACAGGTTTTACATTAGGGCCCAAGAGCTTCAAGTTACGCCTGTAAGTAATAATGTCCCTTATATCAGCACCAGTAGTAATAGTGACCCCCACAGGGGCCTCAGTAGTAATAGGGACCCCCATAGTTCCCTCAGTAATAATAGTGTACCTTATATTAGCCCCAGTAGTAACAGTGACCCTTATGTTGGCCTCAGTAGTGATAGTGACCCCACAGTAGCTCCAGTAGTAATAGTGTCCCCTATATTATCTCCAGTAGTAATAGTGACCCCTATATTAGCCTCAGTAGTACTAGTGACCCCCAACAGTAGCCTCAATAGTAATACTATTACTACTGGGGCTGATATAGGGCTCGCTATTACTAATACTGTCCCCTATATCGACCCCAGTAGTAACAGTGACCCTCACAGTAGCCCCAGTAGTAATAGAGCCCCCCTCAGACCGATATACTTATTTCCTTCTTGTCTTTAGAGCGCTGCTGCTCCTTCGCTCGGCGCTGCTGCAGGACGAACACACTGACATCAGTATGTGTGCCCGGACTCCTCCTGCAGAGCCAACAAGGAGAGGTCAGGGGAGGAGGCTCCCGGTTATACGCACTGCCGTCAGTGTGTACATCCTGCAGCAATGCCAGTGAGTGATTACCAGCCAAACAGCTGCGGCCCCCCTGCTGATAATCACCTTCATGTTGACCCCACATTCCAAAAGCATTTGGGACCTTGAGGAAAGCGAGATGCAGGGTCCCAAACCAGGACTGTCCCGCCTAAAGTGGAATGTCTGGTCACCTTAGTTAAATGCATGTTAGGTGTCTGAAAGCCCAGTGTGAGGGGCACTATTACTACTGGGTCACTGTGGGGATCACTAATACTACTGCGGCTGCTATGGGGATCACTATCACTACTGGGGCCACTATGGAATCCCTATTGCTACTGGGGCCACTATGGGGGTCACTATTACTACTGGGTCACTGTGGGGGTACTATTGTACTATTACTACTGGGGTCACTGTGGGGATCACTAATACTACTGCAGCCGCTATGGGGATCACTATTACTACTGGGGCCACTATGGGGATCACTATTACTACTGGGGCCACTATGGGGGTCACTATTACTACTGGGTCACTGTGGGGGTACTATTGTACTATTACTACTGGGGTCACTGTGGGGATCACTAATACTACTGCAGCCGCTATGGGGATCACTATTACTACTGGGGCCACTATGGGGATCACTATTACTACTGGGGCCACTATGGGGATCACTATTACTACTGGGTCACTGTGGGGGTACTATTGTACTATTACTACTGGAGTCACTGTGGAGATCACTAATACTACTGCGGCCGCTATGGGGATCACTGTTACTACTGGGGCCACTATGGGGATCACTATTACTACTGGGGCCACTATGGGGATCACTATTACTACTGGGGCCACTATGGGATCCCTATTACTACTGGGGCCAATATGGGGATCACTATTACTACTGGAGCCAATAAGGCGGGACACTTACTGTGGGGGGGGGTCACTGAAGGGCCCTATTATGGGATACAGAGGGCGCAGCTTTGTGTAAAAGGGGTTTGGTCTGTCATACATATTTGCCGCAGCCCTCTACAAGCGCAGCTACAGTTGTTCTATTTTTTGCCATTCAAAAGTTGGGAGGAATGTTATGGAGCGACTAACTTCACGACTGCCACGGAAGACAACGAGGAACGATCCCCTGGCATCCGGCTGAAGGTGTGAGTCACGTTTTAGGCTTCATCTCTGCGATAATTAGCATCTAATTGTTTACAAGCATGATCTAGAATTTTAGAGCAAAAACGATAAACGCCCGTCTCACAGCGCACCTTAGATGACCTATACAGGTAGTATTAGTGCTATATGGGTATTATATAGAGTATATAGTGTAGGTAGTATTTTACAACCTTTTATATATAGTAATATGCGGTGTATATAGACAGTGTTATACAGTGTGTATATGGGAAATATATGGTACATATGAATATTGTATTAGACAGTATATGGACAGTAGGGGATTCAGTGTTTATAGGTAACATTAGACTGTGTATAGCTATTATATGGTGTATAGAAGTGGTATCAGAGCTTAGACAGATGAACATGTTTGCGCACGTTTTTGCGCACATGAAAATAACACACGCAAAACGTGATGAATAGAAGCCATTTATTTCAATCGGTCGTTCTCACGAGTGTGTTTCCCACAAACAATTCCTGCGTGTGAGAAAAGATAGAACCTGCCCGATCTCTCTGCGTTTTAGGCAGCAAGCTGCCATAGAAGTCTATGTCCGGTTCCAAAAATAAAGGAGAAGGGAGTGACGCTGCAGACAACGAGGGGGCAAGAAGATAGCCGGCCCCTATAAGGATTTAATAGCCATTCTATTCCACGGAAAGGGAGTATCACGCGTGCGTGGGAACTGGCCTTACAAACGCAAAAAATCACAGTACAACGCACAGACACGGGCACACAGCCTGATTATTGCATCTCAAAACCTTGTTCATGCGCAATTATGCTGCATTGCGGCGAGTGTAAATGTGCATCCGTTCATCTGTTGAGCCCCATATATACAGGTATTATATGGTCTGTGTATATAGGTAGTATTACATGGTGTGCATAGGTGATATTAGATGGTGTATATTACAGCAATTAGACTGTGTATACAAGTAGTATACAGTGTGTATATAGGTAGTACTAGATGATGTATATAGGTGGCATTAAGCGGTGTATATAGATAGTACTAGAACACAGCCTATCTAATACCAGCGGATAAATGTGTTTAGGGACTACACTGCCCCTTCCTCAGTATTTGCTGGGGACTTACTAACTACCAATATACTTTGTATATAGGTGGCCTTAGAAAATGTATGTAGTTGGCCAGGGGCGTAACTAAAGGCTCAGGGGCCCAGGTGTAAAAGTTCAGCTTGGGCCCCCCCCCCCATACCCATACCTAAATCGTGCTGCATGCAGCTGCAAAACGAATTTCCATACCTGATCTGCCCCTTAGCGTAATCTTTCCAAACATGCTTTTTCTGCACTGAATTAAAATTGGTTTGTACCCCTTAGGCCACTCTCTCACACACATCGCTTTTTACCACTACTAGCGCGGCGTCCCAAGCACCATGCTAACCGTGGTACAAGGCTCCCATTGATTTTAATGGGGTTACTCAGACCTGTGTTTGAACACAATGTTTCTAATGCCGCAATTTTCGAGAGCTATCTGTTCTGTTTTTGCGTTTTCACGTTTTTTAACGCAGCTGTCAAACGCTGTACCATGTGTTCAAAAACACTGCTCAAAATTTTTGTAAAAATGCCATGAATTTGAGCTGCGCTTTCTGAACACACGTGTGAGAGCGGCCTTAGGGTGTGCTCATGTTTTTTGTTGTACTTTTGAACTACAATTAAGAAAAACACATTTAAAAAAATTGCATGTGGGTTTCAAAGACCACATACATTTTTAAGAAACTGCATACACTACTAAGAGCCGCATGTGTTTTTGATGTTTTTTTAATTGTTTGTTAAGTGTGCAATTATATACAGTATATACAGACAGACAGATACCTCAGGGTCTGGACCACTTCTCTGTGTGAGGAAAGCAGCAGGGCAGGCAGATGCGGCCACCGTACAGTATGTCAGCAGGAGCAGCAAGCGATTACATCATCAGCCTGCTCTGCTCACTCTGTGCCATGCAATGCATCTGCCTTCCTCCTTTTCTTCTCTGCTTCGGCTTCCTCTCCACTGGTCGCACTGCCAGCCATGTAATTGGCATGGCACGACCAACAGTGCGACCAGCCGGTAATGCACTGAGTGTGCATAATACACCCCATATACACACCATAAAATACCTCAATACACCGTATAATACACCTGTATACACTATATAATACACCTATATGCACCCTATAATACTACCTGTATATGCTGTATATATAGTGGATCTCACGTCCAATTAAAACCATCCTGAACCTGGTGCCTACTCCTCTCCAGCCTCTCCTTCCGTATAGACTAACAGTTACAAACCGCGGGGGACCAGCGCTGAAGAGTGTTTAATAGAAGACGTGACGGCATTCAGAGTGCAAAATTCAAAGACTCTAGTCCTGCAAAGACATAAGAAAACGAACCAACACACTTACATCATTGATTATTAGCCTTCATCACATCGTGCAGAACCGTCATGGCGGCATCCAAATCATTCAGCACCAAGGCAATTTAACTGCGCGGCCGCGGGAACGTGGTCTGAAAATCCCGTAAGATAACGATCTATGGGTGTCAAATATTGTAGAAAATGCATGACTATATATTCGTCCAAGCAACAAATCGAGTCAAGTAGAACCATCAGTGACCCCACACAACACGAGGCTGCAAAGACAAGCCATCCACATGGGAAGAAAGGTATATTTGGAAAGGGAAGATATCAATATCAACATATGGGACCGCGGGCGTATCCACCACTATACAGCAGATTCCACATAGACCCGCACCAGCGGGGGAATCCCAATCGAACATCATGATAAATATATATGTATCAAGTTTACCTTCCATATCCAAGAATATCAGAGCCGGACCCCCCAACAGCAATGGGATCAATCGTAAAGTGAAAAATCAACCGCACATAGGAACACCCAAGAAAGGTGTAAAACACCCAAATGTGCTTTTGTACCGAGCGATCATCACAAAGAAACAGATATCCAAGATATCCCAAGTTATTGGGAGAATAAAAGAATGCAGGCTATCTATAAGCAGAGAGATAGTGAGGGAACACTTAGCTAACTTACATGAATTCAAGTCAGATTAGATATTAGACAGTGAGGGGGATCAATGAGTGGAACAGGTTACCACAGGAGGTGGGGAGTTCTCCTTCAATGGAAGTCTTCAGAGACTGGACAGACATTTGTCTGGGATGATTTAGTGAATCCTGCATTAAGCAAGAGGGTCGGACCCGATGACCCCGGAGGTCCTTCCAACTCAACCTTTCTATGATTGTAAGATGTTCTGTAACAACCCTGTATTTGTAGATGTAGATATATTATATAGCTCCACAATGGTGTCCTGTACCGGGAAGAGCTGGGGCTCAGCTGTCTACTGACAGTAAGGATCAGGGAAATTTCTGATGCAGGCCATTTAACTCCTTACATGATCCCTCCCCTCTGTCATCCATCGGCAATCTGCAACACATCACCGGGGGCTAATGGGCTTCTACAGCAGTTAAAAGTTTGACAAAAGCCTCTGTCTGCCATGTAACTCAGCCTATTAGTCCCTGGCCCTAGTTGCTGTCATAGGCATAGTACACTACATAAGTACTGCAGTGTAGTACACCAGTGATCGAAGGATCGCATTCCCTGGTTTCCTGCTGTGAAGCCTCCCTTATCGCGGCGATAACTCTGCTTTCAGTGCTTATGCTCAGCCTGTAATGGTGGATTACTACCCTTTCTGTCTCCCTTCTCGGTAATGATTAGTTTGAGTTTTGGTGCCCAGGACAGCCACCATATTTCTCTTGGGTATGTTCATACATGCAGACTTTCTGTAGCTGAAATTCTACGCCGAAATCTGCAACATTGATATAGATTTTGACAGATTTTGATGCGGAACTGCAGCAGAATTTGCCCTTTCAATTGAAGAGATGAAGTCTGCTGCAGATCTGTATCAAAAATTGCAGCTGCATCTGCACTGATTGTACGGATTTTGGTCTGGTTTTTACCATGGAAATGAAGCACATTTTTCGTCAAGGAAAATTGGCCCCATTTCCTCTGCGTGTGACTGAACCCTTAATGTGTTTTGTACTTTGCATGTTTTTGGCCTGTTGGACATCTTTCTAATGATAACATGCATCGGGCATTCCACAAACCTGCAGCAAGTACCCTGGAAAACCACAGTGGGCAGATCCATACCTAAACGATGCAGATTTGGCCGCATTCTTTATAGCAGATCCACTGTGTGATTTAATCATTGCATTTCAAGGCTTGAATTCCACAGCATTGCCGCTATGTATGAAGATGGCCTAAAGGTCATAGTAACTTCCGCTGCATTTCTATTCTCTCGCAGTCTGAATCGCGGCCCCTCGCAGCATTGCAAATTTAAAAAAGGTAAAGATCCTTCTGGATTTATAAGTCCTCTCATCTGCAGCTAAGTGATGTTACGTCATGTGGTCACAGAGGTTGTTGTGAGCCCGTTCCACAGAGTGTGTGTCAACCAATTTCAACAGCTGACAGGCACTGGCAGCCAGCTCATCTATTAACTACTTAGATGCCACGGTTAATGGTTATCGCAGCATCTCAACAGCTAGCCAGAGATGGGGCCACTCCAGCACCTCACGGATCCCCCCCCCCCCCCCCAATAATACAATTGCAGGGTGTTGAATGGTTGTGTTAAGGACCGCTGCACGGTCACATAACCTTTCAGGTCTTGAGGTCCAAATTAGCCCCGTATCAGGGTGCGCCCTGGAAACCAAGAACTAAACACTGAGACAGTTATCAGTTTCCTCAGATACGTAGAGAAGTGCCACGGCAGGTAACAGGTGGCTCTCTCTGTAGGAGGGCGAGTACCTTTTTATAGATTTTTATACAGGAAAGGAATGCCTTGTTAGTCACAGCATAAATCTCATTGGGTTAGACACAGATTATGAGTTATACATTGTTCAGCAACCGCATAGCGTGAGAGTCTATGAGATGTCCTTCAAAATATCTTTTTATCTGGTGTGGACTGGTTCTTCCCTTGTGATTTAGATGGTCGTAGTATCTTGTTAGCACAGTCAGTTCTTTGTCCAAACCTCATGGCGTGGGGGAGCTTCTTCTGATAACAGTTGTACATCTGGCACCCAGACTTGGTTTCTCAGAAAAATAGAAACAAATCATTAGACACTGTACCGTACCTCCTGCCCTAAACTTATTTCTGCTTTAAATTATTGTTTTACTACCCACAAGCCTATTCACATCTTTTAATGCTCCATTTTGTATCTAGTGTCCATTTTGAGACAGATTCTTTATTTGTTATGGACCTGTACCTTCTCAGTTGTGTATCCAGATGCAGAGGATGGCGCCATTCTGGCACATACACAGACAATCCCAGGAGCTATAGCTTAATGGATTGATTTTGATGACAAAAAACATGCGTTTCGGGTCCGCACCAGAGCCTTCAGCAAGCAAGTACACTTATGTAATTAAAGCAGTCTTCCAGGGAAATACTATTAAAGACCTCTCTTCAGCACAGCATAGGTCATCAATAATTGATTATCTAATGGCCGCTGTTTGGGACCCCAGCCTTTCAGCTGATAGGGCACCCGCTGTCAGCAAGGCAATATATAAGACTATGAATCGGAAGCCGGTGCTCCAACCCATGTAGTAGCCGGTGCTTGTATTTGCAGGCTGGGGTCTACTTAAGGTAAATGGGAGCCGCTCCTGCAGTTACATGTAGTGGCCCCTACATGGGGGTTAATGTTCCTGTGTGCAGTGGCGCTGACAGCAAGTGCCCGATCAGCTGAGGCATGTCTAGTGGTCAACAAGCTCTACACAAGTAGAAGAAGTCACTACACACAAGGAGCCTCCAAGAGCCTTTTTATAAGCCAAGAGTGGAACCACAACCAAGGCAAAGTTGCCAAAGTAACTTCTCGCTGTACTATAAAGCCAGACTACCCATTCCAGCAATTGCAGATTGACTTCATACAACTGCCTAAGGTAGGTGTGTGGAAGTTTGTGTTGGCTTGCAAAGACCCTCTCTCCGGTTGTCCGGAGGCATGGCCTGTGAAAAATACTAAGACTACAGCTAAGAAATTGCAGAATAAAGTAATTTGTAGATATGGTGTACCAGAAGTCATAGAAAGCGATAGAGGCAGATATTTCACTGATCAGATACCTCAGGAGATCCTACAGAGGTTAAGAATTACTCAAGCATTTGACACTCCTTATCACCCGCAGACTAGTAGTAAGGTAGAAAGGTTAAATGGCACTTTGAAGTTGAAAAACAGAAAGCCATGGAAGAGACTGGGAGACCATGGCTGAAGTGTCTTCCCTTAGCTCTCTATTCAGTAAGAACCATACCTAATAGGAAGACCAAGCTAGACCTGTATGAAGTTTTGTTTGTTAGGGCCCCATGTAACAGGCCTATATATTCTCCCCAACATCTCCAGGGCCAGCATGGGGACCTCACCTCCTATGTGAGTGCTTTACCCAAAAAATTGATAGCCACTCATAAACATGTGTTTTCCTTGATTCCAGATCCAGACTCAAAAGAGTGGTCCCATAACTTGATCCCGGAAGACTGAGGTGTCCTCATAAGACATGTGAGAAAGAGTTTGGAGCCAAGATTTGATGGTCCATACTAGATCCAGGTGACAACTGCCACCTCAGTCAAATTGGAAGGAAAGGACACCTGGATACATACTAGTCATTGTAAAAAGGCTTTGTCTGCAAAATGTTCGGAAGGATGTTTCTATTGTTTAGGAACAATCCTAGAGAGACTCAATGATGTACTAAAGGATGATTGGGACAATAAGTTTGGTAAACATCAAGGACCAAGGTTAAAGGGGTTTTGTCATAAAAAAAATCTATACTCACCTATTCCTCCACACGCAGTCTTCTTAAGTCTTCTTAAGGCATCCTCTCCTCCCTGAGCTTCTGCAGTCACTGGGGTCACATCACCTCCAGCTGCCCGGCTTGTTATAAAGCTGGCATTCCTCACATTCCTCCGGGCAGGTCAGTGGAGGTCACATTCCTGTGCTGTAGTGTTCACTGGCTAGGAAGGAATGTTGATCTATTGCAGAGACAGTCTGTGAAATAGCTCAGCCCTTCCCCTGCTGGCTGTGAACTGTGACGTAACGTACATTGCCGGGCAGGAAGAAAGCTGCCTGTAAATGTAAGTAACCTCACAGGAAGCAGCCAGCTGGAGGAGATGAGCCCCACTTCCCCCCGGGGGGGACAGCAGGAGACAGGAAAAGATCAGTGAGGTGAAGATCCGGTAAGTAGACTGAGGTGGAAGGAATAGGTAAATATAGCATTTTTCTCTTTAAATGACAGAACCCCTTTAGGGCTTTTAATAATTCAGAGAAACTGAAAAAAACTGCTGGATATGCACACATAGCCCCATAGCTGCAAGAACTATGCCATACATCGCTAATCCCCTTCATGCATCAGAGTTAAGAGAATTATCCAGCACTTCTGTATATACGAGGAAAGGCAATAAGAACCAAAAGAAGGAGGTCCCACTTCCAGTTACCACTTGGTATCAAGACCCTTGGCTGCTTCTTAACCAATCACTGCCTGATAAGAAAGGTGGAAATACCATGTTTCCCAGAAAATAAGACAGCGTCTTATATTAATTTTTGTTCAAAAAGGTTTAATTTTTTTACATGTATAGCTGCCTGGACACTATTTAAATTGACTTTTTTAATTAACTGTTAGCAGGGCTTAATTTTGGAGTAGGGCTTATATTTCAAGCATCCTCAAAAAGCCTGAAAAATCATTTTGCATCCTCGAAAATTCTGGAAAATCATGCTATGTCTTATTTTCAGGGGATGTCTTATTTTCAGGGAAACGGTATCCCTGAAAATTACAAACCTTTTAGTTCACACAACACGACCACAATGACTTTCTCCCTCTGCAGCGAGGAACACTGAACTGAGGAATGAGGTGAAGGCTAGTCCAAACTTGTGGATAGCCCTTGTGTGGTGAAGCAAAACAATCCTCCCCTCGGGATTAGCTTCAGTAATAATGAGCTTAAATGAATTGATCTCAATCATTTTATACATTGTTACTTCGAGTTATTGAAACTTTGTTTAGACTTGTTAAATCAGTCGAAAAAAGGAACAGCCTCCAAACCGAACTATATCTGACCCGTCTGATGCCAATTGCCAAGCAGAAGATCTTCGGGGTTAAGGCATTTGTATATATGGTTATAGATATTCGCTTGCTCACAAGGGCGTATTCACACAAACAATATACACAAATATGGAATCCGTTCTTCACATTGATTCATTCAGCAGATTGCAGCCCGTTCAGTCTTTCGGTGTTCCGTTGGATCGCCTCACCCGTTGTCTTCAATGGGACCCCAAAAGATATTGCATGGCGCTCGCATGCTGTGCGATGTGCAGTGCTCTCCATTGAAGTCAATGAGTAACACTTGTGATCCCAGCACGCACGTGAGGATCGCGAGTTCACAGAAGAGATGCGATTTTTAATCAGAAACTCTTTGCATCACCATGAAAATCGCACAGAAGCAAGCGTGATATTGGGCCGTTTCTTGTTCTGATATCTCACTCGCCGGTGTGAATATAGCCTCAGACTGATACATTCATGCATGGTATATTATCCTCTAAGATGATTCCCTGGCAAACATATTATACATGTGATAGGATGGTTATCAGATGCCGATTGGTTATTGGTATTTCTCATTTATCTTTAAAAATAAAAATGGGATGTTTTAGTTAATAAGGGAACTAAGATGCGACTCAATCACTTCTGCGTTGTGTCCGAGTTGTTCTCCAGTGCATTGTACAGATAATTAGACGCACCCGGTTGCTAAGGTTACGATACACTTTAAGTATTATCCAAATTGCAACAAATATTCTAACAGTATCCAGCAGCATATCGCGCCACATTTGCTGTATCTGAGCCTCTAGATCGTGTAAACTCGTAGGCTGTGGAAGTTGGCGTCCCAGATAGTCCCATACATGTCCTATTGGTGATACATCTGGCAACCGGGCAGCCACAGAAGTGTGACAATGTTGTGGGGGCTCCTGTGACCCCCTTGTGTGTGCGGCCGAGCATTATCCTGCTGGAAGCCGCCATGAGAGGAACACATGTGGCTGCAGGATGTCCTGAACATATCGCTGAGCTGTCATTGTCCCTCGTACCACCACTAGGTGGGACCGACTGTCGTATGCGATGGCCCCCTAGACCATCACACCAGCAGGGGGCAGTGTGCCGCTCCACAGCAAAGGCAGGATTGAGGAGCTCATCCCGAGGTCACCAGACACGAACACGGCTGTCTTCAGCGCCCAAACTAAACCTGGATTTATCACTGAAGACACCCACGCCCCTCCGTAGCGTCTAGTTTCATCATTCACGACATCACTGTAAACTGAGGCAACAGTGAGTGTCAGGGGTCATACATGTAATGGGCACTGAGAGACCAAATGCCAAGTGCCTAGAAATGGTCCAGACACAGGGGTGTAACGATGGTGCCCCCTGTCTCTGGATGGTGGACAGCAGTTGGAGCTGCTGGTGCTTGTCGGAAAATCAGACTGCTCTCTCTACTGGTGGTCTGTAGGGGGCATCCTGAGCCCGGTCACCTTGTGTGCCCCCATCCACTGGTCCCAACACCTCCTAACAGTCTGGTCAGACGCTCCTCTCTACTGGTGGTCTGTAGGGGGCATCCTGAGCCCGGTCACCTTGTGGGCCCCCATCCACTTGTCCCAACACCCTCTAGCAGTCTGGTCAGATGCTCCTCTCTACTGGTGGTCTGTCAAGAAGGGTGCTGAGCCCAGTTACCTTGTGTGCCCTCATCCACTAGTCCCAACACCTCCTAACAGTCTGGTCAGACGCTCCTCTCTACTGGTGGTCCTTAGGGGACGTCCTGAGCCCAGTCACCTTGTGTGCCTCCATCCACTGGTCCCAACACCTCCTAACAGTCTGGTCAGACGCTCCTCTCTACTGGTGGTCTGTAGGGGGCGTCCTGAGCCCGGTCACCTTGTGTGCCTCCATCCACTGGTCCCAACACCTCCTAACAGTCTGGTCAGACGCTCCTCTCTACTGGTGGTCTGTAGGGGGCGTCCTGAGCCCGGTCACCTTGTGAGCCCCCATCCTCAGGTCCCAACACCCCCTAACAGTCTGGTCAGACGCTCCTCTCTACTGGTGGTCTGTAGGGGACGTCCCGAGCCCGGTCACCTTGTGTGCCCCCATCCACTGGTCCCAACACCTCCTAACAGTCAGGTCAGACGCTCCTCTCTACTGGTGGTCTGTAGGGGGCGTCCCGAGCCCGGTCACCTTGTGTGCCCCCATCCACTGGTCCCAACACCTCCTAACAGTCTGGTCAGACGCTCCTCTCTACTGGTGGTCTGTAGGGGGCGTCCTGAGCCCGGTCACCTTGTGTGCCCCCATCCACAGGTCCCAACACCCCCTAACAGTCTGGTCAGAACAGGCAGACATGCATTATTTATGTGCATTTTTTTAAAAATCACGGATCAAAATCGCCCATTAATGTCTATTCCGTAAAAACACAGCAAATATACGTACTTACAGATGTTGGCAGGAGACAAGGAGTAAAAAAATAGTGACATCAATTGGGCCTTCATACCTTTTTTTGCGCGTGTGCAAAACGCAGTGAACATGGATGCAATATGTGCGTAAACAAAAAAGCACCGCAAATGCACTAAATCCGCACGTACACACGCGGGGAAAATGGGGCACGTTTCACACCAAAATTGTGTACGCCGTGTGAATGTGCCCTTACAGGGCAACAGGGAGAGTGGAGTATTTGCCTGTAGCGATTCAGAGGGTCACCTTGTGTTCCCCCAATTACTGGTCCCAATACCTCCTAACAGTCTGGTCAGACGCTCCTCTCTGCTGGTGGTCTGTAGGGGGCGTCCTGAGCCCGATCACCTTGTGTGCCCTCGCCCATCTACTGGTCCCAACACTCCCTAACAGTCTGGTCAGAACGCCCGGTGGGGGAAAATGCATGGATACGACCATCCAGCTTCTCGCATCCCAATAATGCGCCCCTCTCAGACTCTGGTAAAGGGGTCTCTTCTCTGTGTCGTAGAGACGTCTTGTGGCCAACAAGCTCTACAAGCGGAAGAAGAGGTCACTACACACAAGGAGCCCCCGAGAGCCTCTTATAGGCCAAGGGGGGAACCACATATAGGGCCTCCGGTGACAAGACTGTTCATCTAATCACCACAACTCTCATCATTTACACATCTGTCTGAGATGGAACTGCAGGACGGGTCTTGTAGCAAAATGACAACTTCTTCAGGGGGCGCCGGAGGGTTTTTTGATAATGAGTGTATTATACTGACTCTCTATGTATATTCTTTGTGGTCTCTTATATCTTGAGCGCTGCGGAATACAAATAAAGATTATTATTATTATGAAACTACAACTCCCAGCATGCAGCTGTTAAAACTCCAGGTGTAATAATAAGATAACAGAACTGTATTGTGACGGGTTTTATTAGGAATTGATACAAGCAATCAAAATGTTATATAAAAGATCTGTAATATAACTGATATGTAGCGTATAATATACCTGCTGCACGGGAAGCGTTTACTGCATAAACGGGGTGATAAATGTATCCATTCACATCTATGAGCTCCATACCAAGCCTCCCTCTCTGAGAACGCTTTGTGGTCAGGGACCCGGCTGCTACATTTATATCCACCACCCCCAACTATAAGTGGCATTTATAGGACTCCGCCAGCTAATTTTTGCCTATTATAGCGACACATGAGCGACTGAATGACGCTTAAACCAGCACCGTTACCTCCGTGCGCCATGACTCGTATCTCTAGATAAAGCCACAGAAACATTTCCTGCGCCATATGTTAATTAGCCTTGGACCACGGGATGGGCGGCTCACATCTGCCGCGCTCCCTGCCTCTTCTGCTATAAACGGCCCCTTCTATGTTGATGGACGCCTCCACCTTCGGCTGCTGTAGGCGTCATGCGTTCCACGTACGGCGTGCCTGCAGTGTACTTATGATGGCGCATGCGTGTGACATGTTCCTGCTGCAGAGGAGTCACAGCACATGCGTCTGAAGCCTCCATGTGGCGCCGGCACGCCATATGTGGAACGCATGATGTGTCCAGCAGCCGGAGGTGGAGACGTCCATCAACATAGAATGGAGCATGGGTAGCAGAAGAGGGAGGGAGAGCGGCAGATGTGAGCCGCCCAGCGGACGGTCGGAGGCTAATTCACATATGGCGCGGGAAGCCTTTCTGCGGCTTTATCTGGAGATGGGAGTCACCACGCACAGATGTAACGGCGCCGGTTTAACCATCAGTCAATCTCTTATGCGTCGTTATATTGTGATTAAGGGCGATATCTTTCCCTGCGATCCGACAGCGATGATTATAAAGCCAATGATTGTCCATGGTTTCATACTCATTTTTTCTCTCCAGCTTCGCATCGCAGAGAAGAAATCTATGATATCACTCAGTGGTTTCAATGGAGCCAGTGGCAGCAGGAGCGTTGGCCCCATTGAAAACATAGGGAGTATATCGCGGACTTCTGCCACAGCTGTCACAGCTATGGCAGAGAATTCCTTCATCCTTGCGGGGACCGCGGGGATGTGACAGCAGTGGCAGAAGTCCAGGATGCTATCCCATTGCTTTCAATGGGGTCGGCGCTGCTGCAGCCTCATTAAAAGCAGTGGGTTGTAGGCAACCCCCGCAGCATGATTTGGGGGGAAGGGCTTGAAATATAAGCCCTTCCCTGAAAATCATCCCTAGCTGGTGAAAAAATATATATATATACTCACCTTTGCGTTGCTCAGACGCGTCCTCCGGTTGGCTCCCCGCCACTGCTGTCAAGCTCCTCCAGCAAGCGGGGATTTAAAAATCCCCGCCTCCTGAAGGGGATGTGCTGATTGGCTGGGCGCTCAGCCAATTACAGGCAGTGCTTAGCCATTCATTAATAAATATCTATCATAAAGAGGTCTGGTCAGTGAACAAGGCCTCACACTGCTTTGTGACTCAGTTTGCCCCCTGTAGTCTTCTCAGGCGCCCATCGGGATACATTAGGGGCTCTTTGATTGCGGTGATTTCTGGCCTAGAGAGGCAGCTATAATAATCCAGTGTGGGACCCCCGATCCGGGGGTCTCGGTAGCAGCACCGTACTGATATCAGCTCTGTATTGGGGACCCCTTTAAGTGCAGCCAGTCTGTCCAGAGTGCTCATCCCCAGACATGGAAGATGATCAGGAGCGCGGCGAGCGGGAACAAGCACAGAACTTTCCAAAAAGCGAATATCCAGAGTTTCCACGTACTCGCTGCAGCCGAACCTGTCAAAGAAAAAAATATAGGTTTTTCAACTTCCTCTATGTAGTAAACGCGCAGGACGCCTCGTCGCACATCCCAAGGTATTTCCTATGGGTAATGTTGTGGCGCCCGACGCCGACGGACAGCTCATCCCGTCTTCACTGACCACCACACTCACGGGGCCCTGAAAGTGCAGATACAGGCTGCTGGATCGTTAGGAGGTGGACATGTATGAGTCCCGGTGATCACAGGCGTCTTAGGGCGTATTTTCTGTCCGTAGTTTATACGGGCGTAATATGGACAGCAGAAACGCGCAGAAGTGCATTATTTATGTGCATTAAAAAAGTCACAGCGGATCTTATTTTGGCATCACGGATCAAAATCACCCATTAATGTCTACGGGATTCCGTAAAAACACAGCAAATATACGGATTGACAGATGTTGGCAGGAGACAAGGAGCAAAAAAATAGTGACATCAATTGGGCCTTCATACCTTTTTTTGCGCACGTGCAAAACGCAGTGAACATGGATGCAATGTACGCGTAAACAAAAAAGTACCGGAAATGCACTAAATCCGCACGTACACACGCGGGGAAAATGGGGCAAGTTTTACACCAAAGTTGCGTACGCCGTGTGAATGTGCCCTTACAGTACAACAGGGAGAGTGGAGCCCTTGCCCGTGGCGATTCAGAGGGTGTACTTATTTTTTCTCATGACGGTATAATTACTTGGGGCATATTCAGGGTTCCTCTGCGGGGGGCAAATGCCCCCTCTGATGGAGAACACAGGATATCGCTGGGGCAGTATTCTGTATGCCGCCCATGATAGCACCAGTTGAGGGTTACGTATCTGGATATGTGCACCACTAGTATTGGCAGGTACCTGAGCTGACGCTGTAATAAGCCGGAGTTTATAAGGATCACATACCGGGCGGCTGCTCCATAAGGACCCTGATGGTGATGTGTTGAGTGGTCGTGAGACGAGTGGTGGAGAAGGTGATTCTGTAGGTGCCGCTGTCATTAGCCTGGACCTTGTGAATCAGCAGCGATGAGTTCATTTTGTAGAACTGCACCCTGCTGATGTATGCGGGGTACACAACAAACGCGTCATCTGAGATCCAGGTGGGGGACCCCCGAGAATCCAGGGTGCAGTTCAGTGCCATGTGATACAGGATGGACCGGTTCCCGACCTCCCATTCCACCGAGAACTTGGAGAACTGATCAGTCAAGGTGAAGGCGACGGGCAGGAGAACAGCGTGTCCGATGGTGACGTTAATAACACTTCTGTACACCGTCAAATGGTCCCCGGCCGTGGTACCTACCAAGATACAACACAGGTACAAACTCATACTTCTCACAGCTGAGGGTTTGTTACAGAAGTACCCAGTCCAGCCAGGGGCATAGCTAAAGTCTCATGGCCCCCCTGCTCTCCGCTACAACTACTCTACATGGCTAGCTGCCACGATGAGACCCAAAAATTACAGTATATATATATGTCCACCCCTGTGTATAGAAATGCATTCCTTAAAATCGTTCTCTACATGTTTTAATGAATTATGATTTAATCCCATGTAACGTAAGTAGAGGTAATATGACACAGCTACTGCCTGAGCAACAAGGTGCCATTGGTCGGGGGTTTGAGCCACTCAGCGGCTGTTACCAGCCGGCCCCCAAAACCACCCAGAGCAGAGCAAGAGGTGAAGTAAACACTAATTTGGTGGGAAAGCTCTCAGCTAAGCAGGAGTCAAAAGGGCAGCTCAATTCTAATGATTAAAATTCCATGCATTTCGTACTGTTTCCACATTTTTGTCCATCTTGTGCCATGCTCATCCCCAGTGAATGACTTACATGCTCCACCACTTAGCAAATGATGTCAACACTCATCCCCAATGAGGGAGTTACGTGCTCCGCCCCTTATCACATGACAGTGAGACTCATCCCTAATGAATGACTTACATGCTCCGCCCCTTATCACATGTAGGTGATGCTCATCCCTAATGAATGACTTACATGCTCTGCCCGTTTAACACATGACAGTGACGGTCATCCCCAGTGAGGGAGTTACATGCTCCGCCTCGATCACATGACAGTGACATCATCACAGGTCCTCTATCCTGTGCAGATTACGGGCGGATTACAAACCCCCTGCAGCCTCAGTTGCTATGGAATACTAATGAACACCTAGCCTGACAGCAGCCATGTGCATACCGGACCTGTGATGATGTCACCATCATGTGATCAGGAGCGGAGCATGTAACTCACTCACTGGGGGTGAAGGATCTTTGATGACGTCACAGTCATATCATTAGGGGTGGAGCATGTAAGTCATTCACAAACCCACTCACTCACGCACAAACAGACAGGTTATCATTAGTAGTTTGATGGCATATCTTAAGGCAACAATTATAGAATCAGTAACCTCTTATTCATAGTCTCTTACCTTGGGGGCAGAGCGACTAGATATGGATCATAACACCGGGTGATGGACATCCACGAAAGCAATTTGAAGGCTATCCTGACACCACATGAACTATTCGGGTGGGAACTAAATATCAGCGAAACAGGGCTTTAAAAGAGGTTTCTAGCATTAGTGTATTATGGGTACTTTTATTGCTTGATTCCCAGATCTGAGAGCAATCCTCATCAGCAAGGGTGTTCCCTATGTCTGTCTCCCAGCAAGAGATATATGTCAATTGTGGCCAATAGGAGTAGTGGACCATTCTGGAATAGATTTGTGGGATAAGGCCTGTGGATATTTGAGGCAAAAAGTTTCAAAGGGAGATAGAGTCAATGGAAAGTTTGTGTTCTTAACAAGAGAAGAAATATTGAAAAAGTTCGGAGGAAGGTAAAGATTTTTTGAAGTGTGGGGAATGAGGTGGAACCTTCCAGAAAGTAAATGGCATAGCTTTGTGAGTTTTCTATCTGTCCAAATTCGAAATGTTTAGGCAGTCATCGCCAAGGGAAATCCAAGTATTTCGCTGTGAAGGTAGAAGGGGCAAATGAGGAGAGATCAGGTCACCCAAATATTTAATGGAGTCCCAATTAAGGTTGGGACATTGAAAACCGATATATCGAAATATTGATATATCGCTAATGCATTGGCGATACTTTTCATTGATATTGTTATGTCTGATATATCGGTAACATCGAGTTTAAGGCAATATAATATGGATTTCTGTAAAGTACCGTGTCTTGTGGTCCGGTGACCGGATCTTCTCTCTTTACATTCCGCCCTTTCCTTTGTGTTGTACAGGATGTTGTTTTGCTCTCAGCACTAATGAACTTATAAACAAATTCTAGAAAAATTTGGAAAGTGTGAGGTGAGTCTTTGTGACCAATCAGGTTTGCTCCAGAGCATTGTGAAGGGAGAGCAGGCAGCAAATTAATATTTCTTGGCTCATTAGATAACGATTATTGGGGCCAATGATAAAAAACGTCTTTTCATATACGTAACTTTAATTCTATGTTTCATCTGTAATTGTTTATTCTCATTTGTAACTTTAATCTATTTTCCTGTTATTAATAGTTAGAAGTTAATAAGAAATTCAACAGTTTAAAAGTTTTAAAAGAAAACTATATTTTTTTTTGTTGATTTTATTTTATTTTTTTTGTTGATTGTTGCTTTATTAACCCCGGACCTGGTTTATTTTTATACAGCATTTTAAAAAGTCAATATATAGATAGTTTTCCCCCGATATTTTACAATAATCGATAGTTTGTTCAGTGATAATCGATACTATTGACTATCGATATTTTTGTGTCGATGTCCCAATCTTAGTCCCAATCAGTGGGACTTGAATCAGTAGTGAGAGGATAAATCTCAGGGGTCTCTAAAGAGAGCAAAAAGGGGAGCGTTAGTTTTTGAATAAAAAAGGACTCATTGGTTCCGGGGTTGCCTGATAATATTTTTAAAAATTTGGAACGTCCAAACCGCCTTTCAATCTGTGTCTGTATAGGGCGGAGCCTGAGCCCCTTGGGATAGAGTCCTTCCAGACGAAATGAAGGGACATTTGTTGAAATGCTTCCAGGATGTGCCCTAGGATGTATAGAAGTTTGGGAAGAAATGTCATTTTTAATGAGTTCACTCTTACTACCCATGAAATTTGTTAGCAACTCCAGAACTCATGGAGGAGGGGAGGATAATTCTGAGCATATAGTGATGTATAGGAATTAGTTAAATGAACGCCCAGGTAAACCAGTCACCTGGATAACCAGTGGAAAGGGAAATTCAATTGAAGCTGAGAGACCAGGTGTGGGTGTAACATGAGAATAAAGGCTTGTCACTTCGTATTGTTAATTGTTAGACTGACAGTGACCAGAAACTTTACCAGTTCTTCCAGTAAATTGGGAATAGAGGTGTGAGGAGAGGAGAGGAGAGGACATCATCAGTAGAATGTCATCTACAAACATACAGATCTTATGGTGCACCAATGCAATCTTGACCCCTTTAATGTCTAGGTTATTGCAGATTTTAATGGCTAGAAGTTCCATGGCTAAAATAAAAAGAAGGGGGGATAAAGGGCATCCCTGCCGCGTGCCTCGGAGGACTTGAATGGTGTCTGAACAGAAACCTTTGTAGCAAATGAAGGCTTAGGGGAAGGTTTATAACACTCATAACCATGTAAGAAATTCAATAGGAACTTTCCAATGTACCAAAAAGTACCAAGTACCAAAAACAGATATGGCCAGCTGAAGGTACTGAAAGTCTTATATACGTCCAAGGAAAGCAACAGGGTAGGAATGTCCTGAGAGCGACATATGTGTGGGACATGGGTATTGTATCAAATATTGTCCGGGGCTCAATGGCCTGGGACAAACCCAACTTGATTTTTTTCCAATCATCAATGGGGGAGCAGCATTTAGACGTGATGCTAAGATCTTGGCAAGAAGTTTCATATCCACATTAATGAAGGAAATAGGACAGTAGTTTTGTTTGTCTAATGGATCCTTCTCCGGCTTAGGGATCTTGGTCGCCAGGAGAGAAGTTTATCCTACTGGATGTCAATCTCACATGGAATTAAAACAGTTAGCAAGATGAACACTCAGGACTGAAGAAAACCTTTTACAGTATGATACTGAAACGCCATCGGGCCCGGGCGCTTTTTTGTTTTGAGAGTCTTAATAGCATTTTCTACCTCCATCTGTAGTGGTCCAGAGTCAGTGGGCCCCCTCCATAATGTTAAATGTTTGCCTCATGCAATTGTCTTGTCCATGTCTTATATGTAGTGTGCATTAGATTTATGTGTATTGCACCTCTGTAGCACTGAATGAGTTAATGTCTGGGTTATGTCTAGAAAATGTATCGTGTTGTGTGTCATGTGATCGTGCTATGATATATGTGTTTGCAAGGATGCAATGCCAGTGAGTCTAAGTTGGAGTCTAAGGGAATTAGCAAGTCTGAATCAGTGCTGATTGAACCCCACAGACATTGATCGGTCTGTGTGTGGAGAATGGAAGAAGCTGAGCGATTACCTTCTGCTTGGCGTGGGCCTACCCTACCCAGTATATGCCGGTGCTACCACTAAGCACTGAGTGACAGAGAAAGAAGGACCGCTGCTTGAGAGTGTGAGTGTTGACCGGTAGAGTGTTGGAGGGGAAAAGAGAGTTGCCGGGAGCGGGATCACACAGATAACTGGGACTGGATTGTCCGGATTACCTCGATAAGTCCTCCCTGTCACACCACCTTCTAGAAGTGTAATTTTTGCCAAACTACTGTTATACATTGGGACTTTACTAAAGTTACAGTAAGCGAACACTACCGGCCCTTCCCGGTTTTGTCCACAATGTTTTCCCTGTGTGTGAACAACTGTATTCAATCGTTAAGATTCACTGCAGAGGACAGAACGGTGGCGTCACGAGTGACAAGAAGATTACAGGTAACCTCTGGTTACATTCCCTGTGACCTCCCCCAGCAGTAACTTGGACGGGTCCCGAGCTACCTCCAGGGGAGGAGGAGATGGTAGCGCCACCGTGACAAGGCTCTTATCTACCCTGCTATCTCCTCGGCTGTGGGGCCGCTGCTCAAACACTGCAAGGCTGAGTTATGGCATCACAAACAGCATGATGCCTCCACACTTACATTAAAAAGATGGAGAAGAAGTGCCTCCGCCATCTTTCCAGACACGGAAACAAGTCTACACCCATGCCTGAGTATAGCCGGACGACTGCATGGTGTCCGAGTCCAGCCCTCTGAGAAGTTCGGGGGCAGGAGTTCTCTAAGCCTCTGAACCTGAAGAAAACCAGAGATCCAAGGCTGAGATACCTGCAAGGATGGAGGGTAAACAAGAAGAATTTTTATCTAAGGGCTCCTACCCACTAGCGTTTTTTAACGCTGCGATACCGCTGCGTTTTTTTTAATGCACATGTCAATGGGTTTTTCTAATGTTAAAATCGCATCACACAAAATTCACAAAGCACAAACTTGCGATTTTTGTGCGATGCGATTTTAACATCAGAAAGTCCCATTGACATGTGTACTAAAAAAACATAGTGATATTGCAGCGTCAAAAAACGCTAGTGGGGGAGCTCTAATTCTGACTCCTATGTACCCTGGATGCGCTATTGTCTGAAGGGAGAGCATGTTGTGCTGTTGGACAAGGTAGAGTTGTCTGCCCTACACTTTGTGCCAGAAATCATGGAAGACTGTATGGACAGACAAGATGGCACCTTCCTTCACTTCAGAACCCGCAAAACTTTTCCACTGTGGTTGAGGGGAAAGTAGGGGGGCCACCACCACCATGGAGCGGCAGCTGCAGAGTGCTGAGGACTGCCCAAGGGAGGAGCCACCCAAGGCTTGTGAGCAGAAGACCCACCATGATTGAAGAAGCTGATCGGTCTGTGCGTGGAGAATGGAAGAAACTGAGTGATTCCCTTCTGCTTTGCCTGGGCCTACCCTACCCAGGATAAATCGGTGCTACCACTAAGCACTGAGTGACAGAGAAAGAAGGAACGCTGCTTGAGAGAGAAAGGCACCAGAAGCGTGAGTGTTGACTAGTAGAGTGTTGGAGGGAGAAAGAGAGTCGCTGGGAGCAGGATCACACAGATAACTGAGACTGTGGATTGTCCGCGTTACCCCGAGAAGTCCTCCCTGTCACACCTGTAGTGACAACCTGGACTGGCACTACAGGATAAAAGTACTTTACCTGCAAGTTAAGAGCAACTGTTCTAACTACCAGCTCATTTAACAAAGTGTAGCTAGGCTGGAATTTATTTAATAAGAAGAGGGAGTCAGGAAACTAAAGAGTTACGGTTTTAGGCACTGTCGTAAATGAATTAAGCTGTGACAGAGTCCCTGAGTGAGGAGCAAAGGTGGGATTACCGGTTCATTTTGTATTGCGCACTTAGAAATTGATAAAACATGGAATAAGACAGTGAAGATGTGAGAGCAGGGGGAGGAGGCAGCCGGCAGCACACACTGACACAGTGTGCACCTGGTATCAGAGCCAGCAGCAGCACTGAGCAGAGGAGGAGTGGGTAAGTATATGGGTCTCAAGGAGGTGCTATCACTACTGGGGCTCATATAGGGGATACTATTAGTAATGGTGTCCCCTATATCGGCCCCAGTAGTAATAGCATTACCACTGGGGCCACTGTGGGATGTCACTATTAGTACTAGGGCCACTGTGGGATTATTATTACTACTGGGGCCACTGTGGCATGTCACTATCACTACTGGGGCCACTGTGGGATGTCACTACTACCACTGGGGCCACTGTGGGATGTCACTACTACCACTGGGGCCACTGTGGGATGTCACTATTACCACTGGGGCCACTGTGGGATGTCACTACTACTACTGGGGGCTGCTGTGGTATGTCACTATTACTACTGGGGCCACTGTAGGATGTCACTATTACTACTGGGGGCTGCTGTGGTATGTCACTATTACCACTGGGGCCACTGTGGGATGTCACTATTACCACTGGGGCCACTGTGGGATGTCACTACTACTACTGGGGGCTGCTGTGGTATGTCACTACTACCACTGGGGCCACTGTGGGATGTCACTATTACCACTGGGGCCACTGTGGGATGTCACTACTACTACTGGGGGCTGCTGTGGGATGTCACTATTACTACTGGGGCCACTGTAGGATGTCACTATTACTACTGGGGCCACTGTGGGATGTAACTATTACCGCTGGGGCCGCTCTGGGGGGTCATTATTGCCGCTGCAGCCACTCTGGGGGATGCCACTATTACCTCTGGGGCATCACTATTACCACTGGGGCCGCTCTAGAGGGGTCACTACTACCACTGGGGCCGCTCTGGGGGTCACTATTACTGCTGGGGACGCTCTGAGGTGTCACTATTACTGCTGGGGCCACTCTGAGGGGTCACTATTACTGCTTGGGCAGCTCTTGGGGAGTCACTATTACCACTGGGGCTGCTCGGAGGGGGGCACTGTTACAGCTGGGGCTGCTCTGTGGGGGGTAACCATTACCACTGGGGCCACTGTGGGGGATCACTGTTACCGATTGGGCCACTGTGGGGGATCACTATTACTGCTGGGGCTGCTCTGGGGGGGCACTATTACCGCTGGGGCCGCTGTGGGGATCACTATTACCGCTGGGGCTGTTCTGGGGGGTCACTATCACCGCTAGGGCCGCTCTGGGGGTCACTGTTACTGCTGGGGTATGTTTACATGTAGTGGAAATGCTGCAGAATGTCCGCAATGGAAATTTTCAAGAAGCATTCAAAATCTGCACCCTGTCTATTTCAAAACAGCCCTTTCCTTTTTATCTATTACTACTGGGGCCACTGTGGGATTTCACTATTACTACTGGGGCCGCTGTGGGATGTCACTGTTACTACTGGGGGCCACTATGAGATGTAACTATTACCACTGGGGCCATTGTGGGATGTCACTATTACTACTGGGGCCACTGTGGGATGTAACTATTACCGCCCCTTTAATTCGAACTTCTCATTCGCGCCTCCAAGACTTCTCCAGAGCAGCACCGGTCCTCTGGAACGCATTACCAAAGGCTACCCGAGCAATCCAGGACTCGCAGAACTTCAGACGTGCTCTAAAAATGCACCTCTTTAGGGAGGCATACCGCATTCCCTAAACACACCCCTCTGTACTCCACCTGATAACATGCTCCCTGACCTACTGACTGCAATCCTTGCCAACCTCCATCAACTGCCACCTGCAGTCATACAGATTCTGCCGTCACACGGCTAAATGTCTGACCATTGTCTATGTGTATAGCATCCCTCACTCTCCACCCCGCCATACCGTGCACATCTCCACCCTGCCATACCGGGCACATCTCCAGCCCCTTTACCTTCTGTATCCCCCCATTACTTGTAGTATGTAAGCTCGTTGGAGCAGGACCCTCACCCCTATTGTCTCCATCAACTGATTACTATGTAACCGTGGTTCTGTAATGTTTATACTTTTTGTCTTTCTGTATCCCCCCTGTCTATGTAAGCGCTGCGGGATATGTTGGCGCTATACACAAAGATTATTATTATTATTATTATATGAGAGAAAGATAGATGTACTGTGTTCTGGTATAAAACTAGCTGTTGTGTCATGTCCAGCCACTAGATGGTAGCAGAGTCTGTATGTTGTCGAAAATCACCTCTGTAAAAAGTAGGGCTCAAGTCCCTTAAGGCTGAGTTTACACAGGGCGGATTTGGCGCGGTTTTGCTGCAGCAGATCCGCCCGCAGCAAAACTGCCCGCAGCCGCTAATCTCGGGATTAGCCAGCCATGTGGACGAGATTTCTCAGAAACCTCGTCCACACGGGACGGCTAATCCGCTGCGGTAAACCCGGCTGAAACCGCGGTTGCGGCCGCCGCAGCTGCGGTTTCAAAAGAAGCAGCATGTCTATTTACCTTTTCTTTTTTGTTTATTTATGTCATGGCCGCGCTCTCCTCTATGGGAGCGCCGGCCGCAACGGAAAAGCATGCGGCCGGGCCGCTTCAAAGCCGCCGCGGCTTAAACCGCGGCGGTTCTCCCGGCGGAAATCTCGCGGTTTTTGCTGCGGCCAAACTGCGAGATTTCCGACGGGAATCCGCCCTGTGTGAACCCAGCCTAAATATTGTGTTCAATTACTCAAGTGATTTAGTCTCCTTCTGGAGGGGATAGTGAGAGTTAAAGCACAGTTTATAAAGTGGAGGCGGACAACTAGACTATTACTGTGGGGGGTATTACTGCAGCACTCCCTCTCCTGCAGCTGTTTGTGCTCGCACCTCCGGTGGTCGTGGATTTTTGTGCTCACTGCCCGGCTGCCACAGCGTGAGGGGCGGGGGTCTGAGGATTCTGTTCTGCCCACCTCTGCAGGAGTACCACCCGATGAGGGCTAACTCCTGGGCTGCAGAGGCTTGCGGTGGACCGGTGGAGAGTCATGCATCCGATGGAGCTGCTGGATCAGTCAGCATCTCGCAGGATTAGCGTGGATGCCTGTGTTCTTCTTGGAGCCAAAAGAAGATACGTCCGTACTGCACAATAGGTAGCCCCCCCGTGAGCAATGATGATGTTTAGGTCTGCATGAGGCCGCCTTCACACGGGCGACAAAATCATGCGATTTTCTCATGATGTGAACGCGCTACAAATCGCAGGTATGTGAAGCCCATACTTTCCAACGGGTTCCTTCACATGAGCCATGTTTTCTCTTATGCTATGTTGTGAGAAAAAAAATTGCGGCATGCTCTATATTTGAGCAATTTGCAATTTTTTTGTAGCCCATGTTTTCCTCTTCAGCCTCCCTGTTTATCGCATCGCATCTCATGAACTAGCGATTGTCGGGTGATACAATGCAATTTCCTACCCCTAAAAGAATACTTACCTAGCAGGCTCGGCCCAGGTCCTCTCGCTGCTCTCTGGAGATCCGCCGTGCGTCCTGCAGTCCTCACTCGCCCACAGAAGATCACTTCCTGGTTGCGAGATTCGTAAATCTCACCTCCAGGAAGTGATGGCTCTGTTTGGTTCATCCAGTGGTACTCAGCCAATCAATGCAATGCTCGATGAACCAATGTGTGGGCTGTGATTGGTTCATCCAACTCTGCATTGATTGGCTGAGCAGATTTTAAAAACCAATCATGTTGTGGATGTAGGATTTATGAGTTGTCCAATCAATGCTGCGGCTCAGCCAATTCATAAATCCTGCCTCAACAACGTGATTGGTTCTTCAAACTCTGCTCAGCCAATTAGTGCAGAGCTGCATGAACCAATCACAGCCCTCAGATTGGTTCATGAAGCACTGCATTGATTGGCTGAGTAGCGCTGGATGAACCAATCAGAGCCATCGCTTCCTGGAGGCGGGATATAGTCTAAGATTAATTTCACACAGCCCAATATTGCGCTCCCAAATATGCGATTTTCCACAGATGTGAGGCTTTTTTATATCAAAACCACCTCGCAGCACTTCAGGGAAGTAGCAATCCTCCGCATGTATAACCCATATAGAACACATTACACCCTGAGCCCACTGAGGGGTTTCTGACAGACGACACTTCAGTAATCTTCTGCAGTCACAGGAAGAAGTCAGCACAAATGTCTCAGTTGTAATTCCATGCGAGTGAAGTCCAGCGATGTTAGCCTGATGGCCCGGGCGCAATCGTGACCTCTACGACTCCTATCGCTACGCCACTGCTCGGGCTCCCTGTGAGCTGAACGCATCAGCAGCACAATCCTGTCTGAATAGTTGGCTACAACATATCCGCGCAGATAACATGTATCCATCTGCAGTCACAGAGGAATGTCCAGACTGGATACAATTGTAAGAAATCATCAGCTGTGAGAAGTCTAAGGTCTCCCTCCCATAGACGGCGCTTTGCCGCGGTTTTACTTTCACTTTTGGCTGCAGCTTCCTGCGGCCGACAGCAGAGATTAGCATAACTCATCATGGATGAGGCTCGCTAAACGTCAAAAATAGCACCGCGATCGAGCGGCTGTCTGAGAGGCTCTATTCAAAACAATGGGAGCATTAAACCGCGATTACCGCGGCGCTGAAAACGCCACGTTAATCGCAGAAGAAAGCGACTGTGAGGGAGGCCTTAGGTCTATATTCAGCTTCTGAATTCACAGTAAAGGGGTGGTCTACCTCTAAGTAATGATAACCCGTCCTCGTAGCTGATCAGTGGGTGACCACCAGCAATCAACTGATGCCGGACAGACCGACGGAGCGCTGCACTAGTGAACACACTGGGGTGAGCTGGATGAGCCATCTATCGCTCAGACTGTTCCCAGTCACTGACAGCAAGCAGAGATCTTGAACATCTATACAGTGTTATGTATTCACAGAAAGTTCTGAAACTTCTGAAACCCCTTAATGATGCGGCCCTTATTTTTTTTATACATTTTTTTTCCTCCCCACTGTCAAAAAACAGAACTCTCTTATTTATCCATAGCCGTCGCTGTCTGAGGGCTGATTTTTTTTTCGTGGGACGAGTTGTATTTTTCAATGTAATGTACTGAAAAACTATATAATGAGTAAAATGGTAAAAAAAAACACAAGTCTGCAAAAACACACATCATTGTGTGCACCGATGTACACACTGCGGTCAAAATGACCTGATAACTATTCTGCGGGTCGCTGTGATTATTATGACACCAAATTTATATAGTTTTGGGTTTTTTTTGCTGAACTACTTTAAAAAATCTATATATATTTCGGAAAAAATAAAAGTATTTTCTGACCGCTATAACTGTTTAATGTTTCGGTCCACATAGTTGCGCGCGGTTTATGGACGTCCTGTAGTGACTAGTGGCGCCACCTTGGGGTACATATGACTTTTTAATTGCAGCTCCGGCTTGATCATTTTCTTCCTGATGAAGTTCACCGTCTGGGATAAATAATGCGTTACTTTGATGCTTCAGACTTCTACAGATGCAGCGGTACCAAATATGTTTTTCGGGGGGGGGGGGGTGATTTTTTACTATTAATATGGGAAAAGGGTTTTGTAACTTCTATTACTTTGCATTTTTTCTAATAATTAATTTGTAAAAATCTAATTTATTCTCACATTTTTGAGTCCCCTTGGGCTAACTTCACACTGACGAGCGCTATATGGGTCCGTGTATCCCGCGCCCATATCACGCTCCCCACCTTGTGAATTCCCCAAGGATGCGACCATTTCCCAGCTTCACGTCACTTCAGAGAAGACGCTATCGCTGAGTTTCTCGCATGGTCAGACCTCGCGATGCTGCTGAAAACAATGAGCGCTGCAACGCGAGAGCGCACAAGAGAGAACGTGCCGCAGTTTGTTTCCCGCATCGCAGTGCCATGAGGGAAAACCTCACCCATGCGTATGACCACATACAAAAGAATGGGGTTCATATCTGAGCGTCTCGCAACGCACAAATATCGCCCGTGTAATGCCAGCCTTTAGGGGACTTAAACTTCCGTGTATGATGTAATATCATACTATGGCATCATACCGCGCTCTGACAGGCCGTCTATAAGGACATGGCAGCCCTGGTTGCATTCAGAAGGCCCCAGGCTGCCATAACAACCGAATGGCACCTTGTGGTCGCATCAAAGGGCGCCATACGAGACCCACGAGCACCGACCCAGGCATTCAAAAGGTTAACAGCCATGATCAGCATGCACACTGATTGCGGCTGTTGTGGGAGGGTGTCAGCTGTCTACAGCCGGCACCTGCTGTGTATGGAGGGGGATCGACTCCTGATCCCCCCCATGCCAACCCCAGGACACCGCCCTGGGGCGTGAAGGAGTTAAAGTCTATCTCTACTGAAAACCCAAAGGCCCCAGCATCCCACTTATCATGTGCACAGGGGTCCAGGGAGCTGAGATCTGAGGGGCTGTTTGCAGGGTCCTGCTGATGTGGGGGAGGCGGCGGTCAGCGGGGATTTTTATTATAAAGCAGACGTTCTCTGGAAGCAAACTCCTGACTTCTCAGAGCTGCAGTTCTGTTACTATAGCACGTGGCGGAGCTTTTGCGCCAATATATTGCTTTGTGCTCTCTAAGAGATGATGACGTCACACCATTACTTTATATCAGGATACATTCTTTTTAAGGCGCCCCTCCCCCGTTGGGCACGGAGGAACAGAAAGTGTAAGAAGATGGGGTGGATGTGAGCTACTCACCGAGCAGCAGCACCTGAGCGCAGAGCACGGCGCACGCAGCCCCCCTGCCAGCAGCGTTCATGTTTAGGGGAAGCCCACCAATAAGTCCTAGTGGGGGCGACACTCCTCAGCCCCAGGTCCTCGTCTTCGGATGGCGAGCGATATGTGAGCGTGTGCGCCTGGACAGGAAGTGAGAGCGCCAGCAGTAACCAGAACGGAAAATGTCAGGTCAAACTTTTCACACATTTATTAAAGGTGTATTTCAGACAGTTTATCGGGGGAGGGGATGATGTTGTGGACTGAATACGCCTTATCGGGTTCTTCGCCGGTCCTTACAGAGGGAGTATGGAGGCATTCTCAGTCCCTTTTAGGGCTCATGGAAAAAATACATTTGGCTGTCATCCTGTCAGATTTTGCAGGTTGCTCGATGTTGTTAGTGACATTGGCGCTGATGACATCACACCCGAGGCTGGTGACATCACTTCTTTATGGGAGATTGGACTGATGATATCACTGGCTCATGTGACCAGGGGCGCCCCTACTATGAGGCTACCTGAGGCTGCTGGATCTTAGAGAACTGTATGCATTTGTCTATGTATTGTCAGTGTTCTCTGTGTTGTATGCATGATGTGTATTGCATGGCTGCAGCACTGAGAGGGTTAAGTGTCTGGTATGGGAGCTGACTGTCTGGGTAATGTATCTTTTGTCTGTCACGTGACCGTTTATTATTTATTGGTATAAGAGGAGTTGCGAAGGTCTTTTTGGTCCTGGACAGAGGCGTACAAGACAGCTCTCTGTGGGTACCATCAACCCACAGGCACAGAACGGAGGAGGCTGAAAAGATGGTCTAATTTCTGTGGGGCCCGCACCCCCTGGAGCTTCCTCTGTGTGTGAGTGTAGAGCGGTAGAGACCGAGAGAGGATGGAGTGATACCGGGCCCGGACCTACAGATAACTGTGACTGTGGTTCTCCCGGTCACACCACTTGTCAGGCCGCTGCTCAATTGTTATTTACTGAAGAGACTCTTGTAACCCAGTTCCAGTAAAGCGACTGGTTGCCCATCCGTTTCCAGAGGCCATGCCTTAACCAGTGCCCGTGTGTGTGTGTGGATTTACTCCGTCATCCAGGAACCCCCGGCTACAGAAGAAACGGTGGCGTCACGCGTGACACAAAACAGGACTAAAGGTAATCCAGTATTTGGGTTCTACTCGTAAACTTTATTGAACAGCAAAAACCAGTTTGTCTCTATTTCCCTGTCGAACCACAAAAACACCATATAAGAGGGTCTCTCGGGCCTGAGGGTGGGGCAGGGGGTCTCTCACCTGCTGCAGACGCTCAGTCGGAGGACCCCGGGGTGAACGACTGCAGGCCTCAGGGACGCAGCTTCTCACGAGTCTGGATTGCAATTCCAGTAGCTATTTCTGCGACAGTCACTTTTACGCGTCTCGGTCACATCAGGAGCCTTCATGGTAAACCGCCATGTTCTGGCTCCGAAACGCAGCGCAGTCCGAAGCAGCGACTCTCTTGCGCCTCTTTCTTCCGTTCTCTGCGCGGCTCTAACGTCGTAGGCGTCACCACATCCTATATACAGTATATCCATTGCACAACCGACCCCCAACCAATCAGTGTGCCGAGCATTTTGTTCTGGCCGCCAGCGGACTATACAATATAACATAGATGGGCAATAAACTGTGAGGCGCACATGGCGCTTCCCATACGCACCGCATAATATCTCGCCACTCGACAGGCGCCATTGTCACCAGATAATCAGCGTTATTCGCCTGTCCGTGGTATTACTGTTAGGGCTGGTCGGCGTATAATTAGTCTCATCAGGTCGCGCACGGAGGCTGGTGGAGACGCAGCGGCAGAGCTTGTCATCTCACCTGCAGCCGGCGCTCACCGCTGAGGGGATGATCAGCGGCCGCTGCGCTTCCCGTGCGTGTGGCGCCACATTGTGCACTTGTGTGGTGTTCTCCAGAAACGCAGAGGCATCTTGTCACTATGATTACAGCTCCTCTTTCACCAGCGCTCGTCACCCAGCTTTCCCTCAAGTCCTGACCGGCATATCCGCCATGCGGTGCCCTTCTCTATTGTGCAATGACTGCATGACTTGGCACCTTTACCTTTCAGGAGGTGCAGAAAGTTGGGTGACTGAACCCATGAAGGGGTGAAGAGATGGGGATCATCACTCGGCTTTCCCAGACATCTGAATGGCACACAGGCCGAATGATGCTGGATGTGGTGGTGAAGTGTAAGTGTTGCCTCTTAGGAGTCTCGGGAAGCTGAATGACGGCCCTTGCCACTTTGTGTTGGCAGGAGCCCGAGGTTTAGAGCTCTTTGGCCTTATTTATGCACAGATATCTATCACAGCGGTTGATGAATCTTCCGGAAGTTCATTCATTTCTTAAAGTGACACAATGTTCCCTAGAAAACATTCTTGGATTTTTCCAGGCAGAAATCACCATCTCCGATGACCACTAGAGGGCGCCACATCCCTGCAGATGATCACACGTACCGAATGGGTCTGCACACCCTGCAGAATATAGTTGCAAGAAAAAATAAGTGAACCCGTGGCATTATCTGGATTTCTGTGCTGATTTTTAAGAAAATGTGATCTGATTGTATCTAAGTCACAATTATAGACAAACACGAGATACCTAATGAGGGGTTAAACAGATTGGCGTATGAGCAACTCTGCTCGCCGCTACGGACTACTAAAGCTCTGCACTATAGCGCACAAGGTTTAAAGAAACGTGGAAAATAGTGCTACATGTAAGAAATATAGGACAGGGCCTAACGAGCGGGCACACCGCTAATGACAATGAGACCAGTGAAATGGATGGTTTTCACAGCCGCATAACAGAACAATCACAGCCATCTGCTTAAGCCCCGACACACGGAGGTACCGCTCGTCAGCCGCAGAGCAGGGAAAGGAACTGAAGCCTTGAAATTAATAACCTACAGGGGGCTCAAGCCTTCATGCTTCCTAAAGCAAAGTGTCAAATGGCGCTACCCTTACCCTGGTAAACACTCATTTTACGGGCACTGGGAGCGCCAATACACAAGATACCCAACACATATTTGTACCATTAAGACTTGTTTGAAGTAAGTGTCCCTCTTAGTGGCCCCCGATATTCATAGGGATCCCCTTAATGGCACCAGTAATAATAGTGGCTTCAGTACTAATACTGTCCCTATAGTAGCCCAAGTCATAATAGTGATCTCCTTAATGGCCCCAGTATTAGTAGTGTCCCTCATAGTGGCCCCAGTAGCAATAGTGACCCATAGTGGCCCCAGTACTAATAGTGATCCCCATAGTGGCCCCAGTATTAGTAGTGTCCCTCATAGTGACCCCAGTAGTAATAGTGACCCCCATAGTGGCCCCAGTATTAATAGTATCCCTCATAGTGTCCCCGGTAGTAATAGTGATGCCCATAGTAGCCCTAATATTAATAGTCTCCTTCATAGTGGCCCAAGTAGTAATAGTGCCCCATAATGGCCCCAGTATTAATAGTAATCCTCATAGTGGCCCCAGTATTAATAGTGTCCCTCATAGTGGCCCCAGTATTAATAGTATCCCTCATAGTGGCCCCAGTAATAATAGTGTCCCTCATAGTGGCCCCGGTAGTAATAGTGATGCCCATAGTAGCCCTAGTATTAATAGTGTCCCTCAGAGTGGCCCAAGTAGTAATAGTGCCCCATAATGGCCCCAGTATTAATAGTGCCCCATAGTGATCCCAGTAGTAATAGTAACCCCCATAATGGCCCCAGTATTAATAGTAATCCTCATAGTGGCCCCAGTATTAATAGTGTCCCTCATAGTGGCCCCAGTATTAATAGTATCCCTCATAGTAGCCCCAGTATTAATAGTGTCCCTCATAGTGTCCCCGGTAGTAATAGTGATGCCCATAGTAGCCCTAGAATTTATAGTGTTCCTCATAGTGGCCCAAGTAGTAATAGTGCCCCATAGTGGCCCCAGTATTAATAGTGACCCCAGTAGTAATAGTGTCCCATAGTAGCCCAGTATTAATAGTGCCCCATAGTGCCCCATAGTGACCCCAGTAGTAATAGTGTCCCTATAGTGGCCCCAGTAGTAATAGTGATCCCCATAGTGGCCCCAGTAGTAATGGTGATCCCCATAGTGGTCCCAGTAACAATAGCGATCCCCATAATGGCCCCAGTATTAGTAGTGTCCCTCATAGTGGCCCCAGTAGTAATAGTACCCCCCATACTGGACCTCCAGCCGGGCAGCATCCCCATAATTAGTGCACGCACTCCGTTCGCAGCTCCAGTTGGGTGGCCGCTGTCATCAGAGGCTTGATGTGTGAGACCCCAGCTGAGGCTCCCCCGAGTGGATTCTTACTAACCGGTATTAAGCTGGTGCTATAGAGACTTTTAAACTTTGGAGTTTCCTTGCGGCCCGAGTACGGCCTGGATGTTCACCTTTTGGGTTTTCTAATGGGTGGCTAAGCTGAGAATTGAATTCAAAACGGAGTGACATGCCTATTTGTCCTGAGCTACTGACCCATACCCCAAGTGAGGGGGTCCCCTGCAAACACCACCATGCCACCCCCTGGTTCATTACTACCACCACAGTGGCTGCTACAGCGCCCACATCTCAGGGGGGCATGGTCGGCTGGGCTTCCCCTGAGAATGCGGTTACTAAGTGAAGGAAGGCTGTAAAGTAAAAATTAAGTCCAAGGCCAGAGATTGGCTGCAGCCGTCATGTGATCCCTACCATGTGATCATGCTACCCGGAGTGAAGAAGGTCAGGAATGGAGGGGGCAGCGAAAGAGGGGAGTATATTGTTTTTCTTTTAGAGCATAAAAGAGGGCATTATTAAAGGAGAGCATTATTACTGATTGGGGCATAAAAGGGGTCATTATTACTGTGTAGAGGATGCCGAGAGCAGCACTTGCTGTGTGGGGCCTAATTACTATCTGGGGTGCTATGGATGGGGAGATTATATAAAGTTGGGGAAAATTTAGGGCAGGTCCTAGAAAAGTAAGGAGCCAATCCTGCAGAGACACCTTGTGGCTGGAAAAAGTCATTATGTTGGTCTGGGCCGGATGGAGAAGAATAGGAAAGGTGATTGACTCCAATGAGAGAGGAAGTCCCCTGTGATCACTGGATATAACTCTACTGTAATCACTCATACAGTCTGCATAGAGCCGGTACCTACTGCTATACGGTCGCTTTACAGCGGTAATATTGGTGTTTGTTTTCAGTGACGGTATGGTGATATTTCTCTATGTGGTCACGGTGTGGCGGTATTATCTGGCCCTTATACTTGTAGAGTATTATTGGTAATGTTGGGTTGTGTTCTGTGACAGTATGGAAGTAATATGAATGAGATAATATGTGCATCATGTGTTTGCAGTATGTGATATCATTTGGGGGTCTGGTCTGAGGAAACGTATCGGTGATTAGGTGTTTGTTACACTAACCTGTAGCGGTAGGAGCACACTAACCTAGCCGCCTTGTTTTTGGGAAGTTTATAAATCTAACCCAGCAGCAGAGTGTGTCCTTGCACGAACCTTTACATGTGCCGGGCAAACCCTCCTGCTTGAGGCGGGGACTATTCAAAATGTTGTTATGGGGCCAACGCCTCTACTAGTTTTGCTCCTGATTATTAGTGAACCCTTCACAGCATGAGGGTGCATTCACACGAACGTATATCGGCTCGGTTTTCACGCCGAGCCGATATACGTCCTCCTCGTGTGCAGGGGGGGGAGGATGGAAGAGCCAGAAGCAGGAACTGAGGCTGCCGCCCCCTCTCCGCCCCTCTGCACTATTTGCAATGAGAGGAGGCGGGACGGGGGCGGGGCTAAGGGGCGCTAATTAGCCCCGCCCCCGTCCCGCCTCTCCCCATTGCAAATAGTGCAGAGGGGCGGAGAGGAGACAGAGACGGGGCGGGAGCTCAGTTCCTGCTCCTGCTCGGTTTTCACGCCAAGCCGATATACGTCGTTCTCGTGTGCAGGGGGGGGAGGATGGAAGAGCGCAGGAGCAGGAACTGAGCTCCCGCCCCCTCTCTGTCTCCTCTCCGCCCCTCTGCACTATTTGCAATGGGGAGAGGCGGGACGGGGGCGGGGCTAATTCGGCCCTTAGCCCCGCCCCCATCCCGCCTCCTCTCATTGCAAATAGTGCAGAGGGGCGGAGAGGGGGCGGGAGCCTCAGTTCCTGCTTCTGGCTCTTCCATCCTCCCCCCCTCCTGCACACGAGGAGGACGTATATCGGCTCGGCGTGAAAACCGAGCCGATATACGTTCGTGTGAATGCACCCTAACTCTCATCTTTTGAACAGCAGAAAGGGAAAGAACAGTACTAACAGTTACCTCATTAGTGGCCCCAGTAGTAATAGTGTCCCCCACGGTGGCTCTAATAGTAAGAGAGACTCCATGGTGGCCTCAGTAGTAATAGTGTCCCCCACAGTGGCCTCAGTAGTAATAGGGACCCCCAGAGTGGCCCTAATAGTGATAGTGACTCCATAGTGGCCTCAGTAGTAATAGTGTCCCCCACAGTGGCCTCGGTAGTAATAGTGACCCCCACGGTGGCTCTAATAGTAAGAGAGACTCCATGGTGGCCTCAGTAGTAATAGTGTCCCCCACAGTGGCCTCAGTAGTAATAGGGACCCCCAGAGTGGCCCTAATAGTGATAGTGACTCCATAGTGGCCTCAGTAGTAATAGTGTCCCCCACAGTGGCCTCGGTAGTAATGGTGACCGCCACAGTTGACCTAGTAGTAATAGTGACCCCCACTGTGGCCCTAATAGTAATAGTGACTCCATAGTCGCCTCAGTAATAATAGTGACCCCATAGTGGCAATAGTAGTAATAGTGGTCTCATTAGTAGCCCCAATCTTAATAGTGACCCCCCTAGTGGACCTCCAGCCTACCAACAAGCATTTAACTCACTAGTAGTGACCCCTTCACAGTAATGAAGCCTCTAATACCCCCCATGTGTGGTGCCTCCAATTCCCTGGACCCCTCACCTACCTTCCTGGCTAGGCTGATCAGGAGAGGGTACAGCTGAGGTTAAACAGGTCTTTTCACCAAGCCCTCCCCAATCTTGGCTCCCAGGACTGTCCCACAAGATCCGGAATGGTTGGGAGTCATTGGTTTTCATCCTCTACATGAAACTGTTCAAATCCACCAACAGCAAGCAGAGATCTTGAAAATAACAATGAACTGCTAGTTAGGCAGATGGACGGAGCGGCCGGCGTGCTGGAGATATTTTTAGAGGCGGTGGCCCGCGTTCAGGGCTATAAATACCTCATATCTCAGCTCTGGCCATGGCTGCAGGGAACCGCACAGACCCGCTGGTCACTGAGGCCTATCTGTTAGCCCGAGACTATATTGCCTATGCAACAGGCCGAAACAAAGGCCCCGCACCCTCAGCGGCCACCCTCGCCATGCGCCAGGCAGGGGATGAGCTCCTCGAAAGGTTTCCCATCTTCTTCAAACGCTGGCCCAGAGTTTTCAAAGGGGTGACAGAGGAGAGCGCCTGCGACTTCCTAATAGAGACTATAGATGACAACCTTCAGGGGTACTGGGAACGGCAGAGGAGACACCCGGGATACCCGGCCGACGTACCATGGAGCACAGTACTGTCCATATATGTCCTAGCTGGGCAAATGGCCATATACTGCCAAGAGCATGGCATGGAGACCGTGCTGGAACCGCTATCTAACAGACTGGGCGCCTATGTAGAGGAACATATCTGCCCCGTACTGAGGCAGGAGGGATGGGTGAGTGTTCAATGTCCAGAATCCTTACATACAAAGTTATACATCTCCCATATAGTGATATGGAGCATGCTGGTATAACCTGGGTATCTCCTGTATATAATTATATATGTACAGCTGGTATAAGTTATACATCTCCCTGTATATAGTGATATGGAGCATGCTGGTATAACCTGGGCATCTCCTGTATATAATTGTATATATATATATATATATATATATATATATATATATATATATATATATATATATATATATATATATATATATATATATATATATATATATATATATATATATATATATATATATATATATACACAGCTGGTATAAGTTATACCTCTCCTGTATATAGTGATATGGAGCATGCTGGTATAACCTGGGTATCTCCTGTATATAATTATATATGTACAGCTGGTGTAAGTTATACATCTCCTGTATATAGTGATATGGAGCATGCTGGTATAACCTGGGTATCTCCTGTATATAATTATATATGTACAGCTGGTATAAGTTATACATCTCCTGTTCATAGTGATATGGAGCATGCTGGTATAACCTGGGTATCTCCTGTATATAATTATATATGTACAGCTGGTATAAGTTATACATCTCCTGTATATAATGATATGGAGCATGCTGGTATGACCTGGGTATCTTCTATATAATTATATATATACAGAGCTGCTATAAGTTATACATCTCCTGTATATAGTGATATGGAGCATGCTGGTATAACCTGGGGATCTCCTGTATATAATTATACATGTACAGCTCGTATAAGTTATACATCTCCTGTATATAGTGATATGGAGCATGCTGGTATAACCTGGGTATCTCCTGTATATAATTATATATGTACAGCTGGTGTAAGTTATACATCTCCTGTATATAGTGATATGGAGCATGCTGGTATAACCTGGGTATCTCCTGTATATAATTATATATGTACAGCTGGTGTAAGTTATACATCTCCTGTATATAGTGATATGGAGCATGCTGGTATAACCTGGGGATCTCCTGTATATAGTGATATGGAGCATGCTGGTATAACCTGGGTATCTCCTGTATATAATTATATATGTACAGCTGGTATAAGTTATACATCTCCTGTATATAGTGATATGGAGCATGCTGGTATAACCTGGGGATCTATGTATAATTTTATATTTTGAATATTCTAACATTTGTATGGGCATTATGTGATACTTTTCTTTTTTGTAGGTCGGTTTCACTGAGCATTACCGAAAAAAGGAAGACTTAGAGTGGAAGACGCTGCGTATCTGCTGCGCTGTCCTCGCTGTGTGCTCAGTTTTGCTTCTTACACATTTCTTATGGAGAAAAAAATAATCTTCCCATTGAACTTCTCTGCATAATATCAGCAGAAAGTGACTGTTTTGAAATTGTGCAGCCTGAGCCAAGATAAGCCGCTTTCACACTGATGATGTCAACAGGGAAGAATAAAGCTAGGTGACACACATTATAGTGAGGAGGCGGAGTTATGTGGAAAACGCTACTGATGTCACTGCCAGCTCCAGATTAGATTGAGCCATCCTGTAAAGCATCATGGACTTTATCATTACTGCAGTAACATTTATAAGCAGATTTGGCTTCCAGCACCATCACTACGCTGATGGCCCCCAATTATACACCTCTTCCCGTGACATCACACCCTCACTACTACAAAACCCCAGTGATTCTCTGTCCGCTGTCAACACCATGTTGTCTCTGATTGGTGCTCCCTTCACTAAACTCTCCCCTCTCCAATCCATCCTGAATGCAGCAGCTAGGCTCATCTGTCTGTTCAACCACTACACCGATGCCTGTGCCCATCACTGCACCAATGCCTCCACCCTGTGCCAGTCACTGCACCAATGACTATGCCTTCTGCCAGTCACTACACCGATGCCTCCACCCTGTGTCCATCACTGCACTAATGCCTCCACCCTGTGCCAGTGGCTGTACTAATGCCTCCTTCCCGTGTCAGTCACTACACCGATGCCTCCACTCTGTACCAATCACTACACTGATGCCTCCACCCTGTGCCCATCACTGCACCAATGCCTTCACCCTGTGCCAGTGACTGTACTGATGCCTCCTTCCCGTGTCAGTCACTACACCGATGCCTCCACTCTGTACCAATCACTACACTGATGCCTCCACCCTGTGCCCATCACTGTCCCAATGCCTTCACCCTGTGCCAGTGACTGTACTAATGCCTGCTTCCTGTGTCAGTCACTGCACTGATGCCTCTACTCTGTACCAATCACTACACTGATGCCTCCACCCTGTGTCCATCACTGCACTAATGCCTTCACCCTGTGCCAGTGACTGTACTGATGCCTCCTTCCTGTGTCAGTCACTACACCGATGCCTGCACTCTGTACCAATCACTACACTGATGCCTCTGCAACGAGCCGGACCAGACCTTGGAGTGAGAGCAGTAAAAAAGAAGCTGGTTGACACAGTGGCACCACTGCTTTTCTCTGAGGCAAAGTTGTGCTTCTTCACTGGAGAAAAGGGCAATTGTCAAGTTTGTGATGCCAGTCCGTATACAGGCCAAGATCTGTGCCAGACGAAATAATAATACAAAAATGGGAAAAATAAAATAAAACATTTCCTTCCCCTGAAGTGTAGTGCGGTACCTCAGTGCAGATGGTGAATGGTGGGAAGAGACTCCAGGAGGCAGAATAAACAGTGGAAACATAGACCAGTTTATTTCTTCACAACAACAACAGACTTTAGCTTTTTCAGGGCTTATTCCGACGTGTGTATATTGGCTGGGTTTTCATGCCTGGCCGATATACGCTGTCCATCTCTGCAGGAGGAGGAAGTGGGCCAGGAGCAGTGAGTGCACTGAGCTTCCGCCCCTTGCCACTGTTTGGAATGGGAGGGGCAGAGCAAAGTCCCACCCCGTCCTGCCCCCTTTCTATTGCAAATAGTGGTGCACTGCACCCGGCCTGCCTCCTCCCCCTGCAATGAGAGACAGCGTATATCAGCCAGGTTTCCACTCCCGGCGGAATAAGCCCTTAGGGTTACTTTACTTTGAGGTAGGTTATTCCTTAGACAATCCTTAGAACCATTAGAACACAAGCAGGCATGAAATGTAGATTTTCTATCTGTACACAAACGGGCTCTTTGACAGTAATTAACCCCTTAGTGACAAGCCTGTTTTCGCACCTTAATGACAGAGCCAAATTTTGGAAATCTAACATGTGTCACTTTAACATAGCATAACTCCGTAAAGGCTTTGCATATCCAAGTGATTCTGACATTGTTTTTTCACCACATGTTGTACTTTATATAGGTGGTAAAAATACACCGATAGAATTTGTGTATGTTTATTAAAAGCTGCAAAAGTTTGAGAATTTAGAAAAAATTGTCTTTTTTTTTCACATTTTCAACTGCAATATTTCAAATATGTGCAAACATAGTGTACACATTTTTGATGAGATATATATTTCCATCTGTTTACTTTATTCTGGAAGCACATTGGAAAAACTTTAGTCTTTTTTAACTATTTAGGAGATGTCCAAATTTAAAAATAATTGTTATCATTTTGAGGAACATTTTGTTTTCCCTCTTGAGGCCAAGATTACAAAGGCTCATGGGTGCCAGAATGATAGATCCCCCCACAAATAACCCCATTTTAAAAAAATACACATCTTATATATTCACTGAGAGTAGTCAGGAGTACTTTGACATGATTTTGGCAACAGGCACGTGCGCAGAAGCCTGGGTAAGGTCTGCGGATAAATCTGGGGGCCTTAGGTATGTAATTTCATCTCCCTTCACGGATATGATCTGTGAGGAGAGATGAAACTTAAAATCTTCAACCTTTTTTTTCTTACTTTTTTAACTTTTTTTTTACTTTACATGATCGCCGTTATCCATAACGCCATGACGGCGGGTGGCTTTGGTGTCCCGCGGGGCCGTAGCAGAATCCTGGTCAGCGTCCTCACTAGCAGACTGCTCAACTGACCTCAGGTGAGAGGAGCGCCCACTAACAGCCGCCTCCACCGTCCAGTCCTCCGCACTGGCTAGTATTCTTAAAGTCATGTGACACATTTATGTAACAGAATGTACTTTCCACGCCCAGAACACTCGGCTCTTACATAACGTCCCTCTGGCATGTAAGGCACCACGGTATATGTTGGCGCTAAAGAAATAGGAATTAATATTATTACGTCTGCCCCGCTGTGCTGCCCCAACCTGGATGTGGCCACCCTACTACACCTACATGAAAGACACCTGGCTGAGACCCCACAGGCAATATAACGCGACACAAATATCAGGAGCGCGAGACCCCTGCAAGTAAAAAAGAGAGAGTTCAACTTATAGAGTCAGTGCCCGTGGAATTATGGGAAATGTTTCATATGACACTGACACTAAAATCAATTATTACATAGGCTCATTGTGAGAAAAAACCATCCCCTAAAACACGGGTGTCACCGAGGGCCACATCAGCATTATTGTGCCCTTCAAAGGGTAATTGTAATATGAAGACTGTATAGTAATAATGACCCTATTGGCTCCAGTAGTAATAAGTGACCCCCCATAGTAGTCCCAGTAGTAATAGTGACACCCCCCCATTGGCCTCCGGCTGGCCAGCATCCCTACAGGCATTCCACTCGGCGGTGCTAGCAGCTTCTGAGTCCGCTACCGTCGACCTCTCCGCTGTGTGTCTTCCCTGCATACAGGACGGCACACAGAGATAGCGGGGAAGGGAGAGGTGAGCGGTGACCGCCGACAGACCGGTGCTGCTACTGGGGTAAGTGGAATGCCTGTAGAGATGCTGCACAGCTGGCGGGACACATAAGATGAGGTGGCGGGTCTTGTGTTTGACATGTGTGATGTAGAAGGGATGAAACTTTCTGTCTGTGATTACAATATCAGAGCAAAAGTGTCATTTACTGTGGAGAACCAACCTCTTCTAGGGAAGCTCTAGTACCCCGTTGTACCGCCTCTAGCTTAGATACAAGATGTGATACGGTGGGCATGGAGGCTCTAGTACCCTGTAGTACCGCCTCTAGCTTGGATACAAGATATGATACAGGTAGGCATGGAGGCTCTAGTACCCTGTTGTACCGCCTCTAGCTTGGATACAAGATGTGATACAGGTAGGCATGGAGGCTCTAGTACCCTGCTGTACCGCCTCTAGCTTGGATACAAGATGTGATACAGGTAGGCATGGAGGCTCTAGTACCCTGTTGTACCACCTCTAGCTTGGATACAAGATGTGATACGTTGGGCATGGAGACTCTAGTACCCTGTTGTACCTCCTCTAGCTTGGATACAAGATGTGATACAGGCAGGCATGGAGGCTCTTGTACTCTGTTGTACTGCCTCTAGCTTGGATACAAGATGTGATACGGGGGGGCATGGAGGCTCTTGTACCCTGTTGTACTGCCTCTGGCTTGGATACAAGATGTGATATGGGGGACATGGAGGCTCTTGTACCCTGTTGTACTGCCTCTGGCTTGGATACAAGATGTGATATGGGGGGCATGGAGGCTCTAGTACCCTGTTGTACCGCCTCTAGCTTGGATACAAGATGTGATATGGGGGACATGGAGGCTCTAGTACCCTGCTGTACTGCCTCTGGCTTGGATACAAGATGTGATATGGGGGACATGGAGGCTCTAGTACCCTGTTGTACTGCCTCTGGCTTGGATACAAGATGTGATATGGGGGACATGGAGGCTCTAGTACCCTGTTGTACTGCCTCTGGCTTGGATACAAGATGTGATATGGGGGACATGGAGGCTCTAGTACCCTGTTGTACTGCCTCTGGCTTGGATACAAGATGTGATATGGGGGACATGGAGGCTCTAGTACCCTGTTGTACTGCCTCTGGCTTGGATACAAGATGTGATATGGGGGACATGGAGGCTCTAGTACCCTGCTGTACTGCCTCTGGCTTGGATACAAGATGTGATATGGGGGACATGGAGGCTCTAGTACCCTGTTGTACTGCCTCTGGCTTGGATACAAGATGTGATACGGGGGACATGGAGGCTCTTGTACCCTGTTGTACTGCCTCTGGCTTGGATACAAGATGTGATATGGGGGGCATGGAGGCTCTAGTACCCTGTTGTACCGCCTCTAGCTTGGATACAAGATGTGATATGGGGGACATGGAGGCTCTAGTACCCTGTTGTACCGCCTCTAGCTTGGATACAAGATGTGATATGGGGGACATGGAGGCATACAGGTTCTGTATGGTAATCTGTGGTAAATCGCTCCACATTTGTGTAACTGAGTCTCTAGATGGCATAAACTCGTAGGCCGTGGAAGTTGGCGTCCCATACATGGAATATTGATGATCAATCTGGCGATCCAGCAGCTACAGCAGTGTGACAATGTTGTGGGGCTCCTGTGACCCCTTGTGTGTGCGGCCGAGCATTATCCTGCTGGAAGCCGCCATGAGAGGAACCCATGTGGCTGCAGGATGTCCTGAACATATCGCTGAGCGGTCATTGTCCCTCGTACCACTACTAGGGAGGACCGACTGTCGTATGCGATGGCCCCCCAGACCATCACACCAGCAGGGGGCAGTGTGCCGCTCCACAGCAAAGGCAAGATTGAGAAGCTCACCCTGAGGTCACTAGACACGAACACGGCTGTCGTCAGCACCCAAACTTGGATTCATTGCTGAAGACAACCCGGTTCACAACCTCCGTAGCGTCCAATTTCATCGTTCATGACATTACTGTAAATGAAGAGGGGGGGGGGGGGGTCAGAGGCCATACATGTAATGGACACTCCTCTCTACTGGTGGTCTGTAGGGGGCGTCCTGAGCCCGGTCACCTTGTGTGCCGCCATCCACTGGTCCCAACACCTCCTTACAGTCTGGTCAGACGCTCCTCTCTACTGGTGGTCTGTAGGGGGTCCTGAGCCTGCCATGTGATACCGTCTGCTGTATCTAAGCCTGTCATGTGATACCGTCTGCTGTATCTAAGCCTGTCATGTGGCTTCCAGTATCTCCTGGGCCAGGCTGCCTGGTTCTGATGAGTCATTAGAACTTATGAGGTCACAGCAGCAGCACATGTATAAAGCCCAGCTGCAGTGTCTCCCCCTAGTTCATGTTCTGTGTACTGCACCTTGGAGCCAGCGGGGCTATAATGTAGAAATGGCCGATAGACCCAAGAGCAGCCTGTTCATCACTGACCCCTACTACATCCCCGGGTAAGTGCCGTGCGGGTGTAATAATGGGCATATTATAGGGGGTGTTATAGATGTCACATGATGCAGGGGGCCGCAGCCGCTCTGGGGGACGATTTCCTTTGGATTGGAGGGTGAGAAATGTAGCAAGGCTTCCCTATGGCGCTGTGGCGCCCCCTGTGGCCCTTCTCTGATTGGACACTTGCACGCTTTTTTTCTGTCCATAGTTATGAAGGATTCTGCCCCAAACTTCGCTATCAGATAGGCCGCACCTATGGCGCCGCCACGAACCGCCTCCTTACGGACCCTTCTGTGATGGAAACCTCTCGCACTATTCTGGCACCCCTGAGACAAACCCCAAATGAGGCGAGAGCTGAACCCCCCAAACAAGAACGCCTGCCGGAGAGAGGAGTCATGTTACCAGAAATATACATCCCACCTGGATATGCCGGTAAGAGCCCCCCCCCCCCCATATCACATGCACCCCCTCCGTAGACAGCGTGTATCCCAATACTACTATTCACACTGCAGAGGGATATAATGGTAAGACCCCCTGTACCATGTGCACCCCCTCTATACACAGCGTGTACCCAAATACTACTAGTCACACCACAGAGGGATGTAATGCTTAGACCCCCTGTACCATGTACCCCCCTCCGTAGATATTGTGTACCCCAATACTACTAGACACACCGCAGGGGAATATGATGGTAAGATCCCCCTGTACTATGTACCCTCCTCAGCACAGGGCGTGTACCCCGATACTACTAGTCACACCACAGAGGGATATAATGGTAAGCCCCCACTGTACCATGTACCCCACTCAGCAAACAACGTGTACCCAGATACTAGTCACACTGCAGGTGGATATAATGGTTAGACCCTCCTATACCATATACAGCCCTCCGCACACAGCGTGTACCCCGATACTAGTCACACTGCAGGTATATATAATGGTAAGACCCCACTGTACCATGTACACCCCCTCCGCACACAGCGTGTACCCCGATACTACTAGTCACATCACAGAGGGATATAATAGTTAGACTCCCCCTGTACCATGTACCCCCCTCCGCACACAGCGTGTACCCCAATACTAATCACACTGCAGGTGTATATAATGGTTAGATCCCCCCTGTAACATGTACACCCCTCCGTAGACAGCGTGTACCCCGATACTAGCCACACCACAGAGGGATATAATGGTAAGACCCCCCCCTGTACCATGTACACCCCCTCCGTAGACAGTGTGTACCCCAATACTACTAGTCACACTGCAGGTGTATATAATGGTTAGACCACCCTGTAACATGTACACCCCTCCGTAGACAGTGTGTACCCCAATATTATTAGTCACACTGCAGGGGATATAATGGTAAGATCCCCTTGTACCATGTACCCTCCTCAGCACACAGCGTGTACCCCGATACTAGTCACACCACAGAGGGATGTAATGGTAAAACCCCCCTGTACCCTGTACCCTCCTCAGCACACAGCATGTACCCCGATACTAGTCACAGCACAGAGAGATATAATGGTTAGACCCCTCTGTAACATGTACCCCCCCCCCCTCTGTAGACAGCGTGTACCCCGATACTAGTCACACCACAGAGGGATATAATGATAAGCCCCCACTGTACCATGTACACCCCCTCCGCACACAGCGTGTACCCCGATACTAGTCACACCACAAAGGCATATAATAAGCCCCCACTGTACCATGTACACCCCTCCGCACACAGCATGTACCCTGATACTAGTCACACCACAGAGGCATATAATAAGCCCCCACTGTGCCATGTACACCCCTCCGCACACAGAGTGTGACCCCGATACTATTCACAGAACAGTGTTTTCCTTCGTGGTGGATTTGCTGTGGATTTACCACGTCGGTGCAGATGGCGTCACAGATCTGCAGCAGACGTCCCCCTCATCTGTACAGGTGAGGTCTACTGCGGATCTGCGTCACAATCCTCACCGAATGCGGTGAATGTGTTGCTGTGGATTTCCCCGAGTGCAGCACCTGAGGGCACCCTTAGGGCACGTCCACAAGGGGGCAGATTTGCTGCGGCCATTCAGTGCAGATTTCGTTGCGGCCCTCAGTGCCGCAACAAAAGGGAAGAAATCCGCGCCACAAATCCACTGACCGACGAGCTGTTACTGGAAATGCTGGACATGATCCGTGCGGAAAACCACAGCAAAACCTGTGAGGACGCCCCCCGCAGTCCGAGCCGCACAGGGGGCTGTAAATACACCAGCTTTCCGTCCGATTGAACCAGAAGTTTTACGCGGTTTGCGTCACATTGATTGTGTTTTTAGACACTTTCAGATACTTTTTATGACTTCTCCAAAAAAGGAGATAAAAAAAAAAAGTCACAGAAATATAGCGCATTCCGCGTTTTTTTTTTCTTGCAACATTGCGTGAGTAAAAACATCACTAATGTGAGGCCTCGTTCACACAAGCGTGGTTTTAGCGCATTATAGGCACCTAAAAAGATCGCATTTATTAGAAACAATGGTTTCCTATAGAAGCGTTCACATGAAGGAACTTCAGACGTGCAAAATATTCGCATCTAACAAAAATAGAACATGTGACTGCAAAGCATCTAAGGTCCGTGGGGCAAGAAGAGATCAGACCTGCCCCCCATGTGTGGTGCGAGAAGAGATCGGACCTGCCCCATCTGTGGTGCGAGAAGAGATTGGACCTGCCCCATCTGTGGTGCGAGAAGAGATTGGACCTGCCCCATCTGTGGTGCGAGAAGAGACTGGACCTGCCCCATCTGTGGTGCGAGAAGAGATCGGACCTGCGCCATCTGTGGTGCCATAAGAGATCGGACCTGCCCAATCTGTGGTGCGAGAAGAGATCGGACCTGCCCCATCTGTGGTGCGAGAAGAGATCGGACCTGCCCCGTGTGTGGTGCGAGAAGAGATCGGACCTGCCCCATCTGTGGTGCGAGAAGAGATCGGAACTGCCCCGTGTGTGGTGCGAGAAGAGATCGGAACTGCCCCGTGTGTGGTGCGAGAAGAGATCGGAACTGCCCCGTGTGTGGTGCGAGAAGAGATCGGAACTGCCCCGTGTGTGGTGCGAGAAGAGATTGGACCTGCCCCATCTGTGGTGCGAGAAGAGATCGGACCTGCCCCATCTGTGGTGCGAGAAGAGATCGGACCTGCCCCATCTGTGGTGCGAGAAGAGATCGGACCTGCCCCATCTGTGGTGCGAGAAGAGATCGGACCTGCCCCATCTGTGGTGCGAGAAGAGATCGGACCTGGCCCATCTGTGGTGCCAGAAGAGATCGGACCTGCCTCATCTGTGGTGCGAGAAGAGATCGGACCTGCCCCATCTGTGGTGCGAGAAGAGATCGGACCTGCCCCATCTGTGTTGCGAGAAGAGATCGGACCTGGCCCATCTGTGGTGCCAAAAGAGATCGGACCTGGCCCATCTGTGGTGCGAGAAGAGATCGGACCTGCCCCATCTGTGGTGCGAGAAGAGATCGGACCTGCCCCATCTGTGGTGCGAGAAGAGATCGGACCTGCCCCATCTGTGGTGCGAGAAGAGATCGGACCTGCCCCATCTGTGGTGCGAGAAGAGATCGGACCTGCCCCATCTGTGGTGCGAGAAGAGATCGGACCTGCCCCATCTGTGGTGCGAGAAGAGATCGGACCTGCCCCATCTGTGGTGCGAGAAGAGATCGGACCTGGCCCATCTGTGGTGCCAGAAGAGATCGGACCTGGCCCATCTGTGGTGCCAGAAGAGATCGGACCTGCCTCATCTGTGGTGCGAGAAGAGATCGGACCTGCCCCATCTGTGGTGCGAGAAGAGATCGGACCTGCCCCATCTGTGTTGCGAGAAGAGATCGGACCTGGCCCATCTGTGGTGCGAGAAGAGATCGGACCTGCCCCATCTGTGGTGCGAGAAGAGATCGGACCTGCCCCATCTGTGGTGCGAGAAGAGATCGGACCTGCCCCATCTGTGGTGCGAGAAGAGATCGGACCTGCCCCATCTGTGGTGCCAGAAGAGATCGGACCTGCCCCATCTGTGGTGCGAGAAGAGATCGGACCTGCCCCATCTGTGGTGCGAGAAGAGATCGGACCTGCCCCATCTGTGGTGCGAGAAGAGATCGGACCTGCCCCATCTGTGGTGCGAGAAGAGATCGGACCTGCCCCATCTGTGGTGCGAGAAGAGATCGGACCTGCCCCATCTGTGGTGCGAGAAGAGATCGGACCTGCCCCATCTGTGGTGCGAGAAGAGATCGGACCTGCCCCATCTGTGGTGCGAGAAGAGATCGGACCTGCCCCATCTGTGGTGCGAGAAGAGATCGGACCTGCCCCATCTGTGGTGCGAGAAGAGATCGGACCTGCCCCATCTGTGGTGCGAGAAGAGATCGGACCTGCCCCATCTGTGGTGCGAGAAGAGATCGGACCTGCCCCATCTGTGGTGCGAGAAGAGATCGGACCTGCCCCATCTGTGGTGCGAGAAGAGATCGGACCTGCCCCATCTGTGGTGCGAGAAGAGATCGGACCTGCCCCATCTGTGGTGCGAGAAGAGATCGGACCTGCGCCATCTGTGGTGCGAGAAGAGATCGGACCTGCGCCATCTGTGGTGCCAGAAGAGATCGGACCTGCCCCATCTGTGGTGCGAGAAGAGATCGGACCTGCCCCATCTGTGGTGCGAGAAGAGATCGGACCTGCCCCATCTTCTGGCACCACAGATGGGGCAGGTCCGATCTCTTCTGGCACCACAGATGGGGCAGGTCTGATCTCTTCTGGCACCACAGATGGGGCAGGTCCGATCTCTTCTGGCCCCACAGATGGGGCAGGTCCGATCTCTTCTGGCCCCACAGATGGGGCAGGTCCGATCTCTTCTCGCACCACAGATGGGGCAGGTCCGATCTCTTCTCGCACCACAGATGGGCCAGGTCCGATCTCTTCTCGCAACACAGATGGGGCAGGTCCGATCTCTTCTCGCACCACAGATGGGGCAGGTCCGATCTCTTCTGGCACCACAGATGGGCCAGGTCCGATCTCTTCTGGCACCACAGATGGGCCAGGTCCGATCTCTTCTCGCACCACAGATGGGGCAGGTCCGATCTCTTCTCGCACCACAGATGGGGCAGGTCCGATCTCTTCTCGCACCACAGATGGGGCAGGTCCGATCTCTTCTCGCACCACAGATGGGGCAGGTCCGATCTCTTCTCGCACCACAGATGGGGCAGGTCCGATCTCTTCTCGCACCACAGATGGGGCAGGTCCGATCTCTTCTCGCACCACAGATGGGGCAGGTCCGATCTCTTCTCGCACCACAGATGGGCCAGGTCCGATCTCTTTTGGCACCACAGATGGGCCAGGTCCGATCTCTTCTCGCAACACAGATGGGGCAGGTCCGATCTCTTCTCGCACCACAGATGGGGCAGGTCCGATCTCTTCTCGCACCACAGATGAGGCAGGTCCGATCTCTTCTGGCACCACAGATGGGCCAGGTCCGATCTCTTCTCGCACCACAGATGGGGCAGGTCCGATCTCTTCTCGCACCACAGATGGGGCAGGTCCGATCTCTTCTCGCACCACAGATGGGGCAGGTCCGATCTCTTCTCGCACCACAGATGGGGCAGGTCCGATCTCTTCTCGCACCACAGATGGGGTGCCAGAAGAGATCGTCATTGCCTAGCCCCAGTGCGGCATCATCTGTACTGCGCATGTATGCCGGCCGGCACATCCGTATACGGATACGAAGAAATCCAGACAGGTACATGGTGTAAGTATATTATACTAGTAACCCCCTCCTCGCTGGCGCAGGTTTCCATTGGATGCCCGGAAATGCCGCCAGATGAGATACATGCATTGAGGGGCTCTTGTGTCTACATACATCCGTCCAACAGAGCCGTGCGCACAATCTACTAGCGATGTAAGTAAGTCTGCCCCACTTGGTGTAGAATCTATAACCATACTTTGTCTTCATGGGTGTCGCCCCCTGCAGGTCTCCGGCCTGTGTTGCAGTTTCAGCATGCTGCCTCTTTCAGTCGCTTGGTGGCCAATGCAGAGGACGAGTTTTTGGATGTGCAATCATCGGTAACAAGAGGGCAAATAAACCGTCCCGTGGGATCGACTGACGACCACGACAGGACAGAGGTAGGTACATGTAATCATACATTAGTGGCCATGAAGCTTATGTCTCTGCCACCCCATCAGATCCTTCAGCTCTTCCTGGCAGCCAATCGCAGTCATGGAGCTGCAGTGGGTAGAGCAGCGCCCCTGGTGGCAGATCATATCCCTGAGCAAGAACACAGTTGAATCCAACATGCCAGATTCTGATTTCCGCCAACATCTGTTGTAGCGGGAAGGTAGGAGGTCGCCATACACATCAGACGGTTGTGGGCTCCACCAATATACAGTCCATCTCATGTATATGGCCAGCATAACCCCTTCACGTCCCAGGGCGTACATTTACGTGCAGGGCTTGTATGGAGCGGGATTGGGAGCCGATCCCACTCTATACACGGCGGGTGCCGGCTGTTTATGATAGCCGATACCTGCAATCTGTTGACCCTTTAAATGCTCTGATCAGTGTTTGGGTTTCCTGAATGGCCCACCCATGATGAGATCGGCCGTGCCATTCAGTTGCCATGGCAGCCTGGGGCCTTCTGAAGGACTCCAGCACTAACATGACTGACAGACTGCTTGTTAGAACACAGTAAACTGCAGTATTATGGTATTGCATTATTCTGTATGAGCGATCAAATGATTACAAGTTCAAGTTACCCGCGGGGACTTAAATAAAAAAATGAGGTTAAAAAAGTTAATAATTGATTAATTAGAAGGAAAAAAGTAATTGAAAAAACACCCTTTTCCCATATTTACAATAAAAAGATCAAGACAAAATAAACAACACAAACATATTTGGTATCGCTGCGTCCGTAAAGTCAGATCTATATTTACCCCGAATGGTGAGAGTTATCAGAGGAAAACAATGAAAAAAAAGTAATAAAAAGCAATCAAAAAGTCATATAAGCTCCAAAATAGAAACCACAGGACGACCCGTAAAAAACGAGCCCTCACACAGAAAAATGGCAGAAAAATGGCGGTCAGGGGATGGCGGCAGAAAATTAGATGACCCAATTGCAGTTTTTTTTTCACATTTCACTCCACTTTTTTTTCACGTCTTTCAGTGCATTATATGGTACATTACATAGAACCACTGAAAATACAACTTGCCCAACAAAAGCGATGTAAACTATAAGCGGTGGGGTCCGACCCCCACCAATCACGAGAATTGGGGTCCAGTCAGTCCCTGAGCGAATAGAGCGGTGGTTGCACGGGTGCGATGCTGCTCCATTCACTTCACGGCGCTGGAGATTACTGAGGTCAAGCGCTTTGGCAATCTCCAGCGCGGTCACTGAAGTGGAGTGGTGGCCTACCTACACTACCTACGCTCTACGGGACTGACTAGATCCCTGTTCTTGGGATTGGTGGGGGTCCCAGCGGTCAAAAAAGGCTAACGTTCCCTAAAATTCCCTAAACAAACACATGACTAGAACTTTGGCTGCAAGGATAAAGCTCGCACCCAACCCTGCGGCATCGCACACTAACGGAAGTGAACGCGGGCGCATTGCAGCTCACAGCTCAGTGCAGTCACAACCCAAGGACCTCAAAAAAGTTTCTTTCTGGATTTCTTACAATCTTAAAGGAATATTCTGTTTTTTTTGTTTTTTTTTAACTGATGACCTATTCCCCGGATCCGCCGCCCATGACCATCGTTTTGTCCGCTGCAATGACAGTGGTCAGAGGAGGAAGTTGAAGTGCTTGAAATCACTTCTACACTTCTTTTTGGGGCCATGTTCAGGACGTCACTTCCTGTCCCAGACAGGGAGTGTAGGAGAAGCGGAGCGCGCCCTTTGATTTCAATGGGAGTGAAGCCAGCACTCTGATAACCGCCACTGAAGACAATATCCGGCCTGCTGAACTGACAGCGGACCGGGCGATCAGCTGATGGAGGGGGGTCCCGAGTGCCTGAACCCCGTCCATCAACTGCTGATCAACTGGCCGGAGGATACGCAGCAGTTTAAACCAGAATACCCCTTTAACCCCAGGACATAAAGTTACCTCCTGGAAGCAGTACCTGCAAATGGACATAGACCTACGACATGTAGATGGCACGGGCCCAGAGGCTGATCCCGTACCCTCCGCTAGAGGACTGAGCTGATCCCGTACCCTCCGCTAGAGGACTGAGCTGATCCCGTACCCTCCACTAGAGGACTGAGCTGATCCCGTACCCTCCACTAGAGGACTGAGCTGATCCCGTACCCTCCACTAGAGGACTGAGCTGATCCCGTACCCTCCACTAGAGGACTGAGCTGATCCCGTACCCTCCACTAGAGGACTGAGCTGATCCCGTACCCTCCACTAGAGGACTGAGCTGATCCCGTACCCTCCACTAGAGGACTGAGCTGATCCCGTACCCTCCACTAGAGGACTGAGCTGATCCCGTACCCTCCCCTACAGGACTGAGCTGATCCCGTACCCTCCCCTACAGGACTGAGCTGATCCCGTACCCTCCACTAGAGGACTGAGCTGATCCCGTACCCTCCACTAGAGGACTGAGCTGATCCCGTACCCTCCCCTACAGGACTGAGCTGATCCCGTACCCTCCCCTACAGGACTGAGCTGATCCCGTACCCTCCCCTACAGGACTGAGCTGATCCCGTACCCTCCCCTACAGGACTGAGCTGATCCCGTACCGTCCCCTACAGGACTGAGCTGATCCCGTACCCTCCCCTACAGGACTGAGCTGATCCCGTACCCTCCCCTACAGGACTGAGCTGATCCCGTACCCTCCCCTACAGGACTGAGCTGATCCCGTACCCTCCCCTACAGGACTGAGCTGATCCCGTACCCTCCCCTACAGGACTGAGCTGATCCCGTACCCTCCCCTACAGGACTGAGCTGATCCCGTACCCTCCACTAGAGGACTGAGCTGATCCCGTACCCTCCACTAGAGGACTGAGCTGATCCCGTAGCCTCCACTAGAGGACTGAGCTGATCCCGTAGCCTCCACTAGAGGACTGAGCTGATCCCGTAGCCTCCACTAGAGGACTGAGCTGATCCCGTAGCCTCCACTAGAGGACTGAGCTGATCCCGTAGCCTCCACTAGAGGACTGAGCTGATCCCGTAGCCTCCACTAGAGGACTGAGCTGATCCCGTAGCCTCCACTAGAGGACTGAGCTGATCCCGTAGCCTCCGCTAGAGGACTGAGCTGATCCCGTAGCCTCCGCTAGAGGACTGAGCTGATCCCGTAGCCTCCGCTAGAGGACTGAGCTGATCCCGTACCCTCCGCTAGAGGACTGAGCTGATCCCGTACCCTCCGCTAGAGGACTGAGCTGATCCCGTACCCTCCACTAGAGGACTGAGCTGATCCCGTACCCTCCACTACAGGACTGAGCTGATCCCGTACCCTCCACTAGAGGACTGAGCTGATCCCGTACCCTCCACTAGAGGACTGAGCTGATCCCGTACCCTCCACTAGAGGACTGAGCTGATCCCGTACCCTCCACTAGAGGACTGAGCTGATCCCGTACCCTCCACTAGAGGACTGAGCTGATCCCGTACCCTCCACTAGAGGACTGAGCTGATCCCGTACCCTCCACTAGAGGACTGAGCTGATCCCGTACCCTCCACTAGAGGACTGAGCTGATCCCGTACCCTCCCCTACAGGACTGAGCTGATCCCGTACCCTCCCCTACAGGACTGAGCTGATCCCGTACCCTCCACTAGAGGACTGAGCTGATCCCGTACCCTCCACTAGAGGACTGAGCTGATCCCGTACCCTCCCCTACAGGACTGAGCTGATCCCGTACCCTCCCCTACAGGACTGAGCTGATCCCGTACCCTCCCCTACAGGACTGAGCTGATCCCGTACCCTCCCCTACAGGACTGAGCTGATCCCGTACCGTCCCCTACAGGACTGAGCTGATCCCGTACCCTCCCCTACAGGACTGAGCTGATCCCGTACCCTCCCCTACAGGACTGAGCTGATCCCGTACCCTCCCCTACAGGACTGAGCTGATCCCGTACCCTCCCCTACAGGACTGAGCTGATCCCGTACCCTCCCCTACAGGACTGAGCTGATCCCGTACCCTCCCCTACAGGACTGAGCTGATCCCGTACCCTCCCCTACAGGACTGAGCTGATCCCGTACCCTCCCCTACAGGACTGAGCTGATCCCGTAGCCTCCACTAGAGGACTGAGCTGATCCCGTAGCCTCCACTAGAGGACTGAGCTGATCCCGTAGCCTCCACTAGAGGACTGAGCTGATCCCGTAGCCTCCACTAGAGGACTGAGCTGATCCCGTAGCCTCCACTAGAGGACTGAGCTGATCCCGTAGCCTCCACTAGAGGACTGAGCTGATCCCGTAGCCTCCACTAGAGGACTGAGCTGATCCCGTAGCCTCCACTAGAGGACTGAGCTGATCCCGTAGCCTCCACTAGAGGACTGAGCTGATCCCGTAGCCTCCACTAGAGGACTGAGCTGATCCCGTAGCCTCCACTAGAGGACTGAGCTGATCCCGTAGCCTCCACTAGAGGACTGAGCTGATCCCGTAGCCTCCACTAGAGGACTGAGCTGATCCCGTAGCCTCCACTAGAGGACTGAGCTGATCCCGTAGCCTCCACTAGAGGACTGAGCTGATCCCGTAGCCTCCACTAGAGGACTGAGCTGATCCCGTAGCCTCCACTAGAGGACTGAGCTGATCCCGTAGCCTCCACTAGAGGACTGAGCTGATCCCGTAGCCTCCACTAGAGGACTGAGCTGATCCCGTAGCCTCCACTAGAGGACTGAGCTGATCCCGTAGCCTCCACTAGAGGACTGAGCTGATCCCGTAGCCTCCACTAGAGGACTGAGCTGATCCCGTAGCCTCCACTAGAGGACTGAGCTGATCCCGTAGCCTCCACTAGAGGACTGAGCTGATCCCGTAGCCTCCACTAGAGGACTGAGCTGATCCCGTAGCCTCCACTAGAGGACTGAGCTGATCCCGTAGCCTCCACTAGAGGACTGAGCTGATCCCGTACCCTCCACTAGAGGACTGAGCTGATCCCGTACCCTCCACTGCAGGACTGAGCTGATCCCGTACCCTCCACTAGAGGACTGAGCTGATACCGTACCCTCCACTAGAGGACTGAGCTGATCCCGTACCTTCCACTAGAGGACTGAGCTGATCCCGTACCCTCCACTACAGGACTGAGCTGATCCCGTAGCCTCCACTACAGGACTGAGCTGATCCCGTAGCCTCCACTACAGGACTGAGCTGATCCCGTAGCCTCCACTACAGGACTGAGCTGATCCCGTAGCCTCCACTACAGGACTGAGCTGATCCCGTAGCCTCCACTACAGGACTGAGCTGATCCCGTAGCCTCCACTACAGGACTGAGCTGATCCCGTAGCCTCCACTACAGGACTGAGCTGATCCCGTAGCCTCCACTACAGGACTGAGCTGATCCCGTAGCCTCCACTACAGGACTGAGCTGATCCCGTAGCCTCCACTACAGGACTGAGCTGATCCCGTACCCTCCACTACAGGACTGAGCTGATCCCGTAGCCTCCACTACAGGACTGAGCTGATCCCGTAGCCTCCACTACAGGACTGAGCTGATCCCGTAGCCTCCACTACAGGACTGAGCTGATCCCGTACCCTCCACTACAGGACTGAGCTGATCCCGTACCCTCCACTAGAGGACTGAGCTGATCCCGTACCCTCCACTAGAGGACTGAGCTGATCCCGTACCCTCCACTAGAGGACTGAGCTGATCCCGTACCCTCCACTAGAGGACTGAGCTGATCCCGTACCCTCCACTAGAGGACTGAGCTGATCCCGTACCCTCCACTAGAGGACTGAGCTGATCCCGTACCCTCCACTAGAGGACTGAGCTGATCCCGTACCCTCCACTAGAGGACTGAGCTGATCCCGTACCCTCCACTAGAGGACTGAGCTGATCCCGTACCCTCCACTAGAGGACTGAGCTGATCCCGTACCTTCCACTAGAGGACTGAGCTGATCCCGTACCCTCCACTACAGGACTGAGCTGATCCCGTAGCCTCCACTACAGGACTGAGCTGATCCCGTAGCCTCCACTACAGGACTGAGCTGATCCCGTACCCTCCACTAGAGGACTGAGCTGATCCCGTACCCTCCACTAGAGGACTGAGCTGATCCCGTACCCTCCACTAGAGGACTGAGCTGATCCCGTACCCTCCACTAGAGGACTGAGCCGATCCCGTACCCTCCACTACAGGACTGAGCCGATCCCGTACCCTCCACTAGAGGACTGAGCCGATCCCGTACCCTCCACTAGAGGACTGAGCCGATCCCGTACCCTCCACTAGAGGACTGAGCCGATCCCGTACCCTCCACTAGAGGACTGAGCCGATCCCGTACCCTCCACTAGAGGACTGAGCCGATCCCGTACCCTCCACTAGAGGACTGAGCCGATCCCGTACCCTCCACTAGAGGACTGAGCCGATCCCGTACCCTCCACTAGAGGACTGAGCCGATCCCGTACCCTCCACTAGAGGACTGAGCCGATCCCGTACCCTCCACTAGAGGACTGAGCTGATCCCGTACCCTCCACTAGAGGACTGAGCTGATCCCGTACCCTCCACTGCAGGACTGAGCTGATCCCGTACCCTCCACTGCAGGACTGAGCTGATCCCGTAGCCTCCACTACAGGACTGAGCTGATCCCGTACCCTCCCCTACAGGACTGAGCTGATCCCGTAGCCTCCACTACAGGACTGAGCTGATCCCGTACCCTCCCCTACAGGACTGGCAGACGGCTCCCTGCTGTTAACCTATTATGAACAATGTTGACTGTGGCATGTAAAGGGTTCACAGACTGAGGGCGTTCCTTCTGAGACGTCATCGGCCCTCTGGATGCTAAATGATGATGTCATGGTCTGCCATTGATTGGCCAGTGATCATAGGATCACAGTTTCAGGTCCCCCACACGGACATAAAAAATGTAAAGATAAAAATCTATAAATAGTAGAAAAAAATATATAAAATAGGTAAAAAAAAAAACCTTCTTACACTCTTTCCCCTCTTTATTTAATAAAAAAAAGCACATTTGGTATTGTCACATCTGTAACGACCCAGATAATAAAATAAGCCCGCCGTTCACCCTGCACGGAAAACAGTATAAAAAATGTCTTTTTTTTTTTTTTTTAGCATTTTACCTCCCAAAAACGCAATAAAAGTAATTAAAAAAGCCAAAATGGTCCCAATAAAAACTACAGCTCACCATACAAAAAAACAAACCCTGACAGCTCCGCCCGTAGGAAGATGAAACGTTATGGGAGTGTGAGAGCAGCAATGCGAAGAAAGGGCTTCTGTTGTAAACAAACAAACAACGGCTGAACTGAGTACAACACATTATAGAGAGTCGCTGCGGCGTCCATCCGATCCATGACGCCGAACACATCACTCATCCAATAAGGCGTCTCTCTGCCAATCAGTGCCGGCCGATTCCGATACTGCCGTGCAAACCGAAGCCTTTTCTTCCGATGCGCCTTTGTTAACGGTGACCGTCCGCCCAACGTCCGGCAACTCTGCTACATCGCCCCCTTCTGCCCACCGAGTGATATATGAGCAGACGGCTATCGCACACCTTATATACCCACCAAGCCAGCCCAACGGACGCGGCGGAAGTAGGAGGTGCTCATAATAATATGAATCCAAAAATAAGCCCCCATACGGCCGGGGGGACGGAAAAACAAAAAAGATATCGCTTTTGAAAATTCCTCCAAAAAGATCATTGTGTCCTTAGGACCAAAGTAGTGCGTCACTAAGGGGTTACGGTTGCGGCAACGTGCGAGCTTCATATTGAGTGCATTCACTTTCAGTAATCCGCAGTTCCGCACGGTATACCGCAATCCTTGGCCATCCCACATGTGGATCTCTAGCCTAAAGCAGTTTTATTACCCCTCCTGGCACTCCGACCCTAAACATTGGAAGGGTTTCTCGTTACAGGACCCCTACAACACGAGGCACTGGAAGCCGACGGCGGAGTATAAATCCCCTTTATCTGCATACATCAAGATTCCCAAGATAGAACTGCCACAAAATGTGCAGCGTAACGCCAAACCAGGTGAGACCGCAGGAACTACGGCGTGACCACTGACCACAAGTACCTATGGTAGTTCTTGGGAGACCAATGGCATTTAGAGGCGGAAAGGGCATATTTCTCCGAAATGTGTTTGTTCCTAAAAGTAGAACAATCCGTCTAACAATTACCCCCCAGAGGGGGCCGATAGCAGACAATGTTCTGTATCAATAAACCCCACCCCAGTAATACCTGCCCCCTTTATGCCATCTTATCAGCAAAGACAAAAGACCCTATAATTGAGTAAAAAGAAATAAAAAAAATAACACTGGAAAGAAAATTCCATGAACTGACCAGTAGATGGCGCCATGCTGTTACGTTTCCAGTACCGTTGTGTCACCTCGCTCGCCTCAGATGTCCTCCGGAAAATTGGCTGACATTGCGAGGGGGCTTTAGTGTTACAGCCAGAAGCAGATTATATAACGGAGACTGTAACGGCTGTAGGGGGGCCCGAGCCCTTCATTCACACTCCGACTGGTGCAAAGATGACAATTACCAAAGCTTTACAAATTACCATATTGTTATAAAAGAATAAAAAATACGTATGTTGTTAAATTATACTTCTGTTTTATCGGAAGGTTACCCCGGCTTCATTCCTCTGAACCACTGTAGCACGGGCACAAGTTTTACCAAAGGGGTCAACACAAGTATGGATGAATTTGATTGCAGCCAGGTAAGGATATTTATTGTAAGTAGTAGGAGATGAAATGACAACTACGGTGACAAATACTATGATACTGCCCCCTATGTACAAGAATATAACTACTATAATACTGCTCCCTATGTACAAGAATATAACTACTATAATACTGCCCCCTATGTACAAGAATATAACTACTATAATACTGCCCCCTATGTACAAGAATATAACTACTATAATACTGGCCCTTATGTACAAGAATATAACTACTATAATACTGCCCCCTATGTACAAGAATATAACTACTATAATACTGCCCCCTATGTACAAGAATATAACTACTATAATACTGCCCCCTATGTACAAGAATATAACTACTATAATACTGCCTCCTATGGACAAGAATATAACTACTATAATACTGCCCTCTATGTACAGGAATATAACTACTATAATACTGCCCTCTATGTACAGGAATATAACTACTATAATACTGCCCCCTATGTACCATAATATAACCACTATAATACTGCCCCCTATGTACAAGAATATACCTACTATAATACTGCCCCCTATGTACAAGAATATAACTACTATAATACTGCCCCCTATGTACAAGAATGTAAGTACTATAATACTGCTCCCTATGTACAAGAATATACCTACTATAATACTGCCCCCTATGTACAAGAATATAACTACTATAATACTGCCCCCTATGTACAAGAATATAACTACTATAATACTGCCCCCTATGTACAAGAATATAACTACTATAATACAGCCCCCTCTGTACAAGAATATAACTACTATAATACTGCCCCCTCTGTACAAGAATATAACTACTATAATACTGCCCCCTATGTACAAGAATATAACTACTATAATACTGCCCGCTATGTACAAGAATATAACTACTATAATACTGCCTGCTATGTACAAGAATATAACTTCTATAATACTGCCCCCCATGTACAAGAATATAACTACTATAATACTGCCTCCTATGTACAAGAATATAACTACTATAATACTGCCCCCCATGTACAAGAATATAACTACTATAATACTGCCCCCGATGTACAAGAATATAACTACTATAATACTGCCCCCTATGTACAAGAATATAACTACTATAATACTGCTCCTCTGTACAAGAATATAACTACTATAATACTGCCCCCCTATGTACAAGAATATAACTACTATAATACTGCCCCTATGTACAAGAATATAACTACTATAATACTGCTCCTATGTACAAGAATATAACTACTATAATACTGCCCCCTATGTACAAGAATATAACTACTATAATACTGCCCCCTATGTACAAGAATATAACTTCTATAATACTGCCCCCCATGTACAAGAATATAACTACTATAATATTGCCTCCTATGTACAAGAATATAACTACTATAATACTGCCCCCTATGTACAAGAATATAACTACTATAATACAGCCCCCTCTGTACAAGAATATAACTACTATAATACTGCCCCCTATGTACAAGAATATAACTACTATAATACTGCCCCCTATGTACAAGAATATAACTTCTATAATACTGCCCCCCATGTACAAGAATATAACTACTATAATATTGCCTCCTATGTACAAGAATATAACTACTATAATACTGCCCCCCATGTCCAAGAATATAACTACTATAATACTGCCCCCGATGTACAAGAATATAACTGCTATAATACTGCCCCCTATGTACAAGAATATAACTACTATAATACTGCTCCTCTGTACAAGAATATAACTACTATAATACTGCCCCCCTATGTACAAGAATATAACTACTATAATACTGCCCCCTATGTACAAGAATATAACTACTATAATACTGCTCCTATGTACAAGAATATAACTACTATAATACTGCTCCTATGTACAAGAATATAACTACTATAATACTGCCCCCTATGTACAAGAATATAACTACTATAATACTGCCCCCCTATGTACAAGAATATAACTACTATAATACTGCCCCCTATGTACAAGAATGTAAGTACTATAATACTGCTCCCTATGTACAAGAATATAATTACTGTAATACTGCTCCCTATGTACAAGAATATAACTACTATAATACTGCCCCCTATGCACAAGAATATAACTACTATAATACTGCCCCTATGTACAAGAATATAACTACTATAATACTGCCCCCTATGTACAAGAATATAACTACTATAATACTGCCCCCTCTGTACAAGAATATAACTACTATAATACTGCCCCCTATGTACCAGAATATAACTACTATAATACTGCCCCCTATGTACAAGAATATAACTACTATAATACTGCCCGCTATGTACAAGAATATAACTACTATAATACTGCCTCCTATGTACAAGAATATAATTACTATAATACTGCCCCCTATGTACAAGAATATAACTACTATAATAATGCCCCCTATGTACAAGAATATAACTACTATAATACTGCCTTCTATGTACAAGAATATAACTAGTATAATACTGCCTCCTATGTACAAGAATATAACTACTATAATACTGCCCCTATGTACAAGAATATAACTACTATAATACTGCTCCCTATGTACAAGGATATAACTACTATAATACTGCCCCCTATGTACAAGAATATAACTACTATAATACTGCCCCCTATGTACAAGGATATAACTACTATAATACTGCCCCCTATGTACAAGAATATAACTACTATAATACTGCCCCCTATGTACAAGAATATAACTACTATAATACAGCTCCCTATGTACAGGAATATAACTACTATAATACTGCCCCCTATGTACAAGAATATAACCACTATAATACTGCCCCCTATGTACCAGAATATAACTACTATAATACTGCCCCCTATGTACAAGAATATAACTACTATAATACTGCCCGCTATGTACAAGAATATAACTACTATAATACTGCCTCCTATGTACAAGAATATAATTACTATAATACTGCCCCCTATGTACAAGAATATAACTACTATAATAATGCCCCCTATGTACAAGAATATAACTACTATAATACTGCCTTCTATGTACAAGAATATAACTAGTATAATACTGCCTCCTATGTACAAGAATATAACTACTATAATACTGCCCCTATGTACAAGAATATAACTACTATAATACTGCTCCCTATGTACAAGGATATAACTACTATAATACTGCCCCCTATGTACAAGAATATAACTACTATAATACTGCCCCCTATGTACAAGGATATAACTACTATAATACTGCCCCCTATGTACAAGAATATAACTACTATAATACTGCCCCCTATGTACAAGAATATAACTACTATAATACAGCTCCCTATGTACAGGAATATAACTACTATAATACTGCCCCCTATGTACAAGAATATAACCACTATAATACTGCCCCCTATGTACAAGAATATAACTACTATAATACTGCCCCCTATGTACAAGAATATAACTACTATAATAATGCCCCCTATGTACAAGAATATAACTACTATAATATTGCTCCTATGTACAAGAATATAACTACTATAAAACTGCCCCCTATGTACAAGAATATAACTACTATAATACTGCCTGCTATGTACAAGAATACAACTACTATAATACTGCCCCCTATGTACAAGAATATAACTACTATAATACTGCTCCTATGTACAAGAATATAAATACTATAACACTGCCCCCTATGTACAAGAATATAACTACTATAATAATGCCCCCTATGTACAAGAATATAACTACTATAATACTACCCCCTATGTACAAGAATATAACTACTATAATACTGCCCCCTATGTACAAGAATATAACTACTATAATGCTGCCCCCTATATACAAGAATATAACTACTATAATACTGCCCACTATGTACAAGAATATAACTACTATAATACTACCCCCTATGTACAAGAATATAACTACTATAATACTACCCCCTATGTACAAGAATATAACTACTATAATACTGCTCCCTATGTACAAGAATGTAACTTCTATAATACTGCCTCCTATGTACAAGAATATAACTACTATAATACTGCCCCCTATATACAAGAATATAACTACTATAATACTGCCCACTATGTACAAGAATATAACTACTATAATACTACCCCCTATGTACAAGAATATAACTACTATAATACTGCTCCCTATGTACAAGAATGTAACTTCTATAATACTGCCTCCTATGTACAAGAATATAACTACTATAATACTGCCCCCTATATACAAGAATATAACTACTATAATACTGCCCACTATGTACAAGAATATAACTACTATAATACTACCCCCTATGTACAAGAATATAACTACTATAATACTGCCCCCTATATACAAGAATATAACTACTATAATACTGCCCACTATGTACAAGAATATAACTACTATAATACTGCCCACTATGTACAACAATATAACTACTATAATACTACCCCCTATGTACAAGAATATAACTACTATAATACTGCCCCCTATGTACAAGAATGTAACTTCTATAATACTGCCTCCTATGTACAAGAATATAACTACTATAATACTGCCCCTATGTACAAGAATATAACTACTATAATACTGCCCCCTATGTACAAGAATATAACTACTATAATACTGCTCCCTATGTACAAGAATATAACTTCTATAATACTGCCCCCTATGTACAAGAATATACCTACTATAATACTGCTCCCTATGTACAAGAATATAACTACTATAATACCGCTCCTATGTACAAGAATATAACTATTATAATACTGCCCCTATGTACAAGAATATAACTACTATAATACTGCCCTCTATGTACAAGAATATAACTACTATAATACTGCCCCCTATGTACAAGAATATAACTACTATAATACTGCCCACTATGTACAAGAATAGAACTACTATAATACTGCCCCCTATGTACAAGAATATAACTACTATAATACTGCCCACTATGTACAAGAATAGAACTACTATAATACTGCCCCCTATGTACAAGAATATAACTACTATAATACCGCCCCCTATGTACAAGAATATAACTACTATAATACCGCCCCCTATGTACAAGAATATAACTGCTATAATACCGCCCCCTATGTAGCTATTTGGCACTCGCCCATGTAAATACGGCCTTAAAATCCTAAATCTTTTGACCTAAAACAGCATCTCTGCTATATTGGGAGGACTGTGCGCTGCCCGGTTATTACCAGTGTGACTCATGTACTTTGGAGGAATCACAAGGAGTCAGGATGAGGTCAGCGGCAGCACATTACATCGCTGCTTGTTGTAACCAGCATGCGGATGATGAGAGCGGCAGCCCTCTCACTGCGGCTGCTGTGATGCTGCGGGGGGCTCACTCGCCTGTTGGATCCAATCTCAGTGATGGCAAAAACAAAAATATTCACTACTGCTGTGCAAGTGTCGTTACATAGTAAGTCTCACAGTCACCGGGGTCCACAAGGCTGAGATACGGGGAGCTGTTTGCAGGGGCCTAACCGTAGAGCTGCCTTTGCAGTTTGTTCCCAAATTAAGCAAGCAGCAGTGCAGCGGGGTCAAGGGGAGTACAGAGGGCAGCCGGCCAAAGCATGTGTATAGTCTAAGAGGCTTCTAATAGCTCCACATACACATAAAGGGGGATGAAAATGGACTTTTTTCCCATCCGGTGTGGCCGCCTTTGGCCCCATGACTGCAGCCCCCCTCTGCTGCCGCTTCCCACCAGATTCCCACAGATGTGTGCAGGGATTTGCCTACATTCCTTTAGGAGAGCTTCAAATAGTGATGGGGGATGATGGGCATGTTGGGCGCATAGATACGGCGTTCTAGTTCGTCCTAAAGATACTCGATGTGATTGAGAGCCGGACTTTGGGCCCCCAATGAAGTCTGCAGACGTTCTACTCCTCACACTGCGTGCCGTATGACATGGCGCTCGTCATGTTGGTGGAGACATGGAGCTATACCAGAGTATTACCACAGGGGAGGTGATGCCACATTGTCCTGGATGTCTCTGTACCCGTTGGTGTGGAGGGTGGACTTCACCATAACCAATGGCCCTAACGCCCCCCATCATAACAGAACCTACTCCAAACCTCACTGTTGGGACGATGCCATCACGTAGAAACCGCTCTCCAGGCAACCGCCACACCCAAGTGCCGCCATCCGATCGGAAGATGGTGTCCTGTGATTCATCTGTCCACAACACTTTCTTCCACTCACTTACAGTCCGTCGCTCCAAGCCCCATCGCAGGCGCCGCTGTGCAGTCACTGCTGTGATGTTGTGTGCAGCCGCTCGTCCATGGTAACCCTTCACATGCCGTTCCCTACAGATGGTTCTGGTGCTAATGGATGCCCCAATGTCCTGTGAGACCCGCTGAGCGAGGGCAGACGATGTGTGTGATGTCTTCACAGCTCCTACAAGGCTTCGTTGTCCACATTCTGTCAGTTTACAAGGTCTCCCTGAGCGTGGCGGCACCGCACACACCAGATGGCCTCCATCCCCAAATAACATGGCCAACAGTGGAAGATCCAGAGGCTGCAATGTCCCATACTGATTGGTTGGTGACATACCCCCGCCAGACCCCGTTGTCGGCTCTACACCCGGTGACATCCCACCGCCAGACCCCGTTGTCAGCTCAACACCTGGTGACATACCCCCGCCAGACCCCATTATAAGCTCTACACCCGGTGACATCCCACCGCCGGACCCCGTCGTCAACTCTACACCTGGTGACATCCCACCTCCAGACCCCATTGCCAACTCTACCCCTGGTGACATCCCACCACCAGACCCCGTTGTCAGCTCTACACCTGGTGACATCCCACCTCCAGACCCCATTGCCAACTCTACCCCTGGTGACATCCCACCACCAGACCCCATTGTCAGCTCTACACCTGGTGACATCCCACCACCAGACCCCGTTGTCAGCTCTACACCTGGGGGCATCTGATGGTTTCTGTACTAGGACCTCCTGTGTGATCCTCTCCTTTATACCTGATGCCACCCATCACCGGACCGCACAGGACAATCATTCTGTCACCTTAGTGTATTCTCAGCTTCTCACCAAGTGACTTGCAGGGAGTTCTCCGGTTAGGTTCAGCTGTTGTGACCTAGTAGCGCTATATTACAGGGTTTGTAGGTCTCCTTTCTCCACATGAATCATATCCTAGGTGGGACCTAATCACGGCAGGCGTCTCTGATCCCCGCCCTCTGCTGCTTGCCATAAATACAGCTACTAGACAGGGAGCTCTACCCAAGACTATAAGGTGTAGCCACAGATGACCAGCGAGGGCACGGCCGTCCTAAACCTTCAGGACCGCATTACTGCAGGCAGAAAGTGAATAACAAAAATATAACAGAACCAAAAAAAACTATTAAAACTTCACAAAAATCTTTCTGTAAAATCAGGGGATGGACGTAAAACTGCAGCAACTAGATTACCCCGTCTCACCGAAAATAAAGGTGAGGGCGCCTTACCGCAGCCATATTGCACCGTTAAAAAAATGCAAGTGGAAAGACGCTCTTAGCCTAATTTTTGTGGAGGCTTGAAATAAGCCCTAGTTACACATTAAAAAAAAGAAAAAGAATCCATTACCCAGTAGGCTGGGTCCAGGTCCCTCCCGCTGCTCTCTAGAGGTTCGTCGCGGTTCCTGCAGTCCTCAGCCGCTCGTACAACATTACTTCCTGGTTATGGAATTCATAAATCCCAACTCCTGGAAGCGATGGTTGTGATTGGTTCTACGACCGCGGCTCAGTCAATCAATGCAGTGCTGGCTGAACCAATGCAATGGCTGCGACTGGCCGTGGCTCAGCCAATTCATAAATCCCGCCTCTACAGCATGATGGCTGTTGATTGGTTCTGCCAGTGCAGCATTGAGTGGTTCTTCAACTGCTGCTCAGCCAATCACAGCCAAGTCCTGCAGCAGCAGGGAACGCCACCATGAGGGCAGGACAGTAATGTCAGCGCAACATTTCAATCCAGTTAGTCCCTTCACCTTTAGCATCTTTTAGTTAACCCCTTAAAGATCAAAGTGCTTTGGTCCTACAGGATCAGACACTGGTGATTTTAAGCATGTGATGGTTTTTGGCCCTATTTTTCTCCTGGCCTGCCCAATTTATTTTTGATACTTTGTGACATGTAGGCTGTTTAAAAGCTCTTCACTAGAGATAAGCGAACGTACTCGGTTCGGGTGTTTTTGGACCCGAGCACCGTTTTTTCCGAGTAACTGACTACTCGGACAAAAAGATTCAGGGTGTCGGGGGTTGCAGAGGGCAGTGGGGGGAGCTCCCCCGTTACCCCCTGCTCAACCACACCGCCCCCGGATCTTTTCGTCCGAGTAGTCAGTTACTCAGAAAAAACGGTGCTCGGGTCCAAAAACACCCGAACCGAGTACATTCACTCATCTCTACTCTTCACTGAAATTTGTTTGTCTTTTATGAGGGGTAAGTAGAAAAAAGTTTTGAATGTAATTTTTAAAGTTTACATAACGTATAGGAAGGGGGTCACCCTGGTTTGTCTGATGTAATATGTAGTCTGAGTACAATGTGGCTTTTAGAGGGGTGGGTTATGCAAGTTCTTACATTTTTTGTAACTTAACAGCTACAGCCCCCCCGATAGTACAAGGCGTCTGGGTGACCCTCACATTGTGAGTCTGCTAATACACGGCAGGTCTGCCACGTTGGGGGGTTGCCGGTGAGCACGATTGCTACTTCCTGCATTCTCTATATACCGCTTATTTAACACTATGCAGCCTGTAAGGGAGAAGCAGTTCTGCCTTCGGGTCCTCAGCTGTTTGACTGCCGAGGACCTGACAGGTAAAAGCTTTAATCCTGTGAATTTTTCCTAATATGCAGGATTAAGTGCTGTATACTTGCAAATGTGAGCCATCCCCAGGAATTAGGGGTCCATCACTCAAGATCCCCACCTGGCACCAGTCCAATGTCATGGCAAACAGCTCCGTCTGTAGTGCAGTGGCCTGGGGTGGTAATGCAAAGTTAATAGCATCTGTGCCTGCATAACCAGCCTGAGCCACTCCAGTACAGGCAGCACTATCTACTTCTGTCCACAACAGTGGGCCCAATATCCACAGGTTCCCTCATGATCAGCTATTGATCACCTACCCCGCAGACAGCTCATCAACAGTAAAGTCCCCTTTAAAAGCTACGTGTTCGCAGGAGTCAGACATGGTTAAAGTGCAGCCGCAGTATACGGGTACTAGCACACCTAAACAGTCTGCCCTTTTGTATCACGGCTGTCCATCAGGGCCCTTCTGAGCTTGTGTCATCTCTTTTAGATGCAGATTAGACCTCCTATCACCAGCTTGGAACGAAGGCTGAAACCAACTTACTGGCCAAAAGCTAAGATCTATAGCCCCGCTGGTCTCTTGCCCAATTACACAGGCTTTATACCAGGTGAGTAATCATTGCTGTCCTTGCTGCTATAATAGGAGTCACCCGACTGATGAGAATAGAAGCCGTTGCAGTGTTTTAGTCTAGACAGCCCCTCTAGTTCCTAGCAGTCTTAACAGACAGACCGGCCTTGCAATATACTTGGGCACCCGGCTTGGGGCCCAAACAAGTTTCTAAGCCATGCTGATAACTAATCGGCCTGATTGCCGCTGGCACAGCTGCTGCATATAGCACTCAGACCAACACAGCACTTGCAAGTCACACATGAAGATTGCGTTTTAATAGCAGAGCAGCATGTGCAAAAATACACCTACAAGGGTAATTTCCAAAATGCTCTGATGTCCGGATATAGATTCTTCTGCTCATTTATTGCCAGGAAGATGGACCAATACCTCCACAGCGCCACCTATTGGATGGCAGCATTCCTTCAAAGCTATGTATGACTTCAGTCTGTAAAACCATGGTTTCTTGCCTGGCTGGTGACATGGGTCAAGAGGGGGTGTTCTCTCCTTAAGGAGAGATTGTCCTCCCACTCAACCCTAGGTGTCTCCAAACACTTGGGTGCTCTTTTAGAAATGGCACCCCTTTATTGGCAGGAAGACTATAGAGAGCACAGAGGTGGTAGGTGGCCGGGCTAGTGCACATGCGCTCCCCACTAGATTTGGATGAAAATGGGAAAGTGACCTCTGCCATTTCTTTCCATAGTCTGTTGCCCTGGCAACAAGCAGAGGAATTAATATCTGAAGAATGGAGCATTTTGGAAACCTCTTATGGATGAGAGCATTGTTTTGCAGTTGAACACCTTGAAATAGGATTCCTGATATGGAAATAACCCCCAAGTGCTAACAGGAAGCTTATTGCACAAAAGTGTGCGATGTCTAAAAATTCAAAATACATCATTTATTAGCTTAGTTGCTCACTTTCAACCAGTTTAAAAAAAAAAACAAAAAAAAAACCCCTGACCTGTTTGCACGCTGCATCTAAACATGCCCCAGAATGTAGCGCTGCATGCTAGGTGAGCTGCCTGTCTAGACGCTCCTGCAGCGTTCAGCTGTCATCCTGTGTAAGTGGGGTGTTACACTAGAAGCTCATCAGCCAAACCTGCCAATTAGATACGGTTTCAGGGCCTCCAATGAACTTTAGCAGGGAGGATTGGGCGGTTGCATTGCTACATTATGTACTAGACTGCAGCATGCTAAATAAGCATTTGTGCATGGCCACCCTGTAGGACGGGGTTGTTCAGATTCCAGGATGTCAGTCAAATTCCCACAACTCAGGACTGAAGGAGGATTGGTCACTTTCTGCATGAACTGACCTGCAGGTTCTTCCGTGTAAACAGTTCTTTTGAACGGCTGTCTGCTCACCATGAATAGAGATGGGTAGGGAAGGATGCTCCCCAGCCTCCATGCCAGCAGCGCTATGGGATGCCAGCGATACTCACTCCATCACTGGTCTGCTGCTGGGCATAGTTTGCTTGACACCTCATCCTGTGTCAGACCATAAGGTTGTGTTCAAACTTAATTTTTTTGAACCACCCCAAAAAAAAATAAATATAAAAAAGTTTTGCTGTGGTTCAGAACTGCACCAACACACGTTAGGCCCACATGTAGCAGAAACCTGTGGAAAGTCTGCATCAAAACTAGTATAAACACGAGCTGCACCATTGGTGTGGATTTTGATGCAGAGGCACAAGTGTGCCAAATATGTATTTTAAAAAAGCTGAACAAGTTTTGATGCACGGGGTTAAGTTACCCACACCATTCTCTGTGAATGTATTTGAGCCATTGGTGAAGGTGTTAGCATCCTCCCATCACAGAGACCTCAGGAGTTACCAAGTCTGACTTTTCCTTCTCTCGCAGGCTACAGGGACAGCTTCGGCTCAACCTATGGAACCACCACCAGGCAGCTCTACATCAAGAACACACCGTAAGACGACCCAGGGCAAAGGTGTTATGAAAGTTGTTTTAATGGTGGTGTAAAGTCCTGTACAGCATGAAATGAGGAACAGAAGTAACAAATAAACATGAACATCAAGAAACAGGAGTCTGAACGGGAGAGGAGAGATGTTACAGTTAAACATAATTTACAACTGTTGGCCGGGCACCTTATGCGGCCTCTTCCTCGCCCTCCTCCTCAAACTCTCCTTCCTCTTCTGCTGTGGCATCCTGGTACTGCTGGTACTCTGACACCAGGTCGTTCATGTTGCTCTCGGCTTCTGTGAACTCCATCTCATCCATGCCCTCGCCAGTGTACCAATGCAAGAAGGCCTTCCTCCGGAACATAGCTGTGAACTGCTCAGAAATGCGCTTGAACAGCTCCTGGATAGCTGTGCTGTTCCCGATGAAGGTGGCAGACATCTTAAGGCCTCGGGGTGGGATGTCACAGACCGCTGTTTTGACATTGTTGGGGATCCATTCCACAAAGTAGCTGCTGTTCTTGTTCTGCACATTCAGCATCTGCTCATCCACCTCCTTCATGGACATACGGCCTCTGAACACAGCTGCTACGGTCAGGTAGCGGCCGTGACGTGGGTCGCAGGCAGCCATCATGTTCTTGGCGTCAAACATCTGCTGTGTCAGCTCAGGAACAGTTAAGGCACGGTACTGTTGGCTACCACGGCTGGTGAGTGGGGCAAAGCCAGGCATGAAAAAGTGCAGACGAGGGAAAGGCACCATGTTTACAGCCAGTTTACGCAAGTCAGCGTTCAGCTGGCCGGGGAAGCGCAGGCAGGTGGTCACACCACTCATGGTGGCTGATACCAGATGGTTCAGGTCACCATAGGTGGGTGTGGTGAGTTTCAGGGTTCTGAAGCAGATGTCATACAGGGCTTCATTATCTATGCAGTAGGTTTCATCTGTGTTTTCTACAAGCTGGTGAACGGACAGGGTGGCGTTGTATGGCTCTACTACAGTATCAGACACTTTGGGGGACGGCACAACACTGAAAGTGTTCATGATTCTGTCTGGGTATTCTTCTCTGATCTTGCTGATGAGGAGGGTCCCCATACCAGATCCAGTGCCACCGCCTAGGGAATGGGTCAGCTGGAAGCCCTGGAGACAGTCACAACTTTCTGCTTCCTTCCTTACAACGTCCAATACTGAGTCAACCAGTTCTGCTCCCTCTGTGTAATGTCCTTTGGCCCAGTTGTTTCCAGCACCACTCTGGCCTAATTAGGAATGAGAGAGAGAATTAACAAAGACTCAGAAGGATAGCCTGTCCAGCCAAACATCAGACTAGATGATACCAGACTAGCTGCTAGAGACACTGACTTAATGCAGCCACCCCCTCCCCCACCAGGAGTTAATGGACTTGTTGGTCAATAGATGTTGGTGGGACCTACAACTCATCCCTGCCGACTATAGCACAGCAGCCGAGGTTGGTATTGCATAGGAGATGCACCTGTAATACCAACCTGGGCTTCTGTGCCATGGTAAGCGCTTTCTACACTGATAGTCCTGACAATTAGCCGGTCCCTGCCAATTTGATGACTAGTCAGCAATACAGCAGAAATCCTGGAATGCCCCTTTAAAGCTTGGGCTGGTCTCCATATGCCAAGTCATTATAGTGCACAAACAAATAAACCCCCCCTAGCCATTGAGTAATACCACATCTGACCAAGCCGTCTCAAGATGCCAGATCACTTACCGAACACAAAGTTGTCTGGTCTGAAGATCTGTCCGAAGGGTCCAGACCGCACGGAGTCCATGGTGCCGGGCTCCAAGTCCACCAAGACGGCGCGGGGAACATATTTCCCACCTGCAGATAAAGTCACATTAGCAACATTGCGGGGATAAGGTAACATCTTAGATACAAGAGGACTCCCATCACTCACCTGTAGCTTCATTGTAGTAAACATTGATCCTTTCCAGCTGGAGGTCGCTGTCTCCGTGGTAGGTACCAGTGGGGTCAATGCCATGTTCATCACTGATCACCTCCCAGAACTAGAGGGGAGAGGACACAGGCATCAGTCTAATATATGCCATTCAACAAAGGTATCCCTAAAGTCAGCTAAGATTATAGTTAGAGGGTCTAACTACCAAGCCCAAAAAATGGGGTCTCACACCCTCACTGCAGGCGCCATGCAGTAGCAGTCAGACACCATTTATCTTCAGTGGGGCTGAAGATGGACAAGCACTTGCATCAGCAGCACATATATAACCAGTTCACTGTCTGATGGCTTGTACATGCCCGCAGTGACAACAGCAGTAGGAAGGATATGGACCCATTTTTTGGGCTTGGCAGTTAGACCCACCCCCTGCATTCTCAGGATCAGTGGGGGTCTCAGCAGTAAAACCCCTCCCAGACATGTGAATAGACCCTTAAAAGGGAACCCATCACTCCTGCAGCACCATGAACTGGTACTATTAGTGATGTGATGGAGCCGCAGGGTCCCTTTAAAGGCGTGTGTGGATTTATACCACAATTGCAAGTTATCAGAAGGGGTCTTTGTAATACGACCCCCACCGGTAAGGAGGTTATCCCCATCATGACCATCCTGTCGTTAAAGGGAATAGCTTGCAGTTGTGATAGAGCACTGAGTCATCAGACCGCATACCCCGGGCAGCAGACATGACCGATGCGCAGTCAGTGGGCTACCAGCCAACGCAGCGGGCCAGGATCCATTACACTGCATGCATCGTTAATGAGGGTTCTTACAGGACACGGACACACTGGTATCTGCAGTGCAGACGGGCCCCAACAGGAGGGCCACATAAGTCATGACACTAAAGCTGAGTGATCCTGCCATACATTGGTGGCAACCCCAGCAGGAATCTGGGGTGCCCACTGCTCTGGGGTCCCTCAGGTAGCTGAATGACTATAAGGGAGTCAGAAGCTTTATGAACAATCTGGTAGTTTCCTTAAAACAGCCAAACACTTTAAACAGTTTAAGGACCACAAGTACCAGCAAGCCCTCTAGATACTCATATGCCCTACAGAGGCTATTACAGTCCAGCAGTGACGTCACCGCTCGCACCTGCAGTCACTTCCCGCCAACTTCTCGCGCTTTGAATTTAAAATCTGTAACCTGTAAGACGTGACCCGACAGGTTCCCGAGCGGCCCCGCCCACCGCCAGCCAGGGCACGCCCATCGGGCCCGCGGCACGTGACGGCGCCGGGGCGGGAAGGGCCGTTGAGGTGAGACAGCCGCTTTTACCCTCACAGTGCGGGCGAACAGTAACGGGAGTATCACAGGGGAGGGGGAAGTGCGGCTCCGGGAGCCGACTGGTGTGAGGGAAGAACGGGCGCGCAATGCGGCAAAACGCCTGCCAGCCGCCATGTTCGAGGGAGACGATACGAATGAGGCAGAACTCTAAGCAGTAAAGCCGGGTCCGCCTTCACCACAGCAGGGAGAATCCGACTCGGTCCCCGCGAGCACCCACCTTGGCTCCGATCTGGTTTCCGCACTGTCCGGCCTGCAGATGAACGATTTCCCTCATGGTGGCTGTGAAAGGGCAGTTAGCTTGGCTGTTCTTTAGAGGCTCCGAGAGAACTGATCCAACGTTCGCCTCACCACTTTTTATAGGCGGCTCCCACGCGAAGCTCGAGCTCCAATTGGATGTAAGAAAGAAGGCGGGCTGATTTGGAAGCCAGTGATTGCTTACTAGGTTGTCAATCAATCGCGTCATGGAACATAAGCGTGATCTGATTGGCTGTCTGTCAGCTGTCATGGTCACCTTACTCCCGCCGCAGCTACGCCATGATTGGTTCTATTCAAATGATTGACTGGCCGCCTGATTGGTCACTTATGGAGGCGGGATCAAATGAGCGTCTTAGTAACCGCCGCAATGCGCTTCGTGCGCCAGGAACTAGTTAGTTAGTTGCCAGGCGTTCATTCACGGACGGGTTTACGCTGTCTCTAGTGCGCAGTGTCATGATCGGGACGCTCCCTTACGTCAACATCGGTTTCTAAGCGGCCTTGGTTACCGGCTGGTAGTAGCGAGAGGGCCGGGTCGTTTCCCGCTATTCAGGCCTCTCTTGGTCTGTTTATCCTGGAAACCCGTCGTGTTCAGACAAGCCGCCTTCCATTACACTGAATAATTCATTAAATAGAAACACATTCCTAAACACAAGCCGTGGCCATGGTTTCCTATGGACGTTACCGTCGTCTGTGGTGACATTGTTTTACCTCACGATGCGTTTATTACAAGCCACGGGCAACTGCAGAAACAATCCCCAGTTAACACGTAGTTTTGCGTAAAATATGTCACCAGGCGTTTCTTCGAGGGCGGGTCCGCCGCCGCACGGATATAGGTACCGCGCCGTACCTCACAGTCCTGACGTGTTTCACCCAAAATATCGAACCCATATGATATTTACATAAAAAGTCAATTTTACAAAGAAAACGCAAAAGTAAACGATCCACGGAAAACCCACAAATGTCCGTTCTCTCCCCGTTTTCCACCAGGCCGACCAGCGCTCGGCGACTTTCACACTGAGGGCATAAACAGACGAACGTGTTTGCCCGCATGAAACCATTGCGGCAGGCGTATTTGCGCACACGGTCGTCTGCCGAAGGCCTGAGTAATAGTCCTCCAGAGTCACGCTGCATCGCACTATAATCGTTCAGCGCACGCGCTTCTCCACACGTGCCGCCTGCGCGAGTCCGCGATAATCACCACCGCATAATGGGACGAAATATAACCATTGATTCCAATGGTTTTGCCTTCATTAGCGGTATTCCCGCCCGTTAATAGTGCGGACGAGAAAGATGGGGCCGGATCTCTCCTCGCTGTTTTATTCACTTGTGCGCTCTGGCGCAGAGTGTGAATATTCTGAGGGAAAAAACAGACGGTTCGTGCGCAACTACGTAGGAAACCCTTTGGGCGCCGTCACATGAGTGTATTGCAAAATACGCTCGCTTCTGCGCAACTACAAGTGTGTTTTTCTCGCGTGCCTGCGCAAATACAATGCGTATGTGCGCAGGCACCGCTAGTTCCCATGGGCGGGGGAATCACGCCGCCCTGATTTAAATGGCTATTAAGCCAAACGAGGTGCCAGTGAGCACGTGTTTGCGCAGCGTTTTGCGAATACCCGTACGTACATCTGGGCGCTATTTGCACACCTCCCATAGAGCTCTATTGGCCTCTTTGGTGCACAAATGCGCATAACATAGAGCAGGACTATTTTTTTTTGCACCCACGAGAACCGAAAATGAGAGTGAAGCTATTGACATCAGTGCGTTCGATGCTCCGCGTTTTGCGAGCGGGATTTTTTCTCACGCTAAACCACAGATAAATCCACTCATGCGATGCGGTTCTGCGTTCCGGCAGCGACTGATTGAAAAAAGATATTTTGTCCGTCGTTCAGTTTCTGCAGACATAAAAAGCAAATGGCGACCGTCCCGTGTGAACATCTCCGAACTGCGAATGGAGACGGGAGTCCAGAGCGATCTCCAGCTCGCAACGCCGCCACAAGCAACCCTTGTTTCTGTGGGAGCGGCTATCGCTGGGGAGCCCAACAGTTGTCCCTCATAGAAGGACCGCAAGGCCGTATTTACACGAGCGAGTGCGATATCTGACCAAGAAGCTTGGGCCAATAGCATACTTGCAAACTTGCGTTTTTTTATGTGAGTGCGATGCGTTTTTGCAAGAAAATCGCATTACATCACTGTACGCGCTATTTTCACACAAGTCAAAATCACGATTTAATAGGAAAAAATTAAAAACCGCTTCGCTCTCGCGTGTGCATGCCAGCTTCATGTGAATGTACAGTGTGTTTTTTAACCGGCCTATAGTTGCGCAGAAGATGACTGTATTTTGCGCGCGTACAGTGCGTATGTGCGCAGGCACCGCTAGTTCCCATGTGGGGGGAATCACCCCGCCTGATTTAAATGGCAATTAAGCAAACGAGAACGGCGAGCACAAAGAAATGAAATGAGAATGAACCCAAAAACCCGCTAAAACACGGCCGTCTGAAGAAACAGTAAATAATGGACGTGTTTTCCGCGATCTCGCTGAAAAATAGAACACGCTTAGTCTTTCTGGCTCGCAGCATCGCTGCAAGAGGAGAGCGCCCGTGTAAACTACCCCACTGGACATTATGGGTTCATACATCGCACGAGTTCTGGGTGTAATGTTACCGCCCGTGTAAATAAGCGCGAAGTTTAGGGGCACGCGAGCCGTTACGTGATTTGTGCCCAGGAGACTGGGATGTAATTTGCGCCAGGCAGCGCCCGGACTGCACAGTGACATGTATGGGCACGTTGTGCGTTGCTCCGTAGTCTCACAGGTGTATATTGGGGTGCTGTCCATAGACTGAGGCCCAATGCACACGGGCGGATTTGCATTGCGGAATCCGGAGCGGGCGTCTGCAGCACATGCTGCCCGGAGACATGCTATAGAAAATCGCTTTTCCATGTCCACAAACGGAATTCAGTTGCGATTTTCCGTTCGCGGAGGGAAAATTGCAGCATGTTCTATTCCGGCGCAGATGGCTTCCATTGAAATCAATGGAAGCCTTCCAACACGCAGCCCATCCGCAGCTGTCACTGCAGACGGGCCGCAAATACGCGTCCTCGCCTAGCAACGGCGCGGCGCCATCTGTACTGCGCATGCATGTTGGCCGGCACATCTGCATCACAGATAAAGAACACTTCGGACAGGTACGCAGGGTCACCGGCTGGGCACTGCGGGATCCCGCATTCGGAACCCGACCCGCCCATATGTATTTGGCCTAACACACATCGCCCCAAATACGCAAGTGTGTTGGCGGCCCGATGCTGCCGCCATGTATGAAGCGGATCGCCGGAGCCTTCAGTCTGACGTCTCCAGCAACTTGTTATGTCAAACAAGCCATTAGCAACGGAACAATTAGCGCTAGTCAGGTGACTTCCTGATACCTGGCTGCACCTTGTATTCCTGCCCAGCGAGGGGTCCGGCGTCCTGCAGGTGATTACACAGCGACACAAGTTTCAGTTGAGAAAGTTAAAATGACATTATCATACAGATCCACAGAGCGCAGAGAGCCATGCCGGGGGTTCAGAAAACAGGACATACCTATTAGGACCTCTACGCCAGTTTATTGGGGTACAAAAGCCCTAATTTTGATGGCGCAAACACCAAAATTGCAACTTTGTAGGCATTTACGTCAGGTCCTGTCTTTGTTACAAAAAGTGGGGAGGAATGTTGTCCCCTTCTTGTCTGATGTGGGATTCTCGCTGTTCCACAGTTCCGGGTCGTCTTTGCTGGATTTTTCGTTTCATAATGTGCCAAATATTTCGTCTTGGCGAACGGTCTGGTCTGTGAAGCCATGCTGTTGTGATGGATGCAGTGTATGGTGGAAGGTCTGGACTGCAGGCGGCCGGTTCACCCCGGACTCTTCTACTGTGTAGCCATGCTGTTGTGATGGATGTAGTATATGGTGGAAGGTCTGGACTGCAGGCGGCCGGTTCACCCCGGACTCTTCTACTGTGTAGCCATGCTGTTGTGATGGATGCAGTGTATGGTGGAAGGTCTGGACTGCAGGCAGTCGGTTCACCCCAGACTCTTCTACTGTGTAGCCATGCTGTTGTGGAGGATGTAGTATGTGGTGGAAGGTCTGGACTGCAGGCGGCCGGTTTACCCTGGACTCTTCTGTGAAGCTATGCTGTTGTGATGGCTGCAGTATATGGTGTAAGGTCTGGACTGCAGGCGGCTGGTTCACCCCAGACTCTTCTGTAAAGCCATGCTGTTGTGATGGATGTAGTATGTGGTGGAAGGTCTGGACTGCAGGCGGAGCCCATTCACCCCGGACTCTTCTACTGGAAGCCATGCTGTTGTAATGGATGCAGTGTATGGTGGAAGGTCTGGACTGCAGGCAGTCAGTTCACCCCGGACTCTTCTACTGTGTAGCCATGCTGTTGTGGTGGATGTAGTATATGGTGGAAGGTCTGGACTGCAGGCGACCGGTTCATCCCGGACTCTTCCGTGAAGCCATGCTGTTGTGGTGGATGCAGTATATGGTGGAAGGTCTGGACTGCAGGCGGCCGTTTCATCCCGGACTCTTCCGTGAAGCCATGCTGTTGTGGTGGATGCAGTATATGGTGGAAGGTCTGGACTGCAGGCGGCTGGTTTCCCCTGGACTCTTCTCCTGTGAAGCTGCTGTGATGGATGCAGTATATGGTGGAAGGTCTGGACAGCAGGCGGCCAGTCTACCCCGGACTCTTCTTCTGTGAAGCTGTTGTGATGGATGTATTATGTGGTGGAAGGTCTGGACTGCAGGCGGCCGGTTCACCCCGGACTCTTCTCCTGTGAAGCTGTTGTGATGGATGTAGTATATGGTGGAAGGTCTGGACTGCATGCGGCCGGTTCACCCCGGACTTGACTCCAATGAAGCCATGCTGTTGTGATCGATGTAGTATATGGTGGAAGGTCTGGACTGCAGGCGGACGCTTCACCCCAGACTCTTCTCCTGGGAAGCCATGCTGTTGTGATGGATGTAGTATATGGTGGAAGGTCCGGGCTGCAGGCCGCCGGTTCACCCCAGACTCGTCTCCAATGAAGCCATGCTGTTGTAATGGATGTAGTATATGGTGGAAGGTCTGGACTGCAGGCGGCCGGTTTACCCTGGACTCTTCTGTGAAGCTATGCTGTTGTGATGGCTGCAGTATATGGGGTAAGGTCTGGACTGCGGGCGGCTGGTTCACCCCGGACTCTTCTTCTGTAAAGCCATGCTGTTGTGATTGATGCAGAATATGGTGGAAGGTCTGGACTGCAGGCAGCCGGTTCACCCCAGACTCTTCTCCTGTGAAGCCATGCTGTTGTGATGGAACTAGTATGTGATGGAAGGTCTGGACTAGAGGCGGCCGGTTCACGGGGGACTCTTCTCCTGTGAAGCTGTTGTGATGGATGTAGTATATGGTGGAAGGTCTGGACTGCATGCGGCCGGTTCACCCCGGACTCTTCTCTTGTGAAGCGGTTTTGATGGATGTAGTATATGGTGGAAGGTCTGGACTGCAGGAGGCCAGTTTACCCCGGACTCGTCTCCAATGAAGCCATGCTGTTGTGATGGATGTAGTATATGGTTTAAGGTCTGGACTGCAGGCGGACGCTTCACCCCGGACTCTTCTCCTGTGAAGCCATGCTGTTGTGATGGATGTAGTATGTGATGAATGGTCTGGACTGCAGGCGGCCGGTTCACCCCGGACTCTTCTCCTGTGAAGCTGTTTTGATGGATGTAGTATATGGTGGAAGGTCTGGACTGCAGGAGGCTGGTTCACCCCAGACTTGTCTCCAATGAAGCCATGCTGTTGTGATGGATGTAGTATATGGTGGAAGGTCCGGGCTGCAGGCGGCCGGTTCACCCCAGACCTGTCTCCAATGAAGCCATGCTGTTGTAATGGATGTAGTATATGGTGGAAGGTCTGGACTGCAGGCGGCCGGTTTACCCCAGACTCTTCTGTGAAGCTATGCTTTTGTGATGGCTGCAGTATATGGTGTAAGGTCTGGACTGCAGGCGGCTGGTTCACCCCGGACTCTTCTTCTGTGAAGCCATGCTGTTGTGATGGCTGCAGTATATGGTGGAAGGTCCGGACTGCAGGCGGCCGGTTCACCCCAGACTCTTCTCCTGTGAAGCCATGCTGTTGTGATGGATGTAGTATGTGGTGGAAGGTCCGGACTGCAGGCGGCCGGTTCACCCCGGACTCTTCTCCTGTGAAGCCATGCTGTTGTGATGGATGTAGTATGTGGTGGAAGATCTGGACTGCAGGCGGCCGGTTCACCCCAGACTCTTCTCCTGGGAAGCTGTTGTGATGGCTGCAGTATATGGTGGAAGGTCTGGACTGCAGGCAGCTGGTTCACCCCGGACTCTTCTTCTGTGAAGCCATGCTGTTGTGATGGCTGCAGTATATGGTGGAAGGTCCGGACTGCAGGCGGCCGGTTCACCCCAGACTCTTCTCCTGTGAAGCCATGCTGTTGTGATGGATGTAGTATGTGGTGGAAGGTCCGGACTGCAGGCGGCCGGTTCACCCCGGACTCTTCTCCTGTGAAGCCATGTTGTTGTGATGGATGTAGTATATGGTGGAAGGTCCGGACTGTAGGCGGCCAGTTCACCCCGGACTCTTCTCCTGTGAAGCCATGTTGTTGTGATGGATGTAGTATATGGTGGAAGGTCCGGACTGCAGGCGGCCAGTTCACCCCGGACTCTTCTTCTGTGAAGCCATGCTGTTGTGATGGCTGCAGTATGTGGTTTAGCATTGTCTTGCTGAAATATACAAGATCTTCCCTGAAATAGACGTTGTCTGGATGGAGCAGATGTTGTTCTACAACCTCTATATACCGCTCAGCATTGATGGTGCCTGTAAGGACGTGTAAGCTGCCCATGCCATAGGCACTAATGCCACCGCATGCCATCAGAGATGCAGAACGGTCTGCTGATAAGCTGGGTGGTCCCTCTCCTCTCGAGTCTGCAGGACACAGCATCCGTGGTCTGCAAAAAGATTTAAAATTTTGATTTATCTGACCACAGAACAGTTTTCTATTCTTCCTCAGTCCATATTAAATGAGCTTTGGCCCAGAGAAGACGCCGGCGTTTCTGGATGGTGATGATACATGGCAGCTTCTTTGCATGATGCAGCTTTAACTTGCGTTTGTGGATTATATGGGGACCTGTGGGACAGCAGTCCTCTCCCCAAACTCCAGGAAGTTGTCTCCTCACTTCCAGACATTTACAGACTGCTGGAAAAATGGCAGACACGGCTGTCTTTTGTGAGATGTGTTGCTGCCATCAGTTTCTAAAGGAGTTCGTTTTTTAATTGAGATGGCACAATATCTGCCTGCCCCCCCCCCCCCCCCCCCCCCCGATATGTTCTGTTCTACTGGGATTAATCTATGCCTCGATGAGATCTCCTAATTCTTGCACTCTTTATTTCTTTGTGTTTATGTACCTTTAACAACATCCCAACTTTTTTGGAATTGGGCTTGTACTTGTCCTGGCCCCATAGGCCTCGGAAGTTACATAAGAGACTAGCAGCACTATATTTAGGCCGGGGCGGAGGTGAATATATATATATATCTGACTATACAGTGCATTTCTATGAACAGTAACATAGTATTTTGGTCATTTTATGTAGCAGCTACAAGTGTATCAGGTTTGTGCGGTTTCCTTGACACATAACACAACTGGGTCACATTGTAGCATCGCATCCCTGCCGTCCTGATAATAACGTACAAGCCCCAAATGTACAAACACATCATTGTGTTAAAGAATGGATCAGGGCCGGCAGTCGGGCTCCTTCTCACGGACGTGACCCGGAGAGCACCCTACGTGGCCATCAGCTGCGGGATACAGTATGTACTGCATATATACACCAGTCATAGATACCCCTCAGGGGCAACAGGACACAGGAAATGGCAATTAGTGTAACTACTGGAATTGCAGATTACTGGGCGGACCTCACATGGGTAAAGGGCCTTTTACAAGAGCCCAAAACAAACTTGTATCCCTGATCATTCCCCGTGTAAACCTTGCAGCAATCAGCCAACAAGCGAGCAAATGCTCCACCAGCTGATGGCTCCCGTCATGGGGGCCAAAAAATTATTTTAGGGTGCATTCGGGCAGGCGATTGTCCCACACAAGGCAGGACACAAACAACTCGCACAGGAGTGGAACCCGTTATTATCATTTGGTCCTGCAGACATGAATGACGTTCAAACACTCGCAAGACCGTGACGCAGTTGCATTCGAATGGAGCGCTAACACGTCCTCTGGCGAGCGGATCCACGCTCCTTACTACTGCCGGGCCCCTTCACATTGGCGTTGGACACACGTGCGCCATGTTTGAACAGGTGGGGCAGCCTATTAGTCTTAGATGTAATTGATTTGCGCACCCCTATAAACTCTTAATGAGCCTCAAGTGCGCACAAAAATAGAGCAGGTGGTGTATTTTTTTGCTCAACGAAAATGCGGGCACAAAAACGCTCCATGTGAGGGAACCCATTGGCACCAGTGAGTTGGTCTGGATGCGGTTCGGGCTTCTTCACACGGCCACATTTGCACTTGTTTTATAAGCGCGCAAATTGCAGAAAGCAGAGCCCATTGATTTCGATGTGTTAGTTCTCATGTTTTGCGCACACGGGAAAAAATAAGACCAGCTCTATCTTTCTGCGTTTGTGCAGCAAGGTCCCCATAGAAGTCTATGGGAGATGTGCAGATACGCAAGGGAATGCGTGAAACTGCGCAAAACCGCGGGGAAAAGAAGACATCTGGACCTCATTAGGCTAAATGGGAAAGGGCGTATTGTGAGTGCGTGTGAACTGGCTCCGTGTGCGCAAAAAGTGCAGTACTATGCACAGATACGCACACAAATCCACTTCATCAACCTCCTCCGTAGCGCTGAGGCGAGCGGTGTTGCGTATATGTTCGTGTGACGCCGCGCTTGTGTGTTTTTGCACATGGCAAAATCCTGTTCGCAAAACGCAGAGAATAGAACTCATTGATTCCAACGGGTTCATTCTCATTTCTTTTTTATACGCGTGATTCTCGCGGGCGCAAAAATAGGGCCTGCTCTGTGTTATGCACATTTGTGCACCAAAGAGGCCCACAGAGGCTATGAGTGGTGCGCAACGTGTGTACATATATACGTGTGCCCGCTGCCATCTTGTTTGGCCTAATAGCCATGTGAAGTAGCGGTGCCTGCGTAAATATGCACAGTATTGTGCGCAGGTACGTGCACAAAGTACACTCATTCTCTGTGCAATATGCTCGTGTGATGCCGCCCTGAGGGCTCATTCACATGGGAGAATTTGCGCGGCTAACTTATATGCGCCACAAAATTGAGTCTATTAGAAGCGATGGTTTCCTATGAGAACGTTCAGGAATTATAGCCACACCAAAAAAGGTAGGACATCAGCGACTGAGATGCACGCAATTCAAATTCCCTGCTCCGTGAAAAGATCTTTGGTGCATGATGTGCCGGCGTTTCCATAGACTCCTATGGGAGCTGGATAACAAGGGAGGGGGATGGGGTTTAGCCCAACAATCAGAAGAGAAGACAGATGCCTGTATTTTAGACATTAGTCATTAAATCAAGTGTATTCACGAAGGAAATATCACATGAGAGGCAGGGGATAAAACGAACCCCCCACTAAATATCACCTGCCTAACACAGGAGGAAGTGCAGAGGCAGCTAAAAAAGATTAAAATCGATAAATCGCCAGGCCCAGATGGAATACACCCAAGGGCTCTAAGGTAACTAAGTGACATGATATGCTAGACCGCTATTTCTTAAGTTTATGGACATTATCAAGACCGGGTTGTACCACTGGATTGGCGCATTGCCTATGTAGTTCTAATATACAAAAAGAGAGCCTGGTAACTACAGGCCAGTAAGTCTCACTTCAATAATTGGAAATATATTCGAGTGCAATCCACAGCAAATAGAACTCATTGATTTCAGTTGGCTGACTCTTACTTGCTTCTTTTGCGTGTGGAAAAATGCAACATGCTCTACTTTTGTGCACCGAAGGTCCCCATAGAAGTCAATGGGGATGCGCAAATGCACACACAATACACAAGCAGATGCGTGAAAAACAGCGCAATTCTGCTGAAAAAATAACACATCTGGAACTCATTAGGCTAAATAGCTACTTAAATCGTGGCGTGGTTGTATCCTGTGCGCACACAGCGGCAGTCATTATTTGTTGCTAGTTGTGAGGCAACAGCCATAGTCAGACCCGAAGACAATTGTTTCCTGTCTCCAAGCAAACACAAATGAACAGTAAGTCCAACTTGTATCAGTGCAATCCAGTGAACACATTGCTGAGTTAGATGGCACCTTAGGTTAGATGGCATCCTGCGCTCAGATTTGTTTTATTCCCACCCATCATAAGAAAATATTTTATATAAATATGCTGATAGGCAGTCCGCCTGTATTTTACCGGTGCAGAAAGCAGCAAGATAGCAGCATACCACACCAGAACAGCTCAGTGAAGAATTACGGTACCAGAACCAAGCTCATAACATAAATGCATACCCAGAAACAAGCTCATAACATGTATATGGCCCCCAAAACAAGCTCTGTACATAAATACAGGACCAGAATCAATCTCATATCATAAACACAGCACCATTAGCACTATATGGAGCCCCAGAACCAAGCTCAATACATAGATAAAGCAGCAGAACCAATCTCCTATCATAAATACAGCACCAGAACCAAGCTCAGTGTTAGGTCTGCAACTCGCGTCGAGCGCCCTTTTGTGGTTCCGGGCAGACGCAAGCATCGCTCTGCTCCTCCTGTGTGTATGGACTCTACATGTCTGTTTTCTTCCAATATGGAAGGAGTTAACCAGTTTCCTTTGCTGTCAACCCAGCTGCAGGGTTAATAGGCATTACTCTCCTATTTAAGCTGGGCTGATGCACTTCCTCTTTGCGTCAGTATTGATGTGTGATTGTCTCAGACACTCAGCATATCTTGGTCGCCTGTCTCATGACTGTTCTGCCTGTTTATTCCTGCATCTATTTATTCTGTATGTTCTTTGCCTTGTGCTTTTGCTTGTGTGAGTTTGTCCATTTCCTTCCAGTCTGTGCATCGTTCCGGTCTCTGTGGTAAGTCAGTCCTGTTCTGTGTGCCCTATGTTCAGTACTTCCTCCCTGTGTCCCATCAGGGATAGTTAGCCCCTAGGTTCCAGCGCAGGGCCGTTCTTATCAGGACGCCTACCCTGCTTTTAGGCACAGGTCTTCCCATCCTCCTGATTTACTAAGGGCAATATTCCCCATCTGAGTTTGCCTTGCAACTGGAGTTGTTATAGATTGGTACTAATATACCTAATGATGAATATCTGCCCCCTTCCTGATTAGAAGGTGTAAGGCCTGAGGCCTGTGCATGCACGGAAGAATCAAACTGAAACCTGCTGTACAGCTAAATGAAGCTTCTTCTAATCAAGATGCATGGGGTTTTATAGAAAGTGTGCATAGTTAATACGTCATGAAGTACAAATCTGTAGCTGATTGGTGATTATCTTATATGGGTCTCCTCCTCCAAGAGCTGACGTTCTTATCTCGGACTTCCTGGATGAAGAATACGCTATCTTAGGTAAACTGTTAGGAACACGGTGGGAGGGGGAAGCAAGTAGTCAGCATTTAAAGAGGCAGCAGGTGTTAGTAGAAAAAGCGCATATTTGCAATAGGAATTTTACTTAGTTTATTACAATCCATTATAGGGTCAACTGCCAGCCACACCAGGCTGGTCAAAATCCAGGCTAGGTTGGTTAGCACAGTAGGTCCACACTCAGTGCATAAATACAGCAGCGGAATCAAGCTCAATACATTAATACAGCACCAGAACCAAGCTCAATACATGAATACAGCCCTAGAAGCAAGCTCAATAACATAAATACACCACAAACCAGCCTCAGTACATACAGTGCATCGGAATGTCTCCAGACCCTTTCATATTTTTACATGTTGTTATGTTGTGTCCCCATCATTCTGCACTCAGTACCCCATAATGACAAACTGACAACAGAATGGTAGACATTTTTATTCAAAGTTTTTGGGAGCCGGGATATCGAAAAATATCACAATTCTGGCATTAAAACCCCTTTTTTTTACAGTGGGAAAAATATTGTGATGTTTTAATAGTTCAGACTTTTACATACGCAGCGATACCAAATATTTGGGCTTTTTCATTATTTTAGTTTTTATGGGGAAAACAGGAAAAGGCTTTTTTCTTTTTACTGGTATTTTTTTTAAATTAAATCTGTTTTTACACTTTTATTTAGACCTCACAGAGGACTTGAACTTGCAATCATTTGATCACTTTTACTATATAGTGTAATACTTCAGTATTGCAGTATATAGCAATTTTTGATATTGCCTTTCAAGCCCTGACGCAGGCAGGATTTGACAGGCATCTATGTATGGCAGCCTTCAGTAGACTCCAGTCTGCCATGCTAGCCCATCGGCACCTTCCAATCACTTTGTGAGGGGTGCGAGAAGCGGCCCCCTCTCCTGCTGAAAGTTTAGACATGTGGTTAGCTTTGACTATGGCATGTAAAGAGTTAAATGCCACGATCAGAGCTAACCTTGATTGCAGCAGTTACCGTTGGCTGTCAGAAACATCTGAAAGCTGCCGGGTATAGAGTGAACTCGTCTCCCAACCCTGCTCTATACACTCTTCACATTAGGTGGTGGGGAAGTGGTTAAGGCGGGCTGGGTCGTCCGGAGATGGTACCTCCACAGGGAGGGGTTTGAGGAGCATCACACAAGACAGAGTCCATATTGACATATATCAGTAGACTGGCATGGCCGAGCAGTGATGGGGCACCCCGTAGCCATTCTCACCCCGATCATTTACCTCCGTGACCAACGCTTTTTATGGCACCTCATAAATGGGCCTGTGAAAATTTTAACTATTAACTTTCCAGTTATATAAACTGCATCTCAATTATAGAACCAGTTTGGTGGTAAATAAGATGTGGAGCCGGCAGAATCACGGCCAACGCTGCTCCCATAAAGGCTTATTCACATGGGCCAGGTTCTGTCCCAATTTGCAGCTGACAGCATGCTGACCTCTTACAGCCAATTGGCTTGGTGGACGCATTTTTTACACGGTCTTTAAAAACAATTGCAGTGTGCCCTATTCTTGTCTGACTGCATAGCTGATAGTCACCCATTCATGCAACAAAGCACGTAGCGCTCCCAGAGGACATCCGCAGGCGCTCTGATTGCCACTGATCGTTGCGAAGCGATACTAGAAAGGAACAGGTGACACATAGACGATACATGGATGTAAAAGAACGGGCCCAAGCAACGCATACGGTGCCACAGGGACATACAGGCAGACCGAAAGCAGACACGCTCGTCTAGATAAGACTATTGGGCTGAGTTTCACCGCCTGATATTGCACTCGCCCGTTTGAAATTAGCCTTAGTAGGCAGGAAGGGCAGCAGGAGCAGTTCTTCCCGGACTCCTCACATGATTGTGGATTTTATGGTGGCTGTTCACACAAAGGACCCAATCTGCACAGAAAAATCTCGTGAATGGACGATGTTCCTTGGTCGAATCCCGAGCCTCATTAGCATGGAAATCGCCCATTCACACGATCTGGGGTGGCGTCTTGCAGAAAAAATGTGCTGCTGTTCGGAATTCCCTCGGGCGGTAGAAATCCTCCTGATGACTTCTAATGCCTTAAATACAGGCACCCGTCTTCTTTTCCCAGCCTTGAATGCAACAAAACTCCCTTCCCCTCCCTTTTCTCCAGCTCCCATAGGAGTCTATGGACACTCCAGCGTTTTGCGCACCAAAGATAGGGCAAGACCCAGATTTTTGCGCTGCAGGAAATTTCAGTTTCTGAATTTCAGCCACTGATGTCCAATTTTTTTAGGTGTGATTACTTATTTTATTTTTTTTTTGCGCACCTAAAATTCCTTCATCTGAGCGTTTCTGAACGGTCCTAAGGGCGCATTCAGACGACCGTATATCGGCTGGGTATTCACGCCGGCCGATATACGGCTTCTCTCTCTGCAGGGGGAGGAGGCTGGCAGTGCTCTGAGCTCCCGCCCCCTCTCCGCCTCCTCTCCGCCCCTCTGCACTATTTGCAATAAGAGGAGGTGGGGCTAAGTTCTGGGAATTAGCTCCGCCCCGATCCCACCTCTCATTGAAATATATAATAGATCATGGGAGAGATCTCTGTACTGACCTCTGATATATCTATACATAGTTATTAGAGCGCCCCCTTTGTTACAGTCCTGGGTATAATAGATGATGGGAGACATCTCTGTACTGACCACTGATATATCCATACATAGTTATTAGAGCGCCCCCTCGTTACAGTCCTGGGTATAATAGATGATGGGAGAGATCTCTGTACTGACCACTGATATATCCATACATAGTTATTACAGCGCCCCCTCGTTACAGTCCTGGGTATAATAGATGATGAGAGAGATCTTTGTACTGACCCCTGATATATTATACATAGTTATTAGAGCGCCCCCTTGTCACAGTCCTGGCTATAATAGATGATGGGAGAGATCTCTGTACTGACCCCTGATATATTATACATAGTTATTAGAGCGCCCCCTTGTTACAGTCCTGGGTATAATAGATGATGGGAGAGATCTCTGTACTGACCCCTGATATATCTCTACATATTTATTAGAGGGCCGCCTTGTTACAGTCCTGGGTATAATATATGATGGGAGAGATCTCTGTACTGACTCCTGATATATCTATACATAGTTATTAGAGCGCCCCCTTGTCACAGTCCTGGCTATAATAGATGATGGGAGAGATCTCTGTACTGACCCAAGATATATCTGTACATAGTTATTAGAGCGCCCCCTTGTTACAGTCCTGGGTATAATAGATGATGGGAGAGATCTCTGTACTGACCCAAGATATATCTGTACATAGTTATTAGAGCGCCCCCTTGTTACAGTCCTGGCTATAATAGATGATGGGAGAGATCTCTGTACTGACCCAAGATATATCTGTACATAGTTATTAGAGCGCCCCCTTGTCACAGTCCTGGGTATAATAGATGATGGGAGAGATCTCTGTACTGACCCCTGATATATTATACATAGTTATTAGAGCGCCCCTTGTTACAGTCCTGGGTATAATAGATGATGGGAGAGATCTCTGTACTGACCCCTGATATATTATATATAGTTATTAGAGCACCCCCTTGTTACAGTTCTGGGTATAATAGATGATGGGAGAGATCTCTGTACTGACCCCTGATATATCTATACATAGTTATTAGAGCGCCCCCTTGTTACAGTCCTGGGTATATTAGATGATGGGAGAGATCTCTGTACTGACCTCTGATATATTATACATATTTATTAGGTCGGCCCTCAGACGTCTTTTCTCTCAACTAGAAATAATGTGTTGGAGCCGCAAAGCAGGGTACCCAAATACCTCAATGCATAGAGTTAAAAGAATTCCATCTTTATTGAGGCCAACGTTTCGGCTGTCGTCGCAGCCTTTTTCAACTAAATATTCCCAATTTTGATAGCCTCTCTGGGTATTGTAGTCCGCCCATTCCATTTATTACTTTAGTTGCTCCCTTTGTACCCGCTCAAGCTCTGATATGTCCTTCTTGAATACCAGGGCCCAAAGCTATCCACAATATTCCATGTGTGATCTGACCAGTGACTTGTAAAGACGAAGAACAATGTTCTCGCCATGCGCCCCTAGACCTCTTCTGATGCCCCCATGATCCTATTTGCCTTGGCAGCAGCTGCCTGACACTGGTTGCTCCAGTTAAGCTTACAGTTACCTAAAATCCACCTTAGCTGCTGCGTTGCGGTATCCTGAGGATCTCTGCCTCGGGAGCTGCCACCCGGGAGCAGGAGCCGGCAGATGGATCTCGGCCGGTCAGCCTATCTGACAGATCTGACAGATAGGCTGACCGCGGAGAATCGCGGCAAATTGCAGCATGCCACAATTTGTCTGCCGCGAGCGGAGAGCCGCAATGATTCGTTCCCTGTGTCCGGATTATCACCGCGCGGAACGCAATTCAAACCCGCCCGTGGACAGTAACGTTTTTCAGTACATTGAATAGTACCACCGCAAAATACAACTCATCCCACAAAACACAACGAGCCCCCAGACAGCGACGCCGATGGAAAAATAAGAGGTCTGATTTTTTGAAAGTGGGGAGGAGAAAGTGAACCTGAATAAAAAGGGCCGCGTCCTTATGGGGCTAAAAACATGCAAAAACTAAATGACCGGACTGCTGAGCGAAGAAATTAGTTTCCAGTGAGTGTGTCAGGGGTTAATTGAACGCAGCCCCAGTTCCATAAGTAAAGCGACCCAGTGAAATGTATCTGCTGCTGGGACTATGTGTAACATTACACAGGACCGATGAGACTCGCTGGATACAATGTTTGCAGCAAACAAAAGCTGGGTTGTGTCTCCTGCTCTCCTAGGAACAAAGCTCCTCTCCTGGAGACAACGCTCGGGTTCCTTCCCTCACACCTCAGCGCCAGCAGATAATGTGACACCAATGTAATACAATCCTGCCAGCTAACAAAAACTAATCATCTTTTAAGGGGAAAATTTGGTAAAATTGTAAGTTTGGGGTTTTTTTCCTGAGAATTCCCCCCCAACACTGACTAGAATAAAGTAGGAGCAATAAATATTGTCATGAGCACCTTTCGCTAGAACAGAGTAGAAACAGTGCAGTCATTAGGATGTGCCACCAATGTCTCACCTTTTTGTGAGTCCCAGAACGGCTCATTTGCCGTGTATTTAAATGGGTCATTTCTTCTGTTTTTATATAATTGAAGCTTAAAGGGGTCGCCTGGTTGTAAACTATTGATGACCAATTCTCAGGATAAGTCATCAGTAGTAAATTGGTGGGGTCTGCTACCTGGAACCGCTACAGATCAGCTGCTTGCCAGGCCAGCATTGAATGATGTGCATTGAACTTATTTCTGCAGGAAGCCAACAGCTCTGTTCCTACTGCAGTGGTGAGGCTTGGTATTACACCTATTCGTTTCAGTGGGAACTTGGCCTGTGATATCAAGCCTGGCCACTGCAGTGAGAACAGAGCTGTCTGATTGCTGCAGAATTCCGTTTAGTACATGAGTGTACCGGCCCAGCAAACAGCAACGAACCCCCACCAATCTACCATTGGTGACTTGGTCATCAAAACTTTACAACCAGACAATCCCTATAAAGGGTTGTGCCGGAATGAACTTTTATCACCTATCCCCCCCCCCCCCCCCTTCCTCTCTTCAGTGAGGAGACTGAATGGAGCGATGTGTACTGCTGCTCCATTCGTTATCAATGGGACTGCCGGTGATCGCGACTACAAGCGCTTGGCTATTTCTGTCAGCCCCATTTAAACTAATGGCGCAGCGGATGTGCATGCGTGGCCATCACTCCATTCAGTCTTACATCAATGTGGGTGTGAGAAGCAACTCCATAGTGATGAAAAGAGGGGGTCATGGCACCCCTGTTCTCGGGATCAGTGGAGATCTCAGCAGTGATCAGACTTTTAGCACCTATGTTAATACAATGACTATGTCTCATTGATATGAGATCCCCTGTAGTGCGGGCAGCAGGCTTCTTGAGGAGGCAGAGCGGACAGCGTCTTGTGTAGGTCGAGTGGATCTTCTGGTCCCGGGGTTTCCGCTAGTGATCTGTGAACTGGTTTTCTGCAGGTTGTAGCAGAGGAATGTGAGGACACTTATAGGGGAAGGCAGCCCTGTCTATTACACCGAGCCGCAGTCACACCCAGGAGCGCTCGCATGGCTGCAGGCACATAGTTTGCTTCATAGGAAATTCAGCTGAAGGTGTAACGTCACCGCATGAGCGGCTGCTCATCTACAGCATCACCTGCAGTACACCATGTCCATAGTAATGGCGCGCAGCGACGAGTACATGAAGCAGAGCCAGGCGACCCAAGAGACTCTGAGAGGTCCACAAACTCCTCACTAATAAGAGGAACTCACTCTTAGGAACCTGGAATAATGGCACACCGAGACTTAGGCCTTAGACCAATGGATCAAAGAAACTACTGGACACCAGGGAATGGGGTACTAAGCCACTAGACACCAGGGAATGGGAACTAAGCTACTAGACACCAGGGAATGGGAACTAAGCTACTAGACACCAGGGAATGGGAACTAAGCTACTAGACACCAGGGAATGGGAACTAAGCTACTAGACACCAGGGAATGGGAACTAAGCTACTAGACACCAGGGAATGGGAACTAAGCTACTAGACACCAGAGAGTGGGGTAGTAAGCTACTAGACACCAGGGAATGGGAACTAAGCTACTAGACACCAGGGAATGGAGCACTAAGCCATTAGACACCAGGGAATGGGAACTAAGCTACTAGACACCAGGGAATGGGAACTAAGCTACTAGACACCAGAGAGTGGGGTAGTAAGCTACTAGACACCAGGGAATGGGAACTAAGCTACTAGACACCAGGGAATGGGAACTAAGCTACTAGACACCAGGGAATGGGAACTAAGCTACTAGACACCAGAGAGTGGGGTAGTAAGCTACTAGACACCAGGGAATGGGAACTAAGCTACTAGACACCAGGGAATGGAGCACTAAGCCATTAGACACCAGGGAATGGGAACTAAGCTACTAGACACCAGGGAATGGGGTACTAAGCCTCTAGACACCAGGGGATGGAGCACTAAGCCATTAGACACCAGAGAATGGGAACTAAGCTACTAGACACCAGGGAATGAGATACTAAGCTACTAGACACCAGAGAGTGGAGCACTAAGCCCCTAGACACCAAGGAATAGAGCACTAAGCCACCAGACACTAGGGAATGGAGCACTAAGCTACTAGACACCAGGGAATGGAGCACTAAGCCACCAGACACCAGGGAATGGGGTACTAAGCCACTAGACACCAAGGAATAGAGCACTAAGCCACTAGACACCAGAGAATGGAGCACTAAGCCACTAGACACCAGACATGGGGTACTGAGCTACTAGACACTAGGGAATGGGGAATTAAGCCACTAGACACCAGGGAATGGGGTACTAAGCTACCAGACACCAGAGAGTAGGGTACTAAGCTACTAGACACCAGAGAGTGAGGTAGTAAGCTACTAGACACCAGGAAATTGAGCACTAAGCCACTAGACACCAAGGAATAGAGAACTAAGCCACTAGACACCAGGGAATGGGAACTAAGCCACTAGACACCAAGGAATGAGCCACTAGACACCAAAGGGATAGAGCACTAAGCCACTAGACACCAGGGAATGGAAACTAAGCTACTAGACACCAAGGAATGGGGTACTGAGCTATTAGGCACCAGGGAATTGGGTACTGAGCTACTAGACACCAGGGAATGGGAACTAAGCTACTAGACCCCAGAGAATGGGGTACTGAGCTACTAGGCACCAGGGAATAGGGTACTGAGCTACTAGACACCAGGGAATGGGGTACTGAGCTACTAGACACCAGGGAATAGGGTACTAAGCCACTGGACACCAGGGGATGGGATACTAAGCTACTAGACACCAGGGAATGGGGTACTGAGCTACCAGACACCAGGTAATGGGGTACTGAGATACTAGGCAGCAGGAAATGGGGTACTGAGCTATTAGACACCAGGTAATGGGGTACTGAGCTACTAGACACCAGAGAATGGGGCACTAAACTACTAGACACCAGGTAATGGGGTACTGAGTTACTAGACACCAGAGAATGGGGCACTAAACTACTAGACACCAGGGAATGGGGTACTGAGCTACCAGACACCAGGTAATGGGGTACTGAGCTACTAGACACCAGAGAATGGGGCACTAAACTACTAGACACCAGGGAATGGGGTACTGAGCTACTAGACACTATGAAATGGAGTACTGAGCTACTAGACACTATGAAATGGAGTACTGAGCTACTAGACACCAGGGTATGGGGTACTGAGCTACTAGATACCAGGGAATGGGGTACTGAGCTACTAGATACCAGGGAATGGGGTACTGAGCTACTAGACACTATGAAATGGAGTACTGAGCTACTAGACACCAGGGAATGGGGTACTGAGCTACTAGACATAAGAGAATGGGGCAGTAAACTACTAGACACCAGGGAATGGGGTACTGAGCTACTAGACATATGGGAATATGGTACTAAACCAGTAGACACAAGCGAATTGGGGAACTACTAGACACCAGAGAATGTGGAACTAAACTAATAGACATCAGAGAATGGGGTACTGAGCTACCAGACACCAGGCAATGGGGCACTAAGTCACTAGACACAAAAGAATGGGGTGCTATAAGCTAATAGACACTAGGGAATGAGGGACTAAGCTACTAGGCACCAAGGAACCAGGTATTCAATTTGGGTTGAGGGCACTTATTCCCAAGCTACCACTGTATGGACAATAAATCCCTGTACTTCAGTGACTGGGGCACTTTATCACTATACGCAAGAGACTGGAAAACTAAACCACTAATTACCAGGGACTGTGAACTAAACCACTAGACACCAGGACCGTGCAGAGCACCAGGGACTGGGAACATGCAAATAACCTTGCCCCCGAGTTTGATGCAGCTGCCCTTACTTGGTTGGTTTGGGTCCACGTCTCAACAGAGAAGCAATATCTCCGCAGTCATCTATAATAGTGTTATTATATGCCGTGGCCCTGAACTCCATGCTGCAGATGCCACTTGCATGTTGGTATGGGGCACAGCACTGTGTATAGAGTAGTTTCTGGCGGTGAGGTTGGAAGCAGCCGCCCTCCAGTAAATGAGCAGCAGTGAATGCAGTCTTTGATATCAGAGGAATGTAGCTACACCGGTAGGAGTGAGTGGGCCGCTCTCTACATACACACCATTACTATGTATAGACCTCACATCTCCGGCCGATCACACATGCCCTCCGGCTGCAGGCTGATAGCGCTGGGGTTTCATTGCAACAGATTTAGATTTCATGAGACCCGTTTCTCAAAAATCGCCAAGTATCACCATGAGCAGCCGCTAATGACATAAAGCTTATCACCCAGTCTAACCAGAGCAGGAGAAAAGAAATGCTCCATATCACTATATAGAGTAGATACCCAGGTTATACCAGCATGCTCCATATCACTATATACAGGACATGTATAACTTATACCAGCTGTACATATATAATTATATACAGGAGATACCCAGGTTATACCAGCATGCTCCATATCACTATATACAGGAGATGTATAACTTATACCAGCTGTACATATATAATTATATACAGGAGATCCCCAGGTTATACCAGCATGCTCCATATCACTATATACAGGGAGATGTATAACTTATACCAGCTGTACATATATAATTATATACAGGAGATACCCAGGTTATACCAGCATGCTCCATATCACTATATACAGGAGATGTATAACTTATACCAGCTGTACATATATAATTATATACAGGAGATACCCAGGTTATACCAGCATGCTCCATATCACTATATACAGGAGATGTATAACTTATACCAGCTGTACATATATAATTATATACAGGAGATACCCAGGTTATACCAGCATGCTCTATATCACTACATACAGGGAGATGTATAACTTATACCAGCTGTACGTATATAATTATACACAGGAGATACCCAGGTTATACCAGCATGCTCCATATCACTATATACAGGGGATGTACAACTTATACCAGCTGTACATATATAATTATATACAGGAGATACCCAGGTTATACCAGCATGCTCCATATCACTATATACAGGAGATGTATAACTTATACCAGCTGTACATATATAATTACATACAGGAGATACCCAGGCTATACCAGCATGCTCCATATCACTATATACAGGAGATGTATAACTTATGCCAGCTGTACATATATAATTATATACAGGAGATACCCAGGTTATACCAGCATGCTCCATATCACTATATACAGGGGATGTGTAACTTATACCAGCTGTACATATATAATTATATACAGGAGATACCCAGGTTATACCAGCATGCTCCATATCACTATATACAGGAGATGAATGATTTGCACCACAAATAAAGGCCCAATGTTCTCCTGAGTTCTGGCCCCGCACCACTAATAAATGTGCTCCTTTGTGTTATACGGTTATTTGAATACAACCCAGATATTAAGCTGAATATCTTTGCATATTTGTAAATTCTACAGTTGGTCATTTGCACCCATCACACGGTTCCTCTTTTCTCTGCTCTTCCCATCATTGTTACAAGTATTAAGCTTCATGTATCAACGCTGCTAAGAAGGACAAAAATGGCCGCCTTGCCTGCAGCTCCGAGGGGGAGTCCATATTTTCTATTGCAATTAAAGGGGTTTTCTGGGTCATAAGAAAAAGTTATTACATAGTATGTTAGGCTGAAGGGAGACCAGGTCCGTGTAGTTCAGCCTGTTTCCACCCCCTTGTTGGTCCAGAGGAAGGCGAAAGAAAAAACAACAAGCCAATTTAGCTCATTTCGAGGAATAAATTCCTTCCCGACTCCGTAATGGCAGCCAGAATAATCCCTGGATCAACCTCTGATAGTTTGTACCTGACTGTAAGACCCGGAACTACAACCCCGCGGGTCACCTGATGTCTATATCCTGTAATATCATAGCGCTCTAGAAAGACATCTAGTCCCTCTTAAACTCCTCTATGGATCCTGCCATCACCACATCCTCAGGCAGAGAGTTCCACAGTCTCACTGCTCTTACAGTAAAGAACCCTTTTCTGTGTTGGCAATGAAACCTGCTTTCTTCTAGACGTAGCGGATGCCCTCTTGTTACCGTCGCAGTCCTGGGTATAAACAGATCATGGCAGAGATCCTTGTATCGTCCCCTCATGTATTTATACAGAGTTATTTGGTCGCCCCTTAGCCGTCTTTTTTCCGGGGTGAATAATCCCAGTTTTGGTGCCTCTCTGGGTATTCCAGTCCCGTCATTCCATGTATTAGTTTAGTCGCCCTTCTTTGAACCCCCTCCAGCACTGTGACATCTTTCCTGAGCCCCGGTGACCAGAATTGTACGCAGTATTCCATGTGAGGCCTGACAAGTGCCTTATATAGTGGGGGGGATAATGTTCTAGTCCTTCGCCCCTATACCTCATTTACTGCACCCCAAGACTTTATTAGCTTTTGCAGCAGCTGACTGGCATTGATTGCTCCAGTTAAGTCTACAGTCCATTAGTACCCCCAGGTCTTTTTCCTAGCAGTACCCCATTTAGTGTATATTGGTGACATCCGTTCCTCCTGCCCATGTGCAGAACCTTACATTTATCCACATTGACCTTCATTTACCCATTCCCTCCCTCCCCCCCCCCAAGCCCCCGGCTTATCTCGGTCCGTTTGTAGCCGCACATTGTCCTCCGTTGCATTGATTATATTGTATAATTTTGTGTCATCTGCAAATATTGATATTTTACTCTGCAGCCCCTCTATCAGGTCGTTGATAAATATATTGAACAGAATGGGGCCCAATACCGAACCCTGTGGCCCCCACTAGCAATGGTGGCCCAATCAGAGTACGAACCATTTATTACCACCCTCTGTTTTCTATCTCTGAGGCTTCTTTCCCACAAGCGTATATCGGCCACTGTTTTTATGGTCGGCCAATATACACTACCATCTGTGGCGTTAAAGCTCCTGAACAAGCGCAGAAATCTAACCCAGATGCACACATTTTCGCTCAGACCGAGCGGTCTTATTTTATATATCAACCTATTATTCGGTATCAAATGCTTTAAGGCCCATTTACATACACAGATATCTTTCAAAAGATTGAAAGATCAGCGATCGTTTTGCATAAAGTATTAATAGGCACTAATTGTTATTAATACTTTATTAGCTTCATTTGCACGCAAATGAGCTTCTGGGAGCTGTTACAGAACTCAGCAGGAAGTCTGAGCTCTGTAATTAGCTCCATTGTTCAGCCAAGGGCTCCCCATGGAGAATTCAGCACCATGGACAGCAGACACAGCCTGTGGTCCTGCTTATCAGCTGTTCTGTCAGCAGGGCTGAGAACTGAGAACAGCTATAACAATGTTATCAGCTGTAATCAGCTCTCTGCCCGCAGAACCCAATATGTGGTCCCGCTTACCAGCTGTTCTACTGAACAAAAGATTTCAAGTAGAACTGAAAACTGTCGTTCAGCCGAACAGTGAAAGATGGGCACATTTAGACACAACGATTATCGCTCAAAAGACGGCTTTTGAGCAAATTTTGAGCGATAATCGTTGTGTCTAAATGGGCCTTTAGAAAAATCCCGATATACGAGATCAATAGACTCTCCCGGGTCCAGCCCAGAACTTACTTCATGGTAGAAGCTGATCAGATTGGTCTGACATGATCGACCCCTCATGAATCCATGCTGATGAGGGGTTATATTAGTGCTTTCCTTGAGGTATTCGAGGATGGTGTCTTTCATAAACGCCTCAAATGTTTTTCCAGTTACTGAAGTGAGACTTACCGGCCTGTAGTTACCAGGATTTCTTTTGGACCCCTTTTTGTATATTCGAACCACCTTGGCAATGCGCCAATCCATTGGTACAACCCCGGTCTCACTAGTGTCCATAAATATAAGAAAAAGAGGTCTGTCTATCACATCACTTAGTTCCCTTAGCACTCTTGGGTGTATTCCATCTGGGCCCGGCGATTTATATCCTCTTTAGCCGACTCTGCACTTCCTCCTGTGTTATAAGACTTAAAATAATGAAAAAACTGAACCTGGAAGAAGTGGCGGGCATCCGGGTGCCGTTCATTGTACACATTGTGCCCCTCACAGGCTTCAGCGGTGATTCTTCTATATCCGTGGAAGACTGTGATTGGCTGAATGGTCACATGCACGATAAACGGCACACGAGTGTAACCTTTTTTCTCCAGCTTTCCTTCCAGCAGGCATGGCGGCTGTAGCGCTGAACGGGGAGCCGTGGGGAGAGGGGAGTATTCAATTGTTCTTTATTTTAAAGCCATGTACCCTTTTTTATGTCCCAGAAAACGCCTTTAAGAAAGAAAACGGAGCATTGATTGGCTGCCAGAACATCTCCTGGGAAGTGCTGGACTGTTCTGCGGGTGCATTAGGGCTTATTCACACGCTCAATATTCCCGCACGAGTTCTGACTGATTCCAATATGAACAGAATGCAGGAAAAGATCGCATTCATCTGAGTGGGTCCATGCACAGAAGAGATTTCACTCAAACCAAGGGTCCAGGTTTACCCTGGTCGCTGCATGTCCAGTTGTGTCTCGCATGAGAATAGTGTCGCACACATCAGACTGCACACGGACGGCGTGTAACTCGCTCTCGGCTCCGTGCATACGGCCTTAGGGATCGGTGCATGACGCAGGGATTATCTTTGGAGTCCCCCCCAGGCCTTTTTTTGGGGTGTTGCTTTCAGTTCTGCGTTTTTTTGGGGGGGGGTTCTGCGCTTTTTAACTGCAAGAAAATAGAAGTGTGAACGCAGCCATAGGCCGCCTGCAGACGGCCTTAATGGGAAATCCAGATCAATTACAAAATATATATTTACGCCTTACAAAGATGACCCAATGCAGGTCAGTTCACATGGAGGGTGCCCGGAAGGCGGCCGATAACAGGATATAACTTCCACATGCGTGTTGCCGCTGTGTAAGAGTCGTGGACGGTGAGGGTGGTGGTGGGTCCCTCAGGGGATGGCACAGCCCTCCCGGGGTCCAGATGAGCTCCTCCTAGTTGCTCCACCTCTCTCAGCTGACTGGGGCCTATGGGGCGGCTTGGTGGACACATACCCCCCCGGGCATAAGCGTCTTTTTCCATTTAATCAAAATCGGGACGCACCGGTTCAACACACAAAATTACAACTTTTATTTGTAAAACGGTCAGCAATGTAGATTTCCTTGGATGCTGACAGAGGCGTAACTTGAAGCTCCTGGGCCCTAATGCAAAACCTGCAATGGGGCCCCCAACTATAATGCTTTATTCATAGTACTGGGCTCCCTATATGGGGAGAGAGATCTTATGGGCCCCCTAAAGCTCCGGGGGCCTGGGTACAACTGTATCCCCTATAATTATGCCCCTGGACGCCGGCGTGCGGCAGCTGAATGCATTTCCCAACAGTAACAGATAAACGGGAGGTCAGTATTTACTCTTGACAGCGATTTCTCCATTATAGCAATACTAGCAAAGTCCCACTTAGTCTTTACCTCCGATATGGGCTGCTAAGGAAGAGGAGTCATGGCTGTAAGCTCCGATCATTCGGGACATGAGTGTCTCTATCCCGGTCAGTTGCACTCACTTCAAGTGGGGCTGTGCCTGCAATACCACACCAGGCCACTGCACAATGTACAGAGCTGTCTGCTTCCTGCCCCGTACACCACAACAGCGGACCAGGATCCCTGGAGGCGGATCCCTACAGATAAGCTTCTGATGACCCATCCTGAGCATAAAGGCCCATTTAGACCCGACGCTTCTTGCTCAAAAATCGCTCAAAGCCATCTTTTGAGCGAGAATCGTTGGGTCTAAACGCACGGACATCGTGCAGTTTTCATTAACGAATCGCTGATAATTCTCTTTCGGCTTGCTGAAAGAGAACGATCAGCCTTATCAGGAGTTCACAGCGGGATACAGCTGATTAATTGTTTCAGCTGGTATCCTGCTCCGTGAACACAGCCGGGGTATGAAGAACACAGCGGTCCAGCTGTGTTCTGCATACTCCGCATGGAGCGCACAGCTGTATAACAGCTGAGCGCTCCGTGAACACAGCTGCGATATGAAGAACACAGCGGTCCAGCTGTGTTCTGCATACTCCGCATGGAGCGCACAGCTGTATAACAGCTGAGCGCTACCAGAAGAGAACAGCTGGATGCAGAAGACAAGTGGCCCTGCTTGTCTTCTGCATACCCCACTCAGAGCGCATAATGATTGCTCAAAACTTGAGTGATCACCTTGCTAAATGCACAGAGACAGCGAGAGCAGGAGACCCCTTCCTGCACCCCATGGGCACCCCTCCCATGGACTAGCTAAAGGCTCCCAGAGCTGCCACTCATAAATGCTTATCAAAAATCACTATACCCTGTGATGCTGGAGTATTATAGCATACAGTACAAGCATCAAATGATTGCAAGTTCAAGTCCCTGAGGGGCCTAAAATATGTAAAAATTATTTCATAAAGTTTTTTTAACAATTAAAAAAAATATTAAAAGTTAAAAAGAAACCTTTTCCTGTTTTTCCTATTAAAAAAATAAACAATTAAAACCCGCCACATCTTGGTTATCAGCGCGCACATAGAAGTCCGAGCTATTTAACTATCACCATATTTATCTCACATGGTGAAGGCCGTAAGAGAAAAAAAAGACGGAATGCTGGAATTGAATAAAAAGTGATCAAAAAGATGTTTTCATCCCAAAATGGTACTAATAAACAGCTCAAGAAACAAGCCCTCACACAGCCCAATCGGAGAAAAATAAAAAAAGTTTTGGGTCTCTTACGGTGACGGAAGAAAAATTATTATTTATAGACTAAAAATAAAAAAATGTTTAAAAACGACATACATTTGTATCGGTGTAATCGGGCCGACTCACAGAACAAAGCTTATGTCGCTTTTACTGCACTGTGAGCACCGTAAAAACTAAACCTGTGAAAAATGGCGCAATTGCGGTCTTTTTTCCATTTCACTCCATTTAAAAAGTTTTCTGTGCATTATACGGTACATTAGACAAAACAACCCGCCCCGCTGTGAAGAAGCCTCTTATGGTTGTCAATCGAAAAAAAAAAAAGTTATGGCTCTTGGAAGGCAGACGAAAAATACAAAAAGTGGTAAATCTCTGGTCCTGAAGGGGTTAAGATCCTTCATCAGCAGCGTCCCTGTTTTTCATGATTTCCAGGGAGCGACCAACTATTTGGAACAGCAAATGAAGGTCACAAAGACGTCACATGGGCAGCAGGAATGTAGCTCTCAAGCGAATGCTCATTTGGCCGCCATCTACTCCTCCGACCCCCTACACATGGATGCTCAGCCAAGCTGCCTGTGTTCTCAGTAGGGAGAGGGGAGTGAGCCGTGCCAGGAGGATAGAGGATGGGGTATTTTGTAGTGCAGGGTGGGGGACAGGTGGGGCGCTTGTAGACATTAGATGGTCACAGTTGCACTGAATGCGTCCGGTTCTGTTCTGTACAGTGAATGCACCAGATACAACTGCTGACCCAGATTCCATCGTGCAGCCAAGTGGGTGCTGCAGCGGGACACACCCTGACGAGCCCTGCCAGCCTGACAAGTGTGACCTCAGAGTACTGGCTGCCAGCCCAGACATCACTGCAGAGCTGCAGGAAACTGCGACGGTGGGCACTACTGGATGTATAGGCTGCCAGCATCCAGCATCATGTGACCACTTAAAGGGACTGTCGCCATCTTTGTGCACCCCTCTCTGAGTACAAGGTAGTGCCGGTCACACGGACTGCAGGGAGGTGTCTGCTGGTGGATCTGTGCAGGAGGTTGGGAGAAACTTGTATTTTATCAGCAGCAGCACAAGCAGAGAGGACCAGTTAAAGTAGTCCTGGATATTTATGAGCAGCAGGAAGCTCCGCCCACCCCGCCCTCCAGCCAATGATTGACTACTGTCTGCTTATTACTGTGCATAATGGGAGAGCTGCCAATCATTGGCTGCAGGGCGGGGTGGGCGGAGCTTCCTGCTGCTCATAAATATCCAGGACTACTTCAACTGGTCCTCTCTGCTTGTGCTGCTGCTGATAAAATACAAGTTTCCCCCAACCTCCTGCACAGATCCACCCAGCAGACACCTCCCTGCAGTCCGTGTGACCGGCACTACCATGTACTGTGCTTAGAGAGGGGTGCACAAAGATGGCGACAGTCCCTTTAACTCCTAAACTATAATAACGGACACCAAGCGTCCGCGGCTGCCGCCGCTCTTCATGTACAGCTGGGGTTGCAAGTACCTTTGTCATAAAAAAATACCGGCCATAGTTAAAAAGTGGCGTGGCTTTTGGGGGGTGTGGCTTATTCCGGCATATTATTTGACCTCCAGGCACCCTGTGGCCTCTATTGTTCGCAGCCTCGCTGGCTGCTGCATCACTTGACACAGTGGCCCCAGTTAAAGTGGCGATCCCCACACTAATATTAACCCCCCCACCTCAGCAATAGTAGTAGTAACCCCCCCCAGTAGTAATAGTTCCCCCAACCCATATACCGTAAGACGCACCCCCTACTTCCCACCCAAAACTCTGGAAAAAAATGTACACAAAAAATAACCCCTAACTACACTACACCTAAAAAAACAAATAACAATGCTCACCGCCACCGTTCCGGTGCGCTTGCGGGTCCCCGTCGCTCCTGCAGGCTGCCGCGATGTCCTCCGTGCTGGCAGAGCATTTCTTTCTGGAAGCGGGTCTTGAATTCCCCGCCTGCAGCAAAGATAATGCTCTGATTGGCTAGTCGGCGCCAGCGTCAGCCAATAAAAGGCGACGCTGGGTTAACCAATTCAATGACGTCATTAGTTAACCCAGTACTAGCTTCTTATTGGCAGACGCTGGCAAGCCAATCAGAGCATTATCTTTGCTGAGGCGGGGAATTCAAGCCCCGCTTCTAGAAAGAAATGCTCTGCTGGCACAGAGGACATCGCGGCAGCCTGCAGGAGCGACGGGGACCCGCAAGCGCACCGGAACGCTGGCGGTAGGTATTAGACGGGAAGCTGCGGCACCCCGGTTGGGAATCACTAAGAATACCAGCCTCAGTGCCAGATGGGCGGTCGGGGCTGGTATTCAAAAATCCCAGCCTGTAATATGTCCGAAAAAAAAAAAAACCTGCACCGGCCTGGCGAGCAAAATACCGGCCAAGCCGGTGAATTACCAGCCGGGTGGCAACCCTATGTACAGCGGATCCACTCATACACAAATGTCATAGGGGCTCCTGACATAGCGCTGTTTATTATAACCGGGGCCCCTGGAGCTCCATCCCACTTGTCCTATACTGCAAATATATGTGTATATAGGTGACAAATCAGCCAGCCCCTATGCTGATACTTGGGGGCCGGGATAATGACACGCTGACACTTGGGGGAGGGGATAATGGCAGGCTGATACTTGGGGGACGGGATAATGAGACACTGACACTTGGCGGACGGGATAATGACAGGCTGACACTTGGGGGACGGGATAATGACACGCTGATACTTGTGGGACGGGATAATGACACGCTGACACTTGGGGGACGGGATAATGACACACTGATACTTGTGGGACGGGATAATGACACGTTGACACTTGGGGGACGGGATAATGGCACGCTGACACTTGGGGGACGGGATAATGGCACGCTGACACTTGGGGGACGGGATAATGGCACGCTGACACTTGGGGGACGGGATAATGGCACGCTGATACTTGGGGGACGGGATAATGGCACGCTGACACTTGGGGGACGGGATAATGGCACGCTGACACTTGGGGGACGGGATAATGGCACGCTGATACTTGGAGGACGGGATAATGACAGGCTGACACTTGGGGGACGGGATAATGACACGCTGACACTTGGGGGACGGGATAATGATACGCTGATACTTGGGGGACGGGATAATGACACGCTGACACTTGGGGGACGGGATAATGACACGCTGACACTTGAGGGACGGGATAATGACACGCTGATACTTGGAGGACGGGATAATGACATGCTGATACTTGGGGGACGGGATAAAGACACGCTGACACTTGGGGGACGGGATAATGACAGGCTGATACTTGGGGGACGGGATAATGACACGCTGATACTTGGGGGACAGGATAATGACACGCTGACACTTGGGGAACGGGATAATGAAACGCTGACACTTGGGGCACGGGATAATGACACGCTGATACTTGGGGGACGGGATAATGACACGCTGACACTTGGGGGACGGGATAATGACACGCTGATACTTGGAGGACGGGATAATGACATGCTGATACTTGGGGGATGGGATAATGACATGCTGATACTTGGGGGATGGGATAATGACACGCTGACACTTGGGGGATGGGATAATGACATGCTGATACTTGGGGGACGGGATAATGACGTGCTGACACTTGGGGGACGGGATAATGACATGCTGATACTTGGGGGACGGGATAATGACAGGCTGATACTTGGGGGACGGGATAATGACACGCTGACACTTGGGGGACGGGATAATGACATGCTGATACTTGGGGGACGGGATAATGACAGGCTGATACTTAGGGGACGAGATAACGACATGCTGACACTTGGGGGACAGGATAATGACACGCTGACACTTGGGGGACGGGATAATGACAGGCTGATACTTGGGGGACGGGATAATGAGACGCTGACACTTGGGGGACGGGATAATGACACGCTGACACTTGGGGGGGAAGGATAATGACACGCTGACACTTGGGGGACAGGATAATGACACACTGACACTTGGGGGACGGGATAATGACACGCTGACACTTGGGGGATGGGATAATGACACGCTGATACTTGGGGGACAGGATAATGACACGCTGACACTTGGGGGACGGGATAATGACACGCTGACACTTGGGGGACAGGATAATGACACGCTGATACTTGGGGGACAGGATAATGACACGCTGACACTTGGGGGACGGGATAATGACACGCTGACACTTGGGGTACAGGATAATGACACGCTGACACTTGGGGGACGGGATAATGACACGCTGACACTTGGGGGATGGGATAATGACACGCTGATACTTGGGGGACAGGATAATGACACGCTGACACTTGGGGGACGGGATAATGACACGCTGACACTTGGGGGACGGGATGACACGCTGACACTTGGCGGACGGGATAATGACACGCTGACACTTGGGGGACGGGATAATGACACGCTGACACTTGGGGGGACGGGATAATGAAACGCTGACACTTGGGGGACGGGATAATGACACGCTGATACTTGGAGGACGGGATAATGACATGCTGATACTTGGGGGATGGGATAATGACATGCTGATACTTGGGGGATGGGATAATGACATGCTGATACTTGGGGGACGGGATAATGACACGCTGACACTTGGGGGACGGGATAATGACACGCTGATACTTGGGGTATAGGCTAATGACACGCTGATACTTGGGGGACGGGATAATTACATGCTGATACTTGGGGGACGGAATGACACGCTGACACTTGGGGGACGGGATAATGACACACTGATACTTGTGGGACGGGATAATGACACGTTGACACTTGGGGGACGGGATAATGACACGCTGATACTTGTGGGACGGGATAATGACACGCTGACACTTGGGGGACGGGATAATGGCACGCTGACACTTGGGGGACGGGATAATGGCACGCTGATACTTGGGGGACGGGATAATGACACGCTGACACTTGGGGGACGGGATAATGACACGCTGACACTTGGGGGACGGGATAATGATACGCTGATACTTGGGGGACGGGATAATGACACGCTGATACTTGTGGGACGGGATAATGACACGCCGACACTTGGGGGACGGGATAATGACACGCTGACACTTGGGGGACGGGATAATGACACGCTGATACTTGGAGGACGGGATAATGACATGCTGATACTTGGGGGACGGGATAAAGACACGCTGACACTTGGGGGACGGGATAATGACAGGCTGATACTTGGGGAACGGGATAATGAAACGCTGACACTTGGGGGACGGGATAATGACGCGCTGACACTTGGGGAACGGGATAATGAAACGCTGACACTTGGGGGACGGGATAATGACACGCTGATACTTGGAGGACGGGATAATGACATGCTGATACTTGGGGGACGGGATAATGACATGCTGATACTTGGGGGATGGGATAATGACATGCTGATACTTGGGGGACGGGATAATGACAGGCTGATACTTGGGGGACGGGATAATGACACGCTGACACTTGGGGGACGGGATAATGACATGCTGATACTTGGGGGACGGGATAATGACAGGCTGATACTTAGGGGACGGGATAACGACATGCTGACACTTGGGGGACGGGATAATGACATGCTGATACTTGGGGGACAGGATAATGACACGCTGACACTTGGGGGACGGGATAATGACAGGCTGATACTTGGGGGACGGGATAATGAGACGCTGACACTTGGGGGACGGGATAATGACACGCTGACACTTGGGGGACAGGATAATGACACGCTGATACTTGGGGGACAGGATAATGACACGCTGACACTTGGGGGACGGGATAATGACACGCTGACACTTGGGGTACAGGATAATGACACGCTGACACTTGGGGGACGGGATAATGACACGCTGACACTTGGGGGACGGGATAATGACACGCTGATACTTGGGGGACAGGATAATGACACGCTGACACTTGGGGGACGGGATAATGACACGCTGACACTTGGGGGACGGGATGACACGCTGACACTTGGCGGACGGGATAATGACACGCTGACACTTGGGGGACGGGATAATGACACGCTGACACTTGGGGGGACGGGATAATGAAACGCTGACACTTGGGGGACGGGATAATGACACGCTGATACTTGGGGGATGGGATAATGACATGCTGATACTTGGGGGATGGGATAATGACATGCTGATACTTGGGGGACGGGATAATGACACGCTGACACTTGGGGGACGGGATAATGACACGCTGATACTTGGGGTATAGGCTAATGACACGCTGATACTTGGGGGACAGGATAATGACACGCTGACACTTGGGGGACGGGATAATGACACGCTGATACTTGGGGGACGGAATGACACGCTGGCACTTGGGGGACGGGATAATGACACGCTGACACTTGGGGGACGGGATAATGACATGCTGACACTTGGGGGACGGGATAATGACAGGCTGACACTTGGGGACGGGATAATGACACGCTGACACTTGGGGGACGGGATAATGACATGCTGATACTTGGGGGACGGGATAATGACAGGCTGATACTTAGGGGACGGGATAACGACATGCTGACACTTGGGGGACGGGATAATGACATGCTGATACTTGGGGGACAGGATAATGACACGCTGACACTTGGGGGACGGGATAATGACAGGCTGATACTTGGGGGACGGGATAATGAGACGCTGACACTTGGGGGACGGGATAATGACACGCTGACACTTGGGGGACAGGATAATGACACGCTGATACTTGGGGGACAGGATAATGACACGCTGACACTTGGGGGACGGGATAATGACACGCTGACACTTGGGGTACAGGATAATGACATGCTGACACTTGGGGGACGGGATAATGACAGGCTGACACTTGGGGACGGGTCAGTGACTCTTTGGTGTAGTCCCCTGGTTATTGTGACATGTGGCGGTACATTGTCCTCATCGCGGGGTCAGCAGTGACGAGCCGCCGGTTGTGTTGATGCCGCACACAGCAGGTGGGTATGTGAGCCGCGGGATCGGTTACACTGTGGGCACTGCCAGCCTTGTATAACTTTAGCGTCTTTCGGCAGGCTTTGTGACCCGACACATGAACCCTCCAGCAGAGCATCACTACAATCCTCGGGTAACGTTGCCCTCACGAGCGGCCCGCAGCTCTGCTGCTCGTTAATGTAATAATAGCTGTCGCTGTGTTCCTCCATAATGATTCCCCGCTCGCAGTAATCGTCGCTTACAACCTCCCGCCATGCATCATTTATAGGGAGTCTGTCACCAGGATAGCTCCACGGCGTCTATACAAAGCCCTATAAAACCCCAATTAGTGGGTGTACAGCTGCCCTCTAAATGCCCCTGAAAAGCAATAATCAAGGCAAAGGAAGATGTTGGCTCCGCCCCCCTGACTACTTAGAGCTAAAACTCTTACTCTTTCTAGTAGTCAGGTCCTGTGTTCCCTTTTCACTTTTATGAGCGGCTGAGCAGCTCCTTGCGGGCATTTATCATCCATAACGGGCTGTGTCTGGTATTGCAGTGTACAGTAGCTCTATTCACTTCAGTGGGGATTAGCTGCAATACCAGATATGGCCCATGGAAAAGAGTGGCACTGTTTCTGCACAGAGCAGTCGCGCCTCCCTCATCTCCCATTGAATGTTGTGCCAAAGTCGCGATGTAGACCTGGCTTTCAGAAGTGGTGCAGGTTGTACAGCCCTGCAGGGATGGGGGGCAATCAGCATCCTATAATGTGGACCGTGGGCGTGAATGACCGCCCTGTAATACCAGAAGCTCCGCCAGAATACCTTTTTTTAAAAAAAGCTTTGCTTTCTGTCGCCGTCCTGTTATCATTTTTGTGGCGATCGGGTTGTGTGCGGCTCGTCTTTTGCGCGGTGACCTGCAGTCTTTATTGATACCATCTTGGGGTAGACCAAGGACTTTTGGATCGTTTCTTATTTAATTTTTTTTTGTACGGGGTGATCAAAAAAGCGCAATTCTGGCATTGTCTCTATTTTTCTGATGTATTCGCCGTGCGGCATTAATAATGGCGTATTTTAATCTGATAGCGTTTTGCGGATGCAATGATACAACATTTTTTCTATTGTTTTGACGCGGCGACTGGGAACGTTTTTTTTCAACTTTTACTATTTTCTAAATATTTACTAAAACTCTATTAATTCTCACATTCTATATAATAGCGCAGTTTTGCGTTGTTCTGCTTTCTTCCCAGCAGCCCTGGGCGTCCTCAGAAGGCCACTGGCTGCTATGACGACCATACCCCCCCCCCCCCCCGCTTACATTGCGGGGGCCGTTTGGGGCCCTGAGCATTAGTTGTGGCATTTAACATGTTAACATCCGTGATCAGCGTGAAGATTGATCACAGCGATCACCTGACATATGCAGATACCCGCGTGATACATACATGTACGCTGCACGTCAAGGAGGGGTTAAACTTATTGTGAAGTAATACGATCTATTACTCTCTGTTATCAGCCATTTCAAGCGAGTGAGATGCTGACTGTAGAGTCCTTTAACAAGGTGGGAGCCAGATCCCGGGGATGGAGGCGAGCTCGCGCCCGCAGACCGCTCCTCTAGCGTGTGAGATATCGCACAGTGGTGTTACACCATTGCAGCGCCGCGTCTGTGCAGGGGGAACACGACGACATCCTCAGCTCTGCTGCTCCAGGCGTCACTTCTATGCTTCCAAGGTGATGAAGGGTAAAGCTTCTCCGCCCGGAGTTTATACTTGGTATAATGCAGGAAGTGGCACGATAATCGCCACGACGCTCCTTCCCTTTGGCGCAAGGACAGCGGACCCACAAGTGACAGTCCAGTTACTATAGATACCGTTACCTGGCGTTGTCAGGCAGCGAGACCCTAGCAACCAGTCCTGTCTCATATCCATCCCACAGTGGAGTCCTTGCGCCTGATGCCTGGGGGCCCCGCTACAGACTGTACACCGGGGCCCGTAACCTTCAGGCTCCGCCCTCATTCACGCTGTAATATATGAAGATTTATAGGAAACATCGGAGTCAGAGAAAGAAGTCATTTTATTCTATGTATTCCAGAATGTTCTGTGCGGGCGGACAGCGGAGATGTGTGGGGGTCACCTTATATTTGTGGGGTCTTTTTATATCTGCCGGGGTCTCCTTGTTTCTGCCGGGAGTCCTCCTTGTATCTGTGGGGGTCTCCTTATATGTGTGGGGGTCTCCTTGTATCTGCTGGGGGTCTCCTTGTATCTGCTGGGGGTCTCCTTGTATCTGCTGGGGGTCTCCAGACCTTCTGTTCTGCCAATGTCACAGGGGGTCCGCTGGTGTCCGATAGCCCTGTATGACTACAGGAGGTATAAGAGCTGACAGGAAGTCTCCTGCACGACGGCAAATAGTTTCCCCTACAGTCACAGCCCACCCCCCTTGGACAGTGTCACCCAGCTTTCCTGCAGTCCTGAACGGCTCATTAAGAGCCGCACTGACTGATGGACTTTGTTATGCGCATTGAGGCTTGTTGCACACGGGCAATCGCGATATTACTGCGACAACAATTGCGTCTTTTCTCCGTTTTTGAGCGTCAGCGATTCTCGTTCTCCCAGAAGCATCGCTGCTGCTTGTGATTTTTCTCACACAGAAGTCAATAGGACTTTTAATGTTAAAAACGCAAGTCTGTGCGATGCGATAAAAGGAGGCTCCATAGGGGAACATGGGAGGTAAAAAAAAAGAAATCACGAAACGCAGACAGATCTGGCACGCCGCAATTTTTTTTTAATATGAGTGAAAACATTGCAAATGTGAAGGAAACCATTGAAAACCATTGGTCTCATAATTCTGCGTCTTTACTCACTCTCGCATCGCGCAATTTTATCGCCTGTGTAAAACGACCCTTAAGAGACCCCTCTGTGCAGGCGGTGCGGGAGAATCAGCTGACGGCTTCCTGCAGTTCTACTCTCCTCGTCCTGTGCTGCCCCCTTGTGTCCAATATGAGGAATGACATTTCTATAAACCAAACGAGTCGCTTCAGAGAACTCTGCAATCCATTATTCTCCAGCTGCTGCAAAACTACAACTCCCAGCATGCCCTGACAGCGAGTTGATGTTCTGCAGCAGCTGGAGACACCCGCTTTAGAGACTGCACACCAATGACTGCAGTCTGTGGGCATCGCCCGGCTATCGGGCCTGGTACTGTAACAGGGCACTCAGTCCAGCCGGGTTCCTGTTGTCCCGGCACCCTAGATGATAAGCTAGCGGTATTACAGCAGCACCGTGGGGACACCGCAGCGGAGGGTAATGCAGCGCTTCATTACATTGGGGAGGGGGGTGGCGGGTTGGGTTGTGGAGAAGATGTTCTCTGCTCTGGATTTTGGGGGGCAACTGTACTTTGCTCTGCAGGTTCTGGCAGGTCATGTGATGCGTTCGGGCCTGCCGATTCCTCGGCCTCGAGGACGTCGTTCTGTTCTAAGGCTGTACAGAAAAACACAAAAACAGAAAATCAGGCAATTAGGAGACCTTCCAATATATGGCGGTATCATATGGGCGCTGTATGGCGGTATCATATGGGCGCTGTATGGCGGTATCATACGGGCGCTGTATGGCGGTATCATACGGGCGCTGTATGGCGGTATTATGTAGTGAGAGGGTAAATAGTGCATGTTGTGCATGTCCACCAACACGCCTTCTTACTGACCTCCCTGATGGGCTGTAAACCTGCACACACAGCTTGTTACGGCGGTGGCTCAGCTGACTACTGACAGCCAGGCTGCATCTATGCAGTAAGCTTGGTTCTGGTACTGCATCTATGCAGTAAGCTTGGTTCTGGTACTGCATCTATGCAGTAAGCTTGGTTCCGGTACTGCATCTATGCAGTAAGCTTGGTTCCGGTACTGCATCTATGCAGTAAGCTTGGTTCCGGTACTGCATCTATGCAGTAAGCTTGGTTCCGGTACTGCATCTATGCAGTAAGCTTGGTTCCGGTACTGCATCTATGCAGTAAGCTTGGTTCCGGTACAGCATCTATGCAGTAAGCTTGGTTCCGGTACCGCATCTATGCAGTAAGCTTGGTTCCGGTACCGCATCTATGCAGTAAGCTTGGTTCCGGTACCGCATCTATGCAGTAAGCTTGGTTCCGGTACCGCATCTATGCAGTAAGCTTGGTTCCGGTACCGCATCTATGCAGTAAGCTTGGTTCTGGTACTGCATCTATGCAATAAGCTTGGTTCTGGTACTGCATCTATGTTGTGCCAGATCATTTTAAGAATGTATCCTGGGGGAAACCCACAATCTTCATACAGTGCAGGGCCCATTGTAACATAATCCGCCCCTGCTGGAGGGTAGTAATATGTGGAGAGTGAGTGGCAGACTGATCATGGACGCTAACCTGTCAGGAGAACTATCAGAGGTCATACAGCACAAGTCTCCACCGACCGCCCCAATAAGAGAACCGTGAATGCTAGATATCCAGTTCTCTTGACAGGTCGTATCCTTCCTTACTCTGAATATCCCCCGATGACCCCGTCAACTACCTATATGGGAAAAACTCGTTTGCATTGGATGCAGTGTTAGGATTTGTAGGGTTTCAGCAGGGTTTAGCTTCCGTTGAGTGGGGGCGCCCTTGTCAGGGCGGTCACCCCACAGTTAGGCAGGTCCTGTATACGGTTAGTGTGCTATCAGAGCCCCGCCTGCACCTAGGCCGGCTGTCCCTGGAAAGTTATCTGTGTGTAGTGAGGCAACAAACGGCGACGCTGCAGTAACACCGGCTGTATAACCCGTTGCCCTAGGACGGCACGCAGGTATTACATGATTATTAGCATTTTGTGTGTATTTTGGGGGTAAGAATGGTTTAAAGTATCTGAATAAAGGTTTATATTTGTAGAGGGTGTCCCTCAGCAGCGCTCGTTGTTGGTCCCCGCCGTTATACATCATCACTGCAGTGAGATTATTGCATTACTTTAGTTCTGGATGACTATATGACCCAAGTACTGTATGACCGCATTATGGAGGTGGTATTACAATTAGAAGGACTTATTATTCTGACTGACCTGGAAGCTGTGGAGGGATAGCCGCGGCGTCTGTCAGCTTTATGGACTGCGCCATTTTCTCTCCGGGGACGTCCTCCTGGGCTCTCTTCTTGGCTTCCATCTCTGCTGGCTAAAAAATTCACAGGTTAAAGATTAGGATTGTTCGGTGACAACTACAGAAGAACTACAACCCCCAGGTGGAAACTCCTCAGGGATTGGCGGCCTTTGGCAGCTGCTTATCCCCTGAGACCATAGATAGACTGTCAGCAGATGCCACTGAAATTACCACCATACCCCTAATGTCTGCGGCCGCCCTTCCAGCGCTTTGTGGGATATGATAACATAAGACCTGAGGAGGGTCCCCCGCTGCTGCAGAAGGGTCTTCATCTATCCAGGACTTCTGGGAAAATTCAGCTAAAGATGGCGAATTTCTGCTGCCAGAGTCATGTGACCTTGTCGTGTCGCAAATCACAGAGCCTGCGGGTGACATAAGGGAAAGGATCACAACGGCCGTACCAAACAGCAAGAACATAACTACTGGTCAGTGCGGTCATGTGGAAGGCTGTGTATAGCTGTATTATGGTGGGTGCTGAACGGCAGTAATAGGTGACCACGGGATGGCAGCGTTATATGTGTGTGTGGGGACCGGATAGCAGTAAGAAGAGGCGACTGGATGAAAGTGCATTTATAAAAGGCTCTCGAAGGCCCCTTGTGTGCACTGACTCTTCTTCCGCTTGTAGAGCTTGTTGACCACTAGACGTCTCTACGACGCAGAGAAGAGATTTCACTCCGTTACCAGAGGGGGGCGCATTATTGGGATGTGAAAAGCTGGATGGTCGTATCCATGCATTGTCCCCCACCGGCCGTTCTGACCAGACTGCTAGGGGGTGTTGGGACCAGTGGATGGAGGAACACAAGGTGACCGGGCTCAGGACGCCCCCTACAGACCACCAGTAGAGAGGAGCGTCTGAACAGACTGTTAGGGGGTGTTGGGACCAGTGGATGGGGGCACACAGGGTGACCGAGCTCAGGATGCCCCCCACAGACCCCCAGTAGAGAGGAGCGTCTGACCAGACTGTTAGGAGGTGTTGGGACCAGTGGATGGGGGCACACAGGGTGACCGAGCTCAGGACGCCCGCTAAAGACCACCAGCAGAGAGGAGCGTCTGACCAGACTGTTAGGGGGTGTTGGGACCAGTGGATGGGGGCACACAGGGTGACCGAGCTCAGGACGCCCCCTACAGACCACCAGTAGAGAGGAGCATCTGACCAGACTGTTAGGAGGTGTTGGGACCAGTGGATGGGGGCACACAGGGTGACCGAGCTCAGGATGCCCCCCACAGACCACCAGTAGAGAGGAGCGTCTGACCAGACTGTTAGGAGGTGTTGGGACCAGTGGATGGGGGCACACATGGTGATCGAGCTCAGGGCGCCCCCTACAGACCACCAGTAGAGAGAAGCGTCTGAACAGACTGTTAGGAGGTGTTGGGACCATTGGATCTGTGGGGGCACACAAGGTGACCGGGCTCAGGATGCCCCCTATAGACCACCAGTAGAGAGGAGCGTCTGACCAGACTGTTAGGAGGTGTTGGGACCAGTGGATGGGGGCACACATGGTGACCGAGCTCAGGATGCCCCCTACAGACCACCAGTAGAGAGGAGCGTCTGACCAGACTGTTAGGAGGTGTTGGGACCAGTGGATGGGGGCACACATGGTGACCGAGCTCAGGGCGCCCCCTACAGACCACCAGTAGAGAGAAGCGTCTGAACAGACTGTTAGGAGGTGTTGGGACCATTGGATCTGTGGGGGCACACAAGGTGACCGGGCTCAGGATGCCCCCTATAGACCACCAGTAGAGAGGAGCGTCTGACCAGACTGTTAGGGGGTGTTGGGACCAGTGGATGGGGCACACAAGGTGACCGGGCTCAGGACGCCCCCTACAGACCACCAGTGGAGAGGAGCATCTGACCAGACTATTAGGGGGTGTTGGGACCAGTGGATGGGGGCACACAAGGTGACCGGGCTCAGGATGCCCCCTACAGACCACCAGCAGAGAGGAGCGTCTGACCAGATTGTTAGGACTGGGTTGTCTTCAGCGGTGAATCCAGGTTTAGTTTTGGCGCTGACGAGGGCCGTGTTCATGTCTAGAGACCTCAGGGAGAGCACCTTAATCCTGCCTCTGCTATGGAGCGGCACACTGCCCCCTGCTGGTGTGATGGTCTGGGGGGTCATCGCATATGACAGTCGGTTCCCCCTAGTAGTTGTCTGAGGGACAATGACCGCTCAGCGATATGTTCAGGACATCCTGCAGCCACATGTGTTCCTCTCATGGCGGCACGACTAGAGCCCCCATGCCCCCCGTATCACATCATGTATCCAAGCTATTGTAGAGAGTGGTTTTATCAATGAGTGTATTGTGTAGATGCTGGGTGGCAGTAACATGTAACCACTGCATGGAAGTATTATATGGGCACTGGCAATAGTATTCGGACGTTGTAGGGAGGTATTTTATGGGTACTAGATGGCTGTATTATGTGGTGGTTGCATGAAAGTATGATGTGAATGCTACATGGCAGAAATAGATATGCACTGGATGGCAGCATTATGTGGACGTTGTATGGAGGTATTATTTGGGCACTGACAGTGGTAAACCTGTATAAAGTCACAATGTGGGTACTTGCGCAACAATTGTGACTTCCTGCTGCCACATTCTGGCACGAGGCCTCATCACACGCCCGTACAGTAATATATATCGTATACTACAGACAGAGGTTCTCCATTCATCTCAGTACCTGTGGGGGTCTCCGAGGACCGGGACTTGTAGTAACTGAGGGCAGAATCTGCGTCGTACTGGTATAGTCCCATTTGGTCAAGCAGATCCGGAGCCGCCGACTGGTGGGATCTTCCGGGATCACTTGTTCTCCGATCTGAAAAGGCACAAAGCCCATAAGTATCTCTGCAGCTACAATACCTGTAGGTATAGAGGTGGCGGTATAGCTTTATGCTCCCCTAAATACCACTGGGCCCACAGACCACCCTTACAACACTAATGCGGACTCCTCTTGAAGCTTAAAGGTCTCTAAGTGGACAGAAATGGTGTAAAAAATGCAATTGTGCAATTTTTGACAAACCTTTGCTTTTCCGACATTCAAAACTCTGCATGACCTTCATTCTGCGCGGCGATTACGGAGATACCAGATTTGTACAGTTTTCTTAATGTAGTATAACTTGTAGCTTCCTGTGACCTTTTTGACCCCCATAACGTTTTGCCTTTGCGTAGATCGGGTTGTGTGCGGGCGCACATTTTGCGCGGCGGCCTACATTTTTTTATTAATACTATTTTGGCATTGTCCGACTTTTGGATCGGCGGGTCTACATAGCGACGTTTGCCACGCAGCAGAAGCAATCAGCTAAGCAGCATCCTATACAGGGTGACCAGAAAAGTGCGATTCCTTTTTTTTCTGACAGCATTTACCGTGCGGGATTAATAATGTGATATTTTAATAAATGGGACTTTTACAAAAACATCGATACCAAATTTAAATTTTTTAAAATCATTTTATTTTTTGATGCGAAAACGGCCACAGGCAGGGCTTAATAGGCAGAACTCCATGGCAGACTTCATAAGACCATAATGGCATCCCGCCATCTTGTGGTGGGTGGGGTATTCGGATGGCAGAGAGCCCCTCCCACTGTTGGGCCTTTTAAATGTTGCTGCATCTAAAGGGTAAAGTATGCCGCTTCCATAATTCCTATTTACTTCAATGAGAGTTATGGAAAAAGCGTAACGCAGTCGCTTCGGCTCTTTCCACAAGGATGGGGGGGTTCGGGAAACCAGCAGCGGGTTCCCTTATGTCAGCCGGGAATGCTGGGATAGGACCACCCCTTTAACCCCTTGCCTGCCCAGGATGTAAATGTATGTCTCTTCTGGGAAGGGGCTCCCACAAATGAACATAAACGTACGTCCTATGGATGGCGCGGGCTCAGACAGCCGGCTTCCCGCTGCAACAGTGGGGATCATTGATCTCAGCATGTAAAGTGTTCACAGACAGAGGGCGCTCCCTCTGTGAGGTCATCAGTCCTCTGCCATGTAATTGCAGAGGGCCAACAGTTTGTCATGGCCAGAAGTACTGCAATGTATTATCAGAGTGATCATAGCATTACAGGTTCAAGTCCCCTACAGAGTCATAAAAAAATTTGTAAAAAAAAAAAAAAAAACACATTAAAAAAACTAGTATAAAAGCCTTTTTTGAGCACTTTCTCCTCTTGGCTTAAAAAATAATTAACAAAAAATCTGGGATGACCCGTTCAACAGAATGAACACACTCTTTAGCCCGCAAGGCAAATGCCATAAAGAAAATAAAGGGTAAAGACTAAGCCCGAATGCTTTTTTTGTTCATTTTGCCTCCCAATAAAAGTAATAACAGTGACCAAAAAGCCATCTGTACCTTAAAATGGTACAAATAAAAACTACAGCTCATCATGCAACAATACAAGCCTCCATACGGCTGAGTCAGCGGAGAAATAAAACAGTTATGGCTCTTGCAAAGTGGAGATAAAATCCCACAAAAGTCATTGAGTTCTTATGGCCAAAATCAGCCCCGTCACTAAGGGGTTAAGAGGGCAGTCACCCATCATGCAGGGAATACGAAGTGTTAATAAAAAGGGGTGACGCTGCTGAGGGAGTCTCCTCCATGATGGAGTCTGATCAGAGTGAATTAGGCAGAAATGCCAAGGCTGCTCACAGAGGCGCTTTACAGCGTTTACGAATGCCGTTCTTAAATATGTTCAAAAGCGATTTTAAGTGCCCCCCCCTCATTGTAGTGGGTGATGAGGTGCAGTAATAACCGCTGAAATGCACTGAAAGAGAGCAGACCGCGAAAAAGTCGCAGCATTAGAAATGCCGCACTCAAACGCTCATCTGAGAAGCCCCGATGAAATCAATGGCGTTTTACAGCGTTTAGTGCGGCATTTGAAACGCCCGTGTGAGAGCGGCCTACGTGATTTCCAGTTTACCTGCTGGTGAGATCCGGTGACTGGGACGGGCGAGGTGAATATATTTCTTCCACAGGTAATACTGGTTCCTGATACGGTCTAGGTCGATCTCCATGTTGTTCCGTAGCGGAGACTGCTGGAAGAATCCGAATCAATGGTGATGCTACAGCAAACAGTCCACAACTGGTAATATTACCGCAGCGTTATAAGAGGAACAGAAGATATCAGTCACATATGATGTGTCTGGAGGTTATATCAGTACTGGAGTGTTATAATGGGAAGGGCTGAAATAACATATATGATATAAATCTCTCTGGAGATTATATTGGTACTGGAGCGTTATAATGGGAGCAGCTGATATCAGTCACATGTATGATGTCTCTGGAGGTTGTATCAGAACCCAAACGTTATAATGGGAGCAGCTTATATCACATATATGATGTAAATGTCTCTGGAGGTTGTATCAGTCCTGGAGATACGTGACATAAAGTAGTGATCGTGGGGCGGAGGACTTCTCTGGACTTCTCTTCAGTCATTCAGCCTCTCCCAATTCCCACTACAAACCAATAGAAGAATGATTTCCACTTCTATTTAACCAACCTGCTCATCCAGTCTGTACACTTGGCCGATGTGGGGCACAGCCAGGCACTTGTCTCGGGTATCGTGCAGGACCACCCGCCGATTCTCCACTAATATCCCACTGAGAGATGGAGAAGTTAGAGGGTCAGTTTGTGCCCGCTGGTCATAAAGTCTACTACCGCACCTTGGTGCTGCCTCTGACTGTCCCTGCACACCCCTGGCGAGTATCTGTATGGCTAAAGCCAACGGATTATAGAGAAGTAGAAGAACCCTACATAATTCTATCTGAATGTTCATTAGAGATCACCGTACAGAAGATCTGCTGCCTTCACATCATTGTCCCCCAAAGATCACTCCCTCCCAAAATATCATGGAGGTGCCAGGAAACACAAATATTACCACCTTGTCATCATGCAGTTCTTTGCCTGAGGCGATGGTGAAGATCCAATCAATGTAGGATTAAGAGGACAACCGCCGGTAGGAGGCTTCGTCTGTTTCTTATTTGTGGTCTAAACAAAAAGATATATATATAACTGCTATAATACTGCCCCCTATGTACAAGAATATAACTACTATAATACTGCCCCCTAGGTACAAGAATATAACTACTATAATACTGCCTCCTATGTACAAGAATATAACTACTATAATACTGCCCCCTATGTACAAGAATATAACTACTATAATACTGCCCCCTATGTACAAGAATATAACTACTATAATACTGCCCCCTATGTACAAGAATATAACTACTATAATACTGCCCCCTATGTACAAGAATATAACTACTATAATACTGCCCCCTATGTACAAGAATATAACTACTATAATACTGCCCCCTATGTACAAGAATACAACTACTATAATACTGCCTCCTATGTACAAGAATACAACTACTATAATACTGCCCCCTATGTACAAGAATATAACTACTATAATACTGCCCCCTATGTACAAGAATATAACTACTATAATACTGCCCCTATGTACAAGAATATAACTACTATAATACTGCCCCCTATGTACAAGAATATAACTACTATAATACTGCCCCCTATGTACAAGAATATGACTACTATAATACTGCCCCCTATGTACAAGAATATAACTACTATAATACTGCCCCCTATGTACAAGAATATAACTACTATAATACTGCCCCTATGTACAAGAATATAACTACTATAATACTGCCCCTATGTACATGAATATAACTACTATAATACTGCCCCCGATGTACAAGAATATAACTACTATAATACTGTCCCCTATGTACAAGAATATAACTACTATAATACTGCTCCTATGTACAAGAATATAACTACTATAATACTGCTCCCTATGTACAAGAATATAACTACTATAATAATGCTCCTATGTACAAGAATATAACTACTATAATACTGCCCCCTATGTACAAGAATATAACTACTATAATACTGCCCTCTATGTACAAGAATATAACTACTATAATACTGCCCTCTATGTACAAGAATATAACTACTATAATACCGCCCCCTATGTACAAGAATATAACTACTATAATACCGCCCCCTATGTACAAGAATATAACTACTATAATACTGCCCCCTATGTACAAGAATATAACTGCTATAATACTGTCCCTATGTACAAGAACACTAAATTCCCATTGGACACGGTGTTTGGGGTGATCCTCTCTGCTGCAGTGCATTATGGGTACCACTATTATCAAACATTACCCGGTGAGGAGGACTTTTCTTTCCCGCTCCCTTTTCTCCTTGCAGTTCTGTAAATGAAAAATCTTTGATCCAGACTTTAAGTGGTTTTTCTCTAAGAAGAAAATAGACAGGACATTTTACACAAACTCTCCGACCGGCACAGAACCTGTATATATTAAGGTGACTGCAGTAAACCTGTCCCTGTCCGCCGCAGGGTGTCCCATACTCCTCACCTCTCCTCGGTCCTCGGAGGCTGGTGCTGGGCGTTTGGCACCCACACCATAGTCATCTCTCTGCTCCTTGTATCCTGGAAAGAGGGATGAAGGATCTCCACCTGAAAGGCAATGCATTGTGGGTAGCACCTGTCATTTAGTCCCTGTGGCAATATCACGGGAGGTTGATTGTATCCAACAAGGGCGGCCACTGTGTGGGCTTAACTAGTAATCACCAGCCAGATCCCCAAGAGGGACATCACAGCGCTGGTGTAACGTCAAACTGGGCCATGAACACTCCGCAGAGTCTTACCGGCACGTGAACCGCAGAACCGGACATGAAACTCCAGGCAGGTGAACTCAGACTGAACCGCAGAACTGCGGACTGTACTCGGAAATCGTGGACATAACTGAGCAGCAGACAAACACCACGCCACTCACACTCACGAACTGGGAAACCAGACCGAACAGAACTGCCAAACGGACTTCACACTCGCGGACCGACATAAACCAATGACTAACAAACGCTCAAAACACTCACCAGCGTACCTGAACACACAGCCAGATGGAAAAGCTATAGAATGTACAAGGTATGAGCTCGCATTTTGGCTAAGATACTTAAGCCCGCGAGCCCGACTTTAAGGGTCCTCGTTGTCTCATGGGTCCCTAGACCAGTGCTTACTAACCTTTTCAGCCTTGGGGCACCCCTAGGAAAAATCTTTTACGGCGCGGCACCTCTAACAAAAGGGGGTGTGGCTATGGTGTGGTCAGGGGTGTGGCTTACTATGACATGATTTTTACCTCCATCGTTATTAAAAGGACAGGGCTGTTTAAAAAAAAAAAAAACACACAGGGAAGAGCGATGGATGGGCTATGGATATACATTATATTTAAAATTAACATGCTGCAGAATTAAATCCCGCCCCTCATGTTGGTGTCCACACGGGTTTTGTACAGATTGTTTCCACATCGTGTGGATGATTTTCAAAATCTCATCCACCTTGCTGCTACAGCTACTATGGATTCCACAACTAATCTGCCCCGTGTAATAATAGTGACCCCCCCCCCCATGTTGGTGGCCCCAGTAGTAATAGCAATCCCTTCTATTGGTGGCCCCACTAGTAATGGCGACCTCCTGTATTGGTGGCCCCGGTAGGAGTGGCAACCCCCTGGCTCCTGTAGCAGCTACCTCTCAACACCACAGCTGCTTTCCCCGACGCCTGAGCACACAAGTTTCTGACTGACTGCAAGGACCTGTGAGCCTGATGACGAGCAGGAAGCTGGCGGCCAATGAGCATCAGGGGGCGTCCGCCCTGGTAAATCTTGTCTCCACCAGGACTTCCTGGTGGCAACAAGATACAATAATACCGACGTGATTTCCAGTCAGAGAGCCACAGCACCCCGGTTGGGAATCACTGCCCTAGACTAATAAGACAACTAACCCCAGGAAACCTGCCTGCAATGTGGGGCAATCGTCCCGATAGATATGCAGGAACATGACGCTGTTCACACTCAATCAATGATCTGTGCTGCACAGACACCTCATGTCCAGCACATGCACAGACGATACAAAAGACTGCACAGAGCCGCAGGAGTATGACACTGCTCACACCAGGACAGTCAGAAAGACCAGCAGCTCCTAGTAAAGGAGCTGGTATACATTGTGGGAGAATAGCTTGGTAGGGTGCGGGTTTAGAGATAGTCAGAGACGGAACACCAGCGGTTGCAGTCCAAACAGGCATGACCTGCGTCTTTATTTTCTTATATCAGCAACATAAACAGTCCAACCTTAACTTCAGGCAAAACGGCAACATAAAAGTCCAGATTCAGCTATCAGGCCCTCCCGGCCTGATCAGGTCACACTTGGCAGGTGCAGCGCACACAGGGTTTCTCTCCCCAGCCAGTCACACAGGCTGCCAGAGTCCAGCAGCCATCTTAGCTCCCTCTGTGTCCGTGTACCTGCTATTTATGTGCACAGTTAGTCTGGCTCAGCCTCAGCACCGGGGCTGATTGACCTCGCCCACACCCTGGAATGGAGGAGGTGGAATGGACAGCCCCACTACCAACCTGCCATCCATTCCAAAAAAACCAGGCCCGGATATTTTTAAAGAACAGATCTCCAGCAACTACTTGCTGGAGACCACATTACACTTCTGGTTTCCTACGTCTCCAATAGCGGGACGTGACCCTCTTCCAGTCCCCTTATGCATAATAGCGGAACCGAGGGGTGACGTAGCGACCATCCACTACTACATCCCTCAGTACCTCACAATATATATGAGCACAGACCTTGCGGATTGGCTGACTGGACACACCCACCAGCTCAATCATTCCACACCTGTGGGGGTATGCTGCTGAAAACCTATGTACTAGAACAGATCCCAGCAGCAACCCTAGAAGTACCTCCCCCTTAGGGAGGGGCCTCTGGGGATACAAGTACCCAGCAGCTGGTATGGTAGAAGCATTATTAAGATCATGTTATGGTCCTGCTGCCATCTTCCTATCCCTCTGAAGCCTTCGGTAGATATTACTTACCCGCCGAGGCTTCCTGCCAGAAAAGTAGGATCCCGACCTCCGTGACGGGGCGACTATCTCGCTGTACGAGTTCATACCAGGAAAGAAGACCTTCTCCATACTGAGAACACAAAGGTGAAAATGGATGGATCAGTAACATCCCTCCCCGAGAAGTAGTCAGAGTACAATATCATTACAAAGGGATCATTTATTGAGGAAGGGAGGCTCTAGTACCCTGTTGGGCCACCTCTAGCTTGGATACAAGATGTGATACAAGTGGGCATGGAGGCTCTAGTACCCTGTTGTACCGCCTCTAGCTTGGATACAAGATGTGATACGGGAGGCATGGAGGCTCTAGTACCTTGTTGTACCGCCTCTAGCTTGGATACAAGATGTGATACGGGAGGCATGGAGGCTCTAGTACTCGGTTGTACCTCCTCTAGCTTGGATACAAGATGTGATACGGGAGGCATGGAGGCTCTAGTATCCTGTTGTACCACCTCTAGCTTGGATACAAGATGTGATACAGGAGGCATGGAGGCTCTAGTACCCTGTTGTACCGCCTCTAGCTTGGATACAAGATGTGATACGGGAGGCATGGAGGCTCTAGTACTCGGTTGTACCTCCTCTAGCTTGGATACAAGATGTGATACGGGAGGCATGGAGGCTCTAGTATCCTGTTGTACCACCTCTAGCTTGGATACAAGATGTGATACAGGAGGCATGGAGGCTCTAGTACCCTGTTGTACCGCCTCTAGCTTGGATACAAGATGTGATACGGGAGGCATGGAGGCTCTAGTATCCTGTTGTACCGCCTCTAGCTTGGATATAAGATGTGATACGGGAGGCATGGAGGCTCTAGTATCCTGTTGTACCACCTCTAGCTTGGATACAAGATGTGATACAGCAGGCATGGAGGCTCTAGTATCCTGTTGTACCACTTCTAGCTTGGATACAAGATGTGATACGGGAGGCATGGAGGTTCTAGTACCCTGTTGTACCGCCTCTAGCTTGGATACAAGATGTGATACGGGAGGCATGGAGGCTCTAGTACCCTGTTGTACCGCCTCTAGCTTGGATACAAGATGTGATACGGGAGGCATGGAGGCTCTAGTACTGTTGTACGGCTTCTAGCTTGGATACAAGATGTGATACAGGCAGGCATGGAGGCTCTAGTACCCTGTTGTACCACCTCTAGCTTGGATACTAGATGTAATATGGGCGGGCATGGAGGCCGTAGTACCCTGTTGTACAACCTCTAGCTTGGATACAAGATGTGATACGGGGCGGGCATGGAGGCTCTAGTACCCTGTAGTACCGCCTCTGGATTACATACAAGATGTGATATGGGGGGGCAGAGATTCTGGTAACGGGGTGAAATCTCTTCTCTGTGTCATAGAGGCGTTTAGTGGCCAACAAGCTCTACACAAGAGGAAGAAGAGGTCATTATACAGAAGGAGCCTCTTATAGGCCAAGGGGGGGGGGGGGGGGGGAACCACTTTTAGGGCCTCTGGTGACAAGACTGTCCATCTAATCACCACAACTCTCATCATTTGTATATCGGCCTGAGATGGAACCGCATGCCGGGATCTGCAGCAGAACGACAACTTCTTCTCGGGGCGGAGTGTTTCTGACGAAGTATAGCTATGAGAGCTGCACTCCCCAGCCTCACCTGCAGGTGGCGGTGCTGCTGTATATCTTGTACAGTGGGGTAGATGAGGCTTCGGAGCTGCGTTCCTCTGTCATGCGGTGATGACTATCACTCCCATCATGCACGGCTCGGCCCCCTCGCAGGGTGGTGACACTCAGGACGGGGAGTCCTCCTGCTTCAGGAAGATCAGGAACAGACAGAATGAGGCAGCAGGCCAGAGAACAGAATACCGCGGTGTCAGTCTACACTGTACCTTCAGGCTGGGAGGGGTGTCTGGAGATGGCTGGTGGCAGCCGGTACCGCGGGTTGCCATGTTCTATCCTCCGCAGCGTCACCCAGCACTGCGGATGCGGGCACACAGCTCTGCTACATACCGTCTCGTCCAGCTCCATCGCTAAATGCCCCCTGAAATGGACACGACCCCATGAACCACCAGGCAGTTTTCATACGTGTTCTTCACGTGCGTGAAAAAAAAAAGTGCATGTTCTTCCTATAGTTAAGAATCGCATTCGCGTGGGGACGGCGCAGCGCGCACGGGCGGGGGGTTAAGAGAGACACCTATAGAACACAATGGGCGATTGGGGAGCGTTTACACGGCGATTTCCACACATGTTCCGATCTGACTGCGATGCGGACCGAACGCGCGCGATCTCTACACGTTTATTCACAGCAGCGATTTGTCTCTCCGACCGATGGGCCGCGATACAACAATCCCCGCAGGTCCTGTTTTGGCGCGATTCCTCACATTCTTTTCTAAACGTATCACGCTCGCGCGTTCATTAGCGGCTACTGAGATGCGCTTTTTCTATTTTACTACGGGACCATGATTTATTTACGCACATGAAAAATCGCACGCAAAAATGCATAAAACTCACTGAAAATGTAGAGGTCTGCGAGCGCTATTAGTGCGCGGTGTCCTACCGTTATCGCGCTCGCCGCCCGTGTGAACGCATCCGTAGAGAGAGCGGCTGGAACAACTCACTACAAAGTTTGGCGCAGGCCTCCTAATCCATGCGCCGTGTACTGGGCTGTCTGCACGCCTTCCCCCGACATCTATGGCAGGTCACCCCTGGCTCAGACTTCCGCCATGACGCCTGCGCATTTCATCTGCATGGTAATCCGCGACGATTATACAATAGATTCTTCGCTGCAGATCTGAAATACGTTTTACGGGAAAAAAACGGAGGGAACGGCGTCTCGCTCGTTAATGCCGCGGCACGCAGGATCAGCAGCGGGAATTCCGCAGGCCGTTTATGTCCATTCGTGAGATCGGCAGATGCGCCATTTAGCCGTGGATTTCAGCCGCAGTTTTGGAGGTGGAATCCGTGCTAAAAAATTATCCTCGCATTCCGCCATGTGAGCCGCCATTACAGGGACGCCACTCAAAGCCTGCAAGCACTGCCAGCGCAGCCGGAAAACAGGCGAATGCTGATTTTTATTTTTTGCACATGGAGGTCTTTCGCAAAAATGACTCATCTTTTGCGCCACGTGTGTCTTCCATTCGCAGGTACATTAATGACCGCACGTCTGTTTGGAAGTTACTTCTACAATTATGATGCTTTATTGACATAAAACCCAAACACACCTGAGATGGGACTACAAACCCCAGCAAGCCTCCCCTCCCCCGCCCCTCCTGCGCGTCGCACCGATATGGAGACATCAAGAGCGATAATCACTAACAACTCACCGGCCGTGGTTACCATGACAACACAGCACGCTGCCTCGCCGTCCAGCTACTGTGGCCCCGCCTTCATGCTGCTGATTGGCTACTCCTTTCTGACGTATATTGGAGACTGAGGCGTGGAACGCATAGCGGGAAGATGGTGACGGAACGGTGGAACGCATAGAGCAGTAAAGGGGCGGGCCTCTGAACCACGTGCTGTACGGAAGCTGTTTTGGGGTCTTGGCGGGAACTTGGAGACCCGAAGTGGCCCTCTGTGTATCAGGACTCGCTGGTGAGGCTTCTCATGTGTCTGTAGGCCGGAGACTATTGTGTGGGTGTCAGGAACTACAACTCCCAGCATGTGCTCTTCAGTAAATGCTGAGACCTGTAGTGCAGCGGGGTGGCGGTGTGTGATAAGTGTGTACAGATAACTGGTATCTCTATCAGGGTGTCGCCTGATGTTTGAGTCTCGTATAAGGACGGTAATGGCGGCAGATGTGCTTTGCGCTTATCGTCTCAGCCAATCAGAAGCGAGAAGTAAGGTCACATGTTGGCAGCACTTGAATCGCCGTTCAGTGAACCCTCGGAATCCGAAGCTGCGCAGCACGTTAATGGGTTCTGGGATTTGCGGCGATGGTCATTGCTCGCACTGCATGATGGCGGCTGCCGGCGCGGATGGTCTCAACGCAACGATTCCTGAAGCTGCGCTGCAGTGGAATCTTGGCGTACAACCGTCACAGCGGCCGCTGTTCACCCTGATTGCGACCCCCTGCGTGGTGTGAGAACACATGGGTATGTAAAATAAACCGTCCGTCTTCTCTTCTCGCAGAACAAGATGGCGGAGAGACCGGAGGATCTGAATTTACCCAACGCCGTGATCACGCGGATCATTAAGGAGGCCGTAAGTACGATTCGCAGCACCGCCGCCGCCCCTCCCCCACAACCTCCTTCTCTGGATGAATCGGACATTGTCTGCTTTCTCTCTTTAGCTCCCGGAAGGGGTGAACGTGTCGAAGGAAGCGCGCAGCGCCATCTCCCGGGCCGCCAGCGTCTTCGTGTTGTACGCCACATCCTGGTGAGTGCGCCGTGTGGTAATGGCGGGTGATCAGATGTTGTGGGCGGCGCGGCCGCGGGTACGGAGATCTCTGACTCTTTTTTTTTTTTGCAGCGCCAATAACTTTGCAATGAAGGGGAAGAGGAAGACGCTGAACGTCACCGACGTGATGGCGGCCGTCGAGGAGATGGAGTTCCAGCGCTTCCTCACTCCGTTAAAAGAGGCCCTGGAAGGTGAGCGCTGCGGATGGTATAAAAACAATCGAAAAGTGGTATGTACTCCAAGGTGGTACCGCTAGAAACGGCAGGGCGGCCCACAAAAACTGAACCCTCGCACAACTGTGCCGATGGAAAAATAAAAACGTTATGAATTCAATGAATGGCCGAGCGCTGCCTGTTATTGGCTGAGCGTTCAACCAATCAGATGCAGCCCTTTCAGCAGGCGGGGATCCTGATGCTGAACAGCTACAGAGCAGTTTCTTACAGCTAGTGATGATTTTCAGGGAAGGGCTTGTATTAAAAGCCCTTCCCCGAAAATCACTGCAGGGGTTGCCAGCAGCCCAGTGCTTTCAATGGGACAGCTGTTCCCCATTGAAATCAGTGGGAGAGCTTCGCAATCTGGAACGGATTAATGGCGTTTCCATTCATTTCAATGGGGAAAATTGATTTGAGTTACGAGTGTTTTGGGTTAGGAGCTCCGTCACGGAACGGACTGCACTCCTAACCCACGGCACCGCTGTGTATATCTCTGGGGAAAATAAAAGGAGTACAGCACTCCTTTTTTCTTTTTAACCCCTTAATGACGCGGCCATTTTTCTTTTTCCATTTTCGTTTTTTCCTCCCCCCTTTAAAAAAATCATAACTCCTTTATTTATCCATCCACGTCACTGTATGAGGGCTTGTTGTTTTTTGCGGGATGAGTTGTATTTTTCAATGGTGCTATTTAAAGTACCATATAATGTACTGAAAAACTTTTAAAAAATTCTAAGTGGAGTAAAATGGAAAAAAAACGACATTTTGCCATCTTTTAGTACGTCTTGCTTCTACGGCGCACAAATGGCAACAAAAACGACATGATAACTTTATTCTATGGGTCGGTACGATTACTACGATGCCAAACTTGTTTAGGTTTTTTTTTTACTATACTCCTCTTTTTTTTTTTTAAAAGACATAAAAATTTTTTCAATTATTTTCTGTCGTCATTTTGTGCGCGTGATAACTTTTTTATTTTTCCGTCGACGTAGTTGAGCAAGGTCTCATTTTTTGCGGGATGTCCTGTAGTTTCTGATAGTCCCATTTTGGAATACATATGACTTTTTGATCGCTTTTTATTGCGTTTTTTCTTGGAGACAGGGTAACTAAAAAAGTGCATTTCTGGCGTTCTTCATTTTTTGTTTCGGACGACGTTCACCGTGCGGGAAAAATTATGTGCTACTTTGATAGATCGGACTTTTACGGACGCGGCGATATCAAATACATATTTTTAATTTATTATTTAGATTTTTTAATAATGGATATGGCAAAAGGGGGGTGAGTTAAACTTTTACAACTTTTTTTTTTATTCAATTAAACAAAAACTTTATTGATTCTTTTTTTTACTTTACTTTGAAGTCCCCCTGGGGGACTTTAAGATGCGATGCTTTGATCGCTCCTGCAGTATGACGTAATGCTATAGCATTACGTCATACTGCTTTTTGACAGGCAGCCTATGAAGCCACCCCACGGGGATCGCTATATAGGCAGTCTGTTAAGGCAGCCCTGGGGCCTTTCATTAGGCCCCCGGCTGCCATGATACGTGCATGGCTCCCCCGATCTCACAGCGGGGGGGCCGCGCGGGACCCCCGAACATCGTTCGGGGGATTTAAATGCCGCTGTCAGAATTGACAGCGGCGTTTAAATGGTTAATAGCCGCGATCGGCCGCTCGCGGCTATTGCCCGCGGGTGTCACCTGTTATAAACAGCTGATGCCCGCACTGTATGAAGAGAGGTTGTCACGCAACCTCTCTTCATACATACCCCGACGCTCCATGACGTACCAGGTACGTCATTGGTCGTTAAGGGGTTAAACTACTGCTCTCCCGCGCCAGAGAGCAGAAATTCAACTGCGGGTGTACCGCGCGACCGGATGACTTCCATAAGCTTCTATGGAGGCCTGCAGGAGCCGTCCGTTCGTGAGACCCGCAGAAAATGGAGCATGCTGCGTTTTTGTTTTTTTTTTCCCCTCATGTGCGGGAGAAAACGCAAATCCATTAAAATGCCATCTGCGGGTGCAAATTTCAATTTAATTGATCGCGGACGGCCAATGATTCCCTATGGGCAAAATTGAATTGCGGAATCCGCAATTCAATTTTGCTAGTGGACATGAGGCCTTAGTTTTTTTCAGTACATTGAATAGCACCGTTGAAAAATATGACTTCTCCCACAAACAACAACGAGCCGTCAGACAGCGACGTAGATGGATATATAAGAGTTATGATTTTATTTATCCCTTAATGAAAGGAGAGCAGGGGCCGCATTGCTTCAAGGGTTGCGCCAATATAGAAAGTTTCCCCCACTTGCGGGATTGGGCACAGCTTTATAGGGCCCCGCATGCCTGAAGCTGCGGTCACACTGCGACTCCATCCTGGTAGGGGGGGGGGATATTGGAGTACAAGCAGTAGGCAATCTCCGGCACTGTTTCGTGCATATGGTGACCTTTGGACCCCCGTTGTTGAGAGTGGTGGGGGGCCAACCGCCTATCATAAAGTTGTGCCCTAGTCTGTGGACAGGAGGTAACTTTCTATCTTTACGTCATGGCAGCGGCTTCACTCCCTTCCACTGGGAGCGCCGCGCTCTTATTCCTGTTGTCACTGACCTCCTATCCGGGGCAGGGAGTGCAGCAGCAGCGCTGCGCCCGGCGCTCCCGGAGCCTCACCTGGGGGTAGTGACAATGTTTGCCCAGCTGCACTGGACAGTGGACCTGAGGATCAGCTGATGGATGGGGGTCCCCAAGTGTCAGACCCCTGTTTATCAACCACTGATGGCCTATCTAGAGGACAGACAACCCCTTTAAATGGCTTTTCCAGGTGGCATCTGGCAAGTAGCGGTGACCTGCATGCCGCTAGAACAGACCAACTGCCCTGTGTGCTTGCACCTGATTAGGGCACTCCCCTCCATTTACGTGTTTGTGTACTATCCGTGTCCTCCACCGGCAGCACGTGGCGCCATAATAGAGGCTATTCAGGACCCGCTATGTACAGGAGGGGACGGTGGAGTTTGGGCGGAGCGTTAACAGGCGCCCATGTAGTGTCCAATGCGCACATGTGATTCTGGGGGCCGTGCGCCTGGTTCGCCCCCTGTAGCCTTGGGGTCGGTTCCAGATACCATTTTCACCCTCTGCTTCCCCTCCAGCTTACAGACGGGAACAAAAAGGAAAGAAAGAAGCCACCGAGCTGAAGAAGAAAGACAACAAGGACAAGAAGGCGGAAGGAGACGACCAGGACAGAAGCCGAGAGGAGGAAGATGAGGAGGAGAAGATGGAGGACGATGAGGTGGTAGAGGAGGAGGAGGTGGAGAACTGATGTCATCCCTATAGCCGGACATTTGTGGCACTTTGTGGTGACGGACTGTGACATTCCTGGCATGGCGTCTGGTGACGTTCCCTCCGCATGTTCAGTGGCCTAGGTGTAGCCGCCGGTGAGCAGAGACTACAGGGAGCTGCGTACCATAAACGAGGACTCCATTAATAAACCTCATGTAGATGTTTGTTTTCTGTTAAGTCTCGTCGGCTCATTTATGTATTCCCACTTGCATCTGCAGCCCTCATGCTGGGTGTTGTAGTTCCACAACAGTTGTGGGCACCCCCCGATTTAGAACTAATGGATGCCTATTATCAGGTCTGCAATGCTGACCCTCAAAGGAGCTGATGTAGGGGGGCTTCCCTGCTGGCGCGTGACGCTAATGATTTCACTGCCCTGCTTGCCACCCCTAAGGCTCAGCACCAATCTGTCAGCTGTACGCAGGGCTCCTCCCGGAGGTGGCTTGGGGACCGTGGCTAGTAGAAGAGTAAGACCCCCCACACAATGGGTGTTATAAGGGTCCCGGGGGGCAGGTGACGTGCTGTTCGGCTGGAGAGCTTTCATCTGGATGGCAGTAATAAGAATGTGTTTCCATTCCCTGTCAGCATGCAGAGGTCTTACAATATAGAAATGATCCACGGGGCGGAGTTATTGCAGCCCATAATTTAGGCAATATAAATTTAGATGAGGCCTCTTGTTAGACACTTTGCTGAAGTCCCCTCTTGTTTAAGCATTTAACCCCTTCCTGCCCCCCGGATGTAAATGAACGCCCCGTGTGAGAAGAAGGGGTTCCCACAAACGTACCTTCTATGGATGATCATCGCTGGGGCATCATGTTGGGCATCCTCACTAAATTTGTAAAGGCGCCCTTACTCCTAGTGTGCTCCCTAACAAGGAAGTGTGCGGTCTACCTGGTCACAGCCGCTGTCCCAGGACAAAGGACAGGTAGGCAGATGTTGGGGTGCGTTCACGTATCGCGGCACCGCTGTGGTTATCGCACAAGCTCCGCAGCGAGGGCAAATATTGAAATCCTCTGAAATCTCAAATTGTTGTGGAAATGGCGTCTATCTTCACCGCAGAATATGTTGTGTCGCGGTGAGTGGATCCTGCGCTCAAAATCCGTGCGCAGACTTTGGCGAGATCTTCTCTGTGCTGCACAAAGCGCTATAAAACAAGAGATCTACAGGCGGTAAAGGGGTGCACCAAGATCCACAGGCGGTGGGGGTCCGGCTGCTGCTGCCCACCTGCATGCTTGTAATCCGCAATTTCCAGCACTGTCCTTGACATGACTGAAGCGGTGATGTGCGTCTGCATCCTCTGCGCCATTCATGCAGGGACCACCAGGACCCTCCTTGTGGGGGTCCCAGCAGTCAGACCCCCACGATCATAAAGTCCACCATGTTCCTAAACCTGCTAACAGAGACCAGTTGGCCCAGAGAGCTTCCAGGGTCCTCATCCCGCTTTTGGCAGTTCAGACGTAGGACGAGACGCGCGGATGGAACGCCTGAACACCCTCATCTTTTTTTGGATTTCTGATGTACAGAAGTTGCAGTTTTGGCTCATGAACCAAAATTGTGACTTTTTGGTCTTTTACGCTGCGCTTTGCTGCTTTCATCCGCTGTAGGTTTGCCTCTGGCATATGGAGGTCCTATGAAATGAGTGTATTGTGAGGCTCGTGTGTATAAATACATTTGTCGCTCCGAGCCTGATGCGTGGACCCGTAGGTGCAATATTTTTTTTTTTTTTTGTTTTTAGCAATTTTTTTGATTTGGAAAAAAAAACAAAACGATTTTGTTCGCTGGTCCCTCAGTGAAAATGGCGATTGTTATATCAGTTGGCGTTTCTCGGATGGACGCTGCATCAAATGGACACCATTTTGGCTAGGATACTGAGGAAGGAAATCGCTTGTACTGCAATTCCCTAATATGGATAGAGGAGCTGCGGTTTCAGATGTGCTGGGGGTTGTAGTGCGCCAGCTATTGGCTGATCTGCCACACGGAGCTCTTAGTGACCACAGGAGCTGCCACTCGGCTTTGGCCATCGTGCTTCGTAACGCTTTGTCTGATGCGTTCGGGTCCGTTTCCGTCCTGCGCTTGGGTTTCCGCCATGGGAGCAGAAAAACGGAATCCCTCTAGAGAACAGATCTGTCCTGTGACTGACGCAGTCCGCACCGGACCGCCCTGACTAGAAACTGCCCCATCCGCTTCATCCTGCCTCCCAACACTCCTGGATGTAGCGAAACGTGCGACGCAATTTCATCAGGGGTTTGGAGACACGTTTGTGCCGGAGGCCATGAGCGGAGATGCAGATGTGAATGGAGCCAAACTGTTTTGTCATCTGCTGAAACTGCTCCAGCGGCCAGATTGGTGCGATTACTGCAGCGCCATTTAGTACAACAGCGGCGGTGGAGCCGTAATAAGTAATAACTGCTAGAGAATGTGTGGCAGCGGCTGACTGCAGGGTATGTAGATATAGATTATGCTGACAGAAGTGTTGGCCACACGCAGAAGGGGGTGAAATTGGATTTTCTTCCCATCCAGTTTTGGGCCACCTTTGGCCTCCATGACTGCAGTCCCTTCCGTGGCCGCTTCCCACCAGATCCTCATAGATGTGTGGAGGGATTTGTCTCCATTCCTCCAGGAGCTTCAGATAGTGATGGGGGGGATGATGGGAGTGATGGTTGTGCACAGATACAGTGTTGTAGCTCATCCCGCTGAATCGGATTGAGATCCGGACTTTGAGCCAACAATGAAGTCTGCAGACGTTCTGCTCCCCACCCTGCGTGCCGTATGACATGGCGCTCGTCATGTTGGTGGAGACATGGAGCTATACCAGAGTATTACCACAGGGGAGGTGATGCCACATTGTCCCGGATGTCTCTGTACCCATTAGTGTTGAGGGTGGACTTCACTATAACCAATGGCCTTAACACCCCCCACCATAACAGAACCTCCTCCAAACCTCACTGTTGGGGCGATGCCGTCATGTAGAAACCGCTCTCCAGCCAACCGCCACACCCAAGTGCCGCCATCCGATCGGAAGATGGTGTCCTGTGATTCATCTGTCCACAACACTTACAGTCCGTCGCTCCAAGCCCCATCGCAGGCGCAGCTGTGCAGTCACTGCTGTGATGTTGTGTGCAGCCGCTCGTCCATGGTAACTCTTCACATGCCGTTCCCTACGGATGGTTCTGGTGCTAATGGATGTGCCAATGTCCTGTGAGAACCCCTGAGCGAGGGCAGATAATGTGTGTGTGATGTCTTTACAGCTCCTACAAGGCTTCGTTGTCCACATTCTGTCAGTTTACGAGGTCTCCCTGAACGTGGTGGAACCGCACAAACTGGATGGCTTCCATGGCCAAGAGGGAACTCTGGAAGGTCCAGAAGCTGCGATGTCCATACTGATTTGTTGGTGACATCCCCCCGGCAGACCCCGTTGTCGGCTCTACACCTGGGGACATCCCATCACCAGACCCCGTTATCATTTGTACACCTGCTGCCATTCCCCCAACAGAGCCCGTTGTCAGCTCTACACCTGGTGCCATCCCCCCACCAGACCCCGTTGTCAGCTCTACACCTGGTGCCATCCCCCCACTAGACCCCGGTCTCAGCTCTACACCTGGAGAGATCCCACCACTAGACCCCTGTTGTCACTCTACACCTGGTGACATCCTCCTACCAAATCCGTTTTCAGCTCTACACCTGGTGGCATACCCCCATCAGACCCTGTTGTCAGCTCTACACCTGGTGCCATACCCCCGGCAGACCCCATTGGCAGCTCTACAACTGGTGCGAACCCACCACTAGACCCACGTTGTCAGCTCCACACCTGGTGATATCCTCTTACCAAATCCGTTTTCAGCTCTACACCTGATGACATCCCCCCACCAGACCCTGTTGTCAGCTCTACACCTGGTGACATGCCCCCACCACCAGACTCCATTGCCAGCTCTGCACACGGTGACATCCCATCACCAGACTCCATTGCCAGCTCTACACCTGGTGACATCCCCCCACCAGACCCCATTGTCAGCTCTACACCTGGTGACATTCCACCACCAGACTCTGTTGTCGGCTCTACTCCTGGTGACATTCCACCACTAGACCCCCGTTGTCACTTTACACCTGGTGACATCCACCCGCCAGCCCCCGTTGTCAGCTCTTCACCTGGTGACATCCCCTCCACCAGACCCTGTTGTCAGCTCTACACCTGGTGACATCCCCAACCAGATTGCGTTGTCAGCTTTACACCTGGTGACATCCCCCCCCGCCAGACCCCATTGTCGGCTCTACACCTGGTGACATCCCCCACCAGACCCCGTTGTCTGCTCTACACCTGGTGACATCCCCCCACCAGACCCCGTTGTCGGCTCTACACCTGGTGACATCCCCCACCAGACCCCATGGTGCACTCTACACCTAGTGACATCCCCCCCACCAGACCCCATTGTCAGCCCTACACCTGGTGACATCCCCCCCACCAGACCCCGTTGTCAGCTCTACACCTGGTAAGATCCCCCCACCAGACCCCGTTGTCAGCTCTACACCTGGTGACACCCCCCCCCCCCCCCCCGCCAGACCCCGTTGTCGGCTCTACACCTGGTGACATCCCCCCGCCAGACCCTGTTGTCAGCTCTACACCTGGTGACATCCCCTCCACCAAACCCTGTGGTCAGCTCTACACCTGGTGACCTCCCACCAACAGACCCCGTTGTCAGCTCTACACCTGGTGACATCCACCCGCCAGCCCCCGTTGTCGGCTCTACACCTGGTGAGATCCCTCCACCAGACCCCGTTGTCAGCTCTACACCTGGTGACATCCCTCCACCACACCCCGTTGTCAGCTCTACACCTGGTGACATCCCCCCACCAGACCCCATTGTCAGCTCTACACCTGGTGACATCCCCCCAACAGTCCCCGTTTTCAGCTCTACACCTGGTGACATCCCCCACCAGACCCCATGGTGCACTCTACACCTAGTGACATCTCCCCACCAGACCCCATTGTCAGCTCTACACCTAGTGATATCCCCCCACCAGACCCCATTGTCAGCCCTACACCTGGTGACATCCCCCCACCAGACCCCGTTGTCGGCTCTACACCTGGTGACACCCCCCCGCCAGACCCCGTTGTCGGCTCTACACCTGGCGACATCCCCCCGCCAGATCCTGTTGTCAGCTCTACACCTGGTGACATCCCCTCCACCAAACCCTGTTGTCAGCTCTACACCTGGTGACATCCCCCCGCCAGACCCGGTTGTCGACTCTATACCTGGTGACATCCCCCGCCAGACCCCGTTGTCTGCTCTACATCTGGTGACATCCCCCCGCCGGACCCCGTTGTCGGCTCTACACCTGGTGACATCCCCCCCACCGGACCCCCTTGTTAGCTCTACTCCTGCTGACATTCCACCACTAGACCCCCGTTGTCACTTTACACCTGGTAACATCCACCCGCCAGCCCCCGTTGTCAGCTCTTCACCTGGTGACATCCCCTCCACCAGACCCTGTTGTCAGCTCTACACCTGGTGACATCCTCCCACCAGACTCCGTTGTCGGCTCTACACCTGGTGACATCCCCCACCAGACCCCGTTGTCTGCTCTACACCTGGTGACATCCCCCACCAGACCCCGTTATCAGCTCTACACCTGGTGACATTCCACCAACAGACCCCGATGTCGGCTCTACACCTGGTGACATCCCCAACCAGATTGCGTTGTCAGCTCTACACCTGGAGACATCCCACCACCAGACCCCGGTGTCAGCTCTACACCTGGTGACATTCCACCACCAGACCCCGGTGTCAGCTCTACACCTGGTGACATCCCACCGCCAGACCCCGTTGTCTGCTCTACACCTGGTGACATCCCACCGCCAGACCCCGTTGTCAGCTTTACACCTGCTGACATCCCACCAACAGACCCCGTTGTCGGCTCTACACCTGGTGACATACCACCGCCAGACCCCGTTGTCAGCTCTACACCTGGTGACATCCCCCACCAGACCCCGTTGTCTGCTCTACACCTGGTGACATCCCACCGCCAGACCCCGTTGTCAGCTCTACACCTGCTGACCTCCCACCACCAGACCCCGTTGTCAGCTCTACACCTGGTGACATCCCCCCCATCAGACCCCGCTGTCAGCTCTACACCTGGTGACATCCCACCACCAGACCCTGTTGTCAGCTCTATACCTGGTGACATCCCCCCCCATCAGACCCCGTTGTCAGCTCTACACCTGGTGACATCCCCCCACCAGACCCCGTTGTCAGCTCTACACCTGGTGACATTCCACCACCAGACCACGTTGTCAGCTCTACACCTGATGACATTCCCCCACCAGACCCCGTTGTCTGCTCTACACCTGGTGACATCCCACCGCCAGACCCCGTTGTCTGCTCTACACCTGGTGACATCCCACCGCCAGACCCCGTTGTCTGCTCTACACCTGGTGACATCCCACCGCCAGACCCCGTTGTCAGCTTTACACCTGCTGACATCCCACCAACAGACCCCATTGTCGGCTCTACACCTGGTGACATCCCCAACCAGATTGCGTTGTCAGCTCTACACCTGGTGACATCCCACCACCAGACCCCGTTGTCGGCTCTACACCTGGTGATATCCCACCACCAGACCCCGCTGTCAGCTCTACACCTGGTGACATTCCACCACCAGACCCCGCTGTCAGCTCTACATTTGGTGACATTCCACCACCAGACCCCGCTGTCAGCTCTACACCTGGTGACATTCCACCACCAGACCGCGTTGTCGGCTCTACATCTGCTGACATTCCACCACCAGACCCCGTTGTCGGCTCTACACCTGGTGACAACCCCCACCAGACCCCATTGTGCGCTCTACACCTAGTGACATCCCCCAACCAGACCCCGTTGTCAGCTCTACACCTAGTGACATCCCCCAACCAGACCCCGTTGTCAGCTCTACACCTGGTGACATCCACCCGCCAGCCCCCGTTGTCAGCTCTACACCTGGTGACATCCCACCGCCAGACCCCGTTGTCTGCTCTACACCTGGTGACATCCTCCCACCAGACTCCGTTGTCGGCTCTACACCTGGTGACATCCCCCACCAGACCCCGTTGTCTGCTCTACACCTGGTGACATCCCCCACCAGACCCCGTTATCAGCTCTACACCTGGTGACATTCCACCAACAGACCCCGATGTCGGCTCTACACCTGGTGACATCCCCAACCAGATTGCGTTGTCAGCTCTACACCTGGAGACATCCCACCACCAGACCCCGGTGTCAGCTCTACACCTGGTGACATTCCACCACCAGACCCCGGTGTCAGCTCTACACCTGGTGACATCCCACCGCCAGACCCCGTTGTCTGCTCTACACCTGGTGACATCCCACCGCCAGACCCCGTTGTCAGCTTTACACCTGCTGACATCCCACCAACAGACCCCGTTGTCGGCTCTACACCTGGTGACATACCACCGCCAGACCCCGTTGTCAGCTCTACACCTGGTGACATCCCCCACCAGACCCCGTTGTCTGCTCTACACCTGGTGACATCCCACCGCCAGACCCCGTTGTCAGCTCTACACCTGCTGACCTCCCACCACCAGACCCCGTTGTCAGCTCTACACCTGGTGACATCCCCCCCATCAGACCCCGCTGTCAGCTCTACACCTGGTGACATCCCACCACCAGACCCTGTTGTCAGCTCTATACCTGGTGACATCCCCCCCCATCAGACCCCGTTGTCAGCTCTACACCTGGTGACATCCCCCCACCAGACCCCGTTGTCAGCTCTACACCTGGTGACATTCCACCACCAGACCACGTTGTCAGCTCTACACCTGATGACATTCCCCCACCAGACCCCGTTGTCTGCTCTACACCTGGTGACATCCCACCGCCAGACCCCGTTGTCTGCTCTACACCTGGTGACATCCCACCGCCAGACCCCGTTGTCTGCTCTACACCTGGTGACATCCCACCGCCAGACCCCGTTGTCAGCTTTACACCTGCTGACATCCCACCAACAGACCCCATTGTCGGCTCTACACCTGGTGACATCCCCAACCAGATTGCGTTGTCAGCTCTACACCTGGTGACATCCCACCACCAGACCCCGTTGTCGGCTCTACACCTGGTGATATCCCACCACCAGACCCCGCTGTCAGCTCTACACCTGGTGACATTCCACCACCAGACCCCGCTGTCAGCTCTACATTTGGTGACATTCCACCACCAGACCCCGCTGTCAGCTCTACACCTGGTGACATTCCACCACCAGACCGCGTTGTCGGCTCTACATCTGCTGACATTCCACCACCAGACCCCGTTGTCGGCTCTACACCTGGTGACAACCCCCACCAGACCCCATTGTGCGCTCTACACCTAGTGACATCCCCCAACCAGACCCCGTTGTCAGCTCTACACCTAGTGACATCCCCCAACCAGACCCCGTTGTCAGCTCTACACCTGGTGACATCCACCCGCCAGCCCCCGTTGTCAGCTCTACACCTGGTGACATCCCACCAACAGACCCCGTTGTCGGCTCTACACCTGGTGACATCCCCCCGCCAGACCCCGTTGTCGGCTCTACACCTGGTGACATTCCACCACCAGACTCTGTTGTCGGCTCTACACCTGGTGACATTCCACCACCAGACCACGTTGTCGGCTCTACACCTGGTGACGTCCCCCCATCAGACCCCATTGTCGGCTCTACACCTGGTGACATCCCACCACCAGACCCCGTTGTCAGCTCTACACCTGGTGAGATCCCACCACCAGACCCCGTTGCCGGCTCTACACCTGCTCACCATAGTATATGTAGGTATTTACTGCTACTTGCTGATGTTGAGTTGCAATAAACAAGTTTATCCACTGGGTGTCAGCAGTGAGTAGATGGGGTGTGGTTTATGCTAATGAGGGGCGGGTAGCAGGAAGTGTGCTGGTAACATGTGAGGAGTGCTGGCAGAGGACAGTGTGAGCTGCAGGGTGACGGTGAGTGAGCGGGGTGCTGCTGGGACTTGTGGTGACTGTCATGCAGGGGGATCTTGCCTTGCTGGCGGCTTTCTGCTGTATTCATCTACATTGTATCATATAGTGTGGTTGGGGGGGCAGTCTGCGACCCATAATCCCCTGGGAAGCGTACATATAGTATAGGGTGCGTTCACCCAGGACGGGCGAGGTGCACATTGTATCCACCGCTGGGGTGTGCGGGTGATAAAGTGTAGCTAAACCTCCAGACACCTCCTGATGTTGTAGGGGGGTTCAGCTGGCACAGTCGGCTCTGAGGACTGCGCCCCCCAGTGATCGCCCCTGAAGTGGCGCAGCGCTGGCTTCATTTCTTTTTTTATCCATGGGTGTCATGTTCCACAACCGGACGGCTCTGAGTCTCCAACTTGTCCGACGGCTTCTCAAAGCTTGGTTACCCTTTAACCCCTTCATGAAGTGGCCAGTTAAAAAAAACAAAATTTTTTTAACTTTTTGTTTTCACCTGAGTTATCGCTGATCGCTCGTTCGCACCTACAGGAGGGGTGCGGTGGTGGGGAACCAGTACCGGGTTTTGTCAAAGACTGCGTAACACTCAGCGCCGTGCGAAAGCAATTTTTGATGAAAAATGACCGTTCCTCCTGCTTTCCGTGACGGCGCGGTGTCTCCTGCTCGTGTCCTGTAGCTTGGGGGGTGTGTACTCCTGCGCTCAGCTGGACACGTAGGGCTCGCTCACACGGGCGTATGTCGCCCGCGTATTACACGGTCCTGAAAGCCCGCTGATTTCTACCGGGCCGCTCACGCCTGCGTTTGTCTTCATGCGTGTATACGCCCGCAGCGTGTCCCACTTCAGTGCAGGCCATGGGGATTTTGTAAGTAAGTGAACCCTGGAGCCCGGGCATCAGCGCCATTCTTATCCATCATTTCATAATAAGGTTTCTATTTTGACTATTCATCATTAGGACCCGAATCTCCTCGCCGCGCCTCTTAACACGATTCCCCCCGCTCAGCCTTTCTCTTATCTTCCTGCTGCTTCTGTTGGCAGACCTACTGAGCAGCGCCCCAGCCCGCTCACCCGCCCGCCTGCTCACCCACCCGCCCGCTCGCCCCATAGGCGCCTTTGAACATCACTTGTAATCTTTCCAAATGGTGCAGGTTCAGCAGCACTTGTTGAGGCTGGCAGCGGCGGGCGGTGAGCGGGCGGACGGGCGCACTTTGCCTTCTAAAATTTTGCAACTACAACTTCATTTTGGTTAGAGGGGGGTTGGGATTAACCCATGTATTGCTGGGTGGAGAAGCAATGGCCATGTTGCGTTAAGGAGACTTGTGTGGCGTGTCCTACTGCGCCAAATGTGTATAAGGGGTCCCTCATGAATGAGTTCCTGTATTTTAGGGTTAGCGTTCCCCCATATATATATGTTTTCAGCCGGGGGGTATAAACTTCCCATCCTTCCTCGTCCTCGGTGTGGAGAATCATTTGTATGTGAATGTTGTTCATTGCAGGAGTGTATAAATAAAGTTTATTGAAGTGGTGACAGGATCTGCTTTCTAGGCCTCAGCTAGAGCAGAGTGGTCGTCCGTAGCAACCAGCACCCTGCAGGGAAAGAAAGAAACTTTATTTATACAGCTCTGATGAACAATGAACAATTCATCATCTTTCTCGTATCCGGTTCACAGCTCTCTTACAGACAGAATGCAGGCGGACTCCATACTGCACAGCGGATACTTCCACCCCGTCCTCCGGGCCTGGCAGTCCGCGGCGACCAGCCTCAATGCCTCCAATCTCATGTACCCCATCTTCATCACGTGAGTGACGCCCGGCCGTCCCACCGCTGTGCGTAACTTCTGCTTTTATGCATTATTATATATTTATATTACAGAGATGCTCCTGATGCCGTAGAACCCATCAACAGTCTGCCGGGACAAGCCAGGTGAGTAGTCGCTGACTAGTAACGTGGCACTAAGCTGCATGTAAAGAGGACCTGTCCGTCTCCTGAGATGTCTGTTTCAGTTCTAGAGCTTACTTTCTTAGAAGGTGCCTCGTGCCGTCCCTCCGTTATTCCTCCTGGAAATGTATGAATAGCTGACAACTCTGTTACCATTTCCCTTGTCACTATAGTTTCCCTGCTCCACTATGCAGTCAGGGGTTACAGTGTGCAGCTGTGTAGTGACCCCCCCCCCCCCCTTTACTCATAGATTTCCAGGAGGAATAACAGAGGAACAGCCCAAATTAGATTTCTAGTCATTTGCAGTTTGGAAAACGTTGACTTTGTGCCAGAAACTGTATAGTAATATGATGGAAGGGAAGCCAGATGACACCTGTATTATAGGACTACAGCCAGGCTGCTACAGGGTGTCTGTATACACACCTGCTGAGTGTTTCCAATAACAGCAAGTTGAATAGTGAGTGCAGCTCTGGGGTATAATACAGGATGTAACTCAGGATCAGTACAGGATAAGTAATGTATGTACACAGTGACTCCACCAGCAGAATAGTGAGTGCAGCTCTGGGGTATAATACTGGATGTAACTCAGGAGCAGTACAGGATAAGTAATGTATGCACACAGTGACTCCACCAGCAGAATAGTGAGGGCAGCTCTGGGGTATAATACTGGATTAAACTCAGGATCAGTACAGGATAAGTAATGTATGTACACAGTGACGTCACCAGCAGAATAGAGAGCGCAGCTCTGGAGTATAACTCAGGATCAGTACAGGATAAGTAATGTATGTACACAGTGACTCCACCAGCAGAATAGTGAGTGCAGCTCTGAAGTATAATACATGATATAACTCAGGGTCTGTACAGGATAAGTAATGTATGTACACAGTGACTCCATCAGCAGAATAGTGAGTGCAGCTCTGGAGTATAATACAGGATGTAACTCAGGATCAGTACAGGATAAGTAATGTATGTACAGTGACTCCACCAGCAGAATAGTGAGTGCAGCTCTGGGGTATAATACAGGATGTAACTCAGGGTCAGTACAGGATAAGTAATGTATGTACACAGTGACTCCACCAGCAGAATAGTAAGTGCAGCTCTGAAGTATAATACATGATATAACTCAGGATCAGTACAGGATAAGTAATGTATGTACAGTGACTCCACCAGCAGAATAGTGAGTGCAGCTCTGGAGTATAATACAGGATGTAACTCAGGATCAGTACAGGATAAGTAATGTATGTACACAGTGACTCCACCAGCAGAATAGTGAGTGCAGCTCTGGAGTATAATACAGGATGTAACTCAGGAGCAGTACAGGATAAGTAATGTATGTGCACAGTGACTCCACCAGCAGAATAGTGAGTGCAGCTCTGTAGTATAATACAGGACATAACACAGGATCTGTACAGGATAAGTAATGTATGTACACAGTGACTCCATCAGCAGAATAGTGAGTGCAGCTCTGGGGTATAATACAGGATGTAACTCAGGATCAGTACAGGATAAGTAATGTATGTACACAGTGACTCCACCAGCAGAATAGTGAGTGCAGCTCTGGGGTATAATACAGGATGTAACTCAGGATCAGTACAGGATAAGTAATGTATGTACACAGTGACTCCACCAGCAGAATAGTGAGTGCAGCTCTGGAGTATAATACTGGATGTAACTCAGGATCAGTACAGGATAAGTAATGTATGTACACAGTGACTTCACCAGCAGAATACTGAGTGCAGCTCTGGGGTATAATATAGGATGTAACTCAGGAGCAGTACTGGATAAGTAATGTATGTACACAGTGACTCCACCAGCAGAATAGTGAGTGCAGCTCTGGGGTATAATACAGGATGTAACTCAGGGTCAGTAATAGATGTTCATAGAGAGTGCAGCTCTGGAGTATATTATGGGTTAAGTAAAGTAATATATGACATTGAAGTCAGCGGCCTTTCTCAGTGTAACGTTGTACTAGAATTCTCAGTAATGGAAGGATGCCTAGATTGGTTTATTGCATTACCAGACCCCATGACCCCTAATGGGGTCCGCAGAGCTCTATTGTCACATGTAAAAGGGAAAACCCCTTATTATACTTGTATTGACTGTGACTATAAGCTCAGTAGGTCAGGATCAGTATTCTTGCCCTGATATCTGCTGAGTGTGCACACTGCTCCCTCCCTGCACCCCTTCCAGATAAGACCTCCACAGCCCGGCTGTTTGGTTCTGATATACAACCGCCACCCAGTGCTGCACAGTAATACTACTGCCCTCAGTCAGCCGCAGAGTGGACATGACACGTGCCCTGGAATACAGGGGGGGTAAGCAATTTTTGCATTTGCTTCTTCAGATATGGAGTGAACAAGCTGGAGTCTTTGCTGCGCCCCCTGGTGGAGGATGGTCTGAAGTGCGTGTTGATCTTTGGCGTCCCGAGCAAAGTGACAAAGGTAACTGAGATCAACATCCTATAATTTGCTGGTTTAAAGATCTGAATGATATCTACGACCTACCTTGTTGGGCCGGGCTCACATGACCGTGTCTGGCAATGTGCAGGCTGTGAGAGATACAGGTGTGGCTGGCAGCCAGTACACAACGACATTGTGTACTGGGTGCATGCCAACCATTGCCATCTACTATGTTGGCATGTATGTGTGCATCATATGCGCCAAGATAGAACATGCTGAGATTTTTTTTTGTGCATGTATTTCATGCAAGTCCCGTGAGCGGTAACATGGCCGCCTAGGGCTGATTGCTACAACGTATTACGTGCGCGGAATACGCTGTACCGACAGTTATGTGAGCCCTGCCGCATGCAGCGTTAAGGAGGGGAGGAGATATTGCACTGCATAACTAGGAGTTTGGAGGATCTGGCTGATCGCAGGAGCTGGATGACGGCCATATTGGTTGCCACACAGGTTATAGCGAAACCCCTGGACGTAGGATTCTAGCTCCGCCACATTGTAGTGTATGAAGGAGTGCGGTTCCAGCGCCGTGCACTATGGCCGCCTACTATCGGGGCTCCATTGTTCTATAGATTAGGGGAGGTCCCAGCGGTCCAATGGCCACCAATCACACTCCGGTCTCTGCCATTCCCAGGACGATCGAGGATCAGCGGCGGATGCAGACGACACCCCAGCAATCCTGGCTATCCGGAAGATCCGCAGCCTCTTTCCCCAGCTGCTCATAGCGTGTGACGTGTGCCTGTGTCCCTACACGTCGCATGGACACTGCGGTGAGTCGCTTAACCCCTTAATGACTGTTTTTTGTTTATTTTTCCTCCCCACTTAAAAAAATGATAACGCCTTTATTTTTCATTGCCGTAGCGGTCTATGGGTTTATTTACACAAACGCATTTGCGGTACATATTACACGTGCGTGCGATACGCAGGGAATAGAACGCATTGATTTCAGTGGGTTTGTTCACATGAGTGTCTTTTGTTGGTGCAAAAAAAAAAATATGCAGCTTGTTCTTTTTCGTGATTATTGTGCACAAAAATAACACGTAGCGAATTGCCCAATTGCTCGCGATGTGCACATAAAATACAGCTGCTTGCAAAAAAACAAGGTCGATTACGCAAATGTGCACGGAAATACGCTATTTATTTATATTATAAATATTTATTTATCTTCTGTCGGCATCTTCAGACTCACATAATTTTTTTCCCATGTTGCCATGGATGCTGCTGGGCGCGGGGTAATTATTTTTATTTTTTTTTCCGGAATGCTCTGAGGTTTCTTTTGGTACCATTTTGGAGTGAATGTCACTTTTTGATCGCTTTCTATTGCACTTTTCTGATTTGAGTGTTTGTTATTCTGACGAGGTTCACCATTTGGGATATAATTAGAGATGAGTGAGCGTACTCGGAAAAGCACTACTCGCTCGAGTAATGTGCTTTATCCGAGTATCGCTGTGCTCGGGTCTGAAGATTCGGGTGCCGCTGCGGCTGACAGGTGAGTCGCAGCGGGGAGCAGGGGAGAGCGGGCGGGAGAGAAGGAGAGAAAGATCTCCCCTCCGTTCCTCCCCGCTCTCCCCTGCAGCTCCCCGCTCCGTGCCGGCACCCGAATCTTCAGACCCGAGCACAGCGATACTCGGATAAAGCACATTACTCGAGCGAGTAGTGCTTTTCCGAGTACGCTCGCTCATCTCTAGATATAATGCGTTACGGCCCATTTAGACACAACGAGTATTGCTCAAAATTCGCTCAAAAGCCGTCTTTTGAGCGATAATCGTTGTGTGGCTGCACTGACATCCGGCAGTTTTCGTTATCCCGTCGCTCATCGTTGTCTGTCAGCGTGCTGACGATGAGCCTTATCAGGGATTCACAGCGGGATACAGCGGATACTATTGTTTCATCCCGCTCCCTGATGACAGGCGGGATATGAAGAACAGAGCGGTCCAGCTGCATTCTCCATACCCGGCACGGAGCGCTCGGCTGTATAATAGCCGGGCGCTCCGTGCAGAAATATCTGGATGCAGAACACAAGCGGGGACACCCCGCTTTTCTTCTGCATCCTCCGCTCCGAGCACCGGGTTGTATAACAGCCGGGCGCTCGGATCAAAGGAATAGCTGGATGCAGAAGACAAGCGGGGACACCCCACTTATCTTCTGCATCCTCCGCTGGCAGTGCCAGGTGATCGCTCATCTTGCGCTGTAAATGACAACGATGATCGTTCAAAAGACGCTCGAGCGACATCTTTTGAGCGATTATCGTTGCGTTCACTTTGATAGATTGGACTTATATGGATGCGGCGGTACCAAACAGTTTGGTTTTTTTAACGTTGAAAACAATTGGGAGGGGCAAATCTTAATGATCATCTTTATTTTTTTCAATAATAACAAACCTTTGACTTTTTTTCGCTCCTATAGGAAACTTGAGCTTGCGATTGTTTGATTGGTCATAGAGTATAATGGAATACCATAGTTTTGCATTATACTGTATTCTGACAGATGGTTTATTAAGTCATGCCACAAGCATGCATTAATAGGCAATCATTCATGGCAGCCCTGGGGAGTCTTCAGAGGGCCCCACGCTGCCATAACTACCGAACGGCACCTCACAATCTCAGTGCTAGGGGGCCTTTTGGGACCCATTTAAATGCTGTTTTCAGACTTTGTGGCATCTAAAGGGTTAACAGCCGCAATTAGCGTGAGCACTGTTTGGGGCTGTTGCAGGTGGGTGTCAGCTGTCAAAAACAGCCAACAGCTGCTATGTATGAAGCTGGATTACCTCGGTCCATATAAGCCCCGCCCCCCCTGAGGACGTACATGTACGCTCTTATAGGTAAAGGGGTTATAGATTTGCCTAGGATTAGAAAAAAAATGGCCAATTTCTTCCAGCAGCAGCGCCACACCTGTCCAATGGTTGTGTCTGGTATTGCAGCTTGCCCTCATTCACGTCAGTGCAGCTGACCTGCACAACCAAATGCAACCCATTTACAGGGGTGGCGCTATTTGTGGAGCAACGCAGCCATGTTTATATAATCCTGTGCAGCCCCCAAGCCCCAGCAGCTGTATTAGATGCCCAGGGGGTCTCCAGCTACATTGTATGTGGGTGGTATTACGGTTGCTGCCATGTAATTGACCTGCTCTGTGTTCCTGTAGGACTCCTACGAGAAGATGGCAGCATTCAGAACGAGGCCAGCTGTCAGCGACTAGCAGAGGTAGCTCTGGCGTACGCGCGTGCAGGTAGAGTACAGGAGTTTATAGCTTTTATTTACCACCTTGCTGTATTCCTGGACTCCATGCATTGCTCTGTACTGCAGGGTGTCATGTGGTCGCGCCCTCCGACATGATGGATGGGAGAATTGGGGCCATTAAGAAGGCTTTAATATCCAACGACTTTGGCAATCGGGTGAGTCTGTGCGAAGAGTGGAAATCCAATGGCAGTTGCTCAGAACAAGTAATCAGACGTGTTCAGTGTCCAGATAACGTCTTGCAATGCCTTACGCAGCCTAAGGGCAAGAGTGGTGCTGTAGCTGGACAGAGCAGAGTCTTCCTTCGTATCTCGGGATGGCCTCTTTAAGGGTCACGGTTCTTATTGTTTTTGTTTTTATTTTGCTGTGGAATCCATGGTTGAGATCTGAGACGGACCCTTGGATCTCTGCCATGGATTGGCAGCATGCTGCGCCACATGTGGTTACCTGGCGCAGTTTCCACATAGAAACCGTGTCAATAAGTGGAGGTGGCCTACTTTTTTCCCCCCTCTATTTGGATTGTGGATTTCAGTTCTGTGATATGAAGTAGGATACGGATTCTCGCCGAATACATGCAGGTTTACACCGTGTGAACTTACAAGTGAACTTTAAGTGCCTTCGGGTAGCTGTTGGAGGCTGTCGGATGAATGAGCATTTGGCTAACTTTTGTCTTGACCAACCTGCCCCTTCCCCGTTATATCCATGCCTGAGTGGGGTATGGTTTGTTTTAGATGGAGCAATTTGATCCACAAGATCGGCGCTCGCCTACTGGGCCTTCACACGGGCCGCTTCAGACTCTGTTGGGGACGAACGATCAAACAATCATTTGCCCCATGGAGCTGTCATCAGACGGACTCACATCTGCCGCTTTACATCCAGCAGATCAGCCGATAAATGAGCATGTTCTCGTTCGTTCATCAGCTGGTTATTTGCGCTTTTACATGTTCTGATGATCAGGCAAAAGGAAACCTATTTGAATGCTCTTGCCTGATCATCGGACCCTCTACAAGTCCAGTAACCCCTTAGTGACGGACTCTTTCAGTTTTTGGTTTTTTTTTCCATTTTCATTTTTTCCTCCTCCCTTTTAAAAAATCATAACTCCTTTATTTATCCATCGCCGTCGCTGCATGAGGGCTCGTCGTTTTTTTTGCGGGACGAGTTGTATTTTACAATGGTGCTATTTAATATATCATATAATGTACTGAAAAACTTTTAAAAAATTCTAAGTGGAGAGAAATGGAAAAAAAAAACCCATTCCGCTATCTCCCTCCATACATGTCCTGCAATGGCAGGACGTAAAAATACTATTGGGCCGTCACTAAGGGGTTAAGCTTCTGCCAGAAGATTTTAAAAGTGGTTTATTTGGTTGAAAACACAAAGCATGTTGAAGTCCGACCGCCCGTCCTTCTCTCCCCACATCTGGTGACAGCGAGACACACGAGACAGTTGGCGGATCCCACTGCAATCGGTGTGTTCAGTCAATATTAATCCGGCGTGTAGCAGCCGCTTCAGAGGGGATTCACATTTATTAACGCCGTATAATCTTCTCTCCCCAGGTTTCGGTTTTGAGTTATAGTGCAAAATTTGCCTCCTGCTTCTACGGTCCATTCAGGTAAGTGTTAGATGGTCGGGTATTCGGGGTGCCGTGTCGCTGCGCCGCAGCTCTGTAGTCCAGGGTGCAGGTGAGATGATTAGGAGCAGCACAGCTTATAGTAAAAACTATTCTCTATGTAGAGGATTGGCGCTACGATTGTCCATTGGGGATGTTATTTCAGGACCGTGCCCCGTAGGGAGTCTCTTCTCTACGTTCACTGCTATTTGCAAGTGTATTCATTTTGGCTATCGTGACTAGCTGATGTCCGAGCTGCGCCCGCTGGGCTTTATATTGCTGTAGAAGAGAGAGGTTACTGGCGGTGATCTGTGCCAGCTATAAAGGGCTTGTCCCGCCACTGGGTGATCCCAAAACCTCAGACGAACGGCTTATAGAAAACCACCGTATTTGGTGACCATACAAACTAATGGCTGTTGTTGTAATGCATAGACGGCCCAACATTGCTCTCCACCCTGCACCAGAGGGGGGGACCTGAGAGGAGAACCACCACCCCCAGGGCAGCTGAGCAATATGGCAACGTATCTCCAGGGATGGTCGGAGGGTGGATGGCGTGCAGTCTAATTACTTCAGATCAGGGATGGAAGCGTTAATTTGGGGCCTGTCTTGGCACACAGGAGAACAGAAGCTACAATGGTAATTACAGCGGTGGTCAAGGGGCACGTGATGCCCTGACTTCAGACTGTCATAGGGACAGGATGTAACTAAAGGGGCTGCAGCGGCAGCAGTCGTATCTGAGGCCTGGTGCCAGAGGGGTCCCACAGACCCCATAGCTACCTAATAAGACACCATTTATAATGGGCATCGCTAAAGTGAGAAGCTGCAGCTGCCTGGGACAGCATGGCCGCCCCGATCCTATGCCATCAGTGTTGTCTTGGGGGTCAATTATTTGTATTAACCCCCCCTCCCTCTCAATTGCAGGGACGCAGCTCAGTCCAAACCTGCCTTCGGTGACCGGAAATGTTACCAGTTACCTCCTGGTGCAAGAGGATTGGCCCACAGGGCGGTGGTAAGGACAATATTATTCATTCCTTTTCAGGTCTCTTTGAAGACTGAGGGCTGTCCGCACTGACTCGCAGCATCCGTTTCGTGTATGGACGTCTGAAGTGCATCCCGGCCTGACTGTGGGTCTCCGTACCCGAACTACGAATGTCATACCTGGGTATGTTCGGACTTCGGGTCTTGAGACCGGCGGTCAGGGCACACTACAGATGTCCATACATGAAACAGATGCGCGAAAGTCACTGCGGACGGGCCTTAGGCTTATAAACTACAGCAGTGTTTCTCTAAGTGACGTGCGCTCATTGGCTGTTGAAGACCTGGTCCTCACTAGGAGCGCAGCAGAGAGGTACACTGGGCACAGCTGCCGCTCCCTGTTAGACACAGACAGAGTGGGGTCACTAGGTGTTTAGATCTGGGGTCTGTCTCCCTGATTACAGGCATATTCCCCCAAACCTCCAGCCAGCACAGACCATATATAAAGAGGAGAAACGCTATTCTTTAACGCTCTGCTGCGTGACTCCTCCCCCCGATTTCTCTTGCACTTTTGCCATTTGCCACACTATGTCAAGCTGCAGAGTATTAAAGGGGTTCTGCTATATTGGAAAGTTTTCCACAGGATGGTAGTCTAAACACTGGGACCTCTAATGATCCCAGGAACTGCACCAAACTCCCCATGTGAGTGGAGTAGCTATGACATGTCTGACCGCCACTCCATTCACTTCTGTGGGACAGCGGGAGATCGATGTTCTCAGAAGGGTGTTTTATGGGTATTCCACAATGACATTTGGTTGCTGGTGAGACCCCAGTATCGCCATGGATTGACTGGTAGTAGAAAGGTTTGAGAAGCTGCGTACTAATAATGTCAGATCTGAGCGAAGGGATCCGAGGGTTTTGCAAGCGAATGTTGGTGTGAACACCCGCATATAAGGACTCCTTAGGCTCGTACATACAACTGTTCTCACCATGATTTCTCATCTGGACAGGACCGTGATGTGCGTGAAGGCGCAGACATGCTAATGGTGAAGCCCGGGATGCCGTATTTGGACCTTGTTAGAGAAGTTAAGGACAAGGTAGGACTCCATCCACAGCTATGGTGATTGAAGGGAGCTCAGGCATAGAGCTGGTTCCCAGGATATAATTCTGCCTGCCCTGCAGCCACCAATAGAGGGAGCTCCCTGTATACTGATTATACAGTACATTGAAGTCAACAATTACACAGTACATAGGGAGCTCCCTCTAGTGGGGATTGCAGGAAGACAGAATTTAATCATTGAACTCTATGGCTATGCAGGGGATTTGGAGCTCTATTAGAAAATTGGAGCTCACATTTTTCTAAAACTCTATTAAGAAATTAGTCAGAGTAGGAGGAGGAACTGAAAATGACAGGATGATAAAAATTGGAGATTCACTATAAGGCCGGTGTCACGTAAATATATTTATGCAACACACAGTGCATAGAACCCATTGATTTCAATGACTTTGTTCACCTAAGCATATTTTGTGCGCACACTTCGTTGGCAGAAAAAAAATGCAGCATGCTACGTTTTCCTGCACATTTCACCATAAAAATGGTGCATATTGAACTTAATTGCCATTTCAATGAATGGGAGCACGCTTACACACGCAGAAAGTACTGTAAAATGCACATATGTGCGCACAAATGTGTGTTGCTCATTGCGCAAATGTGCTTTCGCTCGTTTGACATCAGCCTTCGTAGATGGTTATTTGTCGTATTTCATTTTTCCTGCTTTGTGTATTTCCAATAATGACCGGAGTGCAACATTTCATATCCTTTATATTCCTACAGCACCCTGACCTCCCACTAGCCATGTATCATGTGTCGGGGGAGTATGCCATGATATGGCACGGAGCACAAGCCGGAGCGTTTGACCTCAAGGTTGCAGTATTAGAAACCATGACTGCATTCAGGAGAGCTGGTGAGTGTAAATCAACCCACGAAAAACAAAGTTATAACAGCGGCACCACAGGCCAATCCAACCCGGGACAGCAAAGAAAAACAATGCTGCACGCTCTTAAGCAGGATCTGGACTTCAAGAACCAAGAGATACCGTCCCAAATACGTACGTGGTGTAGAGCAGCAACTGGGGTGGAAGCAAAAGAGGATGACGATACTCACATCCAATCCTTCAGGATACAAACTTTATCTTGGGCATCAGTCCACTGCATCACCTGCAACGTTTCAACTGGACACCCCAGTCTTTGTCAAGCATGAGTGCCCAGTTAAAACGTTGCAGGTGATGCAGTGTACTGATGTCTAGAATAAAGATTGTATCATGAAGGATTGGATGGGAGTACCGTCATCCTATTTTACTTGCACCTCAGTTGCTGCTCTACACCACGTACGTATTTGGGAGAGCAGGTGAGTGTAATAGTCAGTTCAGAAGTGATGACCAGCAGCTTATTGCATCCTATAGAATAAAAGCATTACACATAAGCCCCGGGTTCAGCCTGTTTGGAAAAGCTGGGTGACAGCCAAAATGGCCTCCGTTCTGTCCCCATCGGGTCTGTCACCCAGCTTTTCCAGACTTCTGATTGCAGATTTACGTTAAAGCACCCTTCTGATTTCTGTCCCAGGACCAGAGGGTGTAGATTACCTGCACTTGTTCTGCTCTTCCATCCCATCAATTTACTGATTCACAGTCCTGTTGTTGGCCGACGCAATCTTCAGACTACCTAATCCCCCACAGTGCGCTGGTACCGTTAGACTACAGATGGCGCTATACCCTCTCTTGTTATTAGTGCTGGCCTATTAGAGAGCAGCACACAGTGTGCCTTAGCTAGTTGTATTGGCCATTTTGGATCAACTGTTGGATCAATGGGACACGAGAATAAGATAATATAGAATTTGTTTAGATAGTCTTCAGACCCTTTTTCACACTTTCGTACAGTTTATATCATGGCCTTGTGTCCCCACCATTCTGCACTCAGTACCCCATGATGACAAAGTGACAACAGAACCGGAGGGCCGCTTCAGCTTAGTTGTGCAATGATACTGGAGCAGAGGATGTCCTGCATACGCTGACCACCTCTCCATTCACTGCTCTGGGATAAGTGGGGATCGATGTACTTCACGGTCTCCGTCTGTCCTGTAGCAATGAATGGATGTGCCCCACCGCTCCAGTCACGGGGGTATTTGGAGGTGCAGTTCTCAGAATCGCTGGGGCCCCCTAGTGACATTTATTCTCTATCCTGTGAATAGGGAGATAACAAACGGTTGTACAGGGTTAGAAATCATGGCCACACCTGTCCGTGGGTTGTCTGATACTACCGTTCCATTGAAGTGATGGGGGCTGAGTTGTAATACCACACACAACCTGTGGACAGATGGGGCACAGTTTTAGGGAAAAAAAAGCTGCCGTGGTTTTTTTTCTTAGGAGATCACTTTGATATTTGAGATCACACAAACTAATGTGTTTTTTTGTTTTTTGCAGGCGCCGACATCATCATCACCTATTACACCCCACAACTCCTCAAATGGGTGAAGGAAATGTGATGTTCTTGGGTACGGAACCTGTATACACTGAATCATGTGACCCCCGCGATACAACCTCGAATTTAGACGCTATCAAAGTTCCTGAGAGATCCTCTCGCTACAATAGATGTACATAAGAGCGCTATTAACCCTTTCATCACACTTGCAAATAACCTATGAATATAAGTTATAGATATGAAACGTCACGGGAGAATTCTTGGCAGCCAGCAGATAAAGTGCTGCTAGTTTCTAGAAATGAGCACTGCCAGTACTTGGGGCCCTTTTACATGGAATGACTGTCATCCCGCTGGAGGCCTCATGTGTTCCACCTCCAATATTCTTGGACCGCACTGAAGGCGCATGCGCGTGATGTCAGTCCGGTCTGGGTACGAGTTATGTGCATGCGCCTGATTGCTCAGCGCAGGCGCATTGGAGGTGGAACACGTGACGTCTCCAGCGGGAGCAGCCAGAGACGTCGCTAAGAAAGAAAGTGGGCAGTTTTTAGTAGAAAAGACTGGAAGACAGTGTGGACCGCTGGCAGTGGGGGACCGCCCATCGGACAGTCCGGGGCTCATTAGCATATGGCGCGGATGAAACTTATTGCCCGATACCTCATATAAGAGACACTGGCAAAAGACCAGCGCTGAGCTCCTTATGACGGCACACAGAACAGCATGTTGGGTTACTGGGCCACGTTTGGGTGACAGATGTCCTTTAACTCTACAGGCTTCTACCTCTAGTGTCCAGGTTATTGTATCCTTGCCTGCGGAATTAATTGGATGGTAATCCTTTACTGATTGGTGTATAATACCGCCTTTATATGCCGGAATCACAAGACTTCAACCTTACCTATCAGTTCTAGCGCCCTGCTTGACAGGATCAATCATAGGATACGTCTAGAGATCCATGTGCTCAATAACACGTAATGAACCGTCTATCAAAAACTAGATCAGCGATTTCCGGGAAAACCGGAACAAATGTGATATTTGAATTCAGCACATAGAAATCTCCGATGATATCTCCTCCTGCGCTCAGTGAATCTGATGGAGACTAATTAATAGTTCCATGTAAAAGGGCCCTAAGTCTATAAGAGACTCGTGAGGCAGTGCTGATGCATCATGGGATGGCTAGTACAGCATATAGGGGAAAGATATGGCTGCATGAAAGTGAGTGCGGTATATAGAAGCCCAGCGCCACCGACAATCAGGGATGGAATAATGGCTTCCCCGGAGCGCCCCTTACATATTTTTTAATTGTATTTTTAGGTTTGTTTTTAAATCCGCTTTTAATGTTCGCCCGGATTAGATGACACGCCGATACCTTCATTTTATTGCATTATACGAGATACAATGACCTTAACCTTCTTTGCATTGTTCAGTTCAGAAAATAAAAAAAAATGTATGTATTTTTTTTGTACCAGTTTTCTTAAATAGTTTTTAAAGACCTTTTGCCATAAACCATAATTGGAATGTCTGATCGCCCCCAACAACCACGAGAATAGCGCCCCCCCAAGTACTATGGAGCAGTGGCCACATGGGCCACTGGGGATGGAGGGAGCTTCCGGGGCGGCAGGAGATCGCGATGTTCTCACATTGTTTTCAACGGGCGATATCGCAGAACGAAAGAACATGCCGCCTTTTTTTCTTTTCGTGCAGGAGTGGAAACATCACAAATAAGAATAAAACCGTTGAAAATCATTGGTTTCACAATCATGCGTTTTCACTCCTTCTCGCATCACGTGATTTTCTCGCCACTGTGAAGCCGGCCTTGGGGTATATTCACATGTAGTGGAGCTGCTGCCTCTACCATTGTTGTAGAGTTTGAGTCAGCTGCGGATCCGCAGCTGATTTCAGCCTTCCAGCTTCTGCTAGGACCTAATGGACACAAATCGCCACTCACTGCCGGCAGCCATTACTGAACGCCGCTGGTCAGGTGATGAGGAAGTGGGCTGTCTGCCACCGGGGAAAAGATGGTGGCGTTCAGAAGCGATGTCAGACGCAGGCAGTGAGCGGCGACTAGTGTCTGCCAGGTGCGAGCGGCAGCTGAAATCTGCGGATCCGCAGCTGACTGTGAGTCTGATTCGCAGCAATAGTGCGGCTTTTGATGTGGAAATTTTGCTGCAGAAAAATCAGCATTTTTGTTGTATGTGAACCCAGCCTTAGGCCGTCCGCACATGACCGCAGGTGGGGTCCGTCCCTGTGCCCGGCCGGCGAGCCTGCGTACCTGTCCTGATTCTTCTTTAGTCTGTACTGTAGCTGTGCCGGCCAGCACACATACTCAGTACAGATAATGCTGCGCCGTCGCTAGGCGATGACGCGGATCCCGTTACCTTTCCGCATTGATGATTGCGGGCAGCTGGATCTCGCCCCTTATTTTCTATGGGACCACAAAAAATTCCATTGCACGCCAATGCCATTTTTATGCGGGCGCCATGCGGTTTGTTTTTTTTCTCTCCCGCACCGCGATGCATTTTTCTCATAAAACACATTGCACTCATACACACAAACGCATGTTTACCAGCGCAGTAGCGGTCCGAGTCTCTCTCTGCCTGCTATGGCACCCATCCATGTGCACGCAGCATCCGACCGATAGCGTGCTTAGAGACCTGCGATGGCGACAAAAACTCATCACATCTTTGCACAAGCGGTTTTCATGCTGTTTGAATAGAAAAACTTAAAAAAAAAAAACGCGCTCGCATGAAAATTGTAACCATACAGCGGCTGCGTACGAATGCAGAGAGAGAGCGTGTGCGCCATTTATTTCTTGTGCGTATTGATACGCAGTGTCCATGGATTCATGAAAGTCCATTCACCGCATATCACACGCGCAGTGATAACACGGTCGTGGACATGAGCCGCACGGCCTTGGTTCACATTCTGTAAATAACAGGATAAGGATTTCCCAGCTGCATTTTGCTAAATTACTCTGAAGTGAAGCCAACTGTAGCCAACTCTGAGAAAAGAGCAGCAAGCAGGTGATTTATGGCAATGGCTGGAAGAATACGGCCTGTAATTACTGCTGCACATCCCCCCTCCGTCCTCAGGACACATGGGAACCATGCGTCACTGCTCTTGTTTCCTGGGGAAAGCTTATATTGCCGGACTGAAGTTTTCTCAGCACGCATATCAGGGAACCCAAACAACCAATGAGGTGGAATCAGACAAGCCAAACAACCAATGAGATTGCTGGAATTGTGAATCAGAACCAATGAGGTTGCTGGAATTGCTCCATAGGCCGAACTTGAGTGTAATATAGATATATGCTCTCAGCACAGCGCCCTGAAGCTGTTTCCGGTAAGTGAGGTTGAGGGCGCAGAAAGGTCATGTGATAGGGCTCACACGCTTATACACGGGGTGACCTGTTACACGTAGCGGCCAATCAGGTTGAGGCTTCTATAGTTCGTCTGATAAGAGCTGCGCGCTGATTGGTTGCTATGGGCAGCGGTGTCTTTTACCCTCCTGGTTTTTAGTGAATGACTCCCAGTCTGTAGCGACACAGGGGTGCGTGAGGAGACATTGTGCCCGTGTGTGCCAAAGATCACTGCCAACCATAGTAGTAAAAAGTGCGCAATTTTCACTCTTAAATGCCACAGGCAAAACGTGGTGCAGAGTCTGACCTTGTGCGCCATTCCTGTATATAAGCCTCGCCGCCAGCCTGTGGCGTTACAATCGTGTTACCCGCAACCGTGTTCTTCACATCCTATGACTTTGGCGCAGATGCCAACGGGTCGTCCCAGCGATAGTCTTTCTTGTGGTTTTACACAGGAGGATCATGGCTAGTGAATGGCGGGGCCTGGCATCATTCTCCCCGCCCGCCGCCATTCACAGGAAGCAGGCATTCCTGCATCAGTAAACGCGTTGAATGACCCGGCGTTTGGTTTTCTGCACGCAGAAACAAAACGCCAACGAATTCTCTGTCGTCCAGTCGGGCCGCGCTGACACGGAGATCCCACAAGACGCCCACATGTGAAGGGACAAGTGTTTCCATAAGTTCCTGTCAGGTTTCTGCCGCGGAGTCTGTCATTTTGACAAAACAAATTGCGCAATGTCAGACGGACGCCATGACTGAAAACTAACAGAAATGTAAACAGATCCAGAGTGTGCGGCGCGGCGGGTATAATGTGCGGCGCGGCACCTACTCTTCTGGAAATCCAGGCGATCGCCCCTTTTTCCGTAAATCTCCCAGACCTGCCGGGTGAGGTGACCTATAAGGGCTGGACCCACCATGACTCCATTTATAGCGGTGCCTCCTCAGGCCAGGTGCAACGTCTGCAGCCCTGCCATCCAAGACATGTAAAGCGACCCTCCGATCCTGGACAAACAAAGATGGCCGCCCGCCTCTCTGACTACCTGATGCACACTGTGTATTAGGCTCCATGCACACTAGTGGAGTCAGACACACGAGCGGCGCTGTGAGGTAAAGAATCACTGCATGTCCTATTTTTTCGCGTCCCTCGGAACACATCGTCCATTTCTTTACACTTAGCCGCGAGTCTTGAAGCGGCTTGGCTGCAGGCTTTTCCGTTGTGGCCGGCACTCCCATAGAGAAGAGCGAGGCCGCAAAGGAAAAAAATAGACACCCTGCGTCCGGGTAATCCACGCCACAGCGCCGCGATGGATTGGCCGCCCTGTGTGGACGAGATTTTTGACAAATCTCGTCCACAGGGCTGGCTAATTCTGGGAATAGCGGCTGCAGGCGTATTTGCCGCAGCGGAATCCGCACAGAATCTCCACGGGAAATCCGCCCAGTGTGAACCCAGACATCTGGCGCTCGTATGCCATGCGATGTGCGGCTAAGGGTGATGCCATGCTTCCCATTGTAATTGGTGGGCACACTTTCAATCCTCTGTTGCACATGACGATCTGAATTTCACAGAAGCGAAGCCAGGCGTTGTTTTCTCGACCTGATATTGCGCTTGCCCGTGTGGAGAAAATTGCGTGAGATCTTTGTGTTGCGAGACGTACAAATCGCGCACAAATATGAGCCCCATTCTTTTGAACGGGGTCACTCACACATTAGCAATTTTTTTCCCCGCATCACGGTGCGAGAAAAAATGGCAGCATGTCCTGTCGTTGGGCGTTCCCTCAGAACGCCTCGCCCAGTGTTTTCAATGGGGCCAGAAAATACATCACGCGGTGCACGCGGGTGAGATGTGAGGTTACCCACTGAAAAAATGACAAACACCGCGCCTGAGGATCGCAACTGGACTGAAGTAAGGGGAGGTGCTTTTAACACAAATACACTTGTGCCCGTTGGCGAGCCCGATACTGTGACGGGCTTCACGACTCGATGCCGCTCTTGCCCATGTGAAACTAGCTGCCGTGTGCATCATTAGACTCAGACACTGCACCTGCTTTGATTGGCCAGTGCTGCCCATGTGAGCGGTGCCCGCCAGTCAGAGCAGTGTGTAGTGTCTTTAACTACCGATGCAGCCATCTTTATTTGTCCAGGGCCGCAGTGTCGCTTTAACACCTTCATGCCCCAAGGCATACATTTATGTCCTGGTTGCGCGGGGTTTGTATGGAGTGGGATCGGGAGCTGATCCCGCTCCTTATATAGTGGGTGCCGGCTGTCTTGGGCAGCTGACACCCTCTAGTTACAGCTGCAATCAGCACTGATCGTGGCTCTTAACCCCTTAAGGCTGGGTTCACACGGGACGGAAATCCCGCGGAAATCTCGTGTCTTGGCCGCACCGAACAGCCGAGAGATTTCTGTGGGAGAGCCGCAGCTTCAAAACCCGCGGCATCTCACCATGGGTTTTGGAGCTGTCCGTCCGCTGGCATTCAGTTGCGGCTTTCTGTCCGGAGTGAGGAGTGAGGCCACAACGGAAAAAACAAAAAAAGAATTGACACGCTGCAGCTGTCAATTCCGTGCCGCATCACCGGTTCCGCCCGGCTTTGCCGCCACAGATTGGCCACCCCTTGTGGACGAGATTTTTGCAAAATCTCGCCCACATGGCTGGCTAATCCCGGGATTAGGAGCCGCGGGTGGATTTGCCACACAGAAATTCTGCAGCGAACCCATCCCGTGTGAACCCGGCCTAAACGTCCCAGAATCGGCTCCCGTCCCTGCTACATACAAACCATGCACCACCAGGATGTAAATGTACGCCCTGGGGTGTGAAGGGGTTAATGTTGGGTATTGCTCTGTGTTATCAGCCATTTCAGGTTGGGGAGAGGTTGACTGTAGCGTTCTTCTATGGGATTAGCATCCAGTATTGAACAGTATATAGTTAGCAGATATCAAACGTTTATGTTCCAGTGCTGAGCTTTACATGGAAAGAGGAAGCTGCGGGGATGGAAGCTGAGCGCCAAACATGTCAGTAGGACCTTCAGGCCGACCAGGACCTCGGGCGCCCTACTACTACAATAAATGGTACTTCCTTAAAAGGCATGTGCAATTAAAATCAGCTGATAATTAACCCTCACATTCCATCCTATGCTGCATGTTAACCCCTGTCCTGCTGAAAGAGAAGCATCTGCATGATTATCGTAAGCCAAAAGTATGCAGAATGTTGTGATAGAAAAGTCTAATGGAATCTAAAATGTAACATAAATCAATCTCTCTACATCCTCGAATCTCATCTCCATAATTACATAGAGTCTATGGTAAATATCACATAAATACAGATAATGGAAACAGTCATATTACTGATATCGGGTGTAAATAGTATCACATATCCTAAAAAGTATGAAACAAGGACAAAAAAAGACTGGAATTAGATGTATATATTATACACAGAAATATACCTGAACACGTAATATCACAGCAATAACTGACTGTAGGATAGAAGAAACGACGTCTATATATGTTTAGCAGTTAAGAATGGTGTGCTGGGTACATAGACGATGTTATGGTCACATGGATGAGGGGGGAAGTGTCCTTGTAGAATCCGGCCAATGTATTAACAAGAATGAACTGAACTTGTGTTACACAAGGAGGAGGCGTCCTTCCTGATCTGTTACTAAGGGGCACACATACTCAGAAAATAGAGACTTGGAACCCCGTCCTACAGGCATCCAGCGCCCATCCTGGGCAACAAGAGCCAGAAGAGCGCGCTCCACAGGGGGTGAGTTCAGTAAGCACGAGATGACGTGAAAAGCATGGAGGACTGTGAACGTGCGCACTATGAGTGGTGGACGCCGCGGCACGTGCTCTAAAGAAGGACACTCGTTTTTTCCACTCCTTTTAGCAGGAACTTCTATAAAATTTGAAAGTTGTTCTTACAATTCCTGCCTAGTTTAAAACCGGACGATACTCTGACTACGAGAAGAGGGGGTGCTTGGGAAACACTTATCCCCCAGATGATTCAAACCCCCCAAACAGTTGGATTCACAATGGTTTGATTTCCGAGGGTTCTTTAAGTGTGGCGGGCGGCGCTGTGGAGTGGAGCCTAGAAGAGCGTCAGTAATAACACAAAACACAAGTCTGATATATACAGAAAATCCTGGTCTTTTTTTGTCCTTGTTTCATACTTTTTAGGATATGTGATACTGTTTACACCCGATATCAGTAATATGACTGTTTCCATTATCTGTATTTTTGTGATATTTACCATAGACTCTATGTAATTATGGAGATGAGATTCGAGGATGTTGAGTGATTTATGTTACATTTTAGATTCCATTAGACTTTTCTATCACAACATTCTGCATATTTTTGGCTTACGATAATCATGAAGATGCTTCTCTATCAGCAGGACAGGGGTTAACATGCAAGTATAAGGCCCCGTGTCCACGGGGGAAATTCAGGCCTGCACAGCTTCCCCGTGCAGAATCCCGCAGCGAGTCCCTCCTGGCCCGCAGATATGAGGCTAAGAAATAATTATACTTACCTCCGTCGCGGACGGATCTATTTTCTTCTGCCCGGTGGATGTGCTCAGCACGCCGGCAGCGTGACGCACACATGCGCAGGGCACATGTTTTTTCTCTTTTTAAACTCCTGCTTTCCCGCGGCACAGCACAATAACAGCTGCGGGTGCGCCGCAGGACCGGACAGCTTCCATTGGCTTCAATGGGAGCCGTCCGTGCGGGAAAACCACACAAAATAGAGCATGCCGCGGGTGTTTTACCGTGCGTGCAATCTGCACACCAGGGAAGAATGACATCCGCAGATATTTAATTACCTGCGGGTGCCCAATGATTCCCTATGGGCGCGGATCGCGTCTGGCAGACTGACGCGTTTTAGTAATTCTGTTTTCCCCATGGACATTGGGCCTAGGAAGGAGTGAATCAGGAAAGTGAGGGTTAATTATCAGCTCTTTTTAATCACACATGCTTTTTAAGGAAGTAACATTTATTGTAGTAGTAGGGCGCCCGAGGTCCTGGTTGGACCGAACCGCGGCCGACGTGTCTACTGATATGTATGGCGCGCTCTGAATAAAGGCGGAGAGCTGTTCATCCCAGCCAGCTTCCTCTTTCCTTTGGATTATTTTGCACATGAATCGCTGCTGCAGACTGGGCGGTGGAGCTGCATACCTGGGAGAATCTTGTCTCTGCAGACTTGGCGGTGGAGCTGCATACCTGGGAGAATCTTGTCGCTGCAGACTGGGCGGTGGAGCTGCATACGTGGGAGAATCTTGTCTCTGCAGACTGGGCGGTGGAGCTGCATACCTGGGAGAATCTTGGCATCTCTTGAGTTGAATGCCGTGGGGAGTGTGGTGGGGAGCAGCACTTCTTTTTTTCACTGCATTGAGTTTTTATAAGTTGACTGTTAAAGGGTTAGTGTTCCTTTAAGTAGTAAGTGTGCCATAATGTAACTAATGACTGTCTCTTAGACCTGCCGTCTCTTAGACCTGCCGTCTCTGCACATTGGCCGGACTGAAAAGAAGTCCAAAGATGAAACTCAAACTTCTAACCTGGGACGTGAAAGACACGTTGCTCCGCTTACGCCTTCCCGTTGGTCAACAGTACCAAGCCGAGGCCAAGAGCAGAGGTCTGCAAGTCGACCCGACCTCTCTGGATGCATCTTTTCGAGAAGTGTACCGTAACCATTGGCGTCTGTTTCCCAACTATGGCCTATCCCAGGGTATGACTTCCCACCGGTGGTGGTTGGACGTGGTGTCTCAGACCTTCCGACTCTCCGGCATCCAAGATGAGAAGATCCTCCAACCATTAGCTGAGAGACTCTACCAAGACTTCAGCACTGCAGAGTACTGGGAGGTGTTGCCAGGTGCCAGGGAGGCTCTCCAAGGATGTGGTGAACTTGGTCTTAAGATGGCGGTCATCTCCAACTTTGACCGGAGATTGGAGGACATCCTCAGGCTGGTTGGCTTAGATGGACATTTTGACTTTGTGCTGACCTCTGAGCGTGCCGGAGTAGCTAAACCGGACGTAGGTATTTTTCACAAGGCCCTTAAATTGGGGGATGTGTCGCCGCAATGCGCTGTCCACGTTGGAGATAACTTGGTGAATGATTATAAGGCAGCAAGGCATGCTGGGATGTTCAGCTTACTCTTCCAGAGGCGGCTGATGGCGGACGTCCCTTCAGATCACCTGATCCAGTCACTGGATCAGCTCGTCCCCAGACTACAAGGGACTATGAAATAAAAAGGGGACTCCTAATTTACTCCGGCTTGAAGGGGTCCTCCACCTACATTATTATTAGGGTGTGTTCGCACGACGGAATTCGCGCAGAATTTTTGTGCATTTCGTCTCCAAAAACTGCAGCAAACTCCGCCTCTTTCTGACGTGGATCTGCCAGGGATTTAGCCCCGGCAATGGTAAAGATTTTGGGTGTTAATCACACAGTGGAATCTGCCACGGGTCTGCCTCATAATTCGTGGCGGAAAATCCTGCCTTACTCGACGTGGATTTGCGCATGCTGCAGATTCGTACGTGGATTGGCCCTTTTTACAATGGAGCTAAGGGTGCATTCACACGAACGTATATCGGCTGGGTTTTCCGACATGAATTTCGTGTGGAATGCACATGAAGAAACACCGCGTCGCTTTAATTTTTTTCCTTGTTGCATGCGAGAAAACCCCACACTCCGTACACTGCGGCGCAGATTCCCATCAGGATGAAGGGGATATTTATTTGTGCAAATTTCGCTATGTTGTTATCTTTGCTAATTAACATCCCATCATCATTTGCTTGATGGAAAAATTGTAGTGTCGATTCTTGCCGCAGTTTCCAAATTAACACCCCACCAAAACGCGTTGAGCGGCCGCCGTGGATTTTACCTATTGAATCCGTGTCATTTTTTAATGAAAATTGACAACAGAAATCTGAGGTTCGGCTTCAGATTTGTGATGTGAATTATGAGGCAAATCCATGCTTTCCCCGTGGGAACAAGGCCGGACAGGAGCCGTGAGATCCTTGCCATTCTCACGCATGGGAAAGCTGGGTGACAATCCCGTAATGGTGGTCAGGTAGGTTTGTCGTCTGTATATTCCCCCACTGCTAGGAATATCAGGAGTGATAATCCCACCACGAGCTGTGGCGTCCGTGTCTTGTCACCACGCTTTCCCAGGAACACAGATGGTTAATCATCTAGGATTTACTGCACATGTTTGGATTTTAGAAGTAGGTCCCTTTAAATATGCCAGCTGCAGTTTTCTGTACGAAGTGGTGTAGCTATAGGGTTGCAATGGTTGCAACTATCACTGGGCCCCTAAGCTAGAGGAACCCACGGGGACCCCAGCAATTCTGTCACTTTAAATTTCCATCATGCTGCTCAAGCAGTTACATCACCGGCAGCATCAGAGCCTGACTCCACCCCCTCTTCTCCAGCGCCCTATGCAGTATGTTCTGAGTGCTGGAGGTAAGGGGGAGGAGTCAGGCTGCTGCAGCCAATCAAAGACTTCTAGAACATGAAGATCTATTGGCTGCAGCAGCCTGTAAACATGGCGTCACAGGGGAGAAGGAGCCGCGGCGCTGGAGCTGCAGGGAAGCGGGGAGTGCAGGATGTTTTATTGTTCTCAGGCATGCACACTACCTTGGACGTCCCCTTTAACACGTTACTTCTCTTCAGCTGCTATGTGGCGGTATTACTTGGGTACTTTTACATCGTTGGCTCGTTCAGACCAGAAATCGTTCAGTTGCTCACAATCGCTGTATAAGTGAGAGCAGCTGGACGAGCGCGGGTTAAACGAACAACGAGCGAGAAGCAACTGATTACGGTTCGCCGTTGGAGCGCGCTCAGACTGAACAACGAGCGAGAAGCAACTGATTACCGTCCGTCGTTGGAGCGCGCTCAGACTGAACAACGAGCGAGAAGCAACTGATTACCGTCCGTCGTTGGAGCGCGGGTTAAACGAACAACGAGCGAGAAGCAGCTGATTACCGTTCGCCGTTGGAGCGCGCTCAGACTGAACGACGAGCGAGAAGCAACTGATTACCGTCCGTCGTTGGAGCGCGCTCAGACTGAACAACGAGCGAGAAGCAACTGATTACCGTCCGTCGTTGGAGCGCGGGTTAAACGAACAACGAGCGAGAAGCAGCTGATTACCGTTCGCCGTTGGAGCGCGCTCAGACTGAACGACGAGCGAGAAGCAACTGATTACCGTCCGTCGTTGGAGCGCGCTCAGACTGAACGACGAGCGAGAAGCAACTGATTACCGTCCGTCGTTGGAGCGCGCTCAGACTGAACGATTATTTTCACTTGAGCAATAAAAAGCTAATAAAACTTCTCCGCCCGTCCTGTGTTCTTGAGTCTCTCGGAACACGTCGCACATTGTTTTCAAGAAACAGTAGAGATGAGCGAGCATACTCGCTAAGGGCAATTACCCGAGCAAGCATTGCCCTTAGCGAGTGCCTGCCCGCTCGAGAGAAAAGGTTCGGCTGCCGGCGCGGGTGGCAGGTGAGTTGCGGCAGTCAGTGGGGGGATCTCCCCCGACGCTCCCTGCCCGCCACCGCCAGCCAAACCTTTTCTCTCGAGCGGGCAGGTACTCGCTAAAGGCAATGCTCTCTCGAGTAATTGCCCTTAGCGAGTATGCTCGCTCATCACTAAAAAACAGTCAAACACATAGGATGCGGTGTGATGCCTCCCGTTGAAATCAATGGGACACACGTGTCGACCGCCCAACGGGCGTGACACAACGCCGGAGGATCGCTATTTTTACTGAAGTGATGCGAGGAGTTTTTGTATGAAAAACGGCCTCGCATTCGCGGGTAAAAGGCACGTTGACAAGCGCGATGTCGGGTTTCTTGGTGCAATATTGCGCTCGCCCGTGTGAATGTAGCCTTAGTTCTGGTATTGGAGTGTTATCTGGTGTGGCGGTATTATCCAAGCTGAACTCTTGCACCCGCACCCATGAGTCTGTAGCTGCACCCCTGCCAAGTGGGCAAAGTCCGGCGTGATTGTGCTCCACGCAGGCGACAAGTGCGACAGTCAGATGAATCTCAGCCGGCTGTTTGCCATCTTCTGGATGAGTGAAGAGGAAACATTACAGGAGAAGCGGCGGCACTGCGCACAATAATGTAAACAAGCCTCTGGCTGGCAGCCCGTGACTGGCACTGGGTACATACCGACAATCAGGGCATTCAGTAGAACTGCTGTACGAGGGAGGGGGAGGGGTATTATAGATTAAAGGGTAAGTCGGGAAAAAAACAAAATCCAAAAGAATTTTTTTTGAGGGATCCAAACCTCCCACCTTGAGTGGTCAACTTTGGTCATGTGATTTCAGGTAACAGCCACATGACAGCCGATCCTCCTTCACTTACATGGCAAAAGTCATGGGACAGGAACTAATATGGTGTAAGAACGCCTCTGACCTGGTGAACTACAGCAACTTGACGTGGCATCAGATCCGCAAGTGTCTGGAGGGATGTAGAGTCCCCACAGCCCCGGGGTATTTGTAGGGCAGGATCTCGGGGTGAATGGTCCTCTCCAAAAACATCCCATAAGTGCTGGATGGGGCTCATGTTGGGGGAATGTGTCGGCCACGCCATTCATAGGAACTCTGCAGAATGCTCCTCCAACCAGTTCTGGACAACATTATCCTGCTCGAATATCCATCATTGTGGGGGGACATAAAATCTATGAAGGGTTGCAAATGGCCACCAAGCAGTGACACGTAGCAGGCAGCGGTCAATGACGTGTTTAGAGGACCAGTGGACCCAACCCATAAGAACACCCCACAGCAGCCCGCACAGCACCTTGTTGACAGCTGGGGGCCGTGGCTTCCTGTGGTCAGCGTCATACACAAACCCTATTAAAAGCCCGAAACAATTGGTACTGTGACTCATCGGACTGCGCCACATGTTGCCAGTCCTCTGGTGTGGGGTCTCCTGCGCTGACCTGCGGGATATATGTGTGGGGTCTCCTGCGCTGACCTGTGGGATATATGTGTGGGGTCTCCTGCGCTGACCTGCCAGAGGTACATGTGGGGTCTCCTGCGCTGACTTGCGGGATGCATGTGTGAGGTCTCCTGCGCTGACCTGCAGGATGTACGTGTGGGGTCTCCTGCGCTGACCTGCAGGATGTACGTGTGGGGTCTCCTGCGCTGACCCGCGGGATGTACGTGTGGGGTCTCCTGCGCTGACCCGCGGGATGTACGTGTGGGGTCTCCTGCGCTGACCCGCGGGATGTACGTGTGGGGTCTCCGGCGCTGACCCGCGGGATGTACGTGTGGGGTCTCCGGCGCTGACCCGCGGGATGTACGTGTGGGGTCTCCTGCGCTGACCCGTGGGATGTACGTGTGGGGTCTCCTGCGCTAACCTGCGGGGTGTACGTTTGGGGTCTCCTGCGCTGACCTGGGGGGTGTACGTATGGGGTCTCCTGCACTGACCTGGGGGGTGTATGTATGGGGTCTCCTGCACTGACCTGGGGGGTGTATGTATGGGGTCTCCTGCGATGACCTGCAGGATGTACCTGTGGGGGTCTCCTGCGCTGACCTGCGGGGTGAACGTATGGGGTCTCCTGCGCTGACCAGGATGTACCTGTGGGGCTCTCCTGCGCTAACCTGTGGGATGTACGTGTGGGGTCTCCTGCGCTGAATGTGATTGCTATCACGCCTCGTCCTGCTTATTTATGTCGTTTCACCATGAGCACGCTGGCCGGTGTTAAACCTTACAAGATAACACCTTCCAATGTATCCAGGTGGGGGCGCTCCCGAGCATCAGCTGAGGTAACGCCACATCATCATCCCGTACATAGCGCTGTCCCAAGACTTTTGGCACTTTGCTATATTTGACCATAGCAGAACTATTAGCGGTCACGCAGTCGTACAGATAGTACCACCCCCTCCTACGCGGTAACCCCCCAGGGAGCGCCATATGGTCCCCCGCCGTTACTAAGATGGTGTCCAAAATCTCTGAACCCTTTTTGCCCAAATGCATTCTTTACATACTCTGACAATATGGTGTTTAATAACCGCGCACATCATTTATGTTAGATTGTTGCAGCTTTTTGTACATTTTGTGCCAATACTTCATGGACTTCTACATCCGCATCTTCACACAATCATCAAATCTTACAGAATTCACAGTGGATTTCAAAAAGTCCCATGAAAACTTTTTAACTGGATAACCAACATGCAAATAAACCTGACCAATATTCTAATTAGGAGACTCTGTCCCGCCCCCATTTCTTTGACTCCACCTCCAGGATATTGGGGGTTGGACTAGAATTACGATAGGAAAAAGAATTGGCGGTCCGCCCGCTCGATGGCTTTGGTGGGTGTGAAAGTTGGAAAAATATTACAATATAGCCTATTTCACTTGACTGGGGAGGAGCTGCAATACCAGTCATAGCCTGCGGGCAACAGCGGTGCTGCTTCTGGGGAAAACTAGAAAGTTGGAGCTACATAGTAGGGCATATTTATTAAAGGGATTGTCCAGGGTTAGAAAAAACAAAGCTGCTTTCATGCAAACGCAGCGCCACCCTTCTCAGTGGGTTGTGTCTGGTACTGCAGCTCAGCTCCTACTCCCTTCAGTGGAGCTGAGCTGCAATACCACACACAACCCTATGGGCAAGGGTGGCACTGTATTTGGAAGAAAATAGCCATGTTTATCTAACCTTGGGCAGGACCTTCAAGTCTTGTACACCAGATTCCTGGCAAACAAAGGTCACAAATTAGGGCACATACTGTAATTTGCCATTTTGGGCCTTTTTACTCCACCTCCTGCCATGTTTTTAATAGTGGGTGGAGCTAAGCAAAAAGGGTGTGGCCTTACAAGCCTGTTAGGTTTCCTAAGCTTAATGTCACCAGATGTCATAACTGTATTAAGAGACTTCTGACTCTTAATCAATTTGTCACATTTACACCAGAGCAAACTTTACTTAGAGCGGCATATGAACCGCCAGTCTGATAAATGTGCCCGGTGTCTCAGGCGTTACGGACCTTCGTGCCACACTTCAGTGTTATATAAACAGTTTGATCTGCAGAATGGCACAAGGTTGGCACTGATTCCTATGGATCGCTGATTGATATAATGTAACACCCTGTGCCAGTTGTGGCCTTACTGAGATCAACTGGTGGAACTCTGTGTGTTCTTCTAGTCCAACCCCAGACCGCATGTGCCCAAAGTCACACCGTGGTCAAACCCCAGACCGCATGTGCCCAAAGTCACACCGTGATCCATCCCCAGACCACATGTGCCCAAAGTCACACCGTGGTCAAACCCCAGACCGCATGTGCCCAAAGTCACACCGTGGTCAAACCCCAGACCGCATGTGCCCAAAGTCACACTGTGGTCCAACCCCAGACCACATGTGCCCAAAGTCACACTGTGGTCCAACCCCAGACCACATGTGCCCAAAGTCACACCGTGGTCCAACCCCAGACCACATGTGCCCAAAGTCACACCGTGGTCCAACCCCAGACCACATGTGCCCAAAGTCACACCGTGGTCCAACCCCAGACCACATGTGCCCAAAGTCACACTGTGGTCCAACCCCAGACCACATGTGCCCAAAGTCACACCGTGGTACAACCCCAGACCGCATGTGCCCAAAGTCACACCATGGTCCAACCCCAGACCGCATATGCCCAAAGTCACACCGTGGTCCAACCCCAGACCGCATGTGCCCAGAGTCACACCGTGGTCCAACCCCAGACCGCATGTGCCCAAAGTCACACCGTGGTCCAACCCCAGACCGCATGTGCCCAAAGTCACACCATGGTCCAACCCCAGACCGCATATGCCCAAAGTCACACCGTGGTCCAACCCCAGACCGCATGTGCCCAGAGTCACACCGTGGTCCAACCCCAGACCGCATGTGCCCAGAGTCACACCGTGGTCCAACCCCAGACCGCATGTGCCCAGAGTCACACTGTGGTACATCCCCAGACCACATGTGCCCAAAGTCACACCGTGGTCCAACCCCAGACCGTATGTGCCCAAAGTCACACCGTGGTCCAACCCCAGACCGCATGTGCCCAGAGTCACACCGTGGTCCAACCCCAGACCGCATGTGCCCAGAGTCACACCGTGGTCCAACCCCAGACCGCATGTGCCCAGAGTCACACTGTGGTACAACCCCAGACCGCATGTGCCCAAAGTCACACCATGGTCCTAATGTAGGCAAGGAAGATGCCGGCCAGCCGTATCACCCGTTGGAGAGAACACTAACACCTAGGAAGGTCCAAGCTGTGCAATATGTTGAGTTGAGTTTTTCTTTACATACATCTATGTAACAAAATCAAGGACATTATATAAAAATCTCTCGTCTCTTCTCTACAAACTCTATAAATAAGGACCGAGCCGGATCTTCCATCACAGGTCACTTCTCAAGACTGATACTCTCATCGGCCACGGCAAAAGCCGGACTGACTGGAGCCGAAAACCTGGTCTGGTGACTGTACAAGATAACGCAAGTAGAAGGGTCAAAGAAGATCAGCTCTTCGGCATCCATGTCCACCAAGATGCCGACTTGTTTGGGACTCTTAAGAAGTTCTACAGGATGATGCTGAGAGTCGTGAGAAAAACTGAAGTCTTTATCGTAGCGGGAAAAGATCCAGGAAACCGGATTGTATCCTAATCTGGCATCGTTGGTGGAGCCCTTCCGTGCGATCGATCTGTAGGTGATGCCAAGCTTGTAGGCACAACACTTCTCCACATTAACCTTCCACATGTGGATGCCCTTCTGGAAAGACTCTACCGCCAAACAGTTGGGCCAGTGGTCGAATCTTTCAGGTCCATCTGGGTAGTCCTTCGCCTTCTTTGGGATGAAATTCAGGCTGTTGTTGTCTGATAAGGCAAGTAAGGGGCTCATGGTCTTCTCATCAAACGTCAGATGTTCACAGGCTGAAATTAAGAAGACAGAAGTGGTGTAGTGTCTTATACTGACCGGAGGTGTAAAAGAGGATAGTTGAAGGGGATGTATGAAGGTGTAGTGTCTTATACTGACCGGAGGTGTAAAATAGGACAGTTGAAGGGGATGTATGAAGGTGTATTATCTTATACTGACCGGAGGTGTAGAAGAGGACGGGATGTATGAAGGTGTAGTGTCATATAATGACCAGAGGTGTAGAAGAGGACAAGGAAAGGGAATGTATGAAGGTGTAGTGTCTTATACTGACCGGAGGTGTTGAAGGGGATGTATGAAGGTGTAGTGTCTTATAATGACCAGAGGTGTAGAAGAGGACAAGGAAAGGGGATGTCTGAAGGTGTAGTGTCTTATACTGACCGGAGGTGTAGAAGAGGACATGGGAAGGGGATGTATGAAGGTGTAGTGTCTTATAATGACCAGAGGTGTAGAAGAGGACAAGGAAAGGGGATGTCTGAAGGTGTAGTGTCTTATACTGACCGGAGGTGTAGAAGAGGACATGGGAAGGGGATGTATGAAGGTGCATTATCTTATAATGACCAGAGGTGTAGAAGAGGACAAGGAAAGGGGATGTCTGAAGGTGTAGTGTCTTATACTGACCGAAGGTGTAGAAGAGGACATGGGAAGGGGATATCTGAAGGTGTAGTGTCTTATACTGACCGGAGGTGTAGAAGAGAACATGGGAAGGGGATGTCTGAAGGTGTAATGTCTTATAATGACCGGAGGTGTAGAAGAGGACATGGGAAGGGGATGTCTGAAGGTGTAGTGTCATATAATGACCAGAGGTGTAAAAGAGGACATGGAAAGGGGATGTCTGAAGGTGTAGTGTCTTATACTGACCGGAGGTGTAAAAGAGGATAGTTGAAGGGGATGTATGAAGGTGTAGTGTCTTATACTGACCGGAGGTGTAAAATAGGACAGTTGAAGGGGATGTATGAAGGTGTATTATCTTATACTGACCGGAGGTGTAGAATAGGACGGGATGTATGAAGGTGTAGTGTCATATAATGACCAGAGGTGTAGAAGAGGACAAGGAAAGGGAATGTATGAAGGTGTAGTGTCTTATACTGACCGGAGGTGTTGAAGGGGATGTATGAAGGTGTAGTGTCTTATAATGACCAGAGGTGTAGAAGAGGACAAGGAAAGGGGATGTCTGAAGGTGTAGTGTCTTATACTGACTGGAGGTGTAGAAGAGGACATGGGAAGGGGATGTATGAAGGTGTAGTGTCTTATAATGACCAGAGGTGTAGAAGAGGACAAGGAAAGGGGATGTCTGAAGGTGTAGTGTCTTATACTGACCGGAGGTGTAGAAGAGGACATGGGAAGGGGATGTATGAAGGTGCATTATCTTATAATGACCAGAGGTGTAGAAGAGGACAAGGAAAGGGGATGTCTGAAGGTGTAGTGTCTTATACTGACCGAAGGTGTAGAAGAGGACATGGGAAGGGGATATCTGAAGGTGTAGTGTCTTATACTGACCGGAGGTGTAGAAGAGAACATGGGAAGGGGATGTCTGAAGGTGTAATGTCTTATAATGACCGGAGGTGTAGAAGAGGACATGGGAAGGGGATGTCTGAAGGTGTAGTGTCATATAATGACCAGAGGTGTAAAAGAGGACATGGGAAGGGGATGTATGAAGGTGTAGTGTCTTATACTGACCGGAGGTGTAGAAGAGGACATGGGAAGGGGATGTCTGAAGGTGTAGTGTCATATAATGACCGGAGGTGCAGGAGAGGAAGGACATATAGGAGGGTGCAGGGTCCCATACTGACCGGTGGTGCAGCAGAGGACTGACAGGGCCCACAGTCTGTTCAGTAATGGACTCTGACAACAGTTTATGTTAAAGTTCAGCTTTTCCGACTCCTGAGGCTCCAGAATTCCTTCTGCTTCTTCTGTTCTACAATTGGGAGACACATATTCTTAAGGACACTTAAGGAGATTATTGTCATATATAGGCAATGTCCGCCTTCACAGCCAGCATCAAAACCGAAACAACTCTGCAAATAGGTGATTTCTCTTCCACCAGGCTACCGTTCTGTGTATACAGCTCCTCCTTGTCTCCATGGTAACAGATACAAGCAGCCCTGCATCGTCCGATCCTGCAGCCACACTCCCTGCAGTCTGTGCCCGGGCCAAGTATGTGTTAGGCCGAATGCACACGCTGCAGAATCCGACTCGGTGCCCGGCCAGTGGCCCCTGCGAACCCTCAGCGTACCTCTCCGCAGTGCCTTTATCAGTATGTCTGGATGTGCCGGCCAGGCATAGATGACGCCGCGCCGTCACTAGGCGATGACACGGATTCCACGGCCTGTCTGCAGCTGTCACTGCGATGGGCCACCAAACGAATAGCTTTCATTTACTTCAATGGAAGCCGTCTGCGCAGAATACGTCCCAGAATAGAGCCTGCTGCGATTTTCTCCCCGCGAGCAGAAAATCACTATTGATTTCCGCTCGTGGGCACGGAAACCCGCGCTTACATAGCATGTCTATAACCGGTATTTGCTGCAGAATATCGGACGCCCGCTCCGGATTCTGTAATGCATATCCAGCCATGTGCGTTAGGCCTTAGGCCCAATGTCCACGGGCGGATTTGATTTGCAGAATCCGCACAAGTCACCCGCGTGGAAGATCCGCTATTCAAACCGCCTGTAGGGAAGCATTAAATTAAGGCATGCCGATTAGCTTTGCGGATCGTTCGGTTCGGAAAACCAATCACAGCATGCTCCATTTCAGCGCGGATGGGCTCCGCAGATGTCTATGGACGCGGACAATCACAGATTGAAGGTGGAGAACTGGCAGGGAGGTGAGGAAAAGGCAGGGTTTCAGGAAACAAATAACTCTGACCGGCCCCCCCTGACCACTAGGTGAAGCCCCCGCATGTGGCAGCATCCGGGGATTTCACATCCAAGGAATCCCCTGCTGCAGCTGTCACAGCCGCAGCGGAGGAGAGCGATCCTCTCCCATTGCTTTCAATAGGGCTAGAGCTGCTGTCGCCCCACTGAAAACAATGGACGATATCGTATAGAGAATGGGCATGCTGTGAGTGAAAACATCGCAAATGAGAATGAAACCATTGACAAGCGTTGATTTCATAATCACGCGTTTTCACTCTCGCATCGCACGAAAAACGCGCAATTTCCTCACCATTGGAAAGGAGCCCTTACTGTAGGATGGATGGAAGGGATTCTGACTGCAGGATCTGACTACATAAGGCTTAATTGTAGTCTGTTACCATGGAGACACATAGATCTGTATAGGAAGTGTAGTGATTGGATATTTTTAGCGAACAGGCATGTCTGTTTACATCATTACTAATTGCTTCAAAGACAAAGACTTTTATGACTCGTTATCCTCTTACCACCCCAGGACATAAGTTTACACCCTGGGCGTGAAGGGGTTCTCACAAATGGACAGAAACTTACTTCCTATGGATGTCGTGGGCTCAAAATCTAAGCCTGTGCCATCTGCAGAGGGACCCGGCTGTGACTGACAGCGGGCCTCCTCCTGCAACAGTAGGGATTGGTGAGGGATTACTGATTCCCGCTGTTAACCCATTGGCCCACTGCGATTATTCCTATGTAATTGCGGTGGGAAAATGGGTTGCCATGGCAACTGGATGCTAGAGAATGGTGTATCAAGGCCTATCATCATTATTAGTGATAATACATTGCAGTACTTTTGCAACTGTATTACCATAGCGATCAAAGTTCAGAGGTTAAAGTCATAAAAGAAAACACTACCAGTGAACTGTGGGGATTAGAGAGGCAGAAGATTGCGTCAGCCATCTTGGATGGCCGAAAACGGAGTTCTGAGCTTGCAGAACGGATGTACAGGTTATATACCCCTCTGGGCCCAGGAAAGAAGTTTATCGCAAAATCAAATATACACTCTTTGTCAGAACCATCCGACCCTTAGAAGAAGTTGTCGTTCTGCTGCAGACCCCATTCTGCAGTTCCATCTCAGACAGATCTGTAGATGATGAGAGTTGTGGTGATTAGATGGACGGTCTTGTCACCGGAGGCCCTATAAGTGATTCCCCCCTTGGCCTATAAGAGGCTCTCGGAGGCCCCTTGTGTGTAGTGACCTCTTCTTCCGCTTGTAGAGCTTGTTGACCACTAGACGCCTCTACGACGCAGAGAAGAGATTTCACCACATCACCAGAGGGGGCGCATTATTGGGATGGGAGAAGCTGGATGGTCGTATCCATGAATTGTCCCCCACCGGGCCATTCTAACCAGACTGTTAGGAGGTGCTGGGACCACTGGATGGGGGCACACAAGGTGACTGGACTCAGGGCGTCCCCTATAGACAACGAGTAGAGAGGAGCGTCTGACCAGACTGTTAGGAAGTGTGGGGACCAGTGGAAAGGGACACACAAGGTGATCGGGCTAAGGACGCCCCCTACAGACCACCAGTAGAGAGGAGCGTCTGACCAGACTGTTGGGAGGTGTTGGGACCAGTGGAAAGGGACACACAAGGTGATTGGGCATAGGAAGCCCCCTACAGACCACCAGTAGAGAGGAGCGTCTGACCAGACTGTTAGGTGATGTTGGGACCAGTGGATGGGGGCACACAAGGTGATCGTGCACAGGAAGCCCCCTACAGACCACCAGTAAACAGGAGCGTCTGACCAGACTGTTAGGAGGTGTTGGGACCAGTGGATGAGGGCACACAAGATGACCGGGCTCAGGATGCCCCCTGCAGACCACCAGTAGAGAGCAGCGTCTGACCAGACTGTTAGGTGATGTTGGGACCAGTGGATGGGGGCACACAAGGTGATCGGGCACAGGAAGCCCCCTACAGACCACCAGTAAACAGGAGCGTCTGACCAGACTGTTAGGAGGTGTTGGGACCAGTGGATGAGGGCACACAAGATGACCGGGCTCAGGATGCCCCCTACAGACCACCAGTAGAGAGCAGCGTCTGACCAGACTGTTAGGTGATGTTGGGACCAGTGGATGGGGGCACACAAGGTGACCGGGCTCAGGATGCCCTCTGCAGACCACTAGTACAGAGGATGATCTGACCAGACTGTTAGGAGGTGTTGGGACCAGTGGATGTGTGAGGGCACACAAGGTGACCGGGCTCAGGACGCCCCCTACAGACCACCAGTAGAGAGCAGCGTCTGACCAGACTGTTAGGTGGTGTTGGACCAGTGGTGTGGGCACACAAGGTGACCAGGCTCAGGACGGCCCCTACAGACCACTAGTAGGGATGAGCGTCTGACCAGACTGTTAGGAGGTGTTGGGACCAGTGGATGGGGGCACACAAGGTGGCCGGGCTTAGGACGCCCCCTACAGACCACCAGTACAGACGACGATCTGACCAGACTGTTAGGAGGTGTTGGGACCAGTGGATGTGTAAGGGCACACAAGGTGACTGGGCTCAGGATGCCCCCTACAGACCACCAGTAGAGCGGAGCTTCTGACCAGACTGTTAGAGGGTGTTGGAGCCAGTGCTGTGGGCACACAAGGTGACCGGGCTCAGAACGCCCCCCTACAGACCACCAGTAGAGCGAAGCGTCTGACCAGACTGTTAGGACCAGTGGATGGGGGCACACAAGGTGACCGGGCTCAGAACGCCCCCTACAGACCACCAGTAGAGAGGAGCATCTGATCGTCTGACAAGCACCAGCAGCTCCAACCGCCATCCAGAGACAGTGTGCGCCAACATTACACCCCTGTGTCTGTCAGAACCATTTCCAGGTGCTTGGCTGAAGGACATTTGGTCTCATGGCCACCATTACATGTACGGCCTCTGAAACCCACCGTCACCCCCCTTACATGTACGGCCTCTGACCCCCACCGTCGTCTCTGTCTGAAGTTGTGTTGTGAACGATAAAACTGGACTCTACAGAGGGGAGTGGGTGTCTTCACTAATGAATCCAGGTTTAGTTTGGGTGCTGACGACGGCCGTGTTCGTGTCTGGAGACCTCGGGGTAAGCACCTCAATCCTGCCTTTGCTGTGGAGCGGCACACTGCCCCCTGCTGGTGTGATGGTCTGGGGTCCATCACATATGGCAGTCGGTCCCCGCTAGTGGTGGTACGAGGGACAATGACAGCTTAGCGATATGTTCAGGACATCCTGCAGCCACATGTGTTCCTCTCATGGTGGCTTCCAGCATTATAATGCTCAGCTGCACACAAGGGGGTCCCAGGAGACCCCACAACATTGTCACACTTCTGTGGTGCCCGGTCACCAGATGTATCGCCAATAGGACATGTATGGGACCATCTTGGACGCGAATTTTTACAGATTACGAGTTTCATGATGTAGAGGCTCAGTGTAGCGATATACTGCCTCCATGTCCGCCCATATTACATCTTGTATCCAGACAGGAGGCGGTACAACAGGGTACTAGAGCCTCCATGCCGCCCATATTACATCTTGTATCCAGGCAGGAGGCCGTACAACAGGGTACTAGAGCCTCCATGCCCACCCGTATCACATCTTGTATCCAAGCTAGAGGTGGTACAACAGGGTACTAGAGCCTCCATGTCCAGCCGTATCACATCTTGTATCCAAGCTACAGGCGGCACAACAGGGTACTAGAGCCTCCATGCCCCCTGTATCACATCTTGTATCCAGGCTAGAGGTGGGACAACAGGGTACTAGAGCCTCCATGCACACCCGTATCACATCTTGTATCCAAGCTAGAGGCAGTACAACAGGTTACTAAAGCCTCCATGCCCCCTGTATCACATCTTGTATCCCAGCTAGAGGTGGTACAACAGGGTACTAGAGCCTCTATACTCCTTCTAGGGAAGGGATGTTACTGACAATGAGTGTGTGTATATATATATACTCCTTCTAGGGGCGGGATGTTACTGACAAGAGTGTGGTACTTGTCCCCTCTGACAGCATCGCCACGTGCGAGACAGAAGCCTACAGCAGCTATGAACACTTTCACCAACATCAGGCCTATAATACATCATGTGTCTTTGGGTGGATACATATTACATACAGCGTATGGCCGGCAGCAGTGCTCACCTGTCTTCCATTTTATTTTCCGAAACCTAGAGAAAGAAAAACAGGAAAAAAACACAAGATGAGATGAGAAGCCTCCAAAACCCGAACGAGAACCGAATTCCTTTATTCTGGAATCCAATAATACAGAAATTCTGATAATCCGGCGCTTGTTTTTACTACAACTCATGACTAATTACACCAGCGAGCGCTCTGTCCTATTGGATCACTCCATGTTGTTCTACAGCTGTCCAATAATCCGGAACACATGATAGCATTACTGACACCGGATTAAAGGAATGTCATGTCTAGCGTTATAATATTACGTACAATGAGGTTGAGGTCGTCCATCTCAGTCAGCATGTCCACCAGGTAGTTCCTGATACCGGACAGCTTCATAGTGGACTCTGTCCAGTGGGCTCTCTGGGTCAGAATCCCCTGCTGGGCCCGTTCCTCCTCCGCGTGGATCTCCTCCAGGAGGCGCTGCTCTTCATTGTCACACACATTGCGGATAAAATTTAGTCGCTGGATGATCATCTCACGGGCAGTTCTGGCCGTGCTCTAAAACACAAGTGTGGAGCTCGTTACAGTGTATCAGATCTCTCTTGTAGAGCTGCATACAGTATTATGCGGGCTTCAGAGCTGAAATCTTCTACCATTTCCTACTTGAATGTTTACACACTGACTTCAATAGTAACCAGCAGAACACTGAGTACAGCTCTGAAGTATAATACATGATGTAACTCAGGAGCAGTACAGGATAAGTAATGTATGTACACAGTGACTCCACCAGCAGAATAGTGAGTGCAGCTCCGGAGTATAATACAGGATGTAACTCAGGAGCAGTACAGGATAAGTAATGTATGTACACAGTGACTCCACCAGCAGAACACTGAGTACAGCTCTGAAGTATAATACAGGATGTAACTCAAGATCAGTACAGGATAAGTAATGTATGTACACAGTGGCTCCACCTGCAGAATAGTGAGTGCAGCTCTGGAGTATAATACCGGATGTAACTCAGGATCAGTACAGGATAATTAATGTATATACACAGTGACTCCACCAGCAGAATAGTGAGTGCAGCTCTGAAGTATAATACAGGATGTAACTCAGGATCAGTACAGGATCAGTAATGTATGTACACAGTGACTCCACCAGTAGAATAGTGAGTGCAGCTCTGAGGTATAATACAGGATGTAACTCCGGATGTGTACAGGATAAGTAATGTATGTACACAGTGACTCCATCCAGCAGAATAGTGAGTGCAGCTCTGAAGTATAATACAGGATGTAACTCAGGATCAGTACAGGATAAGTAATGTATGTACACAGTGACTCCACCAGCAGAATAGTGAGTGCAGCTCTGGAGTATAATATAGGATGTAACTCAGGATCAGTACAGGATAAGTAATGTATGTACACAGTGACTCCAGCAGCAGAATAGTGAGTGCAGCTCTGCAGTATAATACAGGATGTAACTCAGGATCAGTAAAGAATAAGTAATGTATGTACACAGTGACTCCACCAGCAGAATAGTGAGTGCAGCTCTGGAGTATAATACAGGATGTAACTCAGGAGCAGTACAGGATAAGTAATGTATGTACACAGGGACTCCACCAGCAGAATAGTGAGTGCAGCTCTGCAGTATAATACAGGATGTAACTCAGCAGCAGTACAGGATAAGTAATGTATGTACACAGTGACTCCACCAGCAGAATAGCGAGTGCAGCTCTGGAGTATAATACTGGATGTAACTCAGGATCAGTACAGGATAAGTAATGTATGTACACAGTGACTCCACCAGCAGAATAGTGAATGCAGCTCTGGGGTATAATACAGGATGTAACTCAGGACCAGTACAGGATACGTAATGTATGTACACAGTGACTCCACCAGCAGAATAGTGAGCGCAGCTCTGGAGTATAATACAGGATGTGACGCAGGATAAAAGTATATCGTACAGCTTGCAATGTTGGTCTTCTGGTACTTTCAGGGTTGGACATTTTGGCAATTCCCCTGCTGTGATATGGAGCCCTTCCTGATGCTTCGGTGCACTTGCAGTCAGCATCCCTTTCCCCCTCTGTACTGCCCAATTACTGTCTAGAACGCTGTCCTGAATCTGGAGTAACATAGAGCAATGCGGCTGTGAAACGCCCTCTTGGGCCAGAGACTATAATTACCGCGACTCGTGGGATCTTGGATGGAAGCACGTCGGCGAGATACTTCTCAATTCCCGCTGTTTGCAGCTGCAGCTTTTCGCACTGATCGACTATCTTGTTCTGCGAAGGAAGCATTTCATTAGTCTGGTCTGAAGCCGGCATATAACGGTGCAATCGATACGGTGTCTCTGTGCCGCGGAGTTAACCCCTTCCTAGCAAGCAGAATACAGAACTGGCAAATAATTTCCCCCATAGTGGCTCCAGTAGTAATAGTGACCCCCATAATGGCTCCAGTAGTAATAGTGTCCCCCATAGTGGCTCCAGTAGTAAAAGTGTCCCCCATAGTGGCTCCAGTAGTAATAGTGACCCTCATAGTGGCTATGGTAGTAATAGTGACCCCCATAGTGGCTCCAGTAGTAATAGTGACCCCCATAGTGGCTCCAGTAGTAATAGTGACCCCCATACTGGCTATGGTAGTAATAGTGACCCCCATAGTGACCCAAGTAATAATAATGACATTGTTTGTGGCTCAAGTAGTAATAGTGACCCCTATAGTGGTTCCAGTAATAATAGTGACCCCCATAGTGGCTCCAGTAGTAATAGTGACCCCTATAGTGGCTCCAGTAGTAATAGTGACCCTCATAGTGGCTCCAGTAGTAATAGTGACCCCCATAGTGGCTCCAGTAGTAATAGTGACCCCCATAGTGGCTCCAGTAGTAATAGTGACCTCCCATAGTGACCCAAGTAATAATAATGACATTGTTTGTGGCTCAAGTAGTAATAGTGACCCCTATAGTGGCGCCAATAGTAAGTGTCCCACTTAGTGGCCCTGATAGTATTAGTGACCCCCTTAGTGGCCCCAGTAGTAATACGGACCCTATACGGGGTGTTCCGGTGAGGATGAGACCTTTGGTTACAGGATGACCATATAATCGGTCTTTCCGCGGTGGATACTTTACGGTTCTACACGATACTGCTACCCGTGGACTGTCACCACAAGCCGGGGATAGTAACCCAACTCCAGAGGTGTTCCCTGCCATGAACTCCAGGAGCCAAGAATTCAGGCGGGTATAAAGAGCCCATTGTGTGCGTCCCAGATGCAGAGAATGTGATATTGTTGTGGTAGGCAGCCACAATAATGCGACGGGATCCGTCGCTGGCAGGAAGCTTATCTGAGGACTCCGAAGATAACTGATCCAATTACTTAAAGGGGAGTTCCACCTGTAGTCTCCAATATGCGCTGGAGATATTTGTGATGGGAGGTCTAAATGTGGGCAACAGAAGTGCAAAGCGGCTAAACCCTTATTCTGGACTGCCAGTAACTAATCCTACTGCAGGAACACTACATTGGCTGATAGCAGGGAGCAATAGATAGAGAGGTGTGACTTCTGGTTTAGTGTCCCTTTAGACAGGTCACTTACCTACATTCTAGAGCGCAGACGCAGCAATGACTGACAACGTGATGGGGAACGTAAAATTCCTTCTACGTGTTGTTCTTCCCCGGTGGCCCCACCGCTGTATGTGGAGAAGGGGCTGACAACCACTTGTAGATATCTGACTGCAGTTGTCACTTCATCCCTATTAGGGCGCTCAAGATTGTAAATCAACATTGTTATGGGGGTCGCAGGACCTTTTAATGATATGGTAGCTGTCACTACTACGGGGCTCTGTGGGTGTCACTGCTATGGGGCTCTGTGGGTGTCACTACTATGGGGCTCTGTGGGTGTCACTGCTATGGGGCTCTGTGGGTGTCACTGCCATGGGGCTCTGTGGGTGTCACTGCTATGGGGCTCTGTGGGTGTCACTGCTATGGGGCTCTGTGGGTGTCACTACCATGGGGCTCTGTGGGTGTCACTGCTATGGGGCTCTGTGGGTGTCACTGCTATGGGGCTCTGTGGGTGTCACTGCTATGGGGCTCTGTGGGTGTCACTGCTATGGGGCTCTGTGGGTGTCACTGCTATGGGGCTCTGTGGGTGTCACTGCTATGGGGCTCTGTGGGTGTCACTGCTATGGGGCTCTGTGGGTGTCACTGCTATGGGGCTCTGTGTCTGGCTCTCCCTTATGATGGTACAGCAACATTGTTTTGGAGAACATCATGGCTGTCACTGTTATGGGGCCACTGGGGCTGTCACTGTTATGGGGCCACTGGGGCTGTCACTGTGATGGGGCCACTGGGGCTGTCACTGTTATGGAGCCACTGGGGCTGTCACTGTTATGGGGGCACTGGGGCTGTCACTGTATGCGGGCACTGGGGCTGTCACTGTATGGGGACACTGGGGCTGTTACTGTTATGGGGGCACAGTGGCTGTCACTGTATGCAGGCACTGGGGCTGTTACTGTTATGGGGGCACTGGGGCTGTCACTGTATGGGGACACTGGGGCTGTCACTGTTATGGGGGCACTGGGGCTGTCACTGTTATGGGGGCACTGGGGCTGTCACTGTTATGGGGGCACTGGGGCTGTTACTGTTATGGGGGCACTGGGGCTGTCACTGAATGGGGACACGGGCTGTTACTGTTATGGGGGCACAGTGGCTGTCACTGTATGCGGGCACTGGGGCTGTTACTGTTATGGGGGCACAGTGGCTGTCACTGTATGGGGACACTGGGGCTGTTACTGTTATGGGGGCACTGGGGCTGTCACTGTTATGGGGGCACTGGGGCTGTTACTGTTATGGGGGCACAGTGGCTGTCACTGTATGGGGACACTGGGGCTGTTACTGTTATGGGGGCACAGTGGCTGTCACTGTATGCGGGCACTGGGGCTGTTACTACCAGGGAAGAGATTATGCTGTTATGCTATGGGGCACAGTGGCTGTCACTGTATGGGGACTGTTGTGGCTGTTACTGTTATTGGGGTACTATGGGGACACTGTGACTATCATTGTTATGGGGGGTCTTTTGGCAGGCACTATATTGAGGGAGCTGTTATTTGGTGAGACTATGGCTGTCACTGTAATGGGGGCACTGTGACATTGACTGTTATAGGTTCCATGCTGCTGTACCCGTCCTCCCTCCCTATGTAGGGCCGGCGCAGGATATAGGTGACAGTGTAGGGGCAGGGAGCGCAGAGTCAGAGGTGCCACCCAGGATGTCAGCGACAGGGAAATCAGCGCCATTCCCTCTCTTCCTCTCCTGTTATTGATTTCCTTGCTGTCTTACAGACCTGAATGGTAAATCTGCTGGATCTGAGATGATGCCCTCCTCTATACGTAGGCAGACCTGCCATTCAGGAGTCTGGAAAAGCTGGCACCCATGTTGGAAAAGCCATATGGGATGGCACCCAGCTTTCCTAGGGACCGATGAAACCGAAACTATCCGTTACAGATAATAGAACCTGCAAAACCAGGTAACACACCCACTGAGTCACACTCCAGTGGTGCCCCCTCCAGCAGGCATGGGCACTGCCAGGCTGCTTTCAGTTGATTGCTTGGCACAGCTGCAAGGTGATGAATATGAAGACGACGTCTCCTCCGTACAAACGTCTCCTGCTGCTGCAATGAGTCAGGTCTCTGCTGCAACATTCCCCCCCTCCCGCATCCTCACAAGGGTGCTCCAGCTTTAACCCCTCAATAGCCAACAGCTCTCCTGCGCTGCAGGGTGGCAGCGAACCCTAGAGGGGCACAGTTCTGCAATGCAGTGGGGGACAGGACCACTACTCACACGTATCTGAGATGCCCTTTCTTCCACCGGCTTGGTCCTGTGTGCTTGGCAGGTGCCCAGGGACTTGCAGTGGGCACAGATGAGCTTGTGCTCCTGATAACAGAAGAGGCTGAGCTGCTGCCCATGGTCTCTGCAGGTGTCTGGCACTGAGGGGTCTGTGGGTCTTTGTTGGTGGTCTTCAAGATCAATGTTCTCCTCCTTGGAGCTGTCCAGGGATAAGGTGGCCAGATGACCATCAGGGATCCACTCCACAGCAAAGGGGGATTTCATGCCATCATCCTGAAGACTGTCCAGCTTCCCAGATCCACTCCAGGAATGAGATCCAGTGATCACCCAGAGCGGAGGCTGGTGGTCCCCAGGAGCAGAGCCTGGAGAGGACATCCTGGGGAGAGGAAATCGGGATATGGTTACCGCCTGAGTTCCGTGCACCTGTCCCCAGGTGGAGTGAGACAACCCCTGGGAGGAGCCTGTGACAAAGCTGAAAGGTGTCTACAAAGTTACCAAGGAGATCCTAGAGATCTGCTTTGGCGGAGAGAGACCACCAGCCCCTCCTTATGGTGTCCCGATGACCAATGAGTGCAGATCAGCCAATGCAAGCTGTCACTAGCCTGCTGGAGCAATGATGGGAGTTGTAGTTTCACAACAGCCGGAGAGACTCACGCTGCAGGATACAGCAGACAGTGACAATGACACAACCAGTGTTTGATGTATACACAGAGACCTCACGTAGCAAGCTGCGGCAAAATAGCACTAATGTGTCCGAAATAAGTATGGCGACACGTGGCGAACAGATCAGGGCAGCTGAATCACACAGCCGACGTCTACAGATTCTAGAAATGATCCTAACGAATCCTGACAGATCCCACTGACTTATAATGTGATCCGTCAGGTTACACTAATATTACGCTATTCTGATGGGAAGCTGAAAACGTGGATGGATGAATAATGAGATCTATCTATCTATCTAATATCCTATATCTATCTATTTATCTATCTATCTCCTATCTATCTATCTATCTATCTATCTATCTATCTATCTATCTATCTATCTCCTATCTATCTATCTATCTATCTATCTATCTCCTATCTATCTATCTATCTCCTATCTATCTATCTATCTCCTATCTATCTATCTATCTATCTCCTATCTATCTATCTCCTATCTATCTATCTATCTCCTATCTATCTATCTATCTATCTATCTCCTATCTATCTATCTATCTAATATCCTATATCTATCTATTTATCTATCTATCTCCTATCTATCTATCTATCTATCTATCTATCTATCTATCTATCTATCTATCTATCTATCTCCTATCTATCTATCTATCTCCTATCTATCTATCTATCTCCTATCTATCTATCTATCTAATATCCTATATCTATCTATTTATCTATCTATCTCCTATCTATCTATCTATCTATCTATCTATCTATCTATCTATCTCCTATCTATCTATCTATCTATCTATCTATCTATCTATCTATCTATCTATCTATCTATCTATCTATCTCCTATCTATCTATCTCCTATCTATCTATCTCCTATCTATCTATCTATCTATCTCCTATCTATCTATCTCCTATCTATCTATCTATCTCCTATCTATCTATCTATCTATCTATCTCCTATCTATCTATCTCCTATCTATCTATCTATCTCCTATCTATCTATCTCCTATCTATCTATCTATCTATCTATCTATCTATCTATCTATCTATCTATCTATCTATCTATCATCTATCTCCTATCTATCTATCTCCTATCTATCTATATATCTATCTCATATCTATCTATATCATATCTATCTATGTCTCAGATCTATCTATCTAATATCCTATATCTATCTATCTATATCATATCTATCTATGTCTCAGATCTATCTATCTATCTCATGCCTATCTATCTACCTTTATCTATCTATCTATCTATCTATCTATCTCATGTCTATCTATCTATCTATCTCCTATCTATCTATCTATCTATCTATCTATCTATCTATCTATCTATCTATCTATCTATCTATCTATCTCCTATCTATCTCTCTCCTATCTTTCTATCTATCTCATATCTATCTATCCAACTTATATCTATCTATCTATCTATCTCATGTCTATCTATCTATCTATATCTCAGATCTATCTATCTCATATCTATCTATCAATATCTCAGATCTATCTATCTATCTATCCATCTATCTATCTATCTCATATCTATTTATCCACCTTATATCTATCTATCACACATCTATCTCTCTCTATCACACATCTATCTATCTATCTATCTATCTATCTATCTATCTATCACACATCTATCTATTTCATATATCTATCTATCTCATGTCTATCCCAAATCTATCTATATATCTCAGATCTATCTATCTATCTATCTATCTCATATCTATCTATCTATCTATCTATCTATCTATCTATCTATCTATCTCCTATCTATCTATCTCCTATCTATCTATCTATCTCATATCTATCTATCTATATATATATCTCAGATCTATCTATCTATCTATCTCCTATCTATCTATCTATATATATCAGATCTATCTATCTATCTATCTATCTCCTATCTATCTATCTATCTATCTATCTATCTATCTATCTCATATCTATCTATCTCAGATCTATCTATCTCATATCTATCTATCTATCTATCTATCTCATATCAATCTATCTATCTATCTATTTCATATCTATCTATCCACCTTATATCTATCTATCACACATCTATCACACATCTATCTATCTCATGTCTATCCCAAATTTATCTATCTATCTATCTATCACACATCTATCTATTTCATATATCTATCTATCTCATGTCTATCCCAAATCTATCTATATATCTCAGATCTATCTATCTATCTATCTATCTATCTCATATCTATCTATCTATCTATCTCCTATCTATCTATCTATCTATCTCCTATCTATCTATCTATCTCCTATCTATCTATCTATCTATCTATCTATCTATCTATCTCATATCTATCTATCTCAGATCTATCTATCTCATATCTATCTATCTATCTATCTATCTCATATCAATCTATCTATCTATCTATTTCATATCTATCTATCCACCTTATATCTATCTATCACACATCTATCACACATCTATCTATCTCATGTCTATCCCAAATTTATCTATCTATCTATCTATCACACATCTATCTATTTCATATATCTATCTATCTCATGTCTATCCCAAATCTATCTATATATCTCAGATCTATCTATCTATCTATCTATCTATCTATCTATCTATCTATCTATCTATCTCATATCTATCTATCTATCTATCTCCTATCTATCTATCTATCTCCTATCTATCTATCTATCTCCTATCTATCTATCTATCTATCTATCTATCTATCTATCTATCTATCTATCTATCTATCTATCTCCTATCTATCTATCTCCTATCTATCTATCTCCTATCTATCTATCTCCTATCTATCTATCTCATATCTATCTATCTATCTCCTATCTATCTATCTATCTATCTATCTATCTATCTATCTATCTATCTATCTATCTCATATCTATCTCCTATCTATCTATCTATCTATCTATCTATCTATCTATCTATCTATCTATCTATCTATCTATCACAAATCTATCTATCTATTTCATATCTATCTATCTCATATTTATCTCATATCTATCTATGTATCTATCTCTTTTCCACCTGTAGGACAATATATTACACATTTTCTACCAGTAAATGACCTAGTAAACACTTTCCCGCCGCCCCGTCGGGGTCACACGGGGTGCTGCAGGTGTCATATAAGTTTTCTCGAACTTCCTGGTGTCCCTCTGAGTAATGTGCGTGCCCGGAGATAACTGCTGTACAGGAGATTGCCTCTGTACTTGGTCACCTGCTTATCAGCAGTCATCAGCGGCCCTCCCAGCTGGACTGTTTCCTAACCATTATGGAACTTACGGAAATTGTGCCATGCAGGGCTCCGGGAAAGCTGGGGGATTGCTGATGGCACTAAATGTATGGAGAGGTGGGGCTGATTGCTGGATCAGACCGGAGTGTTACATGAAGGACGCTGAAGTGTGAGTGTTTGCTCGTATGCCAAGAACCATGCGATCAGTTCTCCAAGTGAAAAGGTCACCAGTATCTGGATTTCACAAGCAGACGGGATACTGGAACCTGCCTTGTGTATCTGTGTGGTCATTGTGCCCAGCTCCTGAGAGCATATATATATATACAGGGGGTCCGGATGGTTTTCAGACCCTCGCACTTTTTTACAGTTTGTTATGTTGTGGCCTTGTGTCCCCATCATTCTGCACTCAGTACCCCATAATGACAAAGTGATAGGAGAACGGGAGAAATTTTTATACATTTTTTAAAAATGTTAAATTCTGACTCCGCAGTGACATCAGTATTCCCACCCCGTACTCAGTACTTAGTTGAAGCCTCTTTGGCAGTGATTCCAGCCTCCAGTCTTCTTGGCTATGATGCCACAAGGTTCGCACCCCTGGATTTGGGGTTTTTCTGCCCTTTGTCAGGTTGGATGGGAGCCGTCTGTGGACAGTCATTGTCACGCCTCTCCAGAGATGTCCCATTGGGTTCAGGGCTCTGGCCGCCACTCAAGGACATTCACAGAGTTGTCCCCACTTCTGGGTGGTCTTGGCTTGGGATCTAGGGTCACTGTTGGAGCCTTTGACTTCAAGGTTGCAGTATTAGCCATTCAGGAGAGCTGGTGAGTGTAATTCTACCCACGAAAAACAAAGTTATAACAGCGGCACCACTGGCCAATTCTTCCTGGGAGAGCAAAGAAAAACAATGCTGCACGCTCTAAAGCAGGATCTGGACTTCAAGAACCAAGAGATACCGTCCCAAATACGTACGTTGTGCAGAGCAGCAACTGGGGTGGAAGCAAAAGAGGATGACGATACTCCTATCCAATCCTTCAGGATACAAACTTTATCTTGGGCATCAGTCCACTGCATCACCTGCAACGTTTCAACTGGGCACTCCAGTCTTTGTCAAGCATGAGTGCCCAGTTGAAACTTTGCAGGTGATGCAGTGAACTGATGTCTAGAATAAAGATTGTATCATGAAGGATTGGATGTGAGTACTGTCATCCTGTTTTACTTGCACCTCAATTGTTGCTCTGCACCAGGTATGTATTTGGGAGAGCAGGTGGGGGTAATAGTCAGTTCAGAAGTGATGAACAGCAGCTTATTGCATCCTATAGAATAAAAGCATTACATATAAGCCCCGGGTTCAGCCTGTTTGGAAAAGCTGGGTGACAGCCAAAATGGCTCACCGCGGAGAATTGCGTCAAATCACAGCATGCTGCAATTTAAATTCCGCGAGCGGAGAATCCTTATAATTTTCCACTCGTGGATAGCGGGGTGCGGTTTCCATAGTAAGTCTATGGAAAGCATTCACTGCGTTTCCCGTGGCGGGATTATCGCCAAGGGAAACGCAGTGAAAAATCCCCCGTGGACAGGAGGCCTTACTGAGGAGGCTTCTTTCTGCCCCCTCTACCATAAAGCCCAGATTGGTGGAGGCTGCAGGGATGGTTGACCTTCTGGAAGCTTCTCCCATCTGCACACAGGATCTTTAGGGCTCAGCCAGAGTGACCGCTGGGCTCTTGGTCACCTCTCTTACTAAGGCCCTTCTCCCCCTTAGTCTGGTGGGTACGCGGCTCTAGGAAGAGTCCCGGTGTTCTTTCATGTAAGTATTATGGAGGCCGCTGGGCTCTCGGGAACTTTGAGGGCAGCAGAAATATTTTGCAGCTTCTCCAGATCTGCGTCACCACACAATCCTGTCTCTGAGCTCTACAGGCAGGTCTGTCCTCCTAATGGCTTGGTTTGGCTCTGACATGTATTGTGAGCAGTGACAGCTTATATAGGTATAGAAACATCTCAAAGGTGATCAAGAGAAATAGGAGCCTCCAGAGATAAATGCCAAGTGTCATACCAAGGGGTGTGGATACTTCTGTCAATGGAAAATGATAGTTTTTTTAAAATGAAAAACTACTCCTGTTCTGTTGTCACTTTGTCATTCCGGGGTACTGAGTGCAGAATGAGGGGGACACAAGGCTATAACATAACAAAAAGTGTGAGGATCTGCAGACTTGCTGGACCTCCTGTATATCTACCATGCAGTGAATCATTCTTCCAGTCTTACTGTATAATTTGGTCACGTTTGCTATTCATATCTGAAGGGAAGTCGGGTGACGGCAGCGTTCCTGGAAACTGGGGTGACTCGGAACATCGGAATGGAATCTGCTAACAGCGACAGGAGAGGAGAAGACCCGGTTAGGCAAGGCTCATGCGAACGCATGCAGAAGGCCGGCAACGGATTCCAGCTGTGAGATGGCCGGTCACCCTGCGCACCTGATTTTTCTGTATTGCTGATTAACGCAGCGGCTCGCCGGCGGTCATGCGCAGTATGAGGGGTGCTGATAAGTCTTTGGCTCTGTGTTCTTCTTTTGTTTCTATGGTAACGAATGTTCCATCACATGAAAGCCTTATGTGTCTAATATATGTGTTTGTAGCTTATGGCCACAGTGATCTCGGCACGACGGAAAACACAATGGTGGAGTCTAAGGCGATATTCACAGCCAATGAGAGCAGAGGAGTGATAAAGTCGGCGCAGGATATTCCTGGTGATATGTGGCAGACATCGGGGGATCAATCATTGCCCTTCATAATCTACAGTTATGAACCGGGTGCCACTTCAGCCCCAATGATGGGGAACGTCCTGGACGACCGAGAGAGGTTGTTGTTCCGGAGATCGTCGATGCTGCGCACAACCTCATGCTGGAGAATTGGCCGGCTGCAGGAATAGCCGACATCATGGGGACTTCTGGTGAACGTGTTTGTGTCATTATCCATGAAGAAGCCATCTGCACAGTGGGTCCCCAAATGTCTGACAACAGATCAGAAAAGCATCGAGTGACAACTTCCCGGTCCATTTGTCAGCATTTCCGGACTGATAAGAACTTCCTGGATGGACCGGTCACCATGGATGAGACCTGGATTTATGTGTATGACCCTGAAACCAAGGAGCAGTCAGAGAGGGGAGGCGCAGGGGTTCTCAGCCACTAAGGTGATGGCGTCTGTGTAAAGCTATATACAGCCACCACTAGGGGGAGCAGTCAGAGTGGAGGCCCAGTGGTCCTCAGCCACTAAGGTGATGGCGTCTGTGTACAGATATATACAGCCACCACTAGGGGGAGCAGTCAGAGTGGAGGCACAGTGGTCCTCAGCCACTAAGGTGATGGTGTCTGTGTTCTGGGATAAGGAGGGCTGCTGCTAGTGGACGACCTTCACAATGGTTCCACCATCAATGCAAGGGATTACATTGAACTTTTGGACCAATTGAAGGCAGCTCTGAAGGCCAAAAGGCGCAGCAAGCTGTCCAAAGGAATCTTGTTCCTGCAAGACAACGCCTCCGCTCACACGGCACAAGAGACCGCGGCAAAACTGGTGGAGCTCGGCTTCCCGCTGGTTGACCACCCACCTTATTCACCAGATCTAGCTCCTTCCGACTATCATCTGTTTCCAGAAGAAACACCTCAAGGGGACCAAATGTCACCCCATTCCTGATGCCATGGCTGCTACGGATGACTGGTTTGAGGAACAACCGAAATCCTTCTTTTTGCAAGGCTTCCAGAACTTGGAATCCCGATGTAAGAAGTGTGTTGGCATCAGTGGGGAGGATGTGGGAGAAATGGAAAGCTTCATCTTCTATCTCGTTTCTTTCTGGATAAAGCCAAACACTTATCAGCAGCCCCTCGTACAAGGTTTTTTTTCGGGCCAACGCTAAGCAATGACGTGGGTACCCGCAGCCCATATGCAATGTTAATTGTGTACGGGCTGCGGGTCGGACACCTAGAGCATATTGCGATATTTCTTCCATTCGCGGAATACGCAATTCGTATCAGCGAGTGTGAAGGAAAAATCAAAAGTTTGTGCCTTTCAATGCCTGCGTTTTGGCGTGGATTCTCTGCACAGACGGTGATTGCGGATTCCGCTATTAGCATCCGTCCGCGTGAGATCCCCCTTACAGTTGAGGTTCAGCGTCATACAGAAGCTGTCAGCAAGCAGCCTATTTAATGCTGACTGATTTTATTGTGGCTTTATTGTTATTTTTAACCAAAATGGGAAAATGGAACAACGCCTCTACAGCGCCACCTATTGGAAGGCAGCATTCCTGCAAGTCAATGTCAGACCTTTTAACAGGCCCTGTAACAATGACTGGGAACTAAGTCTTATAAGTTTCCTTAGACCTTCCTGTTCCTAAGGAGAACCCCCCCCCCCCCCCCCTCCCCTCTCCGACCCTATCGCTGACCAATGACACTGGAGTTGCATTAGGACATATGGATACTATAAAGTTGGGTCCCTTTCCTCGGACCACCCGATATGTCCCAGAGCAGAGAGATGCGGCTTGCAGGAACGAGCGCCAATCAACAGAGCATATCAATCACTGCTGATCACACACGGCAAATGACCGGTTATTTGGGGATGAACAAATGTTGATTGCATGGGGGTTCCAAAAGCTGGACCCTGGCAGTTGTGGGGTTAATTCGTGAGCTAACGTAAAGGGCCCATTTACACGCAACGATTAGCGCTCAAAATTCCTTCAAACCATGGCATATGAGCGATAACCTTTGTGTGTAAACGCTGCCATCATTCAGTCTTCGGCTGAACGATGATTGTAAGGTGAGCTTAAAATCCATTGTTTATCTGGAGAGAGATAACAGGAGCCGCACGCTGTGTTCTGCATGGGAGTCGGAGATTATATTGTATTTTGCTGACAGCCCGTTCAAGAACAATGGAGCTGTGTGCAGAGTTCAGACCACATGCTGTGCTCTGCAAACAGATCCTGTGGGCCCTTTTACACGCATATGAAGCTGATAAAGTGTTAATGGACATAAGTGTCCATTAACACGTTATGCAAAATGATCGCTAAAACTGTCAATCTTTCAATCGTTTGAAAGATTGTCCTTGCGTGTAAATTAAGTCAGTCAGCCCCACTGCTCAGTCACAGCAACGTGCCGTTCAACAGTCACAGTGCTAAACCCAATAAGAATGTTCAATCGACAGGTAACACCTGCTTGCTGACAGTCTCCACGTAACAGCAGTAGATTCATCAACATAGAATGTCGCCTGCTTTCTGTTTTAATGACGGCGGTCCACGAGTCACCCAGACAGTCATATAATGTTTGTTATCCTTCACCGGTAAACCAGGTAAAACACGTTAAACGAGTTACACAGACAGCGGCGGCGAGCGAGACAATGAGCAAACATGGCCGATCTGCTGACGTCAGCTGTCACTGTCAGCGCCAGGATCGGTCGGATCACCTGATATTACTTCTATCACTTTATTACACGCACTACAGTCATTGCTTTTAACCCCTTTCTGACGCCCCCCCCCCCCCCCCCCCGCGGTCGTGAGGCTCGTTTTTTGTGGGACGTCCTGTAGCGTCTATTGGTACCATTTTGGGGAACATACGACCCTTTTGATCGCTTTTTATTACCTTTTTTCTCTTGGAGATGGAGTGACTAAAAGAGCTCGCTTCTGACTTTGTGTATTTTCTTTCCGTTCGCCCGGCGCGGTACGTAATGTGTGACGCTGATAGGTCGGACTTAATATGGTTTTTGTTGTTGTTGTTTTTTTATAAATATTTGTATATACGGAAAAAGTTTTTTAAAAACTTTTTTTACCCCAGAGAAATGCAAAAAATCTTCCCCGCGCTCCAGGGGTTAAAGTGAACACAGACCTCCGGGCCGTAATTAATAAACCTGTTTCATTGCTACGCAATTCGGCGATCAAAATACGCCTTTCTCAAGCAAAATATACGTCTGATATAAAATCAGCATTTTGTCAGGGAATTTGCGGCAGATCTGCGCCAGACTTCACTCCCTCAACTCAAAGGATGGAATCTGCTGCTTGTCCGACGGAAAAACATGGATCCACCACCAAATACGCTGCGCAGAATATGTGAACGCACCCATAAAGGGGCAGAACGCAAATTGAAAACGACCCCCCCCCTGTTGATGGGCCGTGCCTGGTACTGCAGCATCAGGATCTGGTCATGGGCAAGGGTGGCGCTGGTTATCTCTAAGCACTTACATCATCTTGAAGGTCTTTGTACATATGCCCACTGGCGTACCTGCGGGGGATACGGTTGCCCCTGGCAGCCTTTAGCTGCGCCCCTGTCTTTACTATTTACTTGTACGCCAGCTTGGCATGCACCAAATTTGCAAATGTTTGCAGTTTTACGCCAAGCCTCGCCACTTCGGCAGGACCTGCCATAAGGGTGCAGGTCCGTGTGTGGCTCGCCACGTCCAACACCCCAACGCAAACTAATGAGTACGAAGCTGTCTGTCTTAAACAGAACTAATACACCGTGTGAACGGGCCCTTGTAGACCGCGCTTTGAGGGCAGCCAGAATGCTGATGTGGCCCTCCATGACAATGAGGGCCCCCCTGACTCGTCCCCATGGCAACCAATCACATGGCAGCTCTCATTTCTCACAGACCCGAACAAAGATAAGAGCAAAGAGCTGATTGGTCGCTGCGGACTCTCCCTGCACTGCGGGTCGAACCCACATGTGGTATAACGGGGCCGCCAACTACAATCCCCCGCGCGCTGAGAGGCGGAACCAATGTGTCCGGGCAGCGGGGAGGCTTTTCCAGGTGACACCGGGTCCCTGGCAACCGGCGCCGCGTTGCTAAGGAGACAGGGAGACGGCGGCAGAAGCTGGCGGGGAGGATGGAGGAGCCCCGGGGGCGGTCGGAGGCGCCGTGCGGGGTAACTAATGTCCGTTTCTTCCTACGAGCCGTGTCCTGTCACCCATTGTTACCCCGGCCGTGTCACGTGCCCCAGTATGTAGAGAGGGGCCGCTAGGTGGGGTCACGTGACCTGAATATAACCAAACCATTGAATTTGTGGTCGTGGACCGTGATGTTAGTCGCATGTGACCGCGATAACCTGCCTGCGATTTGTGCCGCCTCCTAACGTAATATGGGCCGCAGGGACGCGCACGTCATCGCAAGCGCAATCTGAAAATAGCGCAACTCTGCTGCATTCATTGTGATCGGCGGTTTATGGCGACTTGTGAGTCACAATGTGATGAGTTAAATACGGCGGTCATTGGTCGTCCGTCCCTTCTGGCTGCCACACGGGCGGCGGCGAGTCACGCATGACATTCTCAGACGCGATTCGCATCGCACAGCACACGGACGTCCCGCTGCACAGTCACGTGTTCTGTTCTTGTGCGAGACTCACACGAAAATAGAACGTGCCGCGACTCTTCTATCATACGTGTCGCTACAATCACGGAAACAATGGCGCCTCACAACGCACTAAACTCGCGTTATTTTATCGCCCTTTTGCGTGCACCCCGAGGCGCTCTCACACGTAGCATTGGCAGAAGGCAGCTATTTTACCACCGTTTACGGACTCGGGTTATGGCGTCCGGCCGCGGTTTTTAACTCACCGCATCATTGTAATAGGTGAGATGCTCGAACATCGCGAGGTCCTATTGAAATCAATGGGAGTGTTATACCGCGGTAATTGTAAACCGCCTGTGTGGGCGTGGCCTCAGGGTTCATCCGCACGGGCGAGGGTCTCATATGAGGTTCGTCTTCACTGGGTGTATTTACACGCTTCCTCTCGCGGCGCCTTCTGTTTTTCGGCGAGTCGGCAGACATTTTGCCCGTTGCTTCTATTGCGCTATAAAAATAATCCCGTCGCCCTCGCCGGTACGTGAGCGGTTTATGCGCGGCGATGTGAGTCTGGGTTAGGGCGTGTTCTTGGCGGGACGCCTTGTAGCTTTCATCGCTACCGTTAATGATGTCCGCGGGGTTTTTACGTAGCACGAAATTTTTTAAAAATGCAACTTTGCTGTTGGAGAATGCACAGATATATATGTGGACACGGCCCTAGAGCGCCCCTCAGTGGGAGTAGTGAGCAGACGGGCAGAACGCCGCCGCGCTCCCATCATCACACTTCCTAGTGCGCAGACGCTCCAGCGACATTCCCATCCGTTGTACATTATAGCGCCGCTACAGGGTTAGTGGCCCTTTAAATCCCGCCGTGGACGCCTCAGGCCACCCTGAAGCTGCTGCTGTCAATCAGGCTGATGCGGTTTATCCTAATGAGATTTGCCTGTTCCCACGGTGACATAATGCCGGCCATCGGGACGGGTGAGCAAACAACTTCTCTCTGCCTGTTGTCTGCTTTAATTAGCCCCCCGTTCTGTGCGATCACGGATTGCCCCCCAAGATGAAGCTGCAGGGGCTGATCTGTAATCCGCTCCGACCAGGGAGGAGATTGTAATGTACCCGGCGGTGAAGAGTCACCGATCCCCCAATACGGGGCGTCATCAGTCTGTTGTTGGGGGGGAGGTGAGCCATTATTTGCCCACTTGAGGCTCCTGATGTCTCTGCAGGACATTCACTGAGCGGCCCCTTTATTAGCCCCCTCTAGTAGCGTTGGACCCAAGGCCTTTAGAAATGGTTCTGCAGGAATACCGGCCCCTGCGGACAGGAAGCTTCTTGTAGTAGCGGCAGATTAGATGGCGGTGCTGACAGGAAGGGGTCAGCGATTCATGCTGCTTGCACCAAATTCTGACCTCCCATCAGCAACATAAATCTGGCTCCATCTGATCAGGTGATGTTTCTCCGCTGCTCAGTGATACAAGTTTTGCGCTCTTTTGCCCGCTGGAGTCTTTCTGTTTCTCTTAGACACAATGGCGCTGGAACTGGTCGCCCGCTGTTATACCATCCGTGCGGAGGAACGGCGAGTTGTGCGTTCGGACACGTTAGTTGGAGCTCCAGCGTTGTATTCAGCTGACTGTGCAGCCTGTTGGTCAGAACGATTCCTGACATCCTCCTCCGACCCCTTTCAGTGATGAGTTGTTTCCGTCCGCAGGATCCCCTTTCGCTGAATGTTTTCCTCGATCGCGCCATTCTCTGTATACTCTCCACACCATTACAAGAGTAAACCCCCCGCGGTCGGCAGTGAGCCCCCAGCTAGTCTAGCGCAAATGACCGGCCTCGTTGGAAGTCGTTCGATCCCTGATAATCATCATACAGTTGTGCAATGGCCGATAGCGCTAACAAATGGTCGGGGTCTCTAAAAAGGGCCGGCGGCAGTAAAGGGGCCGATCACTGTATAGCCGCTCTGTTAGTGGTGCTCCAGCAGGGACGACCTCGGAGCGATACCGCCGGGGTTTTCAGCCCACGATGGCGGACCCCTTTGTTTCCATGGAGTCTACATGACCTGTCGGTAGTGTTGGGTGCTGGGAGGGGGTAGGGGCGTTGCGGTGTAGTGCGCTGTACCTCTCTAAGTACTTGCTTGTAGCCTGCAGATGTGTCGGTTTTGCCAAAAGTGGTGCTAAGTTGAGGGGTTCACAGGGTCAACCCCAATAATGTACGGGGCCTCGATGATTATCAGCAAGTATCTGTTGTAGAGGAGGAGGTGGAGAATATCAGCCTGTTGGGTTCCCAGTTTGTTGGACATTCATCTATTGCTTCTCCTCCTGACAGGCGGCAGCTTAGGATGTGTCGCCCTTTAACCCTTCACCGGCTTCTGGCATCTTCCTCCAATCAGGAGAATGGGAAAATTCCAAAGTAAAGTCAAGCGGAACAGCTCTAAGTACAGGTAAATGTGCGGCCGCCTCCATGAGGGGGAAAATGGCGGGGGAGGGGGGGGGGACACGAACCTCCTCCACCACCACCCCAAAATGCAGGAGGAGAAGTTCTGGGGGTGCTAGAAAAGTGACAGCGCTGAATGCTGGGGCATAGAAGGTTGTTGTCACTGCCCCTAGTGGAGAAGCCTTGCTACATCACAAATATCAAGACACCTACATCTTGTACTGGACAGTGGTGCTTGAAAGTTTGTGAACCCTTCAGAATTTCTCATAGTTCTGCTTTATATTTGACCTAAAACTTTGTCAGTCCTAAAAGTAGATAAAGAACCAAATCCCACAAATGAGGCAAAAATATCAGAGGGAAATGATCCAATATCCCCATGTCTGCGAGTGGCAAAAGTATGTGAACCTTTGCTTTCAGCATCTGGTCTGCCCCCTGTGTAATTGGTGATTAGTCCGGCACTTCGGCTCGGAGGAATTCCTCCATAGAGAACCGCTTCAGCTCTGCTATGTTGCTGGGGTTTCTTCTCTGAACTCCTCCCTTCAGGTCCCTCCACAATGGGGTTATGGTCCGGACTTTGACTTCTCCATTCCAAAACTGTACCTTCTTTCTTCTTTAGCCATTCTTTGGGTCGTTGTCTCGCTGACTGACCCCCTTCTCCTAGACTCAGCGCATGGACAGAGGTCCTGACATTTTCCTGTACAATTTGCTGGTATCATTCAGAAGGCCTTGTTCCATCAATGATGGCAGACCACCCCAGTCCAGATGCAGCAAGGTCGGCCCAACCATGATAGCGCCACCAGTGTTTTTCTTTCTTCAATCGCTTAATCCAAAAAGTTTTGTTTTGGTCCCCTCCGTCCATAAAACATTGCCCCCATAGCCCTCCGGCTTGTCCAGGGGATCTTTAGCAAACTGCAGATGTACAACAATGTTCTTTCTGGAGAGCAGCGGCTTTCTCCTTACAATCCTGTCATGCGCACCGTTGTTGTTCAGTGTCTCCTGATGGTGGACTCATGAACATTAATGTGAGAAAGGCCTGTAGTTGCTTGTAGGTTACTTGGGTTCCTTTGTGACCTCGCAGACTATTACTCTCCTCGCTCTTGGGGTGATCTTTGTAGGTCGATCACTCCCGGGGAGGGTAATAATGGTCTTGCATTTCCTCCATTGTACACCATCTGCCTGACTGCGGATTGATGGAGTCCAGATGCCTTAGAGATGGTTTGTTACCCTTTCCAGCCTGATGGGCATCAACAACACTTCTTCTGGGGTCCTCAGAGGTCGTTCCATAAACCGGTCGCATCCGATTGGCATCACATTGACTGAAAACCCCTTCACATTTTCTGCTTCTGCTAACGGTTCACATAGTTCTGCCGCTCACAGACATGAGGTTGGATCGTTTTCCTAAATACATAAATGACCGAGTCTGACATTTCCGATTCATTTCATTGATTTGATTCTCTTTATCTACTTTTCGGACTTTTGTGAAAATGTAGTTTTAGGTCAAATATAAGCAGAAATCTGGACTATTCAGAAGGGTTATGTGTCAGTATGAACCCTCAGCCAAGATCTCAGCAGTATTTCCTCTTTCCATGCCCCCTCCATACCAGTACGCAGATCATCCGTATATGCAGCATTGTGCCTAACCTATGGCCGGCTTGACACGGCGACCCCCGCTTACCTCGCCGTCAGTAATGCGCAGTACAGTTTGGGTTTTTTTGCTGTTTGTATTTCCCACGCCGTCGCTTAGCGATGACACGGGTACCCGCGCCCCGTATGCCATTTTAATTGCATATGGGCTGCGGAGCCCTCGGCAAAATAGAGCATGCTGCGATTTTTTTTTTCCACTGCTGGGGGAATATGCAATTCGTATTCACGAGTGTGAAGGAAAAATCGGAAATGCATGCCTTTCAATGGCTGTGTTTTGCACGGATCTTCCGTGCGGATTCTGATAGCGGATTCCTAATTTGGAATCTGCCCGTGTGAAGCCGGCCTACGACTGTACAGAATTAAACCTCATTTCCTCAATGTGCAGGGCGGACAGTCACGTAGAGGAGAGCGCGCCGGTCCAGAGCCCGCAGCAACACAACCGAGCCCACAGCGACGCCGTCACATACATCGCTGCTCTGAAATCCGACCTCTGTGTGTCAGGTGGCAAAGACAAGGTAAGTAGTTAACCGCAGAGTCACTGAGCAGCGGATACATCAGCCGCGCTCGCCCGTGTAATTAACACACGAGGGCTCAGATGTCCGCCTGATTATATGGCTGCTTTTATACTGAAGCCAACTGCTGCCGCTAGACCTCACGTATTCCCGATAGTTGCTGCGCCGAACCTGCAAGCACTGGTGCATCCCAGCAATTAGCGCTATTACACGAGCGTTAGCGGCGTTCCTGTAACCGCAGCCTACTCGTTTTACGCGGGACGAGAACTACGCGATTCTCATCACCAGCCCCTCTGCGCTCGAGCAGCGTAATTAGACCACATGGTTTTTTGAGAATCGTTCCGTTCTCATTCATTAATCGTTTAGTGTTTCACATCCCTACATGAATGATCAGCGTTTAAGCTGTACGATAAGCGCCCGAACCGGCGCTGGTTTCTATGTCGGCTGAAACTGAACAACAAGCGAGAACCTCATGATTCTCATTTGCCGTTTAGTCGTTGGCTGCATTAAAACTGAGCAATTATTGTTGAGTTTCGCTCGTTTGAGCCGCGTTCATGTGTGAGAGGGCCCATAGACTTTAGGGACTGGCGGAGATTACGGAAACATTGTGCTGCTTGTTTGGCCATAGATATATCAGATCCTGGCAGTTTAATTTGGCGCTGTTAGTAGTTCAGTTTCTGAAGGCCTGGCAGACAGCTGCCCTCTCCCAGCCCACCCCCAATTTTTTTTATTTTTAATGTATTCAATCCTTTTTTTCTTCTGAGTTACGCAACAGATCTGTCTGGTAGCCGCTGATCCTCTCTCCATAAAGATCAACTCTTTGAGGACATGGTTTATTTTAATTTTTGTTTTCTCTTCCCCACATTAAAAAAACGTAACTTTTTCGTCTGTTACATTGGGGGGCGCGGGGATAGCTCCTCCTACGAGCTAGACCCCTCCTGCAGGCACCAAGCTAGTCAGTTTTAGCTTAGTGTCTGTAGGAGGCAGAACTCTCCCTTCACTGGTCTTCGGACTAAGAAGGGCTAGCACTAGACTCTCCCTATTTACCCCACTGAGGAGGGTGAAGAGAACAGATTTAACGTCTCTGTTCACAGCTCGACCCTCAGAAGACAAGGAGGCACAGTCAACAATAATTTGACCCTGACCTGCCAGCTATAGTGACCCCCACATTGGAGCATTCCCTTCCTCTTTAAAGGCAGCTGAGCACTGGGGAAATACACTGCCAGAAAACTGGAGCTGGACTGTTTTCGGCGAAAGGTAAGTATTCTCTTCGCTGGGGTAAGTATCCTCCTCTCACCCTCTCTCTTTCCTCCTATCGTTCCAGTGCCAGGGCCTCCTTCCACCGCTATCACCACCAACGTGTCCTCCTTTTCTCCAGCGCATATCTTCGGTAGCTGGACCCCCTTCCCCTTCTATTTCCTTCTCTTTCCCCAGTGGGGCTCTGCTTGGTGCCCGTTCATAGGGAAAATTTAACAGCCCCTCCTTTTCTTTTCTTCTTTTTCCTCTCTAGAAGGGTGGGCATCCCTCCTCTCCCCGATGCCGCTTCTTTCGCTATGGCAATGATTCCACCACCAGCAAAATCCTTGCCCAGGGGGAGTGGAGCTGTCTCTCCGTGAGGCACATCAGCCGGTGGGGGGCCATTTTTTCCGACTATAGGAGGTGCTTCCTCCTGCAGGGGTTCTCAGCACTTGGGGCAGCTTTCAACCACGGCACCCATGTCACTTCCAGCGATCCTGCCCAGAAATTTACGCCCCTGTTGTTACCTACTGTTGGGCACTTCCGGTTGGGGCGGCTCCTTCCTACTCTTCTACCGATGAGGGCTTTCACTGCCGGGGGATGGGGGGTGCTTCCTGTCCTACCTCCTACCTGCTACTGCTTTTTGCTCTCTGCTGCTGGATCTGGTAGTGCACCTGATTCCTATTCCAGGGTGTCATCGGCATCACAGCTCCACACTAGCCCAGGACCCGGCAAGCTCTGGCGGTGAGCTTCCCTCTTGCCTTGCTCCTCCTGTAGCACCCATAGCAGCAGGCACATTTAAAAGCCCAGTATGCCAACATTTCTGAATTCAGGGCCGATGGACCCAGACAGGGCCCAGCTAGAGCCATGCAGTTTGCTTGCATTCAATGCAGTATGACATTTCCAGGTGGACTCATGGAGCTGTTATGCCCCAGCTGACTCGGGCAACCAATAAACTGGCCACAGGCACTCATCCTGTCCAACCTCCACCATCTGTCGAACTGGAATGGGCTCGCTCCCTCTCTCGGGTGGTATCCGACCTTACCAAAGCATCCACCTCCATCATAGACAGGCTGGACCACTCTTTCCGTCAACCATTCGAAACATGTCTGACGATGATGATTTTGCCATACGCGTCCCTGCATGCAGTAAATCTCAGAAACTGGCCAGACCTCCTCTTTCGAGCATCCTCCCAGCCTCAGCTCCCCCCGCCCCGTTCCTACGGGGTGCGCTCCGAGCTCTCTTCCAGAGGCAACAGCCACTCTGAGGGGGAAATTTCTGGATCTCATTCGGACTCCAACCTGGATGAGGAACAGGCCTCTAAGCTCTCTTCTCTGGTCGATACGCTGATAGTTGCAGTGAAAGGAGACCCTTCAGGTGAACGATCAGCCACCAACTACATCTACAGAAGCTATCTCTTTTCAGCGCTCAAAGCGTTACCCAAAAGTCTTCTCTTGTCATTCGGAATTTAAAGACGTTTTAGCCCAGGAATGGAACCTCCCGGGCAAACTCTTTACCAGGCCTAAGTGTTTGGACGTCATGTATCCCTTTCCAGAGGATATGGTGGAGAAGTCGTCTTCTTCACCAGTAGTGGACCCCCAGTGTCCAGTTTATCCAGGTATGCTATCTTGCCTATGGCTGATGCGTCCTTTAAGGACATATGGCTCAACAAGCATGAATCCCTTGTCAAGGCTTCCTTTGAGGCCATGGGTTCGCCACTTCGGCCTGCGTTTGCCTCTACCTGGGCCATAAGGCCACTACTGAATGGGCTAACCAACTATGTCGGTGTATTCTTTTTGGCTCTCCTCAGGTCAAATTAGCCGACATTGCCCAACAGATTGGGAAAGTTTCTCTGTGAAGCTTTCTTAGATGTGGCCAAGCTCTTTGCTCGTGCTTCAGCTGCTTCAGTATTCTCATGACGAACACTATGGATCATGTCCTTGGCTGCAGATACCTCCTCTAAGCGGTCATTAATGCGCCTTCCTTCCATCGACTCACATTTCTTTGGGACTAGACTGAACAAGATTATTTCTGAGAACCCTAGGGGAAGAGTTTGCATCTTCCACAGCATAAATCCAGCCGTGCAAGATCTGCACAGAAGAAACGGCCTCTGTTTTCGTTTCTTTTATCGCTGCAACTCCAGGTTCTCAGCATGACCATCATCACAAGCCGTCTTTTAAGCCATGGCCTTCCTGGCATTCCTCATCCAATCTGCTTCTGTGAAATCTTCAGCATGAAGGGCCCACCTGATGCATCCAGGATGTGGGGACGACTTTCGACTTTCTCCCTTCATGGAGACCTGGCTTGCTCATGTCTCTGACGTCTGGGTTTGGGGGGGCGCATCTCTTTGGGCTATGCCATAGAATTTTCAGCTTATCGCTTTGCTTTCAGAATCCCAGTGTCTCTTTCACAGGCCACCGCTTTGGATCAACTGATAGCGACTCTGTCCTCTCAGGATGTAATAGTGCCAGTTCTTCAATGGATTTTATTCCAACCTGTTCATGGTGTCTAAGAAGAATGGCGCTTTGTCAAGGTTTCCCACTTTCGCATGAAGTCATTGAAGACGGTCATAGCATCCATGGAACGAGGGAAGCCCTTTCTTCTGTAGACCTCAAGGATGCTTATCTTCATGTCCCCTTATATTGAACACAGTAAAGTTTCCATTGCTTTGCCATCCGTTCAGATCATTACCAGTTCATAGCTCTGCCATTTGAGTTGGCCACGGCCCCCTCCAGTGGGCAATTCTCTCCCGGTGAGACAAATCGGTGAACTCTTTCAATTGCAAGATCCGACTACCTCCACAGCTTCAACGTGATCTTCTCTGGTGGCTGGACTCCCCACAAATCATTCGAGTCTACTGCTTTCTGACACTGCACTGGCAAGTCTTCACAATGGATGCCGGTTTACTTGGCTGGAGGGGTACGCTGCAGAAACTTACAGCCAAGACCACTTGGACAGTACAGGAGTCCACCCTTCCGATAAACGTCCTAGGACTTTGGACTGTTCTGTTACTTCAGAACTTTGTACCCCAGCTAACAGGCCTCCTTGTCTGGTTCCAGACTGACAATGCAATGGCTGTTGCTTACATAAATCGCCAAGGACAGACCCACAGCTTGGTGGTCATGGCAGAAGTGGTGAAGATCCTGACAAGGGGAAAGCTCACCTTTTGGCGGTTCACATACCAGAGGTGCACAATTGGATAGATGGCTTCTTGAGCAGAAGAACAGTCAACCCGGAAATAGGGTAGTTGCATCTTGATATGTACCACTTCCATCAGAGATGGGGGTCATCCAGACGTCGATCTGATGGCATCCAGATTCAACCACGATTTTACATCAACCTATCCAGGTCCCAGGACCCTCAGGCTCAAGTAGTGGATGCCCTAGTAATTTCGTGGACTGAATTCCAGTTTCTGTATATCTTTCTTCTCATACCTCAACTTTTCAAGAGGGTCAAAATGGAGGGCCTGCCGGTGATTCTCATTATGCCAGACTGGCCTTGTCGCACGTGGTATGCGGACCTCACCAACCTGCTCATCGACACTGTGGCACCTCCTCTTTAAGAAGATCTGCTCTTACAGAGATTTTCACCCCTCCATCCCCACCCCTTAAGTTTGTCCACGCCTCATTTAACTGCGTGGCTGTTGAAGCGGCGGTTCTAAGAGCCTGTGGATTTGACGAGCCCCTCATTCTAACTATAATGAAGAGCAGGAAACTCTCCTCTTCCCCAGTTTATCATCGTGTCTGGAAGACGTTCTTCCTCTGCTGCAAACAACGTGATCTCCATCCTCCCTGTTTTTCGCTATCTCGCTTTCTGTCTTTCCTACAAGGAGGCTTGGACATGGACTGGGCCTCAGCTCCCTGGAGGGTATCAGTGGTGTCCATTCTTTTACAACATCCTCTGTCCTCTAAGTCATCGTTGGTACCTTCCTACACGTTGTTGCTCACGCCGCTCCTCCGTAACGTTCTTCTATCCCTCCTTGGGACCGTCATCTGGTTCTGCACTTGCTGCAGTTTCACCCTTTCTAGCCGTTCTACAACACCCCGACTCGTCTTTTGCCCTATAAAGTAGCCTTTTTAGTATCGATCACTTCCATCTGCACTGCATCAAAGATGACAGGATGAGTTTATTCCGTGGGTCGGTCTGATCTCGATTATACCGAGTTTATAAAGGGTTTTTTTCTGTACTATTTTTTAAAAAATAAAATGTTTTAAAAAATATTCTTTTCCGTCTCCATCTTCTGACCGCCGTAACTTTTATTTTTCCATTGACGCAGTTGTGTGGGGCTCGTTTTTTCCGCGATGACCTGCGTATTCTGTTGCATCATTTGGGATGCATACTACTTTTTGATTGCTTTTTATAAAGTTTTTTTTCTTGTAGACGGAGGTGACCTAAATAGCGCAATTCTGGATTTGTGATTTGGGGTTTTTTTTGTTTGTTTTTTTTCAGATGACGTTCACCATGAGGGATAAATAATGTTACTTTAATAGATTGGACTTTTTTTAATGCAGCAATAACAATTTTTTTTAAATCCTCTATTCGGAATAAAGGAAAGGGGTTTCTGAACTTTTCAATTTTTTTCATTTTTTTTATAATAATGATTTTTTTTTTTTTGCATATGTTTACATTTTTCCAGTCCCCTAAGAGGATTCAGCTTGGGATAGTTTGATCACTTCTACAATATACTGCAATACTTGTGTGGTAGTGCATCAGTACTCTAGTCTGAAGCTGCGCTGATCGACCAGTACTGTTGATGTAAGCGGCGCTGGACAATCACGGCAACGTGTGGTGTCTTACGTTACTAACGCAGGGGCTGTGCGGCCATCTTGTTGCAGAAGGGTAACCTGCTGAAGAGAAGCCGTCAACCTGCTGAGGATCCTGAAGTATAACTCTGCTTCCTTAATATCTCACAGGTGGTTGTTGTGTCCAATTGGAGGACGGGCACCGCCCTGAAGAGGTTTGTGGGGCATGATCGAGAGGTAACCAAGGTAAGTTTGTGGCTATGGGGTGATATTTCTGGAAAGTAGCAGTGAGATTTATGGGAATACAGGTGATATAGGGACATATATATACATCATTATACCTTCACCGTACAGATCACCTGCGTGTTCGGATCCAACCGCATCTTCAGTGCCTCTCGGGATAAGAGTGTTCTCTTGTGGGATCTGCACTGTAAAGCTGGCAGCGTTCAGAAGTTCGTTGGACATCATTTAATCGTCACTGGATTGGCAGTAAGCCCCGGTCTGTATTGATCCGTTTATCCATGCTATTATTGATGGGGATATGTGGGGATATATACACTATGCCAGAAGTAGTGGGACGCACATAGAGGGTGATGAACTTGGATTTTCTTCCCATCCGGTGTGGCCGCCATGACTGCAGTCACCCTCCACCACTACTTCCCACCACATTCCCATAGATGTGTGCAGGGATTTGCCTCCCTTTCCTTGAGGAGCTACAGGTAGTGATGGGGGGATGATGGGTGTGTTGGGTGCACTGATACGGCTGTCTAGTTAGTTGCAAAGATGCTTGATAGGTTGAGATCCGGAGTTTGGGCGGCCAATGAAGTCAGCAGACGTTCTGCTCCCCACCCTGCGTGCCGTATGACATGGTGGTAGGTCATGTTGGTGGAAACACGGAGCTGTACCAGAGTATTACCACAGGGGAGGTGATGCCACATTGTCCGGGATGTCTCTGTGCCCATTAGTGTTGAGATTGGACTTCACGATAACCAATGGCCCTAAACCCCCCCCCCCCCTCCTCCAAACCTCACTGTTGGGACAATGCAGTCACGTAGAAACCACTCTCCACCCAAGTGAGGCCATCTGATCAGAAGTTGTACTGTGATTCGGCTGTCCACAACACTTGCTTCCACTCACTTACAGTCCATCGCTCCAAGCCCCATCGCAGGCGCCGCTGTGCAGTCACTGCTGTGATGTTGTGTGCAGCCGCTCGTCCATGGTAACCCTTCACATGCCGTTCCCTATGGAGGGTTCTGGTACTAATGGATGTCCCAATGTCCTGTGAGACCCCCTGAGTGAGGCTTAGTTGTCCACATTCTGTCAGTTTACGAGGTCTCACTGAGCGTGGCGGCACACACCGGATGGCCTCCATCCACCAATAACATGGCCAACAGTGGAAGGTCCAGAAGCTGTGATGTCCCATACTGATTGGTTGGTGACATCCACCCACCAGACCCCTTTGTCAGCTCTACACCTGCCGACATCCCCCCTGCCGGACCCCGTTGTCAGCTCTACACCTGGTGACATCCCCCCACCAGACCCCATTGGAAGTCTGCCAACTCTACAACTCATGGCATTCTGATGGTTCCTGTACTGGGATATGCCTGTGTGATTCTCTTCCTTATACCTAATTCTCACACATCCGATTTCCATATCCCCTTCGTCTGACAGCACAGGATTGGTGGGGGTCCAATACTGTTGTCAACATGGTGTAATAACGTTTGCATATAAAAATTGGAGTAATTGTTCCTAGCCATCGGTTGGCAGCCGCTGCTGCTTTGCATTGGGGTGACTGTTGTGGTTTGGATCCAAAAGCCAGAAACTGAAAACTGACTTTCTTTCCTTCGCTTGCAGATTGTACCAAGCTGGTGTCGGGGTCTCGGGACAACACTCTGTGTAAATGGGACGTGGAGTCCGGGCAATGTCTGCTCAAAGCTGCCGTGTCCAGAAATCTAGTAAGTTTGGGCCATTTCATACGAAGTCCAGATTGACCCCTATTCTAGGTTGGGCTTGGGGGCTTCATTACGTGTTTGCATCTCAACAGCCCCTGTGAGTTCTCCGCTGACAGCGTACAGATGTCAGCAGCGGCAGGGCATCTGAATTACTCCAATCTCGTAAGGGCCAATAGGATTTAGGAGTCACCATCACCTGGTGGCGATAGCAACAGTTTCCCCTTTAATGGACTTCGTTAGGACAGACCATCATGTTGTGATTGTTGGAAGTCGATCAGCAACACAAAGGGGCCGCGGCGTTTCACTGCAGTACTGACACAACGCCTTCCGCGTGCGTACGGCTGAACTCATTCAAATAAAGCCCTTGTTGTGTCTTGTTAATCGTGCTAATCCCAGGAACCCCCGCTGAACACACCTTCAGATTCTCTTCTAGGAATAGTCCATCAATATAAAATCATAGAAAGCCCCTTTAACCCCTTCCCACAAGTGGACCCACCATTGCATCCTAATTGCCATGTTCTTACTGTAATAGATAGAAATAGTACATCCAGTGAATGGCAAGGGTCTAGAAGTGGTGCCCGTAATATGCCGCCAACATCCCACCATTATACCTTTAATCTTGTCCGTTTAACCCCTTAGATGCTGTGGTCATTAACTATTGTGGCTTTTGATTTGACAGAGGGAGAGGATCATTGATGCCCTGAGACTCCCACTGATCAGACCTTTATTACACATCCTGTGGCTACGTGATGGAAGTCAATCTTGGGACAGCTCCTTAAAGGGAACCTGTCGCCAGGTGCATGCTGGCCAAACCACGGTTTCAATATAAATATAGTTGGAAGTTGTATTCCACATGGCGCTCCACGTCACGCGGTTGGGGAGCGCTGCTATGGCGTCTCCCTGCCTGCATCATCTAGAGCAATGGATGTCTTCCTATACATAAGTGCAGTGAGCCAGAGCTGGAGACGTGTCATGGTGGCTGGTATCTATAACTCCCACCCGGCTGCTCTACAGTGTAATGATGGGGGGGGGGGGGGGGTGATGGTCTCTACTCCTGGGGATGGTGTTGTGGTGCAGGTCCCCCAATGGAATGGAGCTCCAGCAGTCACGTTTATCATAACTTCAGGTGGCGGCAGGAGGACATTTAATACAGCCCGTTTCCCTCAGGAGATGGCGACTGGAGATACTGTTTCCCCGTACTGCTTATCCAGGGTTTTCACCTGGGAGGACTCTTACTACGTTGTATCTGGCACCTCGCTGCTTCTGTAGACTCTGGGATAAGGCTGCAGGTAACTCTCCTACCTGCGGTGCACTCCTTTCTGAAGCGTCTAGAACTGAACGGGTTTTATAAACGTAGGGTCCTCCAGTAGCTTCGAGCTGAGGGGCTAGACAGATCCCGAATAGTACTGAATCGCAGAGGCTATTCTACACCCCATGGATGTAACCTCCTGGGTCCTCCAGTCATCAACTCCAACATAGCCATCAGTTAAACTCGTACACAAAGGGGATTGAAATGTATTAAACCATCGGAAATACCTAAAACACATATTTATCCTATTTTCCCAGAGCAAGATTTACACTTTGTAGTCAGAACTCTGGGTCATGAGAGCGGTTCCTCTAGATGATGTAGGTGGGGAGTGGTAGGTATGGCGTGGCCCCCGTGGAGAGTGGTAGGTATGGCGTGGCCCCCGTGGGGAGGGGTAGGTATGGCGTGGCCCCCGTGGGGAGGGGTAGGTATGGCGTGGCCCCCGTGGGGAGGGGTAGGTATGGCGTGGCCCCCGTGGGGAGGGGTAGGTATGGCGTGGCCCCCGTGGGGAGCGTTGGGTATGGCGCGGCCCCCGTGGGGAGCGTTGGGTATTGCGCGGCCCCCGTGGGGAGCGTTGGGTATTGCGCGGCCCCCGTGGGGAGCGTTGGGTATTGCGCGGCCCCCGTGGGGAGCGTTGGGTATGGCGCGGCCCCCGTGGGGAGCGCTAGGTATGGCGCGGCCCCCGTGGGGAGCGTTAGGTATGGCGCGGCCCCCGTGCGGAGCGTTAGGTATGGCGCGGCCCCAGTGGGGAGCGGTAGGTATGGTGCGGCCCCCGTGGGGAGCGTTGGGTATGGCGCGGCCCCCGTGGGGAGCGTTAGGTATGGCGCGGCCCCCGTGGGGAGCGGTAGGTATGGCGTGGCCCCCGTGGGGAGCGGTAGGTATGGTGCGGCCCCTGCTATTCGCACTTCAATATATCAATTATGGAAAGCAGCATTTTAGAATAAGACCTACATGGGCACAACGTGCTTACCTGTCCCAGGTCCATGCCACCCATGGTTTGGGCAAGATGAACTTGGTGACAGGTTCCCTTTAAAGGGCTTGTCGCATCAGAGACAACCCCTTTCAGAATGCTTCCCCTGAGACCCCTACCTGTTCCGGCCCCCTGGCAGTTAACTGATCTCTGCGGCCAGTCTGGTATTTCCCTTATAACAGCCGCACCAGGAGGCAAGTAGTATTATGTGGTGGCCACTTGGATGAATGTCCGCCCTGTAATACAAGGATGACCGAAGTCCGCAAGAATAGAAGTTTCAGCTCTTAGAGGGGGGTCCTGAGTGGGTGACCCTGCTCTGTGATGACCATGAGCCCTTATACGACACATGAAGAGGGGTTGTTTTCTTGGGACAACCTCTATAATGGGTTATAGCCAGCCAATGATATGGCAGCTCTGTAGAATCTCCAGTCTTGGTGTCCCCGAACCCTGATGACTAGATGGCTGTGTACCGCTGTCCGGTGTCCGTGCGGCATGCAGGCCAGCCTGGATCCTGAAATAAGAACGGTCCTCGTTTGTATCCATGATGGGATTATTTAATGCGAACACCTTCTGGTGATCATTCCAATGAAATCTGCCCAGGATCGGTCAGCGGTGGTTCGCAGTCCTAGTAGAGGATCCTGATCATGACTTTCTCTCCTGCAGGTAACTCACCTGTGCTGGGTCCCTGGAGAGTCCTGCATCGTGCAAACCTCTGAGGATAAGATTACCCGGTCAGTATTCCGTGTGTTTCATGGGCCGCTCCAACAGTATAGACTGTTACACTCATAAGGGGTCACTCCATGTAGTGCACAAGTGGGATCTGTGTAACGGGCATAAAGCCTGCACACACCGCGGGCGCATCTAGATGCCAGTGCTGCCAGTTACCAGCCAGGAATGATGGGCTGTATCTGTGCAGTCCACCAAGCCGAGGAGGTGAGCGCCCGGCCGCGCCTGTCACCCCAGCTCTTAGGCACGCAGTCTGTTTTAGTCTCCACTCTTCAGATGCCATTATTCTTCTACCCACATGGCTGGATGAGGGACGTTTTTTGTCTGGCGGGCTGCAGATTTTAGTGGTACTATTTTTTGGGGTACATATCATGTATTGTAGAACTTGTTTGCCTTTTTGTCTGGAGATCTGGGAGAAAAAAAACACGTTTTGTCATGGCTTCTTTTTTTTTTACAGCGTTCGGCCGTCTGCACACGACCGGGTATGAATTGTGGAATCAGCGATCGTCTCCCACACGGATGATCCGCATGATTCTGCACCAGTTCAAACCAATAGAGCATCCCTATGTCCAGTCACATGAGCAGACAGCGACTTTTCCACTTGTGAGAAAAGAAATTGCAGCATGCTCAATTTTTGCGCAGATTCTGCGCTGACGGCTTCCATTGAGTAAATGGAAGCCGTCCGACCCGCAGCCCTTCCCCAATTGACATTGTTAGGCGGTGATGTGGGAAAAGCAAGAGTTTAAAAAAAAAATCTGCACTGCGCATTTCTGACGGCGAGCCGTGTGGAACATCCGCATTCAAGACTTTGAAGACAAATTGCGGGGACGCCGGCTGGGCGCACGGTCAGATTCCACTTGTGGAATGGTCTCCCGCATGTAGAATTCGACTCGTTCGTGTGCAGGCGGCCTTACTCATGCAGCATAAATGACGGGATACATTTTTTTTCTGCACCCCGTTACCAGAGTCTGAGGGGGCGCATTATTGGGATGTGAAAAGCTGAAGGGTCGTATCAATAAATTGTCCCCCACCGGCCATTCTGACCTGACTTTTAGAGGTAGTTGGGACCAGTGGATTGGAGGGCACACAAGATGACCGGGCTCAGGACCCCCTATAGACCACCAGTAGAGAGGAGCGTCTGACCAGACTGTTAGGGGGTGTTAGGACCAGTGGATGGGGGCACACAAGGTGACCGGGCTCAGGACGTCCCCTACAGACCACCAGTAGAGAGGAGCGTCTGACCAGACTGTTAGGAGGTGTTGGGACCAGTGGATGGGGGCACACATGGTGACCGGGCTCAGGACGCCCCCTACAGACCACCAGTAGAGAGGAGCGTCCGACCAGACTGTTAGGAGGTGTTGGGACCAGTGGATGGGGGCACACAAGGTGACCGGGCTCAGGACGCCCCCTACAGACCACCAGTAGAGAGGAGCGTCCGACCAGACTGTTAGGAGGTGTTGGGACCAGTGGATGGGGGCACACAAGGTGACCGGGCTCAGGATGCCCCCTACAGACCACCAGTAGAGAGGAGCGTCTGACCAGACTGTTAGGGGGTGTTGGGACCATTGGATCTGTGGGGGCACACAAGGTGACCGGGCTCAGGACGCCCCCTACAGACCACCAGTAGAGAGGAGCATCTGACCAGACTGTTAGGAGGTGTTGGCACTATTGGATGGGGGCACACAAGGTGACCAGACCATCACATACAACAGTCGGTATCCCCCTAGTGGTGGAACGAGGGACAATGACAGCTCAGCGATATGTTCAGGACATCCTGCAGCCACATGTGTTCCTCTCATGGCGGCTTTCAGCAGGATAATGCTCGGCCGCACACACAAGGGGGTCCCAGGAATGTCTCCTCTGCTTCCTAAGGGGTAAGAATAGGGCATCTTGCTTCGCTGCTATAACCCAGCCTGCAATCACAGTGTGGCGCCCCCAACGCTTCAGTGTTCACAAATGTAAAGGCTAATTCCTCAGTAACTCCACCCAAGTTGTAAGCATCACATGAAGGGAAATTCAGCACTTGTGCAGAACTTCTTATCTGATTCGCTACATTATGCTATATCCATTAATCTCTCTCCATTATCCAGTGTCTGGGACACCCGTAACCTGCAGGTGGCGCACACGTTCCCTGTGAAGCAGCACATTCAGATGCATTGTGATGTCAGTGAAGACGGCAACTACTGTCTGACCAGCAGCAACGGCTTCAGCGGACAGGGCTGTGAAGCTACGGTGAGATGTGTATACAGGAGGGTTCTGCCGGACCGCGATCACCTGTATACTGGGGATTACATAATGGGCCGGGGAGGAGGGTTCTGTCGGACCGCGATCACCTGTATACCGGGGATTACACAATGGGCCGGGGAGGAGGGTTCTGTCGGACTGTGTTCACCCTTGTACTGGGGATTACACAATGGGCCGGGGAGGAGGGTTCTGCCGGACCGCGATCACCTGTATACCGGGGATTACATAATGGGCCGGGGAGGAGGGTTCTGTCGGACTGTGTTCACCCTTGTACTGGGGATTACACAATGGGCCGGGGAGGAGGGTTCTGCCGGACCGCGATCACCTGTATACTGGGGATTACATAATGGGCCGGGGAGGAGGGTTCTGCCGGACCGAGATCACCTGTATACCGGGGATTACACAATGGGCCGGGGAGGAGGGTTCTGCCGGACCGCGATCACCTGTATACTGGGGATTACATAATGGGCCGGGGAGGAGGGTTCTGTCGGACCGCGATCACCTGTATACCGGGGATTAGACAATGGGCCGGGGAGGAGGGTTCTGTCGGACCGCGATCACCTGTATACCGGGGATTACACAATGGGCCGGGGAGGAGGGTTCTGTCGGACCGCGATCACCTGTATACTGGGGATTACACAATGGGCCGGGGAGGAGGGTTCTGTCGGACCGCGATCACCTGTATACTGGGGATTACATAATGGGCCGGGGAGGAGGGTTCTGCCGGACCGCGATCACCTGTATACCGGGGACTACACAATGGGCCGGGGAGGAGGGTTCTGTCGGACCGCGATCACCTGTATACTGGGGATTACATAATGGGCCGGGGAGGAGGGTTCTGTCGGACCGCGATCACCTGTATACTGGGGATTACACAATGGGCCGGGGAGGAGGGTTCTGTCGGACTGTGTTCACCCTTGTACTGGGGATTTCGTGATATCCAGATATAGTGACAGCAGCTCAAATCCAGGTGCAATAAAAGAATTTTCTTTATTCCATCAGTAAAATCTGCAACGTTTCGGCCATTGCAATGGCCCTTCTCAAGCATCTGGATTTGAGCTGCTGTCACTATATCTGGATATCACGTTGCATCTAGGAAGATAGTGGTCCATCTTCTGTTCGTGACTGTGCAGCCCCAAAGCCTCCCCTTGAGAGGGTATTTTTCCCATTTTAGTGCTGTTGGTTATCTACTACAATGTACTGGGGATTTCTTTACTTGTCCCTTCTGGAAGCACCACAAGTAAAATCTCTAACCCCCCACCTGTATACTGGATTAGGAGGCTGGTCCGCTCCATATGGATGTTCTTAATCCTGGAGATATATGAAAATAATCCAGACATTGTTGAATTTATGAACACTGCAGTCAGCCTCTAAATAAGTTGAATTGAGTGATAACAGAGAGCAATAGATTGCATTCAACCACACATTCTATAGACACAATGTAAACTAGCTTTAATGTACCATAATATCTTTTCAGCTGTGGGACCTCCGACAGACAAAGAACATCGTTTGTGAATATAAAGGGCACCTGCAAAGCACCGCATCCTGCATTTTCCTTCCGAGGGGGATGTCTGACGCCCCCCTAGTGGCCACCACATCAAGCGACTGCACTGTGAAGGTTTGGCAGCGCGATACTGCTGGTACGTGATCAGTCTGATATACCTTATACTTCTTCATTACTTGAAGGATTATCCCCTGTTATAAAGTATGGGATTTTGTATAATCTGCCATCACTTTATGATTGGTGGGGATCCGACCTCTGGGACCCCCACCGATCCTAAAAGGGAAGGGGCTGCAGCGCTGCTTTAACTCTGTGCTCCCTGCTAAGCCTTTACCATTGCAGCAATGCACCCACCTACCCAGCTGTGCCGGAAACTGCAGCACATCCCATTCACTGGAATAGAACTGCACCGCCGGGAGAAGGAGGCACACAACTAAATCAGTGCTGCAGGATAGCGAAGCGTCTCGGAGGTCACATACCCACTGATCGTGAAGTGATGCAGAATTTTGCTTGCAGCTTTGGCTGTGACTGGAGTATAGACCGGTGGATAAGTGTTTGTAAATGTACTCAGGTAATGTAGATTTCTGAAGTGAAGCTCCTCTTTATTCTCCTACTTTGCTTCCCTTTCCCTCTCTCCCACAGCGTGTCTGTGCAGCCTGTTCCTGGACGGCTCGGGGCCGCTCTCGTCTCTGGCGGTCTGTGACAACACATCCATCCTGTGTGCCAGCTTCAGCTCGGGGATTCATTCCCTGCACATAGACTGCAGCGAGGGAGTCACACTAAAACAAGTGGCAAAGTTCTAACTGTAGTGCCGCAATACGTGTCCTCAGCGACACCCCGCTGTCATGAAGAGGGATAAAGGGGCGGCAGCTGAGCGCTGCTACAGACTGACAGGGGACAATATTGGTCTACAAGACTATGGCGCTCCTGGGCGATCCTGCAGCTAGCAGTGACCTCAGTGGATAAAAACATGGCGGCTCAGTGGTTGGCATTGATACGTTACAGCATTGTGGTTCTGAGTTCAGATCTGACATTGGGGGCCAACAGCACCGAGCCGCCGCGTACTGATAACCATGTAGCACTGCCTGTCTGGGATGTCCTTGGGATGAACACTCGCACTTGAAGCTGTTTGCATTAGTAACCGAGCACTTGATAGATTGTAGCACTGTGTGATCGCTTCACCTCCGTCCACAAATCAGGACTGTTTTGTAGTTTTTTTTATGTTTATGTCTGTGGGTTATTATTGTATATTCCGTGTTTTCTTGTTATGATCGGATGTTTATTACACTGAAGTGGACACGATGCTGGGTGGATCAGCGTCTGCCGTTACCTCTGGAGCTGCTTGTGAGGTGAACGATAAGGTAGGACAGAAGGAACCCATCTTTGTGGGCAGGGCCGCCATCGATCTACTGTTTATGGTATACCTTCCTCGAAGATCAATCCCTCCTCTGCTGTTGTAGGATTCGTTCACATGTAGCAGATTTGCTGCAGCTAAAAAATCTGCATCAAACCCGCCTCAAAAGCCTTTGGTGCAGATTGTGGTGCAGACCGGCAGTAGGTTTCTCCCCTTCAATTTAAATTCAATTGAAGGAGTGAAATACGCAGCAAATGAGGTGGATTTGCTGCAGATTTTCCGTGTATTGACCCTGCATGAAAGATCTGCAGCGTTTACAGTTGCAGCAAAGTCGATGAGGAAAAAAATCTGCTGCAAAAATGGACAAGCGGTGCAGAACTTAATATGGCAGCATGATTCTGTAGCTCCAGATGTTCGGTGCCGAATCCATCTCTGCAAATGAGGAAGGGAATTACGAACACAATTTTGCATCAAAATCTGCGCCAAATGCTGCGGTTCTTGATGCAAATTTTCCATTGGGAAGTTGCTACAAAATGTCCGCTGTGGATACTCTGCAGCAAATTCACCTTGTGTGCACATCCGTCTCCACAGCAGATCCGCATCAAAACCTCACTGTTGGTGCAGATTGTAACACGGACTTTGGTGTATTATTCATCCTCCCATTTGGAAAGGTGGATTCTGTACCGAAAATCCGCTGCATCTAATTGACAGGCTGTGGGTTTAAATTTCGCACCGCATGCCTGTACCTGCATTGTTTGCTTGCTGCCAGTGTAAATGCTGCTGATTTTCTGCACAGAAGTTCTGTGGCAAATCCGGCCTGTGTGGTCGTACCCGGAGAATGCGTTCACGCCTGGCTGGCTTACTGCGGATGATGGTGCGGATCTGCCGCAGACTTGATCCTTTCAATTTGAAATCAGTGACATGTGCAGCAGATCTGCATCCCAATCCTTGACAAACTCTGAAGCCAATCTGCTCCGGTCGCGGCACCCATAGGCCGTCTTCACACCGGGTGCATTGGCCGCGGATGTTCTGGACAAAAAATCTGCAATCTCTGGCTGCTGTTGTAGATTTGCCTTTGGCGCTGATTTCGACCTCCATTGAAGTCTTTGGCAGAAATCCACAAGTTTTCTCCTCCACATCCGCTGCTGAAATTCACATGCTGAAATTTTAAATTCCGCGCCTCCGGCCATTGTCTGCACTGATTTTTTTTCCACAACGAATGGACCAAATTTGTAAAATCTCCTGTACATTGTTGCTTCTATAAATGCTGGGGATTTCTCCCCCCCCCTTCCCATCCCATGTGAATAAGGCCTTATGTTCTCGCAGGTCACAAGTAGCTTAGGAGGCCGCAGGCAGCCGCTGATCTCCGCTGGACTGTATTTTTTCCAATATAGACTCACGTGAAATGATGATTCGTTCACCGCCCCCTGAATACGGGAAGTTCTATTATTGCCCTTTGGTAGCAGGTGAGACTCTGGGGTCTTTCATTGAAAGGGTGAAATCTGCTGCAGGTCCATGCCCAAATCCACACCAAATGTGGATTTTGACACGGATTTTGGTGCTTATCTGCAGCGCTAAATATGCACCGGATTTTGGCGTGAAGCCGCACTAACATACTGTGGATCTTCTGCAGCGGAAAAACCTGTTTCATAATCTGCAACATTTCCACATCAAAAACCGAGTTGAAATCCGCATTGGTGCGCATTGTGACTGGGATTCAGCAGCAGATCCCCAGCTGATCTCATCCTGCACCGCCGCTCCTCCCACCATATGGAGTCCTCACATCCTTCACTGGCAACCGCTGCTGAGCCCTCCGCCACCGGTCAGCTGATGCAGAAGTGGGCGCATCACTTGACCTGCGGAGGGCTAAGTAGCGGTTCCCGGGTGAGGGATGCGGACTCCGTATGTGGGAGGAGCGGCAGTGCAGGATAAGATCAGCTGGCGATCTGCTGCTGAAATCCAGCCAAAATCCGCATTATCGGTGTTTAATGCAGATTTTCCCGCTGCAGAAGATCCGCAGCATGTCCGCTATATGTGAACATACACTTAATGTAGTGATAACTAGTAGCAGGTTGTCTAACCCCTTGGGGTCAGCTGCTACTGCCCGGGTGATCTGCCCCATGGCAAACATTTCCCCTGCAGCAGGGCAGTAGCTCCAAGACCCCGCAGCTGCAGGAGGCACCCATAGCCGCATCCGCTCTGCTCTGCCCATGGGCACGATACACCCCTAGCTGCTTCATAGTACCAGGAGGAGCAGCCATGGGGTATTTCTCTCTGCTGTTCACCACCATCTGCATAAATTTGGGTTAGCACAAACACAGAACATTTCCATTAAATGGAGTTGGGCTCCCATAGATGTCAGTTGTACTCTGTGCCAGGAAGAGCAGCCATAGGGTTTTTTTTATTCCCCTTCTATTCCATAACAATTCTGGGATGAAACACTGGAATAAGTCATCTGCGGTGCGGATATTTAGGAAACGTTCTCATATTCTCACCGTCTGTTTTGCTCCTACTTGAAAATCCAAATGTGAATCCAGAGATTTTCCTTTAATTCGGCACCTGAGATTCCAATAATCCGGCACAGAACCACATAATCAGAAGTGATGATCTAAAGTACTACGACAGAATCGGAGCCTCTCCACCCTTACAGGTTAGCTTTATGTGGCTTTTGATTATGTCCGGTAATGGAGAATGTCTGATAATCCGGCACCGGTTAGGACATTACTGTAGTTTTTAATGCTGGCTCCCGTTAGACGACGTTTCACATCCGGTGTTGTGCAGTATAGGAGCGTCCTTCATGGACTGTGTGTATACAAGTGTGTTATTACGCCTCATATATGTCATACTTCTTGTGAAGTTAATAACAATTAAAGTAGATCATCTGTGGTCCGTACGTGGCTGGGGGCAGACATTGTTGCGTTTTTTACTTTGATTTCATGAAGCACCATTTCCAAATGTTTTCCCACAATAGGAGGAGCTTAGCGGCAGCGCGACTGTGTGCATCTGACAGCAGGAATATATATATTTCTTTTAATTTTAGGACCTGTACTGTTGGTGCATGTCTACACTGGTACACTGTAACAAACTGCCCCTGTGTGAGCAGAACCAGGCCACGAGGTGCTTACAGCCACTGAGTGTAATCACAGATATTCCTAATCCATGACCGCAAGCAGTGATGTCACAGTACAGGGATAATACACACAGTGATGTCACAGTACAGGGATAATACACACAGTGATAATACACACAGTGATGTCACAGTACAGGGATAATACACACAGTGATGTCACAGTACAGGGATAATACACAGTGATGTCACAGTACAGGGATAATACACACAGTGATGTCACAGTACGGGGATAATACAGTGATATCACAGTACAGGGATAATGCACACAGTGATGTCACAGTACAGGGATAATACACACAGTGATGTCACAGTACGGGGATAATACGCACAGTGATGTCACAGTACGGGGATAACACGCACAGTCATGTCACAGTACGGGGATAACACGCACAGTCATGTCACAGTGCAGGGATAACACGCACAGTCATGTCACAGTGCAGGGATAACACGCACAGGGATGTCACAGTGCAGGGATAACACGCACAGGGATGTCACAGTGCAGGGATAACACGCACAGTGATGTCACAGTGCAGAGATAACACGCACAGTGATGTCACAGTGCAGGGATAACACGCACAGTGATGTCACAGTGCAGGGATAATACGCACAGTGATGTCACAGTGCAGGGATAATACGCACAGTGATGTCACAGTGCAGGGATAATACGCACAGTGATGTCACAGTGCAGGGATAATACGCACAGTGATGTCACAGTGCAGGGATAATACGCACAGTGATGTCACAGTGCAGGGATAATACGCACAGTGATGTCACAGTACAGGGATAATACGCAGTGATGTCACAGTGCAGGGATAATACGCAGTGATGTCACAGTAAGGGGATAATACACAGTGATGTCACAGTAAGGGGATAATACACACAGCGATGTAACAGTAGAGAGATGATGCACCCAGTGATGTCACAGTACAGGGATAATACACACAGTGATGTCACAGTGCAGAGATAATACACACAGTGATGTCACGGTACAGGGATAATGCACCCAGTGATGTCACAGTACAGAGATAATGCACCCAGTGATGTCACAGTACAGAGATAATACACACAGAGATGTCGCAGTCCAGGGATAATGCACCCAGTGATGTCACAGTTCAAGGATAATACAGTGATTTGATGTCACAGTACAGGGATAATACGCGCAGTGATGTCACAGTGCAGGGATAATACAGTGATTTGATGTGACAGTACAGGGATAATGTACACAGACATGTCACAGTGCAGGGATAATACACACAGTGCAGGGATAATGCACACAGTGATGTCACAGTGCAGGGATAATGCACACAGTGATGTCACAGTGCAGGGATAATGCACACAGACATGTCACAGTGCAGGGATTATGCACACAGACATGTCACAGTGCAGGGATAATGCACACAGACATGTCACAATGCAGGGATAATACACACAGTGATGTCACAGTGCAGGGATAATACACACAGTACAGGGATAATACGCGCAGTGATGTCACAGTGCAGGGATAATACAGTGATTTGATGTGACAGTACAGAGATAATGCACACAGTGATGTCACAGTACAGGGATAATGTACACAGACATGTCACAGTGCAGGGATAATACACACAGTGCAGGGATAATGCACACAGTGATGTCACAGTGCAGGGATAATGCAGTGATTTGATGTGACAGTACAGGGATAATGTACACAGACATGTCACAGTGCAGGGATAATACACACAGTGCAGGGATAATGCACACAGTGATGTCACAGTGCAGGGATAATGCACACAGTGATGTCACAGTGCAGGGATAATGCACACAGACATGTCACAGTGCAGGGATTATGCACACAGACATGTCACAGTGCAGGGATTATGCACACAGACATGTCACAGTGCAGGGATAATGCACACAGACATGTCACAGTGCAGGGATTATGCACACAGACATGTCACAGTGCAGGGATAATGCACACAGTGATGTCACAGTGCAGGGATAATACACACAGTGATGTCACAGTGCAGGGATAATGCACACAGACATGTCACAATGCAGGGATAATACACACAGTGATGTCACAGTGCAGGGATAATACACACAGTACAGGGATAATACACACAGTGATGTCACAGTGCAGGGATAATGCACACAGACATGTCACAGTGCAGGGATAATGCACACAGACATGTCACAGTGCAGGGTTAATACACACAGTGATGTCACAGTGCAGGGTTAATACACACAGTGATGTCACAGTACAGGGATAATACACACAGTGATGTCACAGTACAGGGATAATACACACAGTGATGTCACAGTACAGGGATAATACACACAGTGATGTCACAGTGCAGGGATAATACACAGTGATGTCACAGTACAGAGATAATACACAAGCAGTGATGTCACAGTACAGGGATAATACGCACAGTGATGTCACAGTGCAGGGATAATACGCACAGTGATGTCACAGTGCAGGGATAATACGCACAGTGATGTCACAGTACATAGATAATACACAGTGATGTCACAGTACAGAAATAATACAGTGATGTCACAGTAAGGGGATAATACACACAGCGATGTAACAGTAGAGAGATGATGCACCCAGTGATGTCACAGTACAGGGATAATACACACAGTGATGTCACGGTACAGAGATAATACACACAGTGATGTCACGGTACAGGGATAATACAGTGATGTCATGTCGCAGTACAGAGATAATGCACCCAGTGATGTCACAGTACAGAGATAATACACACAGAGATGTCGCAGTCCAGGGATAATGCACCCAGTGATGTCACAGTTCAAGGATAATACAGTGATTTGATGTCACAGTACAGGGATAATACGCGCAGTGATGTCACAGTACAGGGATAATACGCGCAGTGATGTCACAGTGCAGGGATAATACAGTGATTTGATGTGACTGTACAGAGATAATGCACACAGTCATGTCACAGTGCAGGGATAATACACAGTGATGTCACAGTGCAGGGATAATACACAGTGATGTCACAGTGCAGGGATAATACACAGTGATGTCACAGTACAGAGATAATACACAAGCAGTGATGTCACAGTGCAGGGATAATACACACAGTGATGTCACAGTGCAGGGATAATGCGCACAGTGATGTCACAGTGCAGGGATAATACGCACAGTGATGTCACAGTACATAGATAATACACAGTGATGTCACAGTACAGAGATAATACAGTGATGTCACAGTAAGGGGATAATACAGTGATGTCATGTCGCAGTACAGAGATAATGCACCCAGTGATGTCACAGTACAGAGATAATCACACCCAGTGATGTCACAGTTCAAGGATAATACAGTGATTTGATGTCACAGTACAGGGATAATACACACAGTGATGTCACAGTGCAGGGATAATACAGTGATTTGATGTGACAGTACAGAGATAATGCACACAGTGATGTCACAGTACAGGGATAATGTACACAGACTTGTCACAGTGCAGGGATAATACACACAGTGATGTCACAGTGCAGGGATAATACACACAGTGATGTCACAGTGCAGGGATAATGCACACAGTGATGTCACAGTATAATAACAGTAGAGAGATGATGCACCCAGTGATGTCACAGTACAGGGATAATACACACAGTGATGTCACAGTGCAGAGATAATACACAGTGATGTCACAGTACAGAAATAATACAGTGATGTCACAGTAAGGGGATAATACAGTGATGTCATGTCGCAGTACAGAGATAATGCACCCAGTGATGTCACAGTACAGAGATAATACACACAGAGATGTCGCAGTCCAGGGATAATGCACCCAGTGATGTCACAGTTCAAGGATAATACAGTGATTTGATGTCACAGTACAGGGATAATACACACAGTGATGTCACAGTGCAGGGATAATACAGTGATTTGATGTGACAGTACAGAGATAATGCACACAGTGATGTCACAGTACAGGGATAATGTACACAGACTTGTCACAGTGCAGGGATAATACACACAGTGATGTCACAGTGCAGGGATAATACACACAGTGATGTCACAGTGCAGGGATAATACACACAGTGATGTCACAGTACGGGGATAATACACAGTGATGTCACAGTACGGGGATAATACACAGTGATGTCACAGTGCAGGGATAATACACACAGTGATGTCACAGTGCAGGGATAATACAGTGATTTGATGTGACAGTACAGAGATAATGCACACAGTGATGTCACAGTACAGGGATAATGTACACAGACATGTCACAGTGCAGGGATAATACACACAGTGATGTCACAGTGCAGGGATAATACACACAGTGATGTCACAGTGCAGGGTTAATACACACAGTGATGTCACAGTACAGGGAAAATACACACAGTGATGTCACAGTGCAGGGATAATACACAGTGATGTCACAGTACAGAGATAATACACAAGCAGTGATGTCACAGTGCAGGGATAATACAGTGATGTCACAGTGCAGGGATAATGTACACAGACGTCACAGTGCAGGGATAATACACACAGTGATGTCACAGTGCAGGGATAATACACACAGTACAGGGATAATACACACAGTGATGTCACCGTACAGGAATAATATACACAGTGATGTCACAGTGCATGGATAATGCACACAGTGATGTCACAGTGCAGGGATAATGCACACAGACATGTCACAGTGCAGGGATAATACACACAGTGATGTCACAGTGCAGGGTTAATACACACAGTGATGTCACAGTACAGGGAAAATACACACAGTGATGTTACAGTGCAGAGATAATGCACACAGTCATGTCACAGTACAGGGATAATACACACAGTGATGTCACAGTGCAGGGATAATACACAGTGATGTCACAGTACAGAGATAATACACAAGCAGTGATGTCACAGTGCAGGGATAATACACATAGTGATGTCACAGTGCAGGGATAATACACACAGTACAGGGATAATACACACAGTGATGTCACAGTACAGGGATAATACACACAGTGATGTCACAGTGCAGGGATAATACACACAGTGATGTCACAGTGCTGGGATAATGCACACAGACATGTCACAGTGCAGGGTTAATACACACAGTGATGTCACAGTACAGGGATAATACACACAGTGATGTCACAGTGCAGGGATAATGCACACAGTGATGTCACAGTGCAGGGATAATGCACACAGTGATGTCACAGTACAGGGATAATACACAGTGATGTCACAGTACAGGGATAATACACAGTGATGTCACAGTGCAGGGATAATGCAGACAGTGATGTCACAGTGCAGGGATAATGTACACAGTGATGTCACAGTACAGGGATAATACAGTGATGTCACAGTGCAGGGATACTACACACAGTGATGTCACAGTGCAGGGATACTAGACAGTGATGTCACAGTACAGGGATAATACAGTGATGTCACAGTACAGGGATAATGCACACAGTGATGTCACAGTGCAGGGATAATACACACAGTGATGTCACAGTGCAGGGATACTAGACAGTGATGTCACAGTACAGGGATAATACAGTGATGTCACAGTACAGGGATGATGCACACAGTGATGTCACAGTGCAGGGATAATGCACACAGTGATGTCACAGTGCAGGGATAATACACACTGTGATGTCACAGTACAGGGATGATGCACACGGTGATGTCACAGTGCAGGGATAATACACACTGTGATGTCACAGTACAGGGATGATGCACACAGTGATGTCACAGTGCAGGGATAATGCACACAGTGATGTCACAGTGCAGGGATAATACACACAGTGATGTCACAGTACGGGGATAATACACACAGTGATGTCACAGTGCAGTGATAATACAGTGATGTCACAGTACAGGGCTAACACACTACCCCGCCAACTGCTTCCTGCATTATATACAATAGACTGGACGACTTCTACGTGTTTACTGCTACAATTATTTGCAAGACAAATCTCGTAAAATCCTCCATTCTGCGGAGTAGTGAAGGCGAGCTGTACTTGGTGGGTTACCATTCATGTGGGTGCAGAGTCATGTAGCAGTGACCCCTCGCTGACGGTCAGCTGGCCTCCTGAAGGGTCATTTTCACTGCTGCCCCTCCAATACTAATCCCATTTCCAAAGCAACAGACCAGGAAATAACGTGTCTGTCGTACCACTAAATGGACAATATTCCATAAACTATGTGCAGTATAGTGCAGGTGGATTCTGTAATTTGTGCTTCCTCCAGCGGGGGGCGATCCTGTTCATTCATCATAATACAGATACTTATATTTATATGTTCGCAGTAAAGCATTGTTGGCGCCGTTGTCTCCATGGCTGCTGATATCCACTGATTTGTATGGGAGAATTCGCCATTTTGCGGTAAGTGTGATTAATTAAAGGGGTTGTCGAGGACTGGGTTATTGATGACTAGAGATGAGCGAGCATACTCGCTAAGGACAATTACTCGAGCGAGCATTGTCCTTAGCGAGTACCTGCCCACTCGGAAGAAAAGGTTCGGGTGCCGGCGCGGGTGAGTGGTGAGTTGCGGGAGGGAGCGGGGGAGAGAGAGATCTCCCCTCCGTTCCCACCTGCTCTCCCCCGCCGCTCCGAGCCCCGCCCGCCACCCGAACCTTTTCTTCCGAGCGGGCAGGTACTCGCTAAGGACAATGCTCGCTCAAGTAATTGTCATTAGCGAGTATGCTCGCTCATCTCTATTGATGACCTATACTTGGGATAGGCTCTCAATAGTTGGCCAGTGAGGGTCCACCGCCTGGGATCCTCGCTGATCAGCTATTCAATGGGCCTTTGTGCTCATGCACTGAGCTTATTTCTGCAGTAAGCAAACAGCTCTGTTCTAACTGCAGTGGCCAGACTTGGTACTGCAAGCCAAGTTCCCATTCACTTCAATGATAACCTTGCTTGTAATACCAAGCCAGGTCACTGCAATGGGAACAGAGCTGTCTGCTTCCTGCAGAAATCTGCTCAGCAATGGACCTCTGCCGATTAACTATTGATGGCCTATCCTAAAGATAGAGCCTTAAAGGGACTGTTCTGTATATTGTGATGGATATCACTTCTTGTGAGTGGTACATCCGGTGAAACTTCTGTTATTTGATTTCCTTTTTGTGAAAGACACCATGACAACCAGGCGGCCAAAAGGGTAGTGAATGTTATTGGATTTAGTTTTGCAATGTATTATGAGGTTCTGATGCAGCTGTGATCTTTAATACACGCCGAGGCGTGTGCTGTGAGGCTCTGCGGCAGCCGAGGCGTGTCTGTGAGGCTCTGCGGCAGCCGAGGCATGTGCTGTGAGGCTCTGCGGCGGCCGAGGCGTGTGCTGTGAGGCTCTGCGGCAGCCGAGGCGTGTGCTGTGAGGCACTGCGGCAGCCGAAGCGTGTGCTGTGAGGCTCTGCGGCAGCCGAGGCGTGTGCTATGAGGCTCTGCGGCAGCTAAATAGTGCAATACGGGGTTCTGCAGCAGCCGAGGCATTTATTATGAAGTTCCACGGCACCTGGGGGTGTGTATTGTGAGGCTCAGCAGCAGCTGAGGTGTTAGGAGCTTCTGCAGCATCCAATGTGTGTATTATGGAGTTTTGCAGTAAATAAGTTGTACATTATGAAGTTCTGCAGCAGCTGAGATGTGTTTTCAGAGGTTCAGCAGCTGGCGTGTGTATTATGAGGTTCTGCAGCAGCTGGGGTGTGTACTATGACGTTCTCCTTTTAAACTACCATTATAATACATGCCCTAGCTGCTGCAGAACCGCTTTGAAATGCACAAAGAAATCTGAATGTCAGTCACTGATGACTGTCGGCTCACACAGCGGCGCTGGTCCTGAGTAATTGATTGAGCCATCTTTCATCCTGCTGGATGAGGGCTAATCTGCATAACATTTTCCCAGGAATCATTGCATGGCCTATACGACTCCCTACACCAATTTCGAGATCTCCACAAGGTGAACGGGCACCCCTTCTGCAATCATTAGTTCTGACTCTCTTCTTGATGTCTTTGTGATACCTCCCCATAATTTAGCACCCGGCACCCAGTGATCCGGCACTTTCCATTCATGTTTGGCATGCACTCTGAATGAAGGTGCAGCCTATTGTGTATGTGATTGTCCGGTGCTGACAAGCCTGGTCTTGCCCTAATTACACCCTATTCACTGGTGCTATTCACCCGGTGGGCGCACCCCTAGTGGCACAACCTGCTCTCCCTATTTACACAAGCTAATATTACCTGCGGGCATTCACCTGCCGCTCTCAGTCATACATACAACAAGGGGCGTCCAGTCTAGAATACCCCTATACTCACAGCCTATTGCGGGATTAATACAATCACATGATGCCAGAATTGCACTTTTTTTTATCACTCTGCTTTTGGGAAATCTAATAAAAAGCGATCCAAAGGTCGTGTGTCCCCCAAATGGTATCAATGCAAACCACAGGTCAAACATCGGTAAATATACCGCACTTGGTCCTGGGCTTTAATCCCCGCTGATAGCTGATATATGCCAATCAAGCAGGAGCAGGTCGGATCCTCAGCTGTCAAGCACAACAGAGGACCCGGAGGAGAAGGGAGAAGCGCTTTTTAACTGCTTCTGCCTTCTTTCCAGGCTACATAGTGCTCAAGAAGTGCTATGTACTAACAAGTGGAAGTAGTATTTCCACTATGCCACCTGGCGATGATGTGACCAACAGGTGCCCCCTGTTACAGCAGAGCTGCAGGGACCTAGCAGACCCAGATCAGCTCTGTGACTGATATCACTACAGGGGGATGTAATGACTGGGGCTCCTATGGATTCAGCTCCTAGGGATGCCCCAGCTACAGTGGAAAAGTGTCAAAAAAAAAAAAAAAGACAATGTGAACGACCCCCAGAGATCTTATATGACGTCCCGGGAACATGGATGGTAAAAAAATTACGGAATAAAATAAAAATATATACGTTAAAAAAACTTTAACAAAGCGTAACTCCTTTATTTCTCCATCGCCGTCGCTGTATGAGGGCTCCTTGTTTTTTGCGGGACGAGTTGTATTTTTCAATGGTGCTATTTATTGTACCATAGAATGTACTGAAAAACTTTGGAAAAAAATTGTAAGTGGAGAGAAATGGGAAAAAAACATCATTCCGCCATCTTTTAGAGCGTCTTGTTTCTATGGCGCACAAATTTCAGCAAAAATGACCCGATAACTTTATTCTGCGGGTCGGTGCGATTACAACGATACCAAACTTATAGGTTGTTTTTTTGCTGTACTACTTGTATATATTTTTTAAAGATATTTAATTTTTTGGAATTATTTTCTGTCTCCATTTTCTGCGCACAATAGCTTTTTTTAAATTTTTCCTTAGCATAGCTGCCCGGGGCTCATTTTGTGCCGTACGTCCTGCAGTTTCCATTTGTACCGTTTTTGAATACATAGGACTTTTTGATCGCTTTTTATTACATTTTTTTCTTGGAGAGGGGGGGACCAAACGAGCACATTTCTGGCGTTCTTTATTATTATTTTTTCGGACGACGTTCACCATGCGGGGTAAATAATGCATTACTTAGATAGATCAGACATTTACAGACGCAGCGACACCAAATACGTATTTTTTCTTTATTATTTAGAACTTTTATTGTAAATAAGGCAAAAGGGTTTTTTTTTTCACTTTTATTCCTTTTTTGTTTAAATAATTAGTAAAACTTTGTTTTTATTTTTACAATTTCTTTTAGTCCCCGGGGGGGACCACAAACAGCGATGCTTTGATCGCTCCTGCAGTATGATGTACATCACAGAAGGGGAAATATAGAAAATTAAAAACAATCACAGAAAACGGCCATTACTTACTGACTGAGGAGGGCAGATTACTGCATCCTCTCACCATGCAGGTAGCTGACTACCAAATGGAGTAGCGAATTACACCTGTGAGGGCACCGATGAGACAGCCACTCACACTGCCTCTTGATATATGCCATAGCATTACATCATACTGACAGGCAGTCTATCTGGCCACCCCACGGGGATGGCTTGATAGGTGTTCTGACATGACAGCCCTGGGGTCTTTCAGAAGGCCTCCGGCTGCCACGACACCCATACCCCCCCCCCCCCCCCGATCTCACCGCGGGAGGGGGCTGTACGGGACCCCCAAATATCGTTCGGGGGATTTAAATGCCGCTGTCAGAATTGACAGCGGCATTTAAAGGGTTAACAGCCCCGATTGGCTACGCGGCGTGTTGGGGCTGTTGCCCGGGGGTGTCAGCTGTAATAAACAGCTGACACCCGCGATGTATGGAGGGAGATAGCGGCGTTATCTTTCTCCATACATGTCCTGCAATGGCAGGACGTAAACACACTATAGGGCCGTCACTAAGGGGTTAAAAAAAAAACTATACATTTAAAAACATTTTTGTAAGCTTTTTACCCTCAATAAAACAAAAAAGGCAGTGAAAAACTATATTAAAAATCGTCCTATATGTCACGGAAAAATAATAGGGCAGCAAAATCACCCAGTGGGTAAAATCTGTACAAAGTGCCTGGACCTTAAGGGGTTAAGCAGTCCCACTGAAAATTACAACTCGTCCCATAAAAATCAACAACCCCCCTCCGGCAGAGACGTCCATGGGGAAATGAGAGGTATGATTTTTTAAAAGTGGGCAGGAAAAACCAAAAGGGATAAAAGAAATCCGTGTCATTAAGGAGGTAAGCAACCAATGCGGTGGAAATCCTAGTAATCTGGCACAGATGAAGAACCAGCGCTGGTGTAGCAGTATGGGAGTATGGTGCTGGACGTCCTCCAGAAGGTAGGTGCTCTTACCGGACTGTCTGCTAATGTCGGGACTTCTGATTCTCCGGCACATCAAATCATCTCACTTTTACTATCATTGAAATTATAATGTCTGATGGAGGTCCGACCATTCATCTGAGAGGGGGTGCCTCTTCCCTCACCTGTCGGAGAGATGCATGTGCAGTTGTGCGTCCTACCTCTGGGGGTGCCACAATTGTTAGATGCCCCTTCAGACTTGCACAGAGGTCGGACCCCCATAACCATATAGTAGATGTATCTGGTTCTAGTACTAAACTATATAGCCGTTCCATACATGACATTCAATAGGCGGATGTCCTGCCACCTCCCTTCTGTGAATGAAGCCCCCCGGAGCTGCAGAGTGCGGCATGAGACGGGTCTGCACTCACTCTCCATCTTCATTGTCACTTCTGTTTTACTCGTTATTTATAAAATTTATTTTAAAAAATGATAAAATACAAATGTGAAAATCTGTGGAGAACATAAACGGACATTATAGGGGGGGAGCTTTAAGATAGGTCATTAGAGGCCTGATCTGTGGGGGTCCAGCTGCTGCGACCCCACCCCAACCCATCCTGAACAGGCCTTCATTCCAATGATAGATAGGTGGTCACCTTATTAGATATCACTGGTCCCCTTCAGGATAGATGAAGGACTACCTACCTGGTGATTGGTCAGCATTGCTCACATATTCAGCACTGGCCAATCACAGGGCAGTGCATATTGTAGTTAGAAAATGGTGGCTGCCATCTTGGCCACCAGAAAACAGGTGCCTGAACCAACTGGACGACGGCCAACACAGTCAACTACAGGTAATATGCCCCTTCCAGCCTTCGGACAGAATTGTGGAGGGTCGCTATGAAGGAGAACAGTGAGAGAAACGGCCAAGCGAACCGCACTGCGCTGTTTCCATAACTTCTATATAGGTCAAAGGAATTTTCACAAACTGCATAGCACAACGACGTACGCCGCTTCCATTGCTCACGGTGCTATACTGTTTGCTTCGTTTCCATACCGTCTCAGAAGTTATGTAGTACAATGTGCTCACTTATTTCTGTCCTTCTGGCCGCCCATTCAGAGTGGCTGAGGGCAGTGGGGGCAGAACAGGAAATAAGTGCAGGTTCCAGAGGAGGAATCCGTACCCATCAGACTGTATCCTGTGGACATGACATAAACATCTCAGGACTATCCCTTCAAAGGAGAACTCCCAAAAAGGCGATATTGTCATATAGACCTATAAGAGGAGAACTTTCGGGAGGGTCTTTGAGCAGTGATGGAAGTACCTGAGCTCCATTGAATCAAGGACCCCAAGCAATGTGGGCAGAGATCATACCACCAGTCAATAATAATTAAGGTGGCTCCAAAGCTCTTCATTGTAGAAGAAACCCCAACCCACCTGCCGATGAATCAGAGCAGATGTCTGGATTTTGCGTCACTTTTGGTTCATATATATCGGTAAGAACAGAACCGTGAACAGGAGGATGCCAATCATGATAATGGCGGCCCCGATGCCCCACACGCTCTGGCAGAAGCCCCGGAAGCCAGTCTGTTCAACGGAGATTAGGCCATCTGGACCCGCCTGGTCTTCCCCGCTGCTGGACAATAGATGTAATGTAACCAGAGATCCTTTACCTTCCAAAGAGTCCTTCTTTTTCACCCAACACAGTTTGTATCCATCAGCCCAGACTTCTTGAAGAGTCTGCATTTCTGATGGAAGCTGGGCTACAATCTCAAGGTTGGGCTGCATTTTTGGCACCCCTTCCTGTGGGATTTGAGCCAATGTCCGGCAGAAAGGGCAGGGAAATTCCTGAGACTTCCTGATGAACAGGCAAAGTCTAGAGAGACACTCCATGCAGAACGTGTGAGAACACGGAAGAAGCAACGGTGTCTTGAATATGTTATCATAGGAGATGTAGCAGATGGGACACTCAAGGAGGCTGCTGAGATGTTCTTCAGGATCCTCTTGCCGTGGAGTGGTTGCCGCCATGTCGTATCCAGATCTTTGACTCGCTCTGCTCCAGAATAAGACTCTCTCTAGGTTGGATCTTTCCCCTGCGGAGACACAAAGTCCTCTTCAATCACCATCTCCTCCCTGAGTAATGTCTACTAAGTACACTATGGGATCTTACCCGTCTTGTGCCGAGAGCCTTCTCCATCTCCATTTTTACGTCCTCTCCATTGGGGCACTTCTCTGACATGAAATCTTCTTACTCGGCAGATATCTCTGTATGTATGTAGCTTCCGTCCTTTCTTCGCTTGGTAACCAACAGTCAGCTTCGGGTTTCATCCAGCCTTGAGCCAAGAATGATTCTTGGGTCACTCGTCCTTCCCTCATCACATAGCAACACAAACAATTGAGGAAGGAAACAATGCAGACAATCTGGAGGAAACCATCAAACACGTTCTCTCCCAGGAGAGGCAGGACGGACGGTTACCCATCAGACGCGAATAGCTGCGAACGGGACATTCAGGTCCTCATTTATATCATGGAGTTATGTGTTCAGTAAATCATTCAGAGGTCGCATTAATTCGCATTGATCATGGACGGGGCCAGAAGCTTTCAGGATTGGAGAAACATGGCTGCTTTCTTCTAGAAACAGCACCACTTCTGTCCAAGTGGGCCCCAAGCCTATATACTGCCTGACGTGAAGTGTGAAATGGCTGTCCCCACCCATGGGCAAAAAAAACATTCATTTTACAGGCATTGAAAAAGCCAATACACAAAATACCCAACATATGTTGGAACCACTAAGAATTATCTGAAGTGACAGAGTACTAATGCCACCCATAGTGGCCCAATAATAAGTGTCCCCCTTAGTGGCCCTGATAGTAATAATGAGCCCCTTAATGGCCCCAGTAATAGTGACACCTGCTAGTGGCCCCAGTAGCAATAGTGTCCCCAATAGTAATACTGTTCCCCATAGTGGCCCCAGTAGTAATAGTGACTCTTGTTAGTGGCCCCAATAGTAATACTGTTCCCCATAGTGGCCCCAATAGTAATACTGTTCCCCATAGTGGCCCCAATAGTAATACTGTTCCCCATAGTGGCCCCAGAAGTAATAGTGAGTCTTGTTAGTAGCCCCAGTAGTAATAGTGGCCCCACTAGTGAAACTGTTTCCCTTAGTGGCCCCAGTAGTAATAGTGAGCCCCAGTTGGGCAGCAACCCAACAAGTATTTAACTCACTTGTTCTGTAGCTCTGTTCCGGCTATGGCAGGAGCTGCGGCCGCTGTGATCGGAGTGTGACCCCCCCCAATCTCTCTGCCTGGCATTCGTGCTGCGTACAGGAGGAGAGGGTCAGAGGTCGCACTCTGATTACAGCACCGGGGGTCCCCGAGTCTGGAACCACAGAGCAAATAGTTAAATGATTGTTGGGTTGCTGCCCGGCCGGCTCACAGGTGGCTATTAAAATGTCCAGTAAAATATAAATACCGGCAACCCGCTGGTCCTGCGGACTGCTGGCTGAGGCTGCAATCTCAGGTCCTGTCATGGTGGGGGCACCGCTGCTTCTGTCCATGGGTTTTGTATGTCACTGCTGCTTGACTCCAATGGGTCAGAGCTGCAGTACCGGCTACAACCTGTGGACAGGAGTGGCACTTTCTGGGAGAAAGCAGCAATGTTTGCCTAAGGTTGAATTCATGCGCGGCTGATTTGTAGCAGCAAATTCTTGTATCTGCCGCAGGCATCTGAATGGGAATTGCAAAGAAAACTTTTGCTCCCCCCCCCCCCCCCCCAAAAAAAATGCCTCCATTCAGATGTAGGGAACTGAGTTTCATTCGCTGAAGTTACTGTAACAAATCTGGAGCGCGGACATACACGTATCCTTGGTGCCAACTGCCGTAAGTTCATGACTCTGATGGGTGGTAAGCAATGCCATGCGATTATACATTTACGGCACATGGATGGAGCCGGCACCATCTGGGTCAGCTCTTCTGGGCAAAGTTATCACCGCTTCCTTCTGTTTAACCCCTATAATGCTGCTGTCAGTATCAGCCGTGGAATCTAAGATGTAGACAGAAGGACGGGGCGCCCCCTACTGCCCCCTCATCTCCCTGCAACACAGTTGGTAAGTACTGATGGGTAGCTATGGTAACCTGTGGTCTAACATTGGTCAATGGAGGGAGTCCTTTACGGACCAGCCTAATAGACTGCAATACAGAAGCATTGCAGTGTACTATCTAAGGCGGCCCGGAGATCTCAGGTTTGTGGTCTTTAAAAAAGGTTTTAGAAGATTTTAAATAAATTTCAAATACTAAAACAAAAATCACATTTTTATAAAGTCCTGTTGTTATCGATATAATATATACGTAACGCGCGTGACAACCCGAACGGGGAAATCATCTTACTTATCCCGCATGGTAAATGCTGCAAAAACCTCCAAAAACCACTAGAATGTCTGTTTTGCTCATCAGACCTCTCAAAAAATTAAATAAAAAGAGATTAAAAAGTCATAAACACCCTAAAATCGTGCTAAGGACAACTGCCGGTCAGCGCACAGCATGCAAACTGCCAGCAGCCCCGCCGCCGGAGGAAGAAACTTCGAGTTCTCAGAAAATGGGTTTAAAAAAAACTTTTAATTCTACAAAAGTAGTAAAACATTGGGGGAAAGGAAATGTCTGTTTACCCGTTTGCCTCGCAGGGTCCCGTCGGGGGGCGCTCACGGGGCGGGTTTGTCCCACTGAAGTCTATGTATTGTTTTCATGCACCAGTTGTGTCCACAATGCGAAGTGTTTATTCACAGGCGCAATTTTTTTTAAAAAGCGCTGCATGTGATATTTAGATCGATTCCTCGCAAGGACCTGACCGTTACTTCCTATGGGATCTTTAAAAACAATGGCCTGGCACTCGCTCGCATCCCATTACATCTGCATGGGGGTGGTTTTTACTAATAACACTCCTGGAAGCGTTTACGATTTTCATGCGTGTGAAAAATAAAAAAATCGCAAGTACATGGATGCGAAGCGTTATCTGAAGCAAAAGCGGACCGTGCCCACAACTCTCCGAACTGCTGCAGATGCCACCTCTCAGACGGCTCCTGAACCCCTTAAGGACACGGCAATTTCCCCCCCCCCCCATTTTTGTTTTTTTTTATTGCTCCCTCGCCGGCGCCATCTGAGGGCGACTTGTTTTTGTGGGACGAGTTGTATTTTTCAATGGTACTATTTAATGTACCGTATAAGGCCTCATGCCCACGGACCGGTCGGATGCCGCCTGTGACATCTCGCAGTGAAATCAGACCCGGTGCCCCCCAGAGACCCTATACCCACCTGTCCGGATCCGCCACAAGTATCTCATCCGGTGCGCATGACACGTGGGCGCTGGGCTGTGACGCGGACCCCCACGATACTTCCGCAGGGCTCACACTGCGTAAGTATCGCGGGACGGACGGCTTTCATTAACTGCAATGGAAGCCATTCGTGTGATTTTCCGTACATAATAGAACATGTTGCGATTATCCCCCGCAAGCGGAAAATCGCAGAGGAGAATCATTTAACACAGCATGTCTATGGACGGACATTACTGTGGCATTCGCAGGTGTCTGGACGCGATTTCCGCAGCGATTATCCGTCCGTGGGCATTCGGCCTAATGCACTGAAAGACTTATTAAAAATTCTCAGTGAAGTGAAACGGAAAAAAATTGCGCCATCTTTAAGTGCGTCTTGTTTCTGCGGCGCACACTGCAACAGAAATGACCTGCGAACCTTATTCTGTGCATCGGTGCGATTACCGCGATACCAAACTTCAATCGGTTTCTTTTTATAAGATATTTCATGTTTTTCTAAATCGCCTTCTGCCGCCATCTTCTGCCCGCTGTAACTCTCTATCCCTCCGTGGACGTAGCTGTGTGGGGCGGCCTGTAGTTTCCGTTGGTACATACCACTTCCTGATTACATTCTGTCTTGCAGACTGGGTGACCAAATAAGTGCAGTTCTAACATCCTTTATTTATATATTTTTTTCTGACGAAGTCCACCATGCGCGGTAAATAACGCATTATTTTGATAAATCGACTTTTACGGACGCAGCGATACCAAATACGTGTTTTTGTTTTATTATTAAGATCCTTTTATTATAAATATGACAAAAGGGTTTGTTTTTTTTTACTTTTATTGCCTCTTTTTTTTAAAAATAATTAATGAAACTTTTTAAACTTAATTTGGCTTTCTTTTAGTCCCCAGAGGGGGCCACAACCTGCGATGCTTTGATCGCTCCTGCAGTATTATGTAATGCCATAGCATTGCATTATACAGCGATCTGACTGGCATTTTATCAGGCCACCTCACAGGCATGACTTGATAGGTATTCTGCAATGACAGCCCTGGGGCCTTTCAGAAGGCCCCCAGCTGTCATGACAACTGCACAGCAACCCAAGGTCGAGGAATTTAAAGGGTTAACAGTAGAGATGAGCGAACGTACTCGTTTAGGGCGATTTCGCAATCGAGCATCGCTTTTTTTGAGTAACTGACTACTCGAGTGAAAAGATTCGGGGGGCGCCGGGGGTGAGCGGGGAGTAGCAGAGGGGAGTGGCGGGGGGGCAGAGAGAGAGAGAGAAATCTCCCCCCTGTTCCCCACTGTTACCCCCTGCTCCACCACGCCGCCCACCGAATCTTTTCGCTCGAGTAGTCAGTTACTCAAAAAAAGCGATGCTCGATTGCGAAATCGCCCTAACCGAGTACGTTCGCTCATCTCTAGTTAACAGCTTCGATGAGCGGCGCAGCTGCAGCTGTATAAAAAAAAAAAAAGCTGCACTCGCATTGTTTGGAGCAAGGATGCCTTGCAATCTCCCTTCACACATACTGCGAAGCTGCAGGACATGACTATACGTCCTTTGGCGTTATGGGTCCTTTTACATTATGGGTCCTTTTACACGTGCCAATAAATGGTTCAGATTCCGGCCCGATGAACGACCAGTGAGAATTTGTTTGCTTCTCCTTCAGTTTGCTGCACGCATTAGCTGAACAACGAACAGCCGTGTAAACAGGCAGTCGGTCACATACAAACTGCCTGTTTACTGTGAATGGAGGTGGGTGGGCCAGAAAGACCCCCAGCCCTCTCCGCCTCCATTCACTAGCGATGGGCCTCCTGTATAAAAGCACAGCAACGATTACCGCTGGGACCACCACTTGGGCTTCTGTGCCTGACAAGGCGCGCCGTGAAGATAGGACCTTCCATACTTGTGGTGGGACTCCACATACAACTATGTAGACTCGAGTCTTCCAGTTTATGGCTGACGTATGCGATATTCAGTTCCTCCCAAACCCGGCACCAGCTACTGATTTCAATGGGATTTCAAAAAAACGGAAAGGCTTCCCGTCGCTTCTATTTTGTCGGATTTCTGTTTTTTTCGACTGAAAAATGGCGCAGCAGACAGTGAATGGAGCGGGCGCCGACCACCACTCTGTTCACCGGGGCATTTGGGTTGCATCGGTCTCATCTTCATGTTTTACAGTAATTCATTGCAAACCAACTTTCCATTTTTAACACGCAGACATTTTGTTACCCCCTGATGCCCAGTCAGATGTTCTAGAAGGAACGCTCTACAAAATGCTGACAGTGCGATAATTCATTTTATTATGTGATATTTGTGCAACAGTCGGCATGTTTGTGGAGTCGGCACGCGGTCGGTAAAATCCCTCTTGTTATGACGCTGTCCCCTCGTGTTCCATGGCTCTTACGTGAATTCATGATGCAAAACTGACTAATGTGACAATAAAACAGCAGTAGCCACACAGGGAGCGGATAGTAGCCAAATACACACAAGTATGTTACAACTGAATTAACCAACTAATAGTCCACACCATGTATAAATGTCCGTCAGATAGGTCTAGGGTGGTGAAGCCATAAGTGGGTCTTCAGAGACTAGAGTTTGGTAATGGTGGGACGTTGACCTCTTGGGTTCCCCAATGAAGAACATTCGACCTCCACAGATCCAAATTGAGTTAAAGGCGCAGATATGTTGGTAAAAACACCAAGAAAAACAGCAGGATGATGCAGCAGATGAAGACCCACAAGATGCAACCGTAATTCCGCAACATGACGTTACACCGATGATAAGGAGGCTGTTGTGGAACCATCAGCAGGTCTCCGCTCTGGGGAAAACCTGGTTGAGCGGGGGTCAGGAGATAGATGATGACGATGCTCTCTTCCTGAGGGAAATGGGACACCGTGTTTGGGGTACTTGTGACGTAGTTGTGGTTGTACCTCTTCTTCCAACAGAGTTTGGAGCCTTCCATCCACACTTTCTGGAGTTCGCCCATCCATGGCGGGAAACGAGATACAATATTCATATTAACGGGTAGCTGAGGGACGCCTCCAGGTGGGATGGTGACAACAGCCCGGCACATGGGGCAGCAGAATGTTTCCAGCTCCTTCTGAAAGACACAAAGCTTGGACAAGCACTCCATGCAGAAGGTGTGCGAGCATGGCAGCAGCAAGGGGGTCTTAAAGACGTTGTCATAAGACGCAAAGCAAATCGAGCACTCAGGCACTGAATACTCCTGCTCCATGGCCTTCACCCAAGGATGTGCATCTATGGCCAACTTCAGAGGAAAGAGGCCCAAGGCTTGTGGGTCTTCAGGACTCTTGGGTTCTGTAGCCGTGTAGATGTCCTGAGCACATCCTAAGAGCAGAAATACCTGAAGACAGAAGTCCCGAGTCAAGAAGGCTCTGATGAAGGTTCCTTAGATCATGAAGGACAAGAAGATTCTCACAGGGGGTCTCCCATCTGTTCCCCAGTATGGGACAGTAGGGCGCAGTCCTGGACGCTGCGACGGGCTCGGTTACAGTCTCATTCGGCTCTGTGTTCACACTACGCCTAGTAACAATATTTACTTGCTGGCGTGGCTTCATAGAGCTACATGGGATCACGTTACTCGGTGACAGTGACTCCGCACTTCATATTCATCACTGCACGAGATCTCATCTACTTTTTAGATCTGTTTCCTTCTGAAGGTCTTATTTACATGGGATGGCCAGATGCAAATATCAGCCGTGCCGGAGAGCAGCAGCAGGGAATTACCGGACCGGCCCCTTTAAGTTAGGAGGTGTGCCGCTGTCAGGAGGGTCAGTCTGGGGTCTGAAGTGCTAACTATTCTGTAGGATAAGCTCTCTAGCCAATCAGAAGCAGGAGGAGGAGTCACACGTAGACTCCGCCCCTTAGACTACTTGGAGGGAAGTGATGAGTCCAGGGTAATCGTACCTTATGGAGGATGACACCTGATAATGGGGTTTAGTCATCACTATTAGGGGGATTTTCACGTGTGATTTCTGGACATTGCGGGATATTCAGAAATCGCACGTAAAAATGGCCCATTATTTTTAAGGATGTATTTACATGTGCGAATGTTCTCATGCAGCAACGCTGCGAGGCAAGAAAGGTGGCACCGCGTCCTCGTTTATGGACGATGGCACCCATTATTCTCAGACAAACATCACAGCTTTTATTTTTCCCGTTGAATTACCGTTACGATGTAATGTTCTCACAAAATGTATTACAACCGCAGGGGAGATTGCAGTTTTACAAGCGCAATAAACCCGGGCGGATATAACGCTTGTGTCTGTAAATCCGGCCTTCGGTCCCAAAGAGATATTGGTGGTGTTATCGGTTATGTTCGGCCCAGAGATCCTGATGACCCCACATGCGGCAAACATAGATGACTACATAATTATCATTCACAGTTCTCTTATTCTTAGTAATTGGGGGCTCGCGGGGTTAACTCTAATAGCCTCATATATTAGATATAAGGACCTAAAGGGAGCCAAACCTTACCGACCTGACAGCAGCGCCGAGTCCTGTGTCAGCATGTCATTATCCCGTCCCCCAAGTGTCGGCGTGTCATTATCCCGTCCCCCAAGTATCAGCGTGTCATTATCCCGTCCCCCAAGTGTCAGCGTGTCATTATCCCGTCCCCCAAGTGTCAGCGTGTCATTATCCCGTCCCCCAAGTGTCAGCGTGTCATTATCCCGTCCCCCAAGTGTCAGCATGTCATTATCCCGTCCCCCAAGTATCAGCCTGTCATTATCCCGTCCCCCCAAGTGTCAGCGTGTCATTATCCCGTCCCCCAAGTGTCAGCGTGTCATTATCCCGTCCCCCAAGTGTCAGCGTGTCATTATCCCGTCCCCCAAGTGTCAGCGTGTCATTATCCCGTCCCCCAAGTATCAGCGTGTCATTATCCCGTCCCCCAAGTATCAGGGTGTCATTATCCCGTCCCCCACGTATCAGCGTGTCATTATCCCGTCCCCCAAGTGTCAGCGTGTCATTATCCCGTCCCCACAAGTGTCAGCGTGTCATTATCCCGTCCCCCAAGTATCAGCGTGTCATTATCCCGTCCCCCACGTATCAGCGTGTCATTATCCGGTCCCCCAAGTGTCAGCGTGTCATTATCCCATCCCCCAAGTGTCAGCGTGTCATTATCCCGTCCCCCAAGTATCAGCGTGTCATTATCCCGTCCCCCAAGTGTCAGCGTGTCATTATCCCGTCCCCCCAAGTGTCAGCGTGTCATTATCCCGTCCCCCAAGTATCAGCGTGTCATTATCCCGTCCCCCAAGTATCAGCATGTCATTATCCCATCCCCCAAGTATCAGCGTGTCATTATCCCGTCCCCCACGTATCAGCGTGTCATTATCCCGTCCCCCAAGTGTCAGCGTGTCATTATCCCATCCCCCAAGTGTCAGCGTGTCATTATCCCGTCCCCCAAGTATCAGCGTGTCATTATCCCGTCCCCCAAGTATCAGCGTGTCATTATCCCGTCCCCCCAAGTGTCAGCGTGTCATTATCCCGTCCCCCAAGTGTCAGCGTGTCATTATCCCGTCCCCCACGTATCAGCGTGTCATTATCCCGTCCCCCAAGTATCAGCGTGTCATTATCCCGTCCCCCCAAGTGTCAGTGTGTCATTATCCCGTCCCCCAAGTGTCAGCGTGTCATTATCCCGTCCCCCAAGTGTCAGCGTGTCATTATCCCGTCCCCCAAGTGTCAGCGTGTCATTATCCTGTCCCCCCAAGTGTCAGGTTGTCATTATCCCCTCCCCCAAGTGTCAGCGTGTCATTATCCCGTCCCCCCAAGTATCAGCGTGTCATTATCCCGTCCCCCAAGTGTCAGCGTGTCATTATCCCGTCCCCCAAGTATCAGCGTGTCATTATCCCGTCTCCCAAGTGTCAGCGTGTCATTATCCCGTCCCCCAAGTGTCAGCGTGTCATTATCCCGTCCCCCAAGTGTCAGCGTGTCATTATCCCATCCCCCAAGTGTCAGCGTGTCATTATCCCGTCCCCCCAGTGTCAGCGTGTCATTATCCCGTCCCCCAAGTGTCAGCGTGTCATTATCCCGTCCCCCAAGTGTCAGCGTGTCATTATCCCGTCCCCCAAGTGTCAGCGTGTCATTATCCCATCCCCCAAGTATCAGCGTGTCATTATCCCGTCCCCCAAGTATCAGCGTGTCATTATCCCATCCCCCAAGTATCAGTGTCTCATCATCCCGTCCCTCAAGCGTCAGCGTGTCATTATCCCGTCCCCCAAGTGTCAGCGTGTCATTATCCCGTCCCCCAAGTGTCAGCGTGTCATTATCCCGTCCCCCAAGTGTCAGCGTGTCATTATCCCGTCCCCCAAGTGTCAGCGTGTCATTATCCCGTCCCCCAAGTGTCAGCGTGTCATTATCCCGTCCCCCAAGTGTCAGCGTGTCATTATCCCGTCCCCCAAGTGTCAGCACGTCATTATCCCGTCCCCCAAGTGTCAGCGTGTCATTATCCCGTCCCCCCAAGTGTCAGCGTGTCATTATCCCGTCCCCCAAGTGTCAGCGTGTCATTATCCCGTCCCCCAAGTGTCAGCGTGTCATTATCCTGTCCCCCAAGTGTCAGCGTGTCATTATCCCGTCCCCCCAAGTGTCAGCGTGTCATTATCCCGTCCCCCAAGTGTCAGCGTGTCATTATCCCGTCCCCCAAGTGTCAGCGTGTCATTATCCCGTCCCCCAAGTGTCAGCGTGTCATTATCCCGTCCCCCAAGTGTCAGCGCGTCATTATCCTGTCCCCCAAGTGTCAGCGTGTCATTATCCTGTCCCCCAAGTGTCAGCGTGTCATTATCCCGTCCCCGAAGTGTCAGCGTGTCATTATCCCGTCCCCCAAGTGTCAGCGTGTCATTATCCCGTCCCCCAAGTGTCAGCGCGTCATTATCCTGTCCCCCAAGTGTCAGCGTGTCATTATCCTGTCCCCCAAGTGTCAGCGTGTCATTATCCCGTCCCCGAAGTGTCAGCGTGTCATAATGAGGCATTTCCATCATATATGACTGACGGCTGCTCCTCTTTTTACACTCCAGCACTATTATAAGCTGCTGGTTTAGTGGTTGCAGTTCGGTGTGTGACCAGCAGGTGTCGCCGGAGCTCCGGTTCTCACGCCTTCTCCATCCTCAATCTCTTATCTGCTGTATTGTAACTTGTTATTAGCAGGAAGTAATAATCCGGATGATTTCGGGACGCTCCTCTCTTGTGAAATCATCCGCCTCGTGAATTCTGTATTGACTTAACAAACATTGACTGATTCCTTCCACAAATAGGCGCCAAGTGGCGACTTGTCGGATTTTATCGGAGACGTAGAGCACCAGGGCCACGGACCGCTTCACGGCTGTGATTTGGGGTGATGAGCTCACGGTGACGGACGCTTCTCCTCTTGTGGCGTTCGCTCCACCTCCAGCCTGTCCAAGGAGCGGCAGAGCAGGTCCCATCCTCCAGAGCGCCCCCACATGGCGAGTACATTCACTACTGTTACCTTTTCTTTTATTGCGCCAACGCATCTAAATTGAAAAATGACATTGGTCCTTTAAAATTTCCTTCCGTTTTGTGTCTGCAGCTCTTATGCAGAGCAATGTGTCTCCATGGTTACCGTCTGTAAACAAACCCTGCGTGATCAGCAGTCATCGTCCAACAATTATACTGGTAGATCAGCGGATTACGTAACATATCAAAGGCGGAATCCCAGCCGACCAGGCGGACAAGACGATCCACAGGATGGGATTAGATACACAGCTCAGCAGACAGTATCACACAGGACGGGATTAGATACACGGCTCAGCAGACAGTATCACAGGATGGGATTAGATACACGGCTCAGCAGACTGTATCACACAGGATGGGATTAGATACACGGCTCAGCAGACAGTATCACAGGATGGGATTAGATACACGGCTCAGCAGACTGTATCACACAGGATAGGATTAGATACACGGCTCAACAGACTGTATCACACAGGATAGGATTAGATACACGGCTCAGCAGACAGTATCACACAGGATAGGGTTAGATACACGGCTCAGCAGACAGTATCACACAGGAGAGGATTAGATACACGGCTCAGCAGACTGTATCACACAGGATAGGATTAGATACACGGCTCAGCAGACAGTATCACACAGAATGGGATTAGATACATGGCTCAGCAGACAGTATCACACAGGATGGGATTAGATACACAGCTCACCAGACTGTATCACACAGGATAGGATTAGATACACGGCTCAACAGACTGTATCACACAGAATAGGATTAGATACACAGCTCAGCAGACAGTATCACATATGGTAGGATTAGATACACAGCTCAGCAGATACTATCACACAGGATAGGATTAGATACACGGCTCAGCAGACAGTATCACACAGGAGAGGATTAGATACACAGCTCAGCAGACAGTATCACACAGGATAGGATTAGATACACGGCCCAGCAGGCAGTATCACACAGGATAGGATTAGATACACGGCCCAGCAGGCAGTATCACACAGGATAGGATTAGATACACGGCCCAGCAGGCAGTATCACACATTATTGGCTTAGGTATAGCAGAAATCTGTGGCCACATGAGCTGATTGACAGTCTGAGCCCCGCCCCCGGTCCGCTTCTCCCCTCCCCCACCTGTTGCTGTTACCTGCACATTGTCGCCTGCTCTTCTGTGTTTCTCCGTCTTTCGCCTTCAGGTGTGTTCTGGGTTTTGTGACTTATTTTAACCCTTTACCTGCCCCATATAAGATGACCGACCCCCGGAGTATTAAGTGTCGCTCCAGGTGAGGTTACCCTCGGGCGAGTGGCTGCAGACGGGACCGCCAGCTGCTGGTGAGTATACGGATATACTACCACCCTGGGTATATGTGGATGATGGGGGTCATTGTGACGTTCTGCAGGACTCCGGGGTGTAATGCTGCGGCGCCCCCTTCCCAGGTGTTACATGGATGAGCACAAGCTATTGCCTCCTGTTATCAGCCTTTCTGAGTTGGAGAGAAGTTAGGCAGGACAGGTGAGTGCTTCCTATTGCTTTCTGTTATCAGCCGCTTCAGGCCGGATTGAGATGGCAAAGTTTCTTTTGCACAGCCGATAAGACAAACGTTTGTGCGAAGTTCATCCCTGGTCGTTGGCGCGTGTAAACATGTCCGCAATCAGCCGACCGAGGCGCCGATGCTCGTTTGTTGGCTGATCACATCAATAATGCAGCAAAAACAACGCTGAGGGTCTGCAGAGCATCGCGCCCTGTAAACAGCGACGTCCTGCGCCAAATGTGTGCGTCGCCAACCGCATCAGTGATCATCTGTTCCTCCGCTGGCGATGATCCGCTGTATGTGAACGAGCGACGACTGGGAAGCCGTGTCGTTATCACAGGCAGAAGATCTGAAAGATGAGTCTAAGCTATTACCCTCTGGTATCAGCCACTTTAGGTTTGGGAAAGCCAGACTCTACTCTTCAGTGGGATTAGTGACAAGAAATGTAGCCGCTGGTCTTATGTCACGCTGCTCACATTTGGGTTACTGTCCCTTTAAATGATTTCTATAGGATTTTATAATTTGGGAAGATGCTGCGATTCGCTCCGTTCCCCGCCGGTCACATGACTCCCCCTTTTGCAGGGACTTTCTGTTCCGCATCCGCTGGCTCCATCCACTTTTCTTGACTGCGTCACTTTCCTGTAAGGCTGCATGTAGACCGGCGACTGCGAAACCCGGCGCAGTATCGCTCTGTTCAACGTGATTTTCTCTCCGTTCGCGAGGCTTTTTGTTCACGTGACGAAAAAACTAATAATGTCCTCGCGTGAACATCGCATCTGTGAGTCAATTTTTTTGTGGTTCCATTGAAAATAATGACCGAGATCGCCCCGAAATATTAACGTGCTGCGAGAGACCGATCCCCGGGTAAATACCCGCATTCTAAGTGAAGGCTTCATGCAGTTCCGTCTCGCAACGCACAGAACTCGTGCCATAAAACGTTGTTGGGAAAGCACCCGAAGGGCTTCTACCCGCTGCGGACGATCAGTGGGACTTCATAGTGCTAAAAGCGCATCGCACAAAAATCGCAGGTTTGGGCTTTTGTGATTTTTGTGCGATTTTAACATTAGAAAGTCCCATTGAAAAAACCGCTAGGGGGTAAAAGCCCCAAGTTAGAGGTTTGGAGGGGCGGGATGTGGTTTGCCCACTTCTATCACCCTGCATCGGGTACTGGTTATGGCATATGGCAGCGCAGTGGGCGGTGCTAGGATAACGAGATGGGGTGGGCGGAGGAAGTGCCAGCGCAAACTCTAATGGCCGCTGTAGTAAAACAAGAGGAGAGTCGGCGCCGCGGGACGAGCAGGATACTCGTTACATCGCCGTAGTTATGGGGCGCAGAGAGCCGGAATGTGAAGAGTCAGTTAAGGGTCAGAAAACCCCTTTAAGGCGACATCCAGATAGAAGGTGTTGGGATTATGTATTAGGGCTTGGGTGCCACCATTCTGGCGCAAGTGTCAAAACGGCGACTTTCTGGCCATTTATACTGTGCCCCCCGCCTCCACCCCCCTTCCTTTTCAAAAAGTGCGGTCCATCACATTTTGCTCTAATCTACGTCAAATAATGGCAAAGATTGCAGGAAGATGTCTGCCGTGTGGCTGCGTTCGCCTTAATCGGACGCACGAAGGTAACGAGATGTGACAAATGTATGAAGAAGCTCGCGCCCTTCGCTACGCGGGCGCAGCGGTTACTTAGAAACGCCAGTCTAAGTTAGCAGCCTCCGTTCTCTGTTTCGGCTTTCGTCGTGGATTCGCAAAACCCACGTGTTTTGCACACAGGTCCGCCGCCGCATTCTCCACGCCGATTTAAAATCTGCAGCAAACAATTGTCCCGGCGCAGCTCGAGCGGTCGCGCCGTGTGGATTTTTTTCTGCGTAATGTCTTTCAGCGCACGTCCGCGACACGTAACCAGCCTGCGCCGAAGGGCCCCTCCATAGGGGTAAGAGCTGGGCCAGAGATAAGCGCACGGAGCTCAGTGAATGGAGGAGCAGCATTCTGGCGCCGCCCCCGCTCGCGGTAAACAGGCCGTTGTTCGTAGACATTTATACGGGCCGATCGATTTCTAAGGCTGCAGATACTGAATGATCAGCAGATTATTGTTGGTCGCGCCGTCGCTGCAGCGTTTACATTCACTGTAAAGCGCCGTTAGCGTCTTGCAATCTGACTGGCTGATCACATAGAACACCAGCTGTATCTTAAGGTCCCTGACAGCCGTCCCAGCGACTCGCTCCTTGCCTGGACCGATAGTCGCTCTGTGAATGGAGGCGCGGTGGCTAGAGATCATTCCGTCCACCTTCATTCATTGCAAACAGGGGTCGTTCGGAGACTGAGCGCCATCAACACGGCCGACGGGTCAGGTGAGCTAAACATCAAGCAGATCAGACAAATTAGCGCTTTATCAGTCGGAGCGCGGTCAGTGGCCGCTTGTACATCTGTCGCCCAGGTAGAGGTACATCCAGCTGGCGGCTGGAGACATGATTGGTCAGTGACCGCTGCCTCCGGGGGGCTCCGCAGCGCTTCCCTCCCCACATGATGATCAGCCTATTAATTCTCCAAAAGGGACGACCCCCTTAAATAGAAGCGGTTGCCCCCGTGACACCATGAGGTAAGCAGGGGCCGATGCTGGGCAGCCGCGGCGCCGGGCGGATTAGGGAGAAGAAAGATTAATTTTATGGAGGACACAGACTGTTCTCTTGTAGAGGAAGTCACGTCCACAATGTTTACCTGTATCTCCGGGGACGGCGGAGATCCTGCTGCCTCGGGGCTCAGATCCGCATTCACAACCAGGATCTCACTGAGAGGTAGGAGCCCAAGATTGGGGGAGAGACTGATCCAGACCGCGGGAGGTACGGAGGGCACTAGGATACAAGGGGGGGAGGTACGGAGGGGGCACTAGGATACAAGGGGGGGAGGTACGGAGGGGGCACTAGGATACAAGGCGGCGGGAGGTACGGAGGGCACTAGGATACAAGGCGGCGGGAGGTACGGAGGGGGCACTAGGATACAAGGCGGCGGGAGGTACGGAGGGGGCACTAGGATACAAGGCGGCGGGAGGTACGGAGGGGGCACTAGGATACAAGGCGGCGGGAGGTACGGAGGGCACTAGAATACAAGGCGGCGGGAGGTTTGAAGGGCACTAGGATACAAGGCGGCGGGAGGTACGGAGGGGGCACTAGGATACAAGGCGGCGGGAGGTACGGAGGGGGCACTAGGATACAAGGCGGCGGGAGGTACGGAGGGGGCACTAGGATACAAGGCGGCGGGAGGTACGGAGGGAGCACTAGGATACAAGGCGGCGGGAGGTACGGAGGGGGCACTAGGATACAAGGCGGCGGGAGGTACGGAGGGGGCACTAGGATACAAGGCGGCGGGATGTACGGAGGGGGCACTAGGATACAAGGCGGCGGGAGGTTTGAAGGGCACTAGGATACAAGGCGGCGGGCGGTACGGAGGGGGCACTAGAATACAAGGCGGCGGGAGGTACGGAGGGGGCACTAGGATACAAGGCGGCGGGAGGTACGGAGGGGGCACTAGGATACAAGGCGGCGGGAGGTACGGAGGAGGCACTAGGATACAAGGCGGCGGGAGGTACGGAGGGGGCACTAGGATACAAGGCGGCGGGAGGTACGGAGGGGGCACTAGGATACAAGGCGGCGGGAGGTACGGAGGGCACTAGCATACAAGGTTGTGGGAGGTACGGAGGGGCACTAGGCTACAAGGCGGCTGAAGGTACAGAGGGCACTAGGATACAAGGCGATGGTAGGTATGAAGGGCACTAGGATACAAGGTGGCGGGGCTACGGCGGGGACATTAGAGTACAAGGTGGTGAGGCTACTGATGGGGCATTAGAATACAAGGTGGCGAGGCTACTGCGGGGGTATTAGAATATAAGGCTGCATGAGATATGGAGGATACAAGTTGGCAGGAGGTACGATGGGCACTAACATACAAGGCGTGTGGAAGTATGGAGGAGAACTAGGGATACAAGGTGGCGGGATGTACAGAGGGGTTACTAAGATACAAGGGGGGAGAAGATACGGAAGGCACTAGAATACAAGGTGGTGGGGGCTACGGCGGGGGCACTAGGATACAAGTTCGCAGGACGTACGGAGGGCACTAGCATACAAGGTGTGTGGCAGTATGGAGGGTCACTAAAATACAAGGTGGAGGGAGGTACAGAGGGGTCACTAGGATACAAGCGGTGAGCTAGTATAAAAGGCGGCAGAAAATACGTTGGGGTCAATAGGATACAAGGCGACGGGAGGTACGAAGGGGCACTAGGATATAAAACATGTGAGCAGTATGGAGGGCACTAGTGTACAAGGCGGCAGGAGATACAGAAGGGTCAATCGGATACAAGGTGGTGGGAAGAAGGGAGGGGGCACTAGGATACAAAGTGGTGTGAGGTATGGAGGGCACTAGGATACAAGGCGGTGTGAGGTGTGGAGGGCACTAGGATACAAGGCGGTGTGAGGTGTGGAGGGCACTAGGATACAAGGCGGTGTGAGGTGTGGAGGGCACTAGGATACAAGGCGGTGTGAGGTGTGGAGGGCACTAGGATACAAGGCGGTGTGAGGTGTGGAGGGCACTAGGATACAAGGCGGTGTGAGGTGTGGAGGGCACTAGGATACAAGGCGGTGTGAGGTGTGGAGGGCACTAGGATACAAGGCGGTGTGAGGTGTGGAGGGCACTAGTGTACAAGGCGGCAGGAGATACAGAGGGGGCACTAGGATACAAGGCGGTGGGGGCTACAGAGGGGGCACTAGAATACAAGATGGTGGGGGCTACAGAGGGGGCACTAGAATACAAGACGTCGGGAGGTACGGAAGGGGCACTAGGATATAAAACGTGAGCAGTATGGAGGGCACTAGTGTACAAGGCGGCAGGAGATACAGAAGGGTCAATCGGATACAAGGTGGTGGGAAGAAGGGAGGGGGCACTAGGATACAAAGTGGTGTGAGGTATGGAGGGCACTAGGATACAAGGCGGTGTGAGGTGTGGAGGGCACTAGGATACAAGGCGGTGTGAGGTGTGGAGGGCACTAGGATACAAGGCGGTGTGAGGTGTGGAGGGCACTAGAATACAAGGCGGTGTGAGGTGTGGAGGGCACTAGGATACAAGGCGGTGTGAGGTGTGGAGGGCACTAGAATACAAGGCGGTGTGAGGTGTGGAGGGCACTAAGATACAAGGCGGTATGAGGTGTGGAGGGCACTAGGATACAAGGCGATGTGAGGTGTGGAGGGCACTAGGATACAAGGCGGTGTGGAGGGCACTAGGATACAAGGCGGTGTGAGGTGTGGAGGGCACTAGGATACAAGGCGGTATGAGGTGTGGAGGGCACTAGGATACAAGGCGATGTGAGGTGTGGAGGGCACTAGGATACAAGGCGGTGTGAGGTGTGGAGGGCACTAGGATACAAGGCGGTGTGGAGGGCACTAGGATACAAGGCGGTGTGAGGTGTGGAGGGCACTAGGATACAAGGCGGTGTGAGGTGTGGAGGGCACTAGGATACAAGGCGGTGTGAGGTGTGGAGGGCACTAGGATAAAAGGCGGTGTGAGGTATGGAGGGCACTAGGATACAAGGCAGTGTGAGGTATGGAGGGCACTAGGATACAAGGCGGTGTGAGGTGTGGAGGGCACTAAGATACAAGGCGGTGTGAGGTGTGGAGGGCACTAAGATACAACGCGGTGTGAGGTGTGGAGGGCACTAAGATACAAAGCGGTGTGAGGTATGGAGGGCACTAGGATACAAAGCGGTGTGAGGTGTGGAGGGCACTAGGATACAAGGCGGTGTGAGGTGTGGAGGGCACTAGGATACAAGGCGGTGTGAGGTGTGGAGGGCACTAGTGTACAAGGCGGCAGGAGATACAGAGGGGGCACTAGGATACAAGGCGGTGGGGGCTACAGAGGGGGCACTAGAATACAAGATGGTGGGGGCTACAGAGGGGGCACTAGAATACAAGACGTCGGGAGGTACGGAAGGGGCACTAGGATATAAAACGTGAGCAGTATGGAGGGCACTAGTGTACAAGGCGGCAGGAGATACAGAAGGGTCAATCGGATACAAGGTGGTGGGAAGAAGGGAGGGGGCACTAGGATACAAAGTGGTGTGAGGTATGGAGGGCACTAGGATACAAGGCGGTGTGAGGTGTGGAGGGCACTAGGATACAAGGCGGTGTGAGGTGTGGAGGGCACTAGGATACAAGGCGGTGTGAGGTGTGGAGGGCACTAGAATACAAGGCGGTGTGAGGTGTGGAGGGCACTAGGATACAAGGCGGTGTGAGGTGTGGAGGGCACTAGAATACAAGGCGGTGTGAGGTGTGGAGGGCACTAAGATACAAGGCGGTATGAGGTGTGGAGGGCACTAGGATACAAGGCGGCGCGAGGTACGGAGGGGCACTAGGATACAAGGCGGTGTGAGGTGTGGAGGGCACTAGGATACAAGGCGGTATGAGGTGTGGAGGGCACTAGGATACAAGGCGATGTGAGGTGTGGAGGGCACTAGGATACAAGGCGGTGTGGAGGGCACTAGGATACAAGGCGGTGTGAGGTGTGGAGGGCACTAGGATACAAGGCGGTATGAGGTGTGGAGGGCACTAGGATACAAGGCGATGTGAGGTGTGGAGGGCACTAGGATACAAGGCGGTGTGAGGTGTGGAGGGCACTAGGATACAAGGCGGTGTGGAGGGCACTAGGATACAAGGCGGTGTGAGGTGTGGAGGGCACTAGGATACAAGGCGGTGTGAGGTGTGGAGGGCACTAGGATACAAGGCGGTGTGAGGTGTGGAGGGCACTAGGATAAAAGGCGGTGTGAGGTATGGAGGGCACTAGGATACAAGGCAGTGTGAGGTATGGAGGGCACTAGGATACAAGGCGGTGTGAGGTGTGGAGGGCACTAAGATACAAGGCGGTGTGAGGTGTGGAGGGCACTAAGATACAACGCGGTGTGAGGTGTGGAGGGCACTAAGATACAAAGCGGTGTGAGGTATGGAGGGCACTAGGATACAAAGCGGTGTGAGGTGTGGAGGGCACTAAGATAAAAGGCGGTGTGAGGTATAGAGGGCACTAAGATACAAAGCGGTGTGAGGTATGGAGGGCATTAGGATACAAGGTGTGTGGAAGTATGGAGGAGGCACTAGGATGCAAGGTGGGTGGAAATATGGAGGGGAACTAGGATACAAGACGGCGGGAAGTACGGAGGGTTACTAAAATACAAGGTGGCGGAATGTACAGAGGGGGCACTAGGATACAAGGTGACAGGGGCTACGGAGGGGGCACTAGGATACAAGATGGTGGCAGGTATGGAGGTCACTAGGATACAAAGCGGTGGGAGATACAGAGAGATCAATAGGATACAAGGCGGTGGGAGGTACGGAGGGCACTAAAATACAAGGCAGTGTGTGGTATGGAGGGCACTAAGATACAAGGTGGCGGGAGGTACGGAGGGGCACTAGGATACAAGGCGGCAGAAGATACGTAGGGCACTAGGAAAGAAGGAGGTGGAAGATAGGGAGGGCACTAGGATACAAGGTGGCGGTGGCTACGGAGGGGGCACTAGGATGCAAGATGGCGAGAGTTACGGAGGGAGAACTAGGATACAAGGCGGTAGGAGATACAGAGGGGTCAATGGGATACAAGGCCAAGGGAGGTACGGAGGGGCATTAGAATACAAGGCAGAGTGTGGTATGGAGGGCACTAGGATACAAGGTGGCAGGAGGTAAAGAGGGGTTACTAGGAAAGAGGGTGGAGGGGGCACTAGGACATAAAGCAGCGGGACGTATTGAGCGAGCACTAGGATACATGGTGCAGGAAGGTACGGAGGGGGCAGTAGGACACAAGGCGGCGGGAGGAATGAAGGCCTCCATCTTGTTCCTGTGTATGATGTGGGCGAGATCTCTATATGAGAACGTGTTTACAGATATAATGTTCCCACGCGCTTCCTGAGCAGATGGCCGCAGACTGACCGCGACTCGATGGGTGCAAAGTTCTGTGGACACAGAGATAGGACTTAATGGTGGTCAAAGTTCACAGTGAATTTTTGGGGGTTGTGCAGGTTGGGATGGGCGGGGGGCCGGCGGCTGCAGTCGCTGCGTCATTTCTTGTTGCTGCACATTATTTTATTACGCGTTTTCTTGTTTTTTCATTCAGCATCTGATTGGTCGGCGTCCTGCACCGCACAGCCGCTTGTAAATGACCGGTAAACATGGCAGAACCTACCAAATTCGACTCGGAATCAGAGTGTCCCGTGTGCTGGAACCCATACAACAACATGTTCCGGACCCCCAAACTCCTGAGCTGCCACCACACTTTCTGCATGGAGTGTTTGGCCCACCTAAGCTTTGCAACCCCGATGAGGAACCGCCTGCAGTGCCCGCTGTGCCGCCAGATCACCACGCTGCGCCTGGAGCAGGCGATCACCGACCTTCCCAGCAACACAGCCATCCTTAGCCAACTCAGACTAGAGCCGGAGAAGCACGGACTTTGTATTAGAGACACCCGGAGACTGAACTTCTTCCAGCGCCCCCCCTCTGTCTACACACTCAACGTCGGCCAGGACACGGGGTCCTTGTATGGACCCCAACAGACTCAGGTACAGACACCCCCAACCACTATTCCCTCCGACGACTCTTCCGGGCAGTGTCTGCGAAACCCCCAGTTCCGGATGTTCTCCTACATGATGCTGACAATGCTGATGATCACTATGCTGCTCATCTTTTCCATTTTCTGGACTCGCAAGTTGCTCTGGGGTCCGCGGTGACACCCCCCCCCCCCCCCGAAGTGCGATAAGCGTTGTAATGCAGATGTACCCTCTAAATAACTATAAAGGATACCTCTTTATATTACACCAGCTGCGCTATAATGGTCATATCCTATTCCCAAGTCACTGTGACCCAGCTTTCCCAAGATTCTGAATGGCACCTTTGCCTTGTAGAGCCCCCTATGTTGCCACACAGCTTTCCTGTAACAACGGCAGCCATATTGGTTGTTACCCCCGGTGTCACTTAGATAACTCCACCAATTCTGAAACTTTTGGTCTGCTGATGAGGTTCTCTTTAAGCCATTAATCAGAATTCAATTAAAAAGAATTGTTAAGGACTTTGGGCATGACTGGCGGGGGGCGGCCTTCGGGGTCCCACCACTGCTGTAAGTACAGACGGCACAGGAAGCAGATGGCACCATCTGTACTGCAGCAGCCTGGGTTGGTAATGCATTGAATTCAATGGGAACGGCACCTGCACTCCCAACTCGGGCCACTGCAGTATAAATGGCGCAATACAGTAGTGCTGTAAATCAGCTGATCGGCAGGGATCCCAAGTGGCGTTATCTCATACTCCAGTCACATCCAGAGCTGCATTCAAAATTCTACAGGTAAGTTTATTGAAGATGGCTGAAGAGCCTCGTCCCTGCACTGCGTGCGAGGCTGGGCGCCCGACAACCTCATGGGCAGCAATACGGTTGTCAGGCCAGTATCCATAGCGCCGCGCTGTCAGACACGACTCCTGTTCAGCTCTGGCTTGTCTGACCGCGGACGGTCACGTTATCCGCTATGAATCCGATTTCAGGAGGAAGAGACGCCGGAGGGCTCCGCTACGGAATACGTTTATTTTACGGTAAGTATAAAAAGTATGGGGTCTCGTCTGTTCTGCACCACAGCCAGGACTCCTGCAGTCTCATATCTGTGCCTTGGCATGCTGGAAGTTGTAGTTCTGAAACGGCTGAAAGGTTCCCGACCTCCAGATCACATGACATTTCTGCACAAAGTTCGTTGGTTTTCATCTCCTTTTATTCCGCCATCCAAAGCTTAAAGGTTCTGTCGTAGGAGCAGGTGGCGATGAGCTCCCCGTCTGACGAGATGTCCACCCCCATCACCTTACCCTCGTGACCGGCGAGCGTCTTCAGGGGAGACCATAGCGGGTGTGTCCATACTTTGGCCGTGTTGTCGTACGCTCCGGTCAGCAGGTATTGGCCATTAGTGGCTGCGAGGAAACAGAACACAGGTGAATTTTTTTGTATACAGAAGGGCAAAAAAAAATTTCTCTACAACCGCAGCCCGCCGGGACGACTGTATTTGTTTAGCGGTAAGATGATAAAATTTTGGCTGCCTACGGCCACCACTAGAGGGAGCCGGAATGTCATCATCTGAAGCAATCCTCCAGTCTGGGAGACAATTTTGTCCAGGAAGCTAGGGGTGTGTGGAGCAGTGTGTGTAGGGGGTGTGTTCATGGGCTGTGTGTAAAGGGGTAGGGGCGCGTAGGGGTGTGCGCACGGGCTGTGTGTAAAGGGGTAGGGGCGCGTAGGGGTGTGCGCACGGGCTGTGTGTAAAGGGGTAGGGGCGCGTAGGGGTGTGCGCACGGGCTGTGTGTAAAGGGGTAGGGGCGCGTAGGGGTGTGCGCACGGGCTGTGTGTAAAGGGGTAGGGGCGCGTAGGGGTGTGCGCACGGGCTGTGTGTAAAGGGGTAGGGGCGCGTAGGGGTGTGCGCACGGGCTGCGATGCTAATTTTCTATTTTTACTGTTGGAACGACATGGGCTCATCACAAGACGGAATATCACAAGTGCTGCGATGCACGATCCTCCCATTACAACCGCGCCTTTAAAAGTGCGATAGCGGTCTGCGTTTCTCGCACAGATGTCACACTTGCCTACAACGCTCCCTTAGTTACATTACCTGTGCGCTCCATTTCCTAGTTCACCTGCAGGTCTGCTTGTTACGGGGCCGCTCTTCGTTCTTACAACATGGCCACCCTGGCGCTCCTGCCACAACCTGATGGTCACCGCGCACCAGTAATCAGGCATTGCACACCACTTTCTCACGTGATCAGCACTGGCCAATCAGAGCAGCGTGTAATATCTTAGACCACCAGTGCTCAGTGCGGGTCGGGTAGCCTTAAGAATTATCGCAGCCATCTTGAAGGTACGAAACGGACCTCCACCAACAGGAGGACTGGCAGCACCCCGGGATCAGAGGCTCCCCATTCGTACATGGTCATCCTGGGAAGCCAGCCCTTGTCAGTCAGTAGGACTCTTCATTCAGTCCCTGTGCCAACACACACTGGGGGACAATCATCAAAAAGGTTTCTGGGGTAAAAAAGTTGCACATTTTTGAGTGAGGAATGGTGTAAAAATGTGTAACTTTTGGCAGCGGTGTCCACCTATTTAAAGGGGCGTGGCTACCGGAGAGCGACACATTTATGTACAAGATACACCAGAAACTGATGTAAATTGTATCAGAGATTAACAGCAGATCGGATCTGGCATTCATTTATAAGTAGATGCCGCGATGCACCGATTACATGAGGAGCCGCGCGCCTGTTCACGCATTAGGAGCATCGTGCCCCAGAATTATTATTAAAGCGGACCTGAATTTTCAACTAGTGTTCTGCATTACTCCAGGCTCTGCTTACCCTCATTTGCTGCTGTTTGCAACCACTTTCAGGGAGGGGGGGTGTATTAAGCCTAACATTCTGCCAGTAGTTCACTGTCCTGACTTCCTTGCTCTTTGGCCTGGTTTCCATTGGTAAAATAAATGGTGGAGTCGGCAGGCAAGTAAGTAAAAGCACGTATTGGAGCCAACAGTGTAGTTACTCGCCGGCTTCTCCCGCTCTGCACGGTCCCTACGTATACAGCCAAGACAGTGCAGAGGTGCGCGGAATAGCAGGAGAAGGGATTGTTGTTTTCTGGGTCCCGTCCACTAGAGCCAGCATGAAAATATGAGGGCAGGCGGGGTACTGACCCCAGTTACTGGCCCTAGTGAGCTTGAACAATGTAAACTGAGCCTTACTTCCCATGCTGCATTGCTCTGTCTCTGGTCAAATCAGCAAGAGGGCAGTGTCTGAATGTCCACCCCCTAGGACAGTCAGGCATTAAAAGACATTCTGATCAAATGGTTAGTAAACTCACATACAGTGTCTGCAGATCTGTCAGCCTGTCAGGGCACGGGAGCTGCCTGTGAAGATGGCCACTCCCCCTGTAGCTATGGAAACATCTGCATCCTTGTTACTACAGAAGCTGTGTACCTAATGACAAACAGTGGATTGCAGAAAAGCTGCAATTAGGTAATAAAAATCCCAGCGATCCGGTGTACATATGGCAGGGAGATAAGCAATAGAATATAGGAAGGTTTGGAACTGACTTCACAGGGGTGCCTACCCCTCGGCATCCCTAATCACAGATAGCGTGTAGTACCGCAGGTATGGCGCAAAAAGAGCTTTCAAAGTAACTGGTAGAATTTATTATTCCAATGCAACGCGTTTCGCCTCCTCCAGTAAGCCTTTCTCAAGCAGGCTCAAGAGAAGCTGGAAGGGAGCCCCCTACTGGCAGCCACCTCATACGTGACTTACAGTGGCTCACCAACATTTCTAATGCAGGTAGCTTCCAGACATGAGGAGACCGACACAAGCCAGCAGATGGGCAGGAGGTGCCCCAGACGTCCGTGCCCCTTTATCGGAGGAGTTCAGATACCGCCGAATTGCTGCAGATTTGTTGTGTGGATTGCGCAATGATCTAGCGATCTACACTGATTGAGATCGAAAGCCCCAACTACAAGGAGCAGAAAAACCATCCCGCTGCAGCGTCTCCGGGCCCGGCAGCTCATCATACAGAGACGCCGCGGGCTTCACCCTCTCATGTACATGAATATGATGAATCAGCGGCGCACCCTGTACTGCAACTCCCCCAGCTACCCTGATAGCTGCTGTCCAAACATGATGGGAGTTGTAGTTCTTTAGCACCTGGAGAGCCGCAGCCCTACAATGTAGCATTCAGGATGGAGACGGCTGTACTTACGCTGGAACTTCACCGCGCTGATCAGGTTCTGGTGCGCCGGGATGGTGTAGATGCAGCGCCGCTGCCGGAGGTCCCACACTTTACAGGTGTTGTCTCCGCTGCCAGTAGCAATGTGAAACCTGGCAGAAAAGAAAGCAGTGTGTGAGGTCATGTAGGTCCGTCCTGCTGCCGGGACACATGTGGCGACATTCCTTTAATCCGGCATCGGATAATCCAGCAATTGGCTCATGCATTAAACTGCACAATAATCTGGAGTCTCAGGACGGAGGAGAGAGAATCCATTCTGAGACCAGATATGACATTGGGCCGTCTACCTGCTGATGCCAAATTAAAGGGGCTTTATAATACAGTTGTGGTTTAGTGGTCATCTTTGGCGCCCGCCGTTATCATACCCGTTAGGGGAGAAGTTGATGCTGTAGATTTCCTTGAGGTGACCTTCCAAAAACATAATGCAGCGACCGGTCCGCAAATCCCATACTCGCCCGAAGGCATCCAGACCTCTGAAGGAGAGAATACATTGAGTTATGTGTATTATCGTGGCGGCCTCGGCACTAGTGGAGAACTACAACTCCCAGCAGGGGTGACGGTCAGGCAGACCACTGCTTTATATAAACAGAAACTGTGCAAGACGTATGCAGATTGAGGACCCCAAAATCTTATCGGCATAAATCTCGCACAGTTTTGGACCGCCAGGAGGAGCAGACTTTGGTGCAGCTTTTCACTGTAAGGCCGGGTATAGAGAGTTCTCATAGTCAAACAGGAAACAACTTTCCCAACTGCTCCGCGGTCCTGAATTAACTGCCGCACGTTACTTGGCGGCGGTGCTGATGGCGGTCCTACACATAGGTGACATCCAGCACATTGTGACTGGGATGGGCTGTATATCTTATGGAGCCTGTCAGCCCTGTACGGAGTCAGATCGGTAGCCGATCCTACTCCATGCATGGCGGATGTAAGCGGTGTCTGACAACTGACACCCACCCGCAACAGCCCCGCTTTCCCCAGCAATGAGATCAGAAGCTGCTGTTTGGTTGCTATGACAGACCAGGGTCTTCTGATGCCCCCAGGGCCGCCATGATTAAAGGCTTTCATAGGCTGCTTGTCAGAACACTGTATAATGCAATACTATGGTATCCTCTATGGGCGATCCAAGCATTGCACATTTAGGTCCCCTAAGGCCTCCTGCCTATGGGCAGATATTTGCTGCGGAATCCGCGGCTGGCGTCCATAGCAGGCTATGGGAAATCGATTATTTCTCTACACTTGCAGAAACCAATTCCACAAGCAGAAAAAAAACAATCGTCGCATGCTCCACCATTTTCCCGCAGATTCCACGGGGACGGCTTCCATTAAATTTAATAGAAACTGTCCAATCCGCGGCAATGATGCGGGAAAAGCAGTGGTTTAAAAAAAAAATCAAATCTGTACTGCGCATGTCAGACGGCGCGCCGCGCGGACCGTCCGCAGTACAGATGAAGACTGAAAGTAACAGGTACACGCGGACGCTGCCGGGGCCCGAGACCGCATGGGGGCCCCCACCGTCTCAAAGAAAAAAGTTAATAAAAAGTAACCAAAAAGTTCTATCTACTCCAAAATTATACTGACAGAAACGTCCCGGAAAAACGGAGCCTCACAGAACTGCGCCAGCGGTAAAACAAAAAACAATGTTATGGCGGCAGGGAATTATTATATTATTTATTTTCCGAAGATATTTTCTTTAATTAGTGCAGCAAAATTAAAGTATTCGTACCGACCGCCAGGAATAAGCTAGCAGGTCATTGTCGCCGCAGTGTGTAAACCGTAAAAACAAGACCCCCCCCCCCCCCCCCAAGATGGTGGATAGTTGTTTTTTTCAAGTTTCAGCACATTCTATGTTACATTAAATAGAACCCCACAACTCATCCTATAAACACAACGAGCCCCCAGACTGCCATGGTGATGGATAAAGGGGGGGGGGAAACAAAACTGGGCCTGCACCATTAAAGGAGATGTCTCGAGGAAGCAGTTAATTTTTTTTTTTGCCCAGTCCCCCCCATTAAGCACACATTACTAAGCCCCCCTGTAAATGACATTTCTAGCTGGTTCGTACTTACCGTTCCAGCGTTTCAGCAAGTTATAAAAGTTTCCTCAAGATGGCCGCCGGCTCTTTCCCCGTCGCTCGCTGCAGCCCGACGTGCGCGCTCCCGAGACGCCGCCAGCTGTGTCTCCATGGCAACCGGACGCATCGCAGCCGCCGACCAGACGCCCCGCAGCCGCCGACCAGACAGCAGGTAACCGGCGCTAGCCCCCGGCTCCCCAGCGCTAGCTCCCCCGGCGCAGCGACAGCCCCCCCCATCGCAGCGACAGCCCCCCCGGCCTAGCGCTAGCTCCCCCGGCGCAGCGACAGCCCCCCCGGCCTAGCGCTAGCTCCCCCGGCCTAGCGACAGCCCCCCCCGGCCTAGCGCTAGCTCCCCCGGCGCAGCGACAGCCCCCCCGGCCTAGCGACAGCCCCCCCGGCCTAGCGACAGCCCCCCCGGCCTAGCGACAGCCCCCCCCCGGCCTAGCGCTAGCTCCCCCGGCGCAGCGACAGCCCCCCCGGCGCAGCGACAGCCCCCCCGGCCTAGCGACAGCCCCCCCGGCCTAGCGACAGCCCCCCCGGCCTAGCGCTAGCCCCCCCCCGGCGCAGCGACAGCCCCCCCCATCGCAGCGACAGCCCCCCCGGCCTAGCGCTAGCTCCCCCGGCGCAGCGACAGCCCCCCCGGCCTAGCGCTAGCTCCCCCGGCGCAGCGACAGCCCCCCCGGCCTAGCGCTAGCCCCCCCGGCGCAGCGGCAGCCCCCCCCGACCCATCACTTACCTGGGAGGCTTCTCGGGGCTGCTGGGCTGGGCTGGGCTGGTCTTCTCCGCTGGGCAGCTCCAGTTTCTGCACCTTCCTCTAACAGAGGATGGTGCAGAATGGCCGCTTCAGCGCGCTCCCGAGCAGTGACAGCTCGTCTGCGCATGCGCAGAAGAGCTGTAGCGGGGAGCACACTGAAGCGGCTCGTGCTGAATGGAGAAGACTGGACTGCGCAAGCGCGTCTAAAAAAGCAAGCTGCCGGCGAATTTAGACGGAACCATGGAGACGAGGACGCTAGCAACGGAGCAGGTAAGTGGAATAACTTCTGTATGGCTCATATTTAATGCACAATGTACATTACAAAGTGCATTAATATGGCCATACAGAAGTGTATAACCCCACTTGGTTTCGCGAGACAACCCCTTTAAAGGGTTCAAAAATGACATGACATTAAACGCAAGCTCCCCCCCCCCCCCCCCTTCCCGCTCATTCATGCCTCTTACCCGGTACCAGCGAGGGAGCCGTCGCCGTGGAAGGCCAGGTCGTACACCCCTTTACTGTGACCCTCCTGGTGCAGAATCTCCTCCTGCGCCTCCAGGTCCCACAGGCGCCAGGACTTGTCATAACTAAAGAGATCGAGGGGAGTCAATAACCCCTTGGTGCCCGGGGATCATTAATGCTCAATGTATTGCGTCATACGTACCATGTGGTGCCCAGAAACCGCCCCGTTGGATGCCAGGACACTCTCGCCACCCGCACCGTGTGTCCTTCAATATCAGCAACCGGTTCATCACTGCAGGAAGAGAGAAGGAGATCAGTTTACCCATCGCAGAGCAGAGGTGTCTGTACATGGCAAGGTGTGATGGCTGTTATCCAGATTTGCGCCCTTTACCACCATTTGAGGTCCAGCATTCTGCAGTTACGTCTTACACTTATAGCGTTGGGGTTGAGCTTTTCTGATTCAGAGCTCAAAATCCCCTGCATGAACATAAACTATAACATTCTGACTACTTGCAGCCACCACTAGGGGGAGCTCACTGTGTACTGTGGCATAACTGCATCCAGTGAGCTGCTCCCCCTAGTGGAAAATGTAGGAATTAAATATTCAGCAGAGAATACTGGATCTATACAGATTGTGCAATGGTTCCCTTTAAATGAGCATATTATGTGTCACTATATACAATTAGTGAAGTCTGCAAATACTCCTTTTCCCCTCATGTCTTGGAGAAATCACCTGTGCATCCATCTACCTGTACCCCGAGCCGCCTGTGCGCTGTATTCCCCCGCTGGAGGATTGCACACGCTGCAGGCAGCGGACTGTAGGGTCCGCAGGTAGCGTATGATATCATCAATTCCCTGCAAGGATCATTCACCAGGACGACCGTTGCCGTCCTCAGCGCCGGCGCTAATTATTCCTCTGGAGACTGGGATTTTACTACTTAACGAGGACTAACGAGAAAAATACTCAGCAGGCGGCTAATCAACGTCTGTAATGAGAGTGGCGCGTCAGCCATGTTAGAGAGGCCGCGCTCGCTGCTCTTCAGGAAGGAGGATAATGAAGCCAATTATCTCAGGTTGCTACGCTTATTAATTTCACCCAAAAACCTTAAGTATTAGCCCCCTCGGCCCCCTGAGCACATGTTGGAAGAAGCCGGCCGACCCCGTAGCCACTGCAGTGTTCACGGGATTAACTGCACAATCAGAGCAACCGCTTACCTGCAGAGGGGCACATGGAGAACAACAGATAAGAGCGCGCTCTATAGGGGCCCCGGAAATCACATGGGGTCACAAGAGAGGAGCCCCAGAAAACACATGGAGCGAAAATACCAAAAACACTCTATTGGTGCCACGGGGACACAAAGACAGAAGACAGCCTTTATAAAGGTTAAACATGGGGTGATGCAGAAGAGGAACCTGCTCTATAGGGGCCACAGAGGACACGGCGAGAGAAGAAGCCACCTATAGGTGTCACTGAGAGATACAAGGGGTAACGCTGAAAACCCACACTATCTTGGTGCCACATGGGGAGAGTGTAGAAGAGCCCACTCTATAGGAGTCATACAGGTAAGAGATGGGCAATGCAGAAGGACCAACACTCTATGGAGCCACGGGAGAGTCGCTGTAAGAGAAGAGACCCCTCTATAGGACCCTTACAGGTTAGACATGGGGCAATGCAGAAGAGGAACCTGCTCAATAGGGGGCCACAGAGGAGATGCACAGAGACAAAGGCGAGAGAAGAAGCCACACTGGGACAGCGTAGGAGAGAGAGCCCATTCTATAAAAGTCCTAAAGGTAAGAGATGGGCAAATGCAGAAAAGGAACCTGCTCTATAGGGGGCCACAGAGGAGAACAAGGCAAGAGAAGAACCTGCTCTATAGGGGGCCACAGAGGAGAAGGGCAATGCAAGAGAACAGCCTGCTCTATAGGGGGCCACAGAGGAGAACAAGGCAAGAGAAGAACCTGCTCTATAGGGGGTCACAGAGGAGAAGGACAAGACAAGAGAAGAGCCTGCTCTATAGGGGGCCACAGAGGAGAAGGACAAGACAAGAGAAGAGCCTGCTCTATAGGGGGCCACAGAGATGGACAAGGCAAGAGAAGAACCTGCTCTATAGGGGGCCACAGAGGAGAAGGACAAGACAAGAGAAGAGCCTGCTCTATAGGGGGCCACAGAGGAGAAGGACAAGACAAGAGAAGAGCCTGCTCTATAGGGGGCCACAGAGAAGGGCAAGGCAAGAGAAGAACCTGCTCTATAGGGGGCCACAGAGGAGAAGGACAAGGCAAGAGAAGAACCTGCTCTATAGGGGGCCACAGAGGAGAAGGACAAGGCAAGAGAAGAGCCTGCTCTATAGGGGGCCACAAAGGAGAAGGACAAGGCAAGAGAAGAGCCTGCTCTATAGGGGGCCACAGAGGAGAACAAGGCAAGAGAAGAACCTGCTCTATAGGGGGCCACAGAGGAGAAGGACAATGCAGGAGAACTGACTTTATAGGGGGTCACTTGGGAAACAAATGTGGGGTGCACCGATGTAGAAGACAGGCACCTTTCTTACCCAAGTGCTTAGTAAATCTTTGGTTAAGTCCAGTGGGAGACTTAGCCACCATTTTGTGCAGGTGCCAGAGAGGGTAAGATGGCTGCCGCTCCCCCGCTACAGCTGGGGGTCCGGCGCAGCGCTGTATGTCGCAGACTCTAGCAATGTCTGGGTTAATCGTTGCCTCTATGCTTCGGCTCGTTCACTTTAATCCCTTGGAAAACAGAACTGAAGACACGAGTACAAGACAGTAAACCAATTCCCGGAGGTGCGTCCTACACCCAGGAGAGGGGGGGGGTTCTGATCCCCGGGGACCCCCTCACATACAACACGTCTCAGAATACTGCTGAGCAGGACAGCAATGAAGACAACAACGAAACGCGCCGCTGACAAGACGAGCTGCGGGAAAGGGGGCTTCTGGCTGTATGTAAACGAAGCTTAATTACTTTATATTAACCCTTTCTGCAGCTCTAATAATTTAATTTCTCAAGATCTCTGCTTGCCAACAGTGAACTGAAACATTCTTGATCACACGCTTGTCCTGATGCCGCTTACTGCGCTGCATCTCCGGCCTCCGTGAACCAGACAGTCACACAAGGCCGGTTTCTGGTGTGAATTACGGTACATTTGCCCGCGTCCAGGAGGCCACGCCCAATATCCAGAAAAGGGGCGAATACAGCATTAAAAAGCTGGAAATATTGGTGCAAAATATGCACCAAAATTTACGATTTCTCTTGTGAGCTCTCCATTAAAGGGGAACAGACACACGGTGATGTCCAGGTTCAGATCTGGGGGCGGAGCATGACACAGAACCTCCCCGTGTTGTGCTCCGCCCCCTCAAGCCTTGCAGTAGACATAACTCTGCAGGTACGTTTTGCCTGGAGCGCTCCTCTAAAGGGGTTTCCAGGACTCTGATATTGATGCGCTATCTTCAGGGTAGGCCATCAATACCCGATAGGTGGGGATCCCTGCTGATCGGAGAGGCTGTGATGCTCGGCTGAGTGCTGCAGCCTCTTCTCAGGCCGGTGACATCATGTACATCAGTCACATGGCCTGATAGAATGAATGAATGAATGAATGAATAGGACTTAGCTGCTACATCAGGCAATGTATGGCGCTGCACCCGATATGGACTGAAGCGACAGCAGCACTCGGCCAAGCCCCCCAGTCTCATCAAACAGCTGACCGGCAGGCGTTTCCATGTGGTGGACCCCAATGATCTGATATACCAACAGTGCCCACCCCAACACCTTCATGGTCGGTCAGTCTGTATTCTCCCCAGCCGACCGCACCAACGGTTCTGCTTACCTCTCCAGATTCCACAGTTTGACCGAACCATCCGCAGCGCAGGAAGCCAGATTCACATCTTTCTCGTCCAGCGACAATGTGGACTTGGGGTGAAAGACGATGGCGCCGACGTTTGTATTGTGTCCTGGCGGGAAAAGAAAGGAAACCCCATGAGTGAATCCTACACTGATGGGATTAGTAAGGGAAATGCATGGCGGTACGCGGTGTGAAAATCCCTACTGACATCCCCTCGCTCTTCGCTCCACTTTCATCCGCCCTAAAACACCTTTTGCAGAGTTGTGTGGGGTCTGGATCGCTTCGGCCCGCCCCGTCACTGGTTTACTCCCTCCTGACGAACCACCATCCATTATTGCTGCAGCGGGGGGCCGACCGCGGACGGTCTCTGACCGCAGTTCAATGTCTGCGCAGTTTTGTCCTCACTCACGAAGTGTCTATCCACTTATAAGGTGCTGCCCCCCCCCCCCCCCCCCTGGCATCGGGTGCCACCCGTCTCCGCACGCTTTCCTGCAGCAGGTCCTCCTTGTTGGAGATGCGGTGCAGCAGAGGGCTCTTTTCTCCTCATCTTTTGGTCATGCAGGGTCTTGCTCCCTTTTTGGGAAACGGTCCGGTGGGTTATTCAGCGGGATAGCTGGCACATCGGTTAAAGGGATTGTCCCAAGTTATAGCTTAAAGGTAAAAGCCATTCTGCATCAGTAACCTAAAAAGTAGGTTTATACTCCCTGCTGTGTCCTGCGGCTCTACTCGGGGTTCCCCTTTGACTTCCCCAGCCTGTTTATGGGAAGTCACAGCCGCTGCAGCCAATAACAGAGCTGCTCGATCGCTGAGCCTGGGTATTGGCCGCAGTACTTGTGATGCACCGTAAAGCGGTCCGCACTGCAGGCTGTAAACACACACAGGTAGCGGACCGGACACAGCGGGGGCCGGGAGAGGCGAGTATAGGCCTGTGTTATGTTACTGCATGGAGAAGGCCGTGTTCCCCTGAAGCTCCGGCTCTGCTCCTCCTCCATCGGCGTTCTATTGAGCGCTTCTTAAGGCCACGGGACGATTCCAGCAAACAAGGTGAAGCGCTGAGTGAGAATCCCGCGATCCAGCGGTGGTCTCTGCCTGTCTAAACGCCCTGCATGAGCGCCAACGACTTTAGCGGTGATGTCAGCACTCTGCAGTCGACTGTCGCCCCATGTAAGCGGGACGTTAGTAATGACGGTGAGGCATGTACTCCATTACTCCTCCACGTCCCTGAGGTGCTCCAAGGTGAATGATGTAACGTACAAGGAGGATGCACCTCTACCGGCTCGGACGACAAGTTCTACAAAACCTCATTTCATTGGATGCAGTTCCATAACGCCCCAGAGGATGCCGCTCTCCAGAGAGATTTGGGTTGAGGCATCTGGTCTCCGACTGATCTTTCTCAATGTGCTCTGGCGCCCCCTTGTGGGCACTTTCCCTGCCCTCCACCCCCCCTCCCCTTTTCTTTTCCCTCACACCGCTCTTTGGTGTTCGGGCTCCCTTTGTTAATCTTGATGCTCCTGGGGCGATCTCAGGGGGCCGCAGAGCCCTTCCATTTGCTTCTCCTCTTGCCGTAGCTTTTGCACTGCTTAGTTCTCTCGTGGAGCGGTATATACCCTTGTTTATAAGTACGCCGCCATCTTTTTTTTTGGTCCAATAGGAAATAATGAGTAATATCGCCCAACAATACGACATGCTGGGATCAGTACGAGTAAAAATATCGCTTATGTAAGTGAACCCATTGTAGATAATGTGTTCATACAAGACGCAGCTTCTCGCAATCACACAGAACTCCTGCATTTTTCCCGCCCGTACAAATACGGCCGTACACCGCAACCTCCAACTCCTCACATGTGCGATAAACTACAACGCACAGAATGGTGGGAGTTGTAGTTCTCCAACAATGGAGGAGCCACATGTTAGAGATCTCTGCTGATACCACACAATGCACTCCGGGCCCCCCCCCCCCCCTCGCACTCCGGCCCCCCCCCCCCTCTCGCACTCCCGCCCCCCCTCTCGCACTCCCGCCCCCCCCCTCTCGCACTCCCGCCCCCCCCCTCTCGCACTCCCGCCCCCCCTCTCGCACTCCCGCCCCCCCCTCTCGCACTCCCGCCCCCCCCCCTCTCGCACTCCCGCCCCCCCCCCTTCTCGCACTCCCGCCCCCCCCCCCTTCTCGCACTCCCGCCCCCCCCCTCTCGCACTCCCGCCCCCCCCTCTCGCACTCCCGCCCCCCCCTCTCGCACTCCCGCCCCCCCCTCTCGCACTCCCGCCCCCCCCCCTTCTCGCACTCCCGCCCCCCCCCCCCTTCTCGCACTCCCGCCCCCCCCCCTTCTCGCACTCCCGCCCCCCCCCCTTCTCGCACTCCCGCCCCCCCCCTTCTCGCACTCCCGCCCCCCCCCCTTCTCGCACTCCCGCCCCCCCCTTCTCGCACTCCCGCCCCCCCCTTCTCGCACTCCCGCCCCCCCCCCCTTCTCGCACTCCCGCCCCCCCCCGCACTCCCGCCCCCCCCCTCTCGCACTCCCGCCCCCCCCGCACTCCCGCCCCCCCCCTCTCGCACTCCCGCCCCCCCCTCTCGCACTCCCGCCCCCCCTCTCGCACTCCCGCCCCCCCCTCTCGCACTCCCGCCCCCCCCCTCTCGCACTCCCGCCCCCCCCTCTCGCACTCCCGCCCCCCCCTCTCGCACTCCCGCCCCCCCCCTCTCGCACTCCCGCCCCCCCCCTTCTCGCACTCCCGCCCCCCCCCCTTCTCGCACTCCCGCCCCCCCCCCTTCTCGCACTCCCGCCCCCCCCCCTTCTCGCACTCCCGCCCCCCCCCCTTCTCGCACTCCCGCCCCCCCCCTTCTCGCACTCCCGCCCCCCCCCCCTTCTCGCACTCCCGCCCCCCCCCCCTTCTCGCACTCCCGCCCCCCCCCCTTCTCGCATTCCCGCCCCCCCCCTTCTCACACTCCCGCCCCCCCTCTCGCACTCCCGCCCCCCCCCCCTTCTCGCACTCCCGCCCTCCCCCTTCTCGCACTCCCGCCCCCCCCCCCCCCCCCCCCCCCTCGGTCCCAGTTACCTCTTAAAGTCCGTATAGGTTGGCAGTCTGGAATTGACCAAAGCTTGCAGAGTCCGCTCCTAGGAAGAGAGAGATGAAATCATTCAGCGTGAGGGGCGGCACCCGGGACACGTCCTTCCACAGGTGCCGGGTTATCGGATATTCTGGATTACTGGATGCCGCATTAAGTAATTTCACAATGGATGGAATATTCAGACGGGCTCCGCGGGGCAGAAACAGTCTAACCTGCATTCCTCCTCCTGCCGTCTTACATCGGATCTCACGGGGGCTTCCACATTTACACACACGGGGCCGCATTTATCCAAACTGGTCCATGTTGCCCGCAGCAACTACCGTGCGGATGGGGTTACAGAAGACCCTCCTGACTAACGGTTCCATCATGGCCGTACTTACCAGCACGCTGTGGCCAATAGTTTGGAGTTTGGACTAAAGTGGCAGAAGGACAGAGGGCGATCGTCTCCAATCTGACTGCAGAAATTGTTCAAGGACTGCGGAGCGAGAAAAGATGGTTAAGGATGACCCTTCCCCCGCCTGGACTGCAGCAAACCCCGACTTTCAGCACCTCGTAAAATAGTCAGAAACTGGAAAAGCGATTTTCCAATTTTATATAAAATAACAAAAAGTTCTGAAACTATATTTCAATTTCTCACTATTTGCAAGATCTCTGCTTGCTGTCATTGAATGTAAATATTTTCATTTAGATTCTGAATACCATACCCACCCTGATCGTCTCCAGCTTACACAGCGGAGGGTTTGTCACAATGTGTCAGTGTAAGTAATCCTAAACGCAGCAACACAAATCCCTTTCCTTCTCTCACGACACACTGATACATTGTAACAAACCGTCAACTGTGCAAAAGCCGGACGTGTTACCTGCATCCATCGGAATACAAACAAAAGTAAATTCATTTACTGACAGCAAGCAGAGATCTTGAAGTACAAAGCATATTACAGGAAGCTGCACAACCTGAGTATATTTAATTGGTGATGCCTGGGATGCAAGCAGTCCGCTAATAACATGGCAGCCTGCAGGCGAGCGCCGCTGTACCTCTATGCATAGCGTCTGCCCCCCAACCTACTCACCCGCAGGGATTTATGCAGATCTTGTTTCTGGGATGTCCTGATGGATTCTGGGATGCTCCGGTATTCGCGGGCGTTTTCTAATCGCTGCATTGCCCTGCAGAAGGCGAGTATATAGGGCAACGGTCACATATATAGTACAAGTCATAGGTGAATAGCGAGGAAGCGAAGGATCAGAACCAATCAGACGGAGCCGTTTAACCCCGTACATGCAGCAGTCAAGGCGACCACAACATAAATAAGTGTTATCATACAAAAAAATCTACATGCAGGGGGTATCGCCAGAATCGTGCCGCCCAGAGAATAACGCCATTGTGTTAGTTATTGTATAGGCTGGACTCGGGTCGTTGGCGGAGGAGTCATTGGCGGAGGAGTCATCGCCGTCAGACGCTTGCAGGCGGTTACTGGGAAGTCCAATATAGCAAATCAACGATCGTTTTGGACGCTTTAGTAAAGCCCAGGGCTGTTCGGCACAGAGAGCGCACCCACTCCAGCTCAGCGGCTGAGAGGGCCGGGAGGGGATCGCTGGCAGGTAATGCAGAGCCGCTCAGGTGTTGCAGCGAGACGTAAAGAGAAATCGCCCCAAACAGGCCAGAGCCAGACAGGGAGAGAAAAACTGCAGAAAGTTGCCTCCATATAGGCCGATCGCTGAAGGTGCTGCAGGGGGGCAGCGTGGAGGGAGGCTGGTGGTGAGAATGGAGGATCACACAGGAGGTACCACTAGACCCAGCATGCTGCGAGGAGGTAACTGACACCGAGAACAGCAAGGAAAGAACCTGAGGCCGGGCCCAGTAAGAGGGAAGCATGGGATCCAATACCAGAAGAGGATATGGGAACGCAAGGCAGTGATTGGAGGGGGGAGGGGGGCGGAGAAGACCCTCCCCAGGATAAAATGTCTGATAGGAAGAACAAGTACTGCCAAAGGGGTGGCGAGATGGAGAAAGGAAGAACAGCAGGCCCCACCCCCTACCCGACCCACGGGGGGACCACAGGGATACCCAAGAGCAGGGTGAAGGCTGGTAGGAGCCTTCTTTCAGAATGGCAGCAGTTGTACCCACGGTCTCCAGCTGCGTCCCCCAGGGGCACGGACGAGAAAGTAAAAAGTCATAGCTCTGGGAATGCGAAGATGGACAAAAAAAAACAAAACTGCTAAATTACCGTATTTTTTGCTTTCTGAAACGCATTTTTCTTTCCCCCCAAACTGGGGAGGGGGGGAGGGGGGGAGTCACTGTGTCTTATAAAGCGAGTGTGCCGAAATCTGTCACATTGCCACATGTGCAATCAGTCACCAGTTCTCTCTCCTCCCCACTGCCGCCCATATGTTCTGCTGATTGGTGGTGAGCGCCGGCGGTAACTGCTGCTGCTTCCCCACCAATCGGCTTCTTTCCTTCCTCCTGCTGAACAAGCGCCGCTGTGACACGGAGCTCCGGGATTTCAGACCTCTGCTGCTCCGTCGCCCGGTCCCATCCCCCGCCCGGTCCCACCCCCTGCACTGTCTCTGGGTGAGTTCAAAATATTTTTGCCCATTTTACCCCTTTAAATCGGGGGGGGCCTTATCGTCCGATGCGTCTTATAAAGTGAAAAATATGGTAGTTAAGGCGCAAATGGCCTTTGGTACTAAGGGGTTAACTCCAGGAAAAACTGACATTGCGTTAGGGCTACTGACGGACCTGAGGGGGCGGAGCTTGACACAGATTCGAACACCAAATACAATATTTGTTTCATGCTCCGCCCCCCTCGGTCCGTGTAACAAGCATAAGACAGTGTCAGTTTTGCCTAGAGTGTTCCTTAAGGGGGTTGTCCAAAATACAAACAAACATGGCTGCTTTCCTTAAAAAGCGAGCCCCCCCACGCATCCACAGGATGTCTAGTATTGCAGCTCAGCGCCAATCACCACAATAGGGCTGTAATACTACACAACCCACAGACAGGCGTCACGCCGTTTCTCGCAGAAAGCCGCCAAGTTCTTTTCTTATCCCTTTAAAAGGACAACAATACCAGTTCCAGTACATACCGAGGTAAGGAATATCGCGCGATCCACAGGCGGGCCGTCTTCAGTGTGTTGGGCCCCTCGTGATACCAAGTGTGCTGGTACTGCGGAGATAAACAACACACCTAGTATTACCTGGGCCCAATGCAATGCTCCCTCGAAAACCACAATGCCCAGTACAACTAGGGTCACGTTCAGCAGCGCCGCTCCGTTCGTCACGTGTGACGCAGATCTGGCATAAAATCCCAGACAAAATGACTGCATGCTGCGCCATTTCATCCGTAAAAATGCCAGATGGATTCCATCATAGTCAATGGGTTCTGGTTGGTGCAGCTTCATTCCATCGTAGGACGGATCCGTACGGGCAGGGAAGCAGAAACCTGAAGATGGATGTGAATGTGGCCAATGTTTATTCGGATGAACCGCCCCTCACCGACTGTCTTCTTTCTCGGCAGCGAGGGGCGGTTCATCCGAATAAACATTGCACAGAGAACACATCACATGACTGTACAGATCCTGGTGTAGGGCCGGTGACACGAGAGTGACGGCCACATCTCTACATCCGTAATATCGATGAGTGTCCCGGCTCCACAACTCCGAGCATCGTATACCCGCGGTCGGGCCGCGACACTCATCTGTATTACGTACACACAAATGCACCCGTAATACGCTCACGAGTCACCGGCCTAAAGTCGACACCTCCCAGAATGCATATTACCAAACTAGCTCTGTACAGACACTGAACAAGCAGGGAATGCTGGGAGATTTCAGCTCTGAAGCTACAGAACTGTGAACTCTATATAACGTCTCATATGAACCTGACCTACGCCCCCCCTACCTCCTCACTGGATGTCTTGGACTTCTCATCTTCCTTCTTGGTCTTCTTCAAGGCGTCTGTGCCGACCACAGAGAGGACGTTTCGCAGCCTGTAAAGCAGAACGATGTGATTTATATTCATCAGCGTATAAAGTGAAGCTTCTGCAACTTGCTGAAATACTTTGTGCTTTGATTGCTCATTATGATCAAAATCTCTGCTTGCTGTCAGTGAATCAAAAAAAATCCTGTCATGTCCAAGTAACAGAGCGTGTTGTGAGTGGCAGCTCCGATACACTGAGAAGAGCCCTGCTTGGGCAGAACAGGTTGTCGCTGACAGCAAGAAGAGGCGCTTACTAGAGATCACTCTCATTCTCTCACCTCTCTCGCCGCTCCGCCGGCCCCTCTCCAAATAGAGTGATCGGCTCCCCAAGAGCCCTCAGACAGGCCTTCACCTCCGAGTCATCAGTGGACACGTTGATCTGTCGCGCTCGCTTCCTGCGCTCAAACTCTGCGAGAACCTCCGCCTGCCGCTCACTGATGTGCTCTTCAAGGTCGAATGACTCCCCTAAAGGAGGAAGCAGAGTTAAAGGGCTGCTCCATACAGATGACAGCGGCGGCATCGCCTACTCTGCATTGTCACAAGTTTTATTCAAATTACCATTCTATTCTAGTTTTACTTGTCTGTTGCTCACTGGGACCTCCTACTGTTCATCCAGGTCTTCCTGGTTCATGAATAGAATGACAGAATCACAGTGAACACTGACACAATAAAGTTGCAGGAACCTTTAATTGAGGGATTCATCCTCCATAGCTTTATCAGCTGCCGATTGTGATTAGTGTGGTGCAGGTAGCAGAACTAATCCCAATCTCTGTGACACCCCTAACATTGGTCATCCACTAGGACGAACTAGGGTTGGCACATCGACACAAAAATATCGATAGTCTTGACTATCGATTATCGAAAAATATTGGTGGAAACCTATCAATATATTGACTTTTTAATATGCTGTATAGTAATAAAGCAGGTCGAGGGTTAATAAAGCAACAATCAACAAAAAAATATATAGTTTTCTTTTAAAACTTTAAACTGTTGAATTTCTTATTAACTTCTAACTATTAATAATATCATGAAACCTACAATATAATGAGGTCCGTGAGAAGAGCTTCTTATCATCGGCCCCGATAATCGGTATCTAATATTAATTAGCTGTCTGCTCTCCCTTCACATGACCGGGAGTGCAGGAAGATGATTGGAGGTAAACCCACTGAGACACGGTCCTGCCAGCGACAAGGAGGCCAGAAGCCGCTGGAGCTGACGGGTGTGAGCAGGATCTGTGTGAGGTTGTGGGGCTGCCTGCCCTGCGTCTTTTGAAGTTGCCGCTGAGGGACCAACGGTCTCCATGGCAACCTGTAAACAATGCAGGGCCTGGTAACGCGAACGCAATTGTCATTGTGTTAGATGGGTCTCCTATCTTTTCTACAGGCCCTTCGTTAGACGCTGAACGCACGACATGTCGCATCTCCTTTTCTGGACGCGACCTTCGTGCGTTCAGCGCAGCCCTCCATCTTTCATTTAGAAGCATCACCCACAGCCATGGCGTTAGACACAAGCGTTCAGAGCCCGCGTCTAACACGATGAACAAACGCATGTGGAGGAGGGGCCGAAGACCCCACTGCAGCAAACCTGATTGGTCACAAAGAGTCACCTGATACTTTACAGAAGTTTCCAGAACTTGTTTATAAGTTCATTGGTGCCGCGAGCAAAACGACATCCTGTACAACACAAAGGGAAGGGCGGAATGTAAAGAAAGAAGATCTGGTCACCGGACCGCAAGACAAATCCATGTTATATCGCCTTACACTACCGATGTTACCGATATATCGGACAAAGCAATATCCATGGAAAGTATCGCCAAAGCATCAGCCATATAGCGGTATATCGGTTATCGATGCCCCAGCCTTAGGATGAACCTTCACCCACTGATGTGCCTAAGAGGGGGAGGAGCGACTGCTGTGAAGGATGTGATCCAGCTAGTGAGAATAGTTCGTAGGGTGCTGCCAGTCCAATTACGTCACCATAAGTAACGGGGCATAGAAAAGCTTAGTCAGAAAAAGGAGAAAATGAAGGATTGGGCGCTACCCCCGTGATGTAAAGTGCATTACAGCAAAGGGTTAACCCAAATCTCTTTTATTAGTTAACTGGTAGCACGTTTTGTGGACGCAGCTCCTCCTTCAGAAATGGCTGGAAAGAGTAACAGGGGTGTTATTGAATAATCCTATCCTGTACTCCAAGAAGAAATGGCGGGTTAACCCATTGCATCACAACGGTACGGTCCCCCCCATCCCCCGGTCCTTCATGATGAAGCATTCGTATCCCCCGTACCGGTGCCTGGCACTGAGAGAAATAGTGCAAAAAGTGGTCAAAACAAACGGGAATAAAGTTTGATCCGTGTATAATAATAAGTTCTGCAGCTTTCTATACACTTTGTATTTCAATTCTCTCCCAATTTCAGCACCCTGCTTGCTGTCAGTGAATTGTAATGCAAAGCAGAAGCTGAACACGAGCCCTGCTTGCTGAGCTGAGGGTTTGCTATAACAACTGCATCCAGTCTGGTCGTCCCATGTGAGGTCAAGCTCTCCTGTCCTGATAGTTTGTTACAGTGTATCAGTCTGCAGTCCACTGATGGTACAATTGTAACAAACCCTCAGCGGGAGAATTATTAAGTCTCTACGGTTTTTGGATGCAAACAGGAATGTTCCGTCTCGCTAACAGTAAGCAGAGATCCTGAAAACGGTGAAGAAGCAGCAATAAATGGATTCCAGAGTTGCAGAACTTGTCCTGATTCATCTCCTCTCTGAGCCCTCGGAGGGGCGTTAGGGGCGGACCACAGGGTCTTCAGATCGGGCCGTTTCACTTAGGGCTCACCAAGTGTGTCCCAGCTTGACCGCGGCTCTCCGGACCCCAACTTGGAGCATCACGAGGCTTTAAGGTCCAGAAACCCGCAGTCGGACCCGAGACGTCGGACCCCTCCGTGAAACGCACAGATCTGAAGACAGCGCGGTTCCGCCTAGGAGTGAAGCCGGCGCCGTCACCTCCTCCGATGTTGATGTTCCCGGCGTCTATCCCGGCCTTCACCGCCGCTCTCCCCAGGGACGTCTCCCCCCTGAAGATTCGCTCCTTCTCTTTATCTGCCAAGCTGCCATAGAAAATGCGAGACTTCTTCACCATCGGGGGACCCTCGTCGTCCGACATCTTGGGGTCTGCGGAGGAAAACGGACACATTAGTAGGAGCTCTATGGTAGTCGGCCAACTATCTGAACATTCTGCCGAGTCCTGTAGGAACGCCTCATGGAGGGTTAGCCCAAAACTGACTCAGCACCTACGTATAGGACAGGTGATTGGTGGGGGCTTGGCACGGAGACCCCAACCAATGCTGAGAACAGGGGTCTTCCGTCCTCCTCGTCACTGCGGGCTCGCACCCACCGGTCCGGTGCAGACTAGATGAAGCCGCTCCATTCATTTCAGAGGGGCCGATGGTACAAGCGCTCGGCTATCTCCGCGGCTCCGTGTACGTATGACCGCGGCTCTGCGTATGTATGACCGCGGCTCCGTGTACGTATGACCGCGGCTCCGTGTACGTATGACCGCGGCTCCGTGTACGTATGACCGCGGCTCCGTGTATGTATGACCGCGGCTCCGTGTATGTATGACCGCGGCTCCGTGTATGTATGACCGCGGCTCCGCGTATGTATGACCGCGGCTCCGCGTATGTATGACCGCGGGTCCCTGTATGTATGACTGCGGGTCCATGTATGTATGACCGCGGGTCCATGTATGTATGACCGCGGCCCCGCGTACGTATGACCGCGGCCCCGCGTACGTATGACCGCGGCTCCATGTACGTATGACCGCGGCTCCGCGTACGTATGACCGCGGCTCCGCGTACGTATGACCGCGGCTCCGCGTACGTATGACCGCGGCTCCGTGTACGTATGACCGCGGCTCCGTGTACGTATGACTGCGGCTCTGCGTATGTATGACCGCGGCTCCGTGTACGTATGACTGCGGCTCTGCGTATGTATGACCGCGGCTCCGTGTATGTATGACCGCGGCTCCGCGTATGTATGACCGCGGCTCCGTGTACGTATGACTGCGGCTCTGCGTATGTATGACTGCGGCTCCGTGTACGTATGACCGCGGCTCTGCGCACTCTCCTCCTCACTGCAGGGGGTGTAGTGAGCCCACAGTGAGGCGGAGAGGGGGACACAGGACCCCTGCTCTCGGGATTACCGGGGGTCTCAGCGGTCAGACTTATCGCTCATCCTATGAAGAGGTGATAATATATTCTGGCGCATCCCGGGGGTCTGTATCCACCTATGTATGAGCAGCGGCACCACTTAAAGGGGTTGTGCCAGCAGGTACCGTTACCCACAGGATGGGGGCATCACGACGACGGACATGAATGGAGTGTAGACACGTGCGCTGCCATTCCATGGGGCTGCCAGAGGGGGCGCAGCGCTTGTACTGCGCCATCTCTGATGGTCCGTGTCCCCACCGCTCTCCTCATTCCCGCCCCCTTCCTGTGACCGCCCAGTTAGGGATCGGCGCTCCTGCCATGTTCCGGCCCCTGCGGCCGGCCGCTCGCACGGATTTTGACCCAGAATTGACGTGTATTCTCCGCCGATCCGCTGCTGGTTAAAGCGCCAAAAGGCTTATTTACAGCAGAAAGAATTGCGCCGCACAGAATCATCACCGGCGCTGCAGGGGGGAGGAGGGGCGCCACGGAGGCCCCACCGCACACACCGGGCTGGAGCTGCGGACGGTCCTTGTGGACGCACGCTGAACGGGTCTGAAGGGTTTGGATCCGGCTGTCCACTCGGGATCCCCGCCAATCAGCTGATCGCGGCGGCGGAGCGCTCCGGTGACTCCTGCGGTCTCAGCACCTGACTGCCGTGCCGCTCACCGGAGCCCTGCGGCCGCTCTGACCAGCTGATCGGTGTAAACCGACAGCAGCCGTTATATCTGAGGGATATCTCACACCTCCATATATCCGGCCTATAACGGCAGGAGGAGCGGGGAGAAATGTCAGGAACAACGGGGGAAACGGCGGCAATCACCTGCTCCGCGCCGAACACCGGCAATCACCTGCTCCGCGCCGAACACCGGCCGCCGCACTGCAGCCACTACTTCCGGGTCAGCCGGGCGGAAATGACGACACCGGAAGTGACGGAGAACGGGCGGAAGTAGTGCGGCTGCAAGAACAAGCAGGTAACTGCGGGAGAACGGAGGGGGCGCTGTGCTCGGGGGCAGAAGGCTGCGATACAGGGGAGCATTGTTTAGATACATCCTCCAGCTGCGACTGCTGTCAAGGAATAACACAGGATTAGATACAGCGGCGAGTATCACAAAGGAGAGGGATAGGATTAGATACACAGCTCAGCAGACAGTATCACACAGGATAGGATTAGATACACAGCTCAGCAGACAGTATCACACAGGATAAGATTAGATACACGGCTCAGCAGACAGTATCACACATGATGGGATTAGATACACAGCTCAGCAGGCAGTATCACACAGGATAGGATTAGATACACGGCTCAGCAGACAGTATCACACAGGATAGGATTAGATACAGCAGCTCAGCAGACAGTATCACACAGGATAGGATTAGATACACAGCTCAGCAGACAGTATCACACAGGATAGGATTAGATACATGGCTCAGCAGACAGTATCACACAGGATAGGATTGAATACACGGCTCAGCAGACAGTATCACACAGGATAGGATTAGATACACGGCTCAGCAGACAGTATCACACAGGATAGGATTAGATACACGGCTCAGCAGACAGTATCACACAGGATAGGATTAGATACACGGCTCAGAAGGCAGTATCACACAGGAGAGGATTAGATACACGGCTCAGCAGACGGTATCACACAGGATAGGATTAGATACATGGCTCAGCAGACGGTATCACACAGGATAGGATTAGATACACGGCTCAGCAGACAGTATCACACAGGATAGGATTAGATACACGACTAAGCAGACAGTATCACACAGGATAGGATTAGATACACGGCTCAGCAGACAGTATCACACAGGATAGGATTAGATACATGGCTCAGCAGACAGTATCACACAGGGTAGGATTAGATACACGGCTCAGCAGACAGTATCACACAGGATAGGATTAGATACATGGCTCAGCAGACAGTATCACACAGGGTAGGATTAGATACACGGCTCAGCAGACAGTATCACACAGGGTAGGATTAGATACACGGCTCAGCAGACAGTATCACACAGGATGGGATTAGATACACAGCTCAGCAGACAGTATCACACAGGATAGGATTAGATACATGGCTCAGCAGGCAGTATCACACAGGATAGGATTAGATACATGGCTCAGCAGGCAGTATCACACAGGATAGGATTAGATACACGGCTCAGCAGACAGTATCACACAGGGTAGGATTAGATACACGGCTCAGCAGACAGTATCACACAGGATGGGATTAGATACACAGCTCGGCAGACAGTATCACACAGGATAGGATTAGATACACGGCTCAGAAGGCAGTATCACACAGGAGAGGATTAGATACACGGCTCAGCAGACGGTATCACACAGGATAGGATTAGATACATGGCTCAGCAGACGGTATCACAGGATAGGATTAGATACATGGCTCAGCAGACGGTATCACACAGGATAGGATTAGATACACGGCTCAGCAGACAGTATCACACAGGATAGGATTAGATACGCGGCTCAGCAGACAGTATCACACAGGATAGGATTAGATACACGACTAAGCAGACACAGTATCACACAGGATAGGATTAGATACACGGCTCAGCAGACAGTATCACACAGGGTAGGATTAGATACATGGCTCAGCAGACAGTATCACACAGGGTAGGATTAGATACACGGCTCAGCAGACAGTATCACACAGGGTAGGATTAGATACACGGCTCAGCAGACAGTATCACACAGGATGGGATTAGATACACAGCTCAGCAGACAGTATCACACATGATGGGATTAGATACACGACTAAGCAGACAGTATCACACAGGATGGGATTAGATACACAGCTCAGCAGACAGTATCACACAGGATAGGATTAGATACACGACTAAGCAGACAGTATCACACAGGATAGGATTAGATACACGGCTCAGCAGACAGTATCACACAGGATAGGATTAGATACATGGCTCAGCAGGCAGTATCACACAGGATAGGATTAGATACATGGCTCAGCAGGCAGTATCACACAGGATAGGATTAGATACACGGCTCAGCAGACAGTATCACACAGGATAGGATTAGATACATGGCTCAGCAGACAGTATCACACAGGGTAGGATTAGATACACGGCTCAGCAGACAGTATCACACAGGATAGGATTAGATACACAGCTCAGCAGACAGTATCACACAGGATAGGATTAGATACACGGCTCAGCAGACAGTATCACACAGGATGGGATTAGATACACAGCTCAGCAGACCGTATCACACAGGATAGGATTAGATACACGGCTCAGCAGACAGTATCACACAGGATAGGATTAGATACACGGCTCAGCAGACAGTATCACACAGGGTAGGATTAGATACACGGCTCAGCAGACAGTATCACACAGGGTATAAAATAACTGAGTATTTTGTCTTCATTACAATGAATACTGCTCTGTGGCTTATGACTGTCGGGACATGCTGGGAGTAGTAGTCCCACAAGTTTCGCGGAGCGCTGCACTGTAACCGCTCTTCCTTCCCTGCAGTGCTGAAGATGCTGCGCAGGAAGCCGACCCGCCTGGAGCTGAAGCTGGACGACATCGAGGAGTTTGAGAGCATCCGGAAGGACCTGGAGGTGAGAACTACTCCCATCATCCTCCTGCCTGTTGGGCATACGCTGGGTTGGTATGAGCACAAACACTGCTCTGCACTGACACCCAGTGGTGGGAAAATGTTACTACAGCAGACTGCAGAATTATTTCTGGATATGAGCCTCATTTCACCTTACAGTTGTATCCAGAATACCCAAACCTGATACATTGTAACAAACCATCATAGTAGACGCTTGTCCAGACTGCGTAGCATTGAAACAAGCCCTCAGCTATCAGAAGTATGCCATGGGATGATGGTTCCGGCCAATCACAGTAAGCAGGCAGTCATTCATAAGTGACCCAACTGCCTGTTCACACAGGCCAATCCGGCACTGCAAGCAGAAACTGAGCGACTGATAAGTCAGCCAAGTCTGGTTCGTCGTTCAGTCGGGGCAGCGTTTACACTGAATGATGATGGATGCTGAATCTGAGGACCCTAATGGCCCTTTCAGATGGGATGATTATTGATCAGACTCCTGCGGTCCCGTGTAAACGCATGCAGAAAACTGAAGTGCGAGTCGTTGCGTGTAAACAGCGAGCAGTCACTTCTGAACGACTGTCTGCTTACTGTGAATGGAGGTGGTGGGGGAGAGCGCTGCCCGGCCGCTCCACCACCATGCCAGCGCTGCGAGCGATGCTCGCTCCTCTAACAGCGCAGGAACGAGTACCATCGCTCCCCCGACTCCCGTCTGTGTAAAGGACTATTAGCCTTGTACTTCTCTAACCTCATCGCTTTTCTACAGAGTCGGAAGAAGCAGCGGGAGGAGGTGGACCTGTCCTCCAGCGAGCCGGACCCTGGCGCCCCCCTCAGCGCGGACCTGAAGGCTCGAGAACAGACCATCCATGATAGGATTGGGTACAAGCCGCAGCCCAAACCCAACAGTCACACCACGCAGTTTGGGAACTTTGAGTTTTAGCATCTGGGGGATTCTACAAAGACTTTGGGCTTCATTTTTGGGACCATTGATGGAGGGACTGGAGGAGCCGACTCATCACCTGTGTTTAGTAAAGGCTGTGCACTGAATTTCATTTTGACCTGTGGCCCCTTCCCCTGGGGTCTGGTCACTTCTTTATGATCTTTGCCCCCTCTTCTGGGGTCGGGTCACTTTTTTGTGAGCTGTGGGCCCCCCGGGGGTCTTATCACTTCAATGATGGAGAACGCATACTTGTATATTAAAGTTGGATTAAACTGCAGTGTTACATAATCCAAAATGGTGAAGAAGTGGTTAATATTCAGAACCCGAAATATAGGTGCATGAGTGAAATTCAGGGAACGTTCCCTCCGGGTGTAAATGCAAAACAGAGTCAAAAACCCGCACTTTAAATGATCAGCTTCCACATCCCCAGGCAGCTAGATAGATATGAGATAAATAGAAAGATGGATACCGTAGATAGCAGAGAGATGACATAGAAAGGAGACGGATAAATAGAATGATAGATCTACCTATTTATCTGTCTATCTATTAGTCTATTTGTCTGTTTCCTATTCATCTCTCTACCTCTGGTGTCTTCTATCTCATATCTATCTATGGTAGCTATCTATTTATCTACTTATCTGTCTTTTATCTATCTATCTGAGATAGATACACAGAGACCATAATGAATGATGACAGATGAATACCATGGAGAGACAGATATGGGATAGATAGGTAGAAAAAAAGATAGATAAGTAGATGGATAGATAAATAAATACAAAGATAGATAGCTGATATGAGATCGATAGATAGGACAGATTACTGGGAGGGGCTGGTGAGGATCCAGCGGTCATGGTGCACATTGGCACCAATGAACAAATTAGAGGTCAATGGAGGGCCCTCAAAAATGATTTCAGTGACCTAGGGTCCAAGCTCAGGGCGAGGGCCTCCAGGGTAGTTTTCTCTGAAATACTACCTGTACCTAAAGCCACACTAGAAAGGCAGCAGGATCTTAGGGAGGTAACAAGTGGCTCCGGAGTTGGTGTAAGAAGGAGGGATTTGGGTTCCTGGAGAACTGGGCTGACTTTGCTGTCGGCTACAGGCTCTACCGTAGGGACGGGCTGCATCTTAATGGGGAGGGTGCAGCTGTGCTGGGGGAGAAGATGGCTGGAAGGCTGGAGGAGTGTTTAAACTAGGGACTGGGGGGGGGGGGGGGGATAAACGGGGTAGTCAGTGTAGCTAACGACCCGGGTCTAAGCAATAGAAATGGGGGTCGAGCTGGAGGAGGGGTTAGTACAGTTAGAACTGACAGATCAACCAATAGTACGAATAGCAACAAAACGAATTTAAAGAACAAAAAAAACTATAAATTGTATGACCACGAATGCAAGAAGTCTGATCGGTAAAGTGGGTGAGCTTGAAGCAAGAATGACTGATGAAAACTATGATATAGTTGGAATAAGGGAAACATGGCTTGATGATAAGTGCGATTGGGCGGCGAATTTACAGGGCTACAACCTCTTCAGAAGAGACCGTGGGAACAGAAAGGGGGAGGGGCATGTCTGTACGTCAAATCTTACTTATTGCCAAGGCTACGGGAAGATACAGGTGTAGGAGAAGAACAGGTGGAAATGGGTAGAAATACAGGGAGGAAGAAATAACAAAATCCTGACCTAATTTGTTCATTAGTGCCAACGTGCACCGTGACCGCTGGATCCTCACCAGCGCCTCCCATATCTCATATCTACATATCTATCTATGGTCTCTGTCTATTTATCTCATATCTATCTATCCATGGTATCTATTTTTTTGTATCTATCTATTTCCTGTTTATCTCTTTATGGTATCTATCTTTCTCATATCTATCAATCCATCTATGGTCCTATTTACACGGGGCAATAATCGCTTGAAAAAAAAAAAATCGCTAAAAGGCAATCGTTTTAGCGATAATTGTTCCGTCTAAACGCGCGGCCATCATGCACTGCTAGCTGATCATTACATTCAGTCCAACCTAAAAATTGTTGTTCAACCTTATCAGCAGCTCTCCGCGGGTAGTGCTGAGAGCATTGTTTCCCCTCGGAGAACAATAGGAGCTGAAAGCAGATAAGAGCCCTCAAACTCTTAACTGCTTTCAGCTAAGGCTTCATTTGCACACTTAATTGCTCTAAGTAGCTACTTAATAGTTTATGCAAATGATCGCTCAGAGCTGTCAGTCAGGCTGTTGTTTGAGCGGTAAGCGGGCCTTGTAAATGGGCCTTATCTCCTCTCCCCGGTATCTATGTCTCATATCTATCTCCCGTTTGCTTCCATCCCTTCTGGTTTTTGGACAGTAGAATAACGCAGTCTGGAGCAAATTGTTGAGATGAGCGGACTTAGATTGGGCCAGCCAATTGAATACCAGCCGGCTTTAGTAAATCCTTGCAGCCCCGTAAAGTAAGTCTGGGTTCACACAGGGCGTTTCTTGTGGCTTAGCCGCAGCGAAAAACTGCAAGACTTCCACCAGGAAAGCGCTGCTCCAAACCCACGGCACTTAGCTACAGGTTCTGGAGCGGCCCGGCCGCAAGCCCTCCCATAGAGGAGAGCGTGGCTGTAACGGAAAAAAAAAGGACCCGCTGCGGCCGGCGAATCCGCGCCACAGCGCCAGTGTATGCCGGCTTAGCTGTGACAGAGGCGCCGGCCCGTGTGGACGAGACTTCTGAGAAATCTCACCCACATGACCAGCTAATGCAAGGATTAGCGGCCACAGGCGGATTTGCCGCAGCGAAATTCCAGACAGTATTTACCGCGGCAAATCCGCCCCGTATGAACCCAGACTAACAATTCTATTCTGCTCTTCTGCAAGATGTAACATTGTAGCAATCATCAGCTGCAGCCCCCAACACAGAGCGGCTATGGGGCTGAGAACCGCAGACCTCCTTCGCCTGTATTGGGGGTCTCTCACCCCAGCGCTGTCCGTGTGCGTATCTGCTGCGCAGCAAGTACACAGTGAATCACATTTGCTGCGTGCCGACAACCCTGTACACCATCTTGGTTTGCATGCCGCATTACTTTTTGCATGTGCAATTTGCGCACCGTGTGTGAGAGGTAAAATTGCAAGTCAGGGCTCATTCGCACAGGCGAAAGCGTAATCGTACTCAGAAGTGCAGGACTTCTTTGCGCTCTGACTGCAGCCCGATTCTGTACTTTCCCCCACTGCTGACCCCGTTTGCATCGGCATAGGACACATCCGCAATAGGCGTGGCATTCTAATGAGTAGGCGGGCCAGCCTAATTAGTCGCTGATGATATCGATTAATACGGCAAAATTGTGCTGTGAATCGCGCAATTTCATTCGGAACAAGTACGCACCGCGCAGACGCCTATGGAGTCTCGGGTGCGCAAAAACGGGCAAAAATAGAGCATGTCGTGTATTTTCATGTCCGGTAAAAATGCGCCGCAGTAAGTAAGCCAATATCGGTGAACCCATTGAAACCTACGAGTTTTAATAGTGGCGGTACCTGCGACCCATTTTCTGCGCGCCAAATCGCCCGTATGAAGGAGCCCTTAATGTCAGATTGGTGCTGCGCATTAGGCCAGGCTCAGACCGACGGATTCCAATTGCGCAGGCATTGAAAGGCGCGCACTTCAGCTTTTTTTCGTACACACTTGTGGCTATGAATTGCGTATTCCGCGAGAGGAAAAAAATAAAATCACATCGTGTTATATTTTGCCACGGACGGCCTCCCACATATGGAATCTGGTTCAGCCATGTAAGCCCAGCCTTACGCGATAAAATACGCTCATGTGTGAAAGGTCATAGAGCTCAACCAGAGGAGCGCGATAACGCGGGGAAGAGAACCGACTTCATTTTCACTTTTTTTAGGGGGTGCAAAAACAAAATAGGACCTGCCCCATCTTGTGCATATCTGCGCACCAAAGAGTCCCATGGGGGAGGCGTGCACACACTTATCTGCCCTTTCGGGTATGCGCTAAACGCTGCCTATAACCGCGATCACTGGCGCCATATGAAGCGGTTTAGCTTTTTCTATCAGGGCGATTTCCCCGCCGTGTAAACAAGTATTGCCTGTGCAAACACGCTCTGTATTTCTGCGCAGCATGAACCCTAAATATACTCACTCACTGCGAAAAAAAATTGCGCAGGAGCGAGCGTAATGCATAACATGCTTGTCTGTAAAAGCCGTGTCACAATCTGGCTACAAATCGCATGTATGTGAGGCTGATGGTTTCCAGCGGGGTCTTCACATGAGAGGTCTTGTAGCCCGAGAGAACCCATTGGAAACCATCAGCTTCACATACATGCGATTTGTAGCCCGTATGAAAGAGCCCCCAGGCGGGGTTCACACGGGACGGAAGGGCCGCAGAATTTCCATGCGGCAGTTCCACCCGCGGCTGCCGATCCCGGGATTAGTCTGCTATGTGGATGAGATTTAGCAGAAATCTTGTCCGCACGGGGCAGCCAATCCGTTGCGGAAAACGGACATGCAGCGCGGAATTCAATTTATGCGGCATGTCAATTCTTTTTTTTTTTTTGCCGCTGCGGTCTCACTTCCCTCTATGGGGAGAGAAAGCCACAGCGGGTTCTGAAGCTGCGTCTCTCCCGCAGAAGTCACACAGAATATCGGTGCGGCCATTCCGCGCCGTGTGAACCAAGCTTATAGTGCCAAACTGTGGAAGGGGGCTCAGCCTATTGTGGCTAAACAGTGACAGGGGGGCACAAAGACCCAACAGGCACTGAACAAGGTCAATGACAAGAGACAAGCAGGTAATCACATAGGGCGAACCATCACAGCAAGGAGCGAAGCAGAAGGGAGGCGCTCAGATAACCCCATGTGTATCGCTACTGGCGTGCTATGTGCTTACTTCTGTATATACGATTATGTATCTGTGGGAACATGCATGTATCATCGGCCGTGTTCTCTGCGGGATGATTGCTTTATTATTTGGAGTCCTATATTGTAGGATTGGGTTTCAGCAGGCGGCCCTCATCATGGGGGTTACCTGGGAATATGGGATGGATTCTGTATCATCCATTGTGGGTGATATTATTGTGCTCTGTACATGCGCTGAAATAAGATTTGACTAAAGTTTTAACTGACTTATTGAAGTAGTGTACAGCGGCCCCGCTCTGACATGGAAGGGTTAACAGCTGATAATGTAACCCTAACACAGAAACAAGCCCTAACCCTAAACCTCCAACCCCAGCATTAAGTAGAACCCCATGCTGCTAGGACCTGTGCTGCACACAGCCAATCAGCAGCGTGTGGGCGTGCACTGGGCAGATACAGACCAGCACTAGCTCTCCACCCATTCTGCTGGTGGTGACAAGGTACAAGAATACCCATTTGGCCAGATTTCTGAAACATCTGCGGTGCATTAATTTGCCCTGGTTTTGTGCAGACACTGAAGCAGGGAATACTGGAAGAATTCAGCTCTTAAGCAAGAACAGTGAGTGCAGCTCTGGAGTATAATACAGGATGTAACTCAGGATCACTGCAGGATAAGTAATGTATGTACACAGTGACTCCACCAGCAGAATAGTGAGTGCAGCTCTGGAGTATAATACAGGATGTAACTCAGGATCACTGCAGGATAAGTAATGTATGTACACAGTGACTCCACCAGCAGAATAGTGAGTGCAGCTCTGGAGTATAATACAGGATGTAACTCAGGATCACTGCAGGATAAGTAATGTATGTACACAGTGACTCCAGCAGCAGAATAGTGAGTGCAGCTCTGGAGTATAATACGGGATGTAACTCAGGAGCAGTACAGGATAAGTAATGTATGTACACAGTGACTCCACCAGCAGAATAGTGAGTGCAGCTCTGGAGTATAATACAGGATGTAACTCAGGGTCAGTACAGGATAAGTAATGTATGTACACAGTGACTCCAGCAGCAGAACAGTGAGTGCAGCTCTGGAGTATAATACGGGATGTAACTCAGGAGCAGTACAGGATAAGTAATGTATGTACACAGTGACTCCACCAGCAGAATAGCGAGTGCAGCTCTGGAGTATAATACAAGATGTAACTCAGGATCAGTACAGGATAAGTAATGTATGTACACAGTGACTCCACCAGCAGAATACTGAGTGCAGCTCTGGAGTATAATACAGGATGTAACTCAGGATCAGTACAGGATAAGTAATGTATGTACACAGTGACTCCACCAGCAGAATAGTGAGTGCAGCTCTGGAGTATAATACAGGATGTAACTCAGGATCAGTACAGGATACGTAATGTATGTACACAGTGACTCCACCAGCAGAATACTGAGTGCAGCTCTGAAGTATAATACAGGATGCAACTCAGGATCAGTACAGGATACGTAATGTATGTACACAGTGACTCCACCAGCAGAATAGTGAGTGCAGCTCTGGAGTATAATACAGGATATTACTCAGGCTCAGTACAGGATAAGTAATGTATGTACACAGTGACTCCCCCAGCAGAATAGTGAGCGCAGCTCTGGAGTATAACACAGGCATTAACCTACCAGTGACTCTAAACGTATAACTGTATTAAGAGATGTGAAAACAGAGCTCTGCTGAGAGTTGTGATTTGACATCAGTTTTATTTCATTGCATTTCTAAACAGGACAGATAAAGGTACTAATGGGAGTAATAGCATGGCATTCTAGGACATGTAGTCCTACAATATCCTGAAGGGTATAGGATAAAAGCTGAAGATACAGATGAGATTCTTGCGGGCAGCACTGGATTGGTCGCGTAACATAAATTGGCTCAAGAAATCTAAAAGATACTTAGTGAAAAGCACCATTCTTTACCCTGCTGGCTGACTTTCTCATAACTGCACAGCTTTATTTATAAACAAGGCTTGGAACAACGTTAAGGCTTTGTCTGTGTCGAAAGGCTGAAAATTAACGTTTTCCACCAGAACATTAAAAAAAAAAAAGTCCTGCTCTTTCTTCCATAAATTCAGACTAAAAAAAAAATAAAAAAAGGGGGAAAAATGTCAGATCACTGATTGCTGAAAATAAAATCAGGAGTGTGGACAGAACAACGTCCCAATACCGTCATCCACCACAAGGCGTCACTATAATCCAACTTGGCAAATCAAAACGTTGAAAAATACAAGTTCAACATTTCACTATTAATATTTTATTAAAAGGATCAAATACTTTGTTTTTTGAGATTTCAGCTATTGAAAAAAAATACACTTCATAAAAATTCACTTTGACTACAAAAGATACATAAAACAAAATAAAATGTTAAATAAAAAAGTGAGACTTCAAAAATGTAGACTTCTGTAATCTATATTATGTCATCTATGTGATGACTTCATTTGTTCTAGATTATCAATACTGCACCTAATTGGAAAAACCAGGAAGTGGAAAGCTTGAACTGCTCCCTGGGGGTGGGACTATGCAGGGGAGGAGCTTAGATGACATTGGCCAACCATGATTGTACTGTATCTGCAGAGGCGTTGATCTCAATCACTGAATCACATATAATAATAGGGATTTTCTTAACAGGGTTGTGCAGTTGTAAACTATTGATGGCCTATCCATGGAACGGACATCCATAGGAGTTCAGCGGGGATCTGCCACCGGGGATGCTGATCAGCTATTCACCAGGCCCGTGCACGGAGCTTCTGCAGGAATTCCAGGCCATTGACTTCAATAGGAACTTTGCCTGTAATACCAAACCTGGCCACTGCAGCGAGAACAGAGCTGTTTGCTTCCTGCAGACGTAAGCATGGGCACAGCTGACCAGCAGAGATCTACCACCAGGGACCCCTGCCAATCTACTATTGATGGCGTATCCTAAGGACAGGCCATAAATGGTTTACAACTGGACAACCCCTTTAAGATTAAATGGCATAGATTGTTGAGAGGTTTAAGCAATATCTTGAGGAACTGTCCAATAAGACTCCAGCAAGTCTGTGATTAACTAGAAATTAAGGTTTTCAGGTCAGTTAATGGGGCTCCCTGCTGGTTACCGGAAGCATCAACTGAGTAGTGTCTTGGTCAGAGGAACAGACATGATGTTAAAGGCATTCTTCAAGGAACATTCCATAGAAAACTGGTTGCTGGTCAAGAAATCCTCAACTAAGAGGAGACGTTAATTACAGATGAGATATCAAAAAGAAAAAAAAAAAAAGGCATCGGAGGAGTTTGTTGTGTTGGTCACTCATGGTCTCTTTGGGAGGGGTGCCTGCGTCACTAGATGTCCCATCCTCCAAACTCTTCGTTAATGGCAATGTTCGGTTATGTCCACCACCACCGCTTTCTTCCAGCTGAAAAGGAAGTAGCCAGTGCCGGCTCCGGCCGCCACCGCGATGCACAGGTAGGCGTTGTAGCTCATGAATATTAACATGAGGAAGTAGCTGACCACTACTTGGACGATATGAAGAAAAGTCTGGAACACGTGGGGGAGGCTCACCATCTGCTGCCTGCGGGAAGGAGATGTGAAGAACAAGTGAATATAAAGAAGGGGGTGTCCACATTCTGCTACCAGGGGGCTCCTCTGTCAGATCCGACTGTGGGGAGAGGGGGCTGCTGCAGGACAGGATGCCCAATCTAAGCAATGACCTCTAGTGGATGACTAGTGTGAGCGCCACCGTGGAAGGACTGATGGTGGCATAAACAGAAGGGTGGATTTATTAAAGGGTGAGCCGAGCCCATGTCTTACCCCACAGTCTTGTGAGTCTCCATCAAGGTGGTGCCGTTGGGTCCTGGTACTGGCATGGAGTTATAACGGATACTGACTTGGGACTTCCTGAGGAGGGATTCTCGTGCGATCTTCAGCCCCTCATACAACATCGCCAGCAGAAACACGGCCACAAAGGCACCGGCCATTTCTGGAAAGAGATGCAGATTAGTATGTGCCATGATCTTCGCCCAGATGACAGATATCCTGTAGGGGCTTTATAGTTCCCGACTGCTGCAAATACCCCCGAAATGACAAAGTGCCAGTCAGAAGCAAAGACAAAGCCCCCCCCTTTAGTTCTTATAAACCGGTAAGTATCATGCGACTCCTCAGGGATAAAAGCTAACCGACTGTTGGGGTAGAGGAGACGCTTGTATGGCTGCTTTGCTTAACCCAATAAGGGTGAAGTGCAATTAAAGTACATTCAAGTGCAAAGTAGCAGAAGCAGGTCAAGTCCTCGGCTGTCAGACAGCTGAGGATCCGGAGGAGAAGGCAGAAGCGCTATGTAGTGAATAGAGAAAGCAGAAGCGTCACTTCCATTATTCGACCCGGCCATCACGTGATTGCCGGGTGCCCACTGGCACAGCAGAATCCTAGCTGACTCAGATGAGCTCTTCCAGTGACTACTGTCACTTCAGAGGGAGGTTTTCTATTGGAGCTCCTATGGATGCCCAAGCTACAGTAGAAATTTTTTACAAATTTTTTACGACAATGTGAATGACCCCCAGGAAACATGGAAAAAATGCAGCAAAAATAATGTGATCATTAAAGAAAAAAATAGGGCCATAAAATCACAAGGGTAAAATCCCTAAAAAGTGTTCTGGTTCTTAAGCGGTTAATGGGTTATTAGTATTACCACCTTGTAAAGTGATGGCACATCGCCAGAATATGCCATCACTTTATGACTGGTGTGGGTCTAACTCCTAGGACCCCCAAGGGCAGCAGTGCCAATGTAGCACAGTGTTCCCTCTTGGGTTTCTCCTGCACTGCAGCTGCGTAAGCAAATGTAGAATATACCCAGGCACTTGAATGGAGCCGATGCCAGCAGATCCGCTCAGAGCCCTCGGACGCCATTGCCAGCAGGTGCGCTCAGAGGCCTCGGGGCGCCGTTGCCAGCAGGTCCGCTCAGAGGCCTCGGGGCGCCGTTGCCAGCAGGTCCGCTCAGAGGCCTCGGGGCGCCGTTGCCAGCAGGTCCGCTCAGAGGCCTCGGGGCGCCGTTGCCAGCAGGTCCGCTCAGAGGCCTCGGGGCGCCGTTGCCAGCAGGTCCGCTCAGAGGCCTCGGGGCGCCGTTGCCAGCAGGTCCGCTCAGAGGCCTCGGGGCGCCGTTGCCAGCAGGTCCGCTCAGAGGCCTCGGGGCGCCGTTGCCAGCAGGTCCGCTCAGAGGCCTCGGGGCGCCGTTGCCAGCAGGTCCGCTCAGAGGCCTCGGGGCGCCGTTGCCAGCAGGTCCGCTCAGAGGCCTCGGGGCGCCGTTGCCAGCAGGTCCGCTCAGAGGCCTCGGGGCGCCGTTGCCAGCAGGTCCGCTCAGAGGCCTCGGGGCGCCGTTGCCAATGGGCCCATAGACATCAAGAACTGGGAAGCCCAGGCTTTCAAGCACTCAATTTGGGGGTCAGCCGTTACCAACAGCACTGTGATTTTCGAAGAGTCACGAATGGAGGGCGAAAGGGAGAAACATATCAAGAGGAAAGCACGTCAAGCCAGCCCTGGTCGGCAAACAGTCTTCCCCTTGGAAGCAGATGTCCCCACTGCACAAAAAAACTGCAGCTAGAGACCAAAAATAGGTCTCTAGTCACCTCCGAACCACCACTAAACCCCGATACTTGGAAGACAATCATGCTTGGCCACGAGTGATAGCCTATGGTGACTATAGGGGCCACTCGAATAACAGCAGTAAAATCATACGCAAGATAAGCTACCCGCCTAGCCACGCCCTCTGACCCCTCCCCCTCCATTTGTAGGCGTGGTGACTCAAAGCTGAAAAGGTTGGGAAACGCCGACATACGGTATGACTCTCATATGACGGTTCACAGCGTTATATAGTATACCGTGGGACGCACGGCGCCGACTCTGAACACTCACCTCCAGGCGAATTGATCACCAGCCCCGAGAACAGAAGCTCCACATTCTCATATCCAAAGTAAAAGACCATGGGCTGTGCAGGAAGAGAGGAGACAGTCAGCGGTCATCTCCGCCACCCATGAGACCCCACCAGTAAACACAACCCCCCCCCCCCTCCGAGTCTCTGCCCAGCTTTCCTAGGCTGCCGAATTGATGAATTTGCATCTACACATCCCCTTTCTCTCATACTGCTGCATAACACTGAAGATTTGTCATTCAGGACACTGGGAAAGCTGGATGTATACCCTTCCCCGCCATGACAGTAGTTCACTTTGTTCCATTTCTTAGAGGGCAGAAAGGCTGCATGACCCACAAGTACGTCCCGCTGGTATATGGCGCCGCCTTCCCTGTAAATGGTGTCAGGAGTTCTATGGCACTCACCATCATGTGCATACCTCCCCCACCTCCTCCATTATGGTGGTGCCCAGCAGTGGTGGGTTGGTGGTGACCAGCGTGGGAATCAGACGTGGGCATGGCATGGTGGTCGTGGGACATTTTGGAAACCTTCAAACAACAGCTACACCCCTGTCAACCCTATAAAGAAAACACAAAAGCTTTAGAAACAATGTAGCAAATTCCAAGTACAGCAATCAAACAGTAGATACAATGTAGCAACCATCGGCTGAGTGAGCCTGGAAAGTGGCAGAAATGTGCTCCGAGAAGTAGTCGCTCCCCTTTCCCCACTCATGAGCGCTGCAAAAAGCTTCAAATCATGAGCAAAAGATCCCGGACGTACCCCCAGGTCCTGGTCACGATGTTCCATATCTAACTCTCCAGCCCTGCTAATGCATGTGTGATCCCTACAAGAACATGGCGCTCCAGTGTTGTCACCCGTCAGGCGCAGCCGCCATTGCCAAGAGCAGCCCTTTCATTTCTGCGGTGCGCCACAGTAGTTGTCGTTGTCCTGCATGTTGGTATAAGGGGCAGACGGCACAGCAGAGCAATCTAATTCATCTTATTAGAGGAGTATCTGTGCAGACTGCGGCCCCCGGGGACGGCCCAGGTTTCTGTGTTTGCGTTTTACCGGCACCAACTATGGAAGAGCTCTCTGCAGCCGATGAGTTGATATCGAAAAAGTAGAGACAACTTGTCTGGTGTCGGGAACTTCCCAACGGAGGATCAGATATTACTCTAAAGGGCGATGCAGCATATAAAACTACTGAGAAGAGCGTGTAAGTGCCATTATACAGCACAAACCTAATACAGAATAACATTGCCCCAAGTATGCTGAGAGTTGTAGTTCCACAAGAGGACAGATTTGCTATGCAGATTACAGTAGCTTAGAAAAGTGCATAAACATAAAATCTACAACCGAATGTTAACTGGAATCAAATATTTACAATATTCATTCTCCTCCGGTTTACCTCTGTATCCATAAAAAAAAACCCTGAGTACTCCAGAGCTGCACTCACTATTCTGCTGGTGGAGTCACTGTGTACATACATTACTTATCCTGTACTGATCCTGAGTTACATCCTGTATTATACTCCAGAGCTGCATTCACTATTCTGCTGGTGGAGTCACTGTGTACATACATTACTAATCCTGTACTGCTCCTGAGTTACATCCTGTATTATACTCCAGAGCTGCACTCACTATTCTGCTGGTGGAGTCACTGTGTACATACATTACTTATCCTGTACTGATCCTGAGTTACATCCTGTATTATACTCCAGAGCTGCATTCACTATTCTGCTGGTGGAGTCACTGTGTACATACATTACTAATCCTGTACTGCTCCTGAGTTACATCCTGTATTATACTCCAGAGCTGCACTCACTATTCTGCTGGTGGAGTCACTGTGTACATACATTACTTATCCTGTACTGATCCTGAGTTACATCCTGCATTCTACTCCAGAGCTGCACTCACTATTCTGCTGGTGGAGTCACTGTGTATGTACATTACTTATCCTGTACTGCTCCTGAGTTACATCCTGTATTATACTCCAGAGCTGCACTCACTATTCTGCTGGTGGAGTCACTATGTACATACATTACTTATCCTGTACTGCTCCTGAGTTACATCCTGTATTATACTCCAGAGCTGCACTCACTATTCTGCTGGTGGAGTCACTATGTACATACATTACTTATCCTGTACTGATCCGGAGTTACATCCTGTATTATACTCCAGAGCTGCACTCACTATTCTGCTGGTGGTGGAGTCACTGTGTACATACATTACTTATCGTGTGCTGCTCCTGAGTTACATCCTGTATTATACCCCAGAGCTGCACTCACTATTCTGCTGGTGGAATCGCTGTGTACATACATTACTTATCCTGTACTGATCCTGAGTTACATCCTGTATTATACTCCAGAGCTGCACTCACTATGCTGCTGGTGGAGTCACTGTGTACATACATTACTTATCCTGTACTGCTCCTGAGTTACATCCTGTATTATCCTCCAGAACTGCACTCACTATTCTGCTGGTGGAGTCACTGTGTACATACATTACTTATCCTGTACTGATCCTGAGTTACATCCTGTATTATACTCCAGAGCTGCACTCACTATTCTGCTGGTGGAGTTACTGTGTACATACATTACTTATCCTGTACTGCTCCTGAGTTACATGCTGTATTATACTCCAGAGCTGCACTCCCTATTCTGCTGGTGGAGTCACTGTGTATATACATTACTTACCCTGTACTGATCCTGAGTTACATCCTGTATTATACTCCAGAGCTGCGCTCACTATTCTGCTGGTGGAGTCACTGTGTACATACATTACTTATCCTGTACTGATCCTGAGTTACATCCTGTATTATACTCCAGAGCTGCACTCCCTATTCTGCTGGTGGAGTCACTGTGTATATACATTACTTACCCTGTACTGATCCTGAGTTACATCCTGTATTATACTCCAGAGCTGCGCTCACTATTCTGCTGGTGGAGTCACTGTGTACATACATTACTTACCCTGTACTGATCCTGAGTTACATCCTGTATTATACTCCAGAGCTGCACTCACTATTCTGCTGGTGGAGTCACTGTGTACATACATTACTTACCCTGTACTGATCCTGAGTTACATCCTGTATTATACTCCAGAGCTGCACTCACTATTCTGATGCTGGAGGCACTGTGTACATACATTACTTACCCTGTACTGATCCTGAGTTACATCCTGTATTATACTCCAGAGCTGCACTCACTATTCTGCTGGTGGAGTCACTGTGTACATACATTACTTACCCTGTACTGATCCTGAGTTACATCCTGTATTATACTCCAGAGCTGCACTCACTATTCTGCTGGTGGAGTCACTGTGTACATACATTACTTACCCTGTACTGATCCTGAGTTATATCCTGTATTATACTGCAGAGCTGCACTCACTATTCTGCTGGTGGAGTCACTGTGTACATACATTACTTATCCTGTACTGATCCTGAGTTACATCCGGTATTATACTTCAGAGCTGCACTCACTATTCTGCTGGTGGAGTCACTGTGTACATACATTACTTATCCTGTACTGATCCAGAGTTACATGCTGTATTATACTCCCGAGCTGCACTCACTATTCTGCTGGTGGAGTCACTGTGTACATACATTACTTACCCTGTACTGATCCTGAGTTATATCCTGTATTATACTGCAGAGCTGCACTCACTATTCTGCTGGTGGAGTCACTGTGTACATACATTACTTATCTTGTACTGATCCTGAGTTACATCCTGTATTATACTCCAGAGCTGCACTCACTATTCTGCTGGTGGAGTCACTGTGTACATACATTACTTATCCTGTACTGATCCTGACTTACATCCTGTATTATACTCCAGAGCTGCACTCACTATTCTGCTGGTGGAGTCACTGTGTACATACATTACTTATCCTGTACTGATCCTGAGTTACATCCTGTATTATACTCCAGAGCTGTACTCACTATTCTGCCGACTGTTACAGGAAACAGTCAGCAAGCTTGCTGAGAACACCCCAACAGCTGCGCCCCTATATCGCAGGGGAGTACTTTTTTTATTTTTACACATTAGCTGACCACACAGACATATCCCAGGATGCAAATCACCAGATACAGTGCAGACCCTGAACAAGCAGGGAATGCTGGGAGATTTCTGGTTATTCCTCACATTTATTGGAGTAGGTGGTCTGATGGCAGCCCCTCCCCCCAACCTTGTTGTGAAGTACACGATATGTGCCCCCCTCAGACTGGATCTGGCGGCTGCTCGGTGACGGCACAGCTGGCGGTTTATCTCTATAATGAGATTATACGCGACATGCAGGGAAATGTCAGCCGGTGCCCGGGGCTCGTACTCTGCTGCGCGGGGCGCCTGGCAAACCTTAATTGTTACAGGTAATCGCATTGTAGATGGACCAAATGTAATTTCTTACAAATTAGTGAAATTATGCGCAGGTTTCACTTTTTCCTGCTTTTCTCTTTTTTGGCCTACTATATTTAACTATACAAGGTGTGTGTATTTAAAGGGGACCCGTCACATATAGCCTGCGGGGAGCGGAGAGGAAACAACATGTTAACATCACCCCTGTACCCACCAGGCGGCCATCAGCTGTTTAGATGCCACGGAGTAAGATGACTAAATATTCAGTGGTGGGGACCCCCTTCCATGCCCCATCAGCACCCCTCACAACACGATCAGGAGGTACCGATGGGCTAGCATGGCAGACAGAAGCCTACTGAGGGATGCCAGGGCTGCCATACATCGATTGGGAAACATTGCTATATACTGCAGTACTGAAGTAGTGCAGTGTATAGTACAAGCGATCAAATGATCTCCAGTTCAAGTCCCCTGTGGGACTAAAGAAAAAAAGTGTAAAAAAAACATAATAAAGTTATTTTTTAACAGAAAACAAACATTTAGCGTTCACCCCCCCCCCCCCTTTTCCCCATAAGGGTGAATTTATCGCATGAGTTTAGCGCATTTGAAATGGGCAAAACTCGCAAGAAAACAGAAGCCTTCCGAAGGGTCTATTCACAGGGGCGATAGAGAAATCGCAGCATGTCCTATTTTTGGGTGATATTGCCCAATTTTAAAGGGAGCGCAAAAAAAAAAAAAAAAAAAAAAAAGACCGCAGTGGCACGCAGATGTAATGGTCATGGAATTTTACATTTTTCCTATTGAAATAAAATGTGATTTCTGCGCACGTGAAATGTTCAGCGATGCTATTGTCTCACAAATCACATCGCACTCGCCGTGAAAATTGCGTTTGAGTGTCTCGGTCCAAAACCGCGCTGACCGGTGCGAATATGGCAGAAAAACGCTAAACAATTTAAAAAATTTGGTATCCCAATATTCATCCCGCACGGCGCAGGCAGCGAAAGGGAAAAGACGGGCAGAATGTCGCAGTTGTGTTTTCCTGGATCCCCCCCCAAAAAAAATTCTATAAAAAGTGGTCGAAAAGAGGAGCGTCCCCCAAATCGTACTACTGAAAAGCTAAGGCTCGCCCTGAAGACCCCCCCCCCCACACAGTCCAATCGCCGAAAGAACCAAAAACTTCAGACTGACCACAAAATCATAAAAATAAATGAAAAATAATACTAATAATCGTCGGATCGGGCAAAAGTGACCGATAATCATTTGGTGTAAACACGGTCGACGACCGAACGCACACGAGAATTCGTTCACTTCTTTGCCGTTCAGTTCATACAGGCATAGAAACAATTGACGGCTCGTTCGCACGCCGCTGCGTGTAAACGGCGACCGTTTAGTCATTCGCTGCTATGGGGGATGGCAACGACTGAACATATACAAGCGGTACAAACAGGCTGCACAAGCGAACGCTTCTCATCTGCCCGTGTGAACGACTTACCCCTCTGTAAGAGGAGGGGGCAGCACCCCCCCCCCCCCCCCGGGGTTGGTCACATCCTACCGAGCGCAGCAGAATAATGGCGTGTTTACGCTGTATGGACCCCCTGTGATAAAGTATACACAGTCCTCATCCGCAGCGTCCGGTCACCGACCGCTGCCCAGGACGTCTACCGTCTGCGCTGCTCAGGGACGGGCGGACAATAAAAGGGCAGCTCTAGAGAAGACAAGGCTTCAGCAAGCAATGGGTCACAGCCAGACGCGTGACTGCACCGCTCCACAAGGTTACAGCCGGGTGCCAGGATTGCATAAACTGGGCATTGATGGAGGCACGGCGAAAATATTGTGCAAGCGAGGAAACGAGGGACGAACGCTGAAAATAGATTTTTTAATAACCCAACGAGGAAAGACGGAGCATTTATCACTGGGAATTCGGAGATTACCACATTGTCCGTATACAAGGACTACAACCCCCAACGGATTTCATGTTTGTATTAGTTCTGCAATTGGAAGGACCTAAAAGTAGCTCTATGTTAATAAGGGGGACCCACAGGAGGACCCAGCATACTCAGTGTTACATGGGCAGCCTATTGATTTCAATGGGGATCATGCAATACTTCATTTGCCCTGTGGAGGCACTGCAGAAAAACTGAACACTTGCTACTGAGTTTCCTCACAGATTACAATTACCAGGGATCACAACAAAAGAACAACCCCTGAGGGCATCGGACTGTCCGTGGGGCCTTCTAAAAAAGGGATCGTCCAAAGTGGCCATGCCCTCTAAATAAATCTATTTTTAGTTTGTAAATAATTCTTGCACTTTTACCTTCTTTTGGATATTTTGTTAAAGGCCCACACACACCGTAATAGTGACCCTAAGTAGTGTACTCCCCTATATGCAGGGGACCAGGAGGAGGAGATTTAGGGTGCTGTTTGCAGGCTTTTCAAGCTGTAGAGCCACTTTAGTGGTCCCTATATCCAGGGCTGGCCTTCGGTTAGACGGCATCCTGTGCGGAAAGTTTTAGTGATCCCCATAATAATAATAAAAAAACAATGTGACCTCATGTTAACGGGCAGATCGGATTCCCCGTACGCGAGCCCGCAGCGCAATCCGACCCTGCCTGCGTCGAGGACACTGTGGGGTTCTGGTTACCCGTCCGAGTCTTAGGCAGGTCTTCTCTCCTTCACTGCGGATGTGTGTGAAAGCACCAGCCGCGCCGCCGCACATGCGCAGGGGAGTTTTTTTCCTTTTAAACTCCTGCTGTCCTGCAGAATCCGTGGCCCGTCCGCAATTCAGTTGTGGACGGGCTGCAGACCGGACGGCTTCCATTGTCTTCAATGATAGCGGTCCGTGCGAGATCCGCAGTGAAACGGAGCGCGTTGCGATTTGTTTTCTGGACCAAAAGGTCTGCAAATCAAATCCGCATGCTTCATTTCCCTTGCGGACGCCCGTATATCCCTGTGGGAGGCTTGATTTGTGGATCTTCCATGCAGGTGACCCTCGTAGATTCTGCAAATCAGATCCGCCCGTGAACATTGGGCCTGTATGTTGTACTGATAAGGCAGTCCGCCTATATTCTGTTTGTGCATAGAGCAGCAAGATGGCCAAATACCCACACAAGAACAGCTCAGGGAATAAATACAGTACCAGAACCAAGCCCATAACAAGTACAGC